>CADEBF010000008.1:0-1200000 GCA_902825475.1 Hypomontagnella monticulosa
TTCGTCTGTTGGTGGCCTGTTTTGATTAAATTTTTCATTTCACTTATATCGATATTCGCGTTACGAGATGATGTGTAGTCACGGCTCGGGAGCGGTTTCATTTAGATGGTAGTATAAAAGCTTTCCTAAGCTTTATCAGTATGAAAAACCTTATTAAAAGATTAAATTTTATTTCGATATATATATAATTATTTCGAATTATTAATTTTAATGGTTTATATCTGCTGTTAATGATTAATTTCGAGCATTAAATAAGTTTTAAATTCCTTTTTAAACTCATTAAAGGATTTAAATATATATCTTAATTATATTAAAATATTATAAAAGAATATAAAAAGGTATTAAATTATATATTATAATTTAATTTTAATTATAATAATTAAAAAGTTATTAATAAGGAAGGTTATTTTTTTATATTATAATATTTTTTATGTAATAATATTATAACCGAGATTTAATTTATTTAATGTTATTTTATTATTTATTTAAAATACTTATTAAATAAGATTTTAAGTTATAATAAATCGAATTAAATTATTTTTATATTTATATAAAAATACGTTATATGAGTTAATTAATGTATATATATATTAAAACATAAGGAATCCACTTTTTAATTAATTAAGGGGAATTTAATTAACTGAAAGAAAAAGTTGCTTATTAAAGTTAAATTTTATAAAGCTTAAGGCTATAAAAAAAACTGCCTTATAATAACCCTTGTAAACTTAAGTATAATGTTAATAATATTTATATAAGAATGTAATATTATTATTTTTATGGTTTTTTTATTTATTTCTAAAATTATAAGGTAGTTATAAAATAATTATAAAATAGTTATAAGGTGGTTATTATAAGATATAACTCTTTTAATTTTAATCTAAATTATTAGTTGTTATATTTAAAATAAAGCTTAAATTTTATTAAATTTAACTTTATTTAACATTTTTTTTTAATTAATTATTATATAAGTTTATTATAGATTTAACTTAATAATTATTAAAATTATTATTATTTAATTATATTTAAGGGTTTAATTAAGCTATTTATAATTATATTAGTGGTGGATATATATTTAATATTCACTTTTCCTGATTTTTAAGCCATTTTAATATATTAAAATTTTATTAAAATATATTTTATATAATTATAATAAATAAGGTTTTTAATGGTAGTTATAACATTTATATTATTATATTATAAGGTTATAAATCCTTTTATAAGTTATAATGATTTAGTATATAAAGCTTAAAACCATTAAATTTCTTAAATAATTTTTATAATAATTATATATTTAGCTTTTAAGATAAATAACGTTATAATATTATCCTTTTTATATTTTTAATTTATAATCTTATCAATTATTAAAATTATATAACCTTAAATTAATTTTATGATTATTTTATAACTTGTGTAATCATTATCGTTATATATTATAAGGTGGTTATTTTATAATAATTATTTTTTATTAATTTTAAATGATTTTTTATATAAAATCCTTAAATTATTATATTCTTTTAGATATCTTAAAAAGGATTTAATTATAATTAAATGGCTTTTATAAGATATTTATAAATACTTAAATAACCATTAAATAAAGAAGGTTATATTAAACTTAATTATATTTATTAAATAAATTATAATTTTTATTATTATTAAATATAAATGGGATTTAATTTGATTTAATAATAGATTATAATCTTTTAAGGTTATAATTTTAGGTTATAATGGGATTTTATTAAGCTTATATTTAATTAAATTAAATTTAATTAAAATTTGTTTAATATATTATTTTTAATATAATAATAAGGTATTTTTAGCCTGATTTTAGTTAATTTTTATCCTTAAAAATCAGGTAGTAGATCTTTTATTTTTTATAAGGTAAACCTTATTAATTTTAACTTTTAAATCTTTAATATAAGTTTTATTTAAATTTATTATTAAGTAGTTATTTATATATATTATTATAAATGTAATGGTTTTAATATTAAAAAATATTGATGGATTATTAGTTAAAGTTGTAAATTTTAAGGAATTTAATAAGTTTATAAGTTTTAATTATTATTGTTAAGATATTTATTTTAAGCTATATAAAGTAATAATTATTTAAATTATCTGTTTATTTTTAGGATTATATTTATGGTTTTTAAAAAGGTTTAATATTTTAGAATTTTAAAATAATTTATTGATGTTATTTGGAAATAAAATATATATTATTTTTTTTAAGGAGTTATTAAGAAAAACATTTATAAAATTGATTTATTTGATTTTTTAATTGTATAAGGTAGCTTAAGTTAGTAAAATTTACTAAATAAGTGATATGTTAGTTAATATAAAAATCTTATTATAATTGATTTCAGGTTTTTATTTAAAATTATATATTATAAATTAAGCTTTATATTTTTCGATTTTATTTTTTAAATTTATCTTTTTTTTAAATATTTATTTAATATTAATAGGTTATTTTAAATCTTTAAAATAATTTAAAAATTTAAACATATTAATATATAATAATTAAAAAAATTTAGATTTTATAGCTTTAAGTTAATGGTCTTTTTTAATTAATTTTAACACTTAATTAATCATTAAAGGTTTTAAATTAATAATAATTGAGTATATTAAATCTTAGATTTTTTATTAAATATTAAGTTTAAGGTGGTTATCTTATAAAGATTCTCTTATAAGGTAACTATCTTATATTAAGTCTTTTTGGTTATTTTTTAATTTTTTAAGTTAATTTATAATTTTTCCCTTTTTATTTAGATTATTAGTTATAGGATAACTACCTTATAATGTATTATTTTGTTAATTCTTTAGTTTTTCTGGTTATTTTTTAACCTTTCTTTTTATAATTATGTTTTTTAAAATATTTTTAAATATTTTAAAAGCCATATTATCTTATATAAGTTTATTTATATATTCTTTTCCTTTTAAAATATAGATAATTTTATTAATTTTAGTTTTATTAGATAAATAAGTTATATTTTTGATTTTTTTAAATTTATTTAAATAATCCTTAGATAATTTAGGTAATTCGATAATTAATTTATTTCTTTTAGATTTAAATCTTAATTAAATATTATGATTTTTAGGTTTTTTTAAAAGTATAAGGTAACTACCTTATATTATTTAAGATATAAAGTAATTGTTTTCTATTTCTTATATTATTATTATAGCTATTTTTATTACTTTTTTAGTATAAGATATATAAATTAAGTACGTATTAGTGTTTAAAATAATTAAAACTCATCCTTTTATAACTTTATTAATTAATTTATAACTTTTTTATCGATTTTTTTTAGGGATAATAATTAAAGCTTAAAAACCTATTACCTTATACTTAGATAAATTAAGTATATAAAATGATTTCTCAGGTTTTAATTTATTAAAAAAGGTTTAATAAAAAGTAATATTATGGATAGATATAATTATAGAATTTATTATATTTAATATAAAATTTATAATAAAATTCTATAAATATAATGGTAAATTTATGGTTTTTAAGGTAATTCTTAAATGATCTAATAAGATTTTTATAGATTATTTAGATAAGCTATTTTATTTATGGATATAAGGGCTAAAAATAATAAATTCTATTCTTTTATTTAAAAGTTAAGTTTTTATTAATTTGTTATAAGTTTTTAATCTATTATTAAAATGAAACCTTTTAAGGTAATAGTCATATTTATTCTTAAAGGATTTAAAAAGTTATTTTAAAGTGGTTAAAATGTTTTTAGTTGATTTATCCTTTAAAAAAATAGTTTATTGATATTTAGTTTTCTTATTAATTAATATAAGCTTGTATTTATTTTTATTATAAAATAATGGTTTTAAGATAAATAAATCTCTTTTTATTATATTTAAAATTTTAATTAGATCATTTATTTTAAAAAAGATAAATTATTATATAACCTTTGAAATTTAATAATTCTCGTAATAAAAATTATTTAATTTTATAATTAAAAAATCAGATATTTTAATGCTTATTTTATTTATTTTTTTTAATAAATTAAACCTTATATGGCTTAATCTATTATAATTTAAATAAGCTAACTTTAATAAAGCTGAATAATCTTTTATAAGATGTTTACCTTATAAAATTTTTTTTATAAAATAGCTACTTTATACTAACTTGTTTTATTAATTTTTAATGGTTTAATTAATAAAAACCTAATTATTTTATAAGGATATATCCTAATTTTAATCTAAATTTACTACATAATTTACTATAATAATAATATTAATGGTATTTTTTATTTATATTTTAAAAGTTAAATTTTCTAATTTTAATAAAATAAAAGGCTAATTTTTAAAATTATATAATTCTAAACCTTTTAAAAATCTTTTAATTTTATAATATTTAACTTTTAATATAAGGTTTATAAAGAATTTAAAAATATATAAAACATTTTATAAGGTAATTATTATTATTTTATTTAAATATTTATATATAATCAGTTTAATAATGCTTAAGCCTTATGGTTTTAAATTTCTACTAGTTATATATATTAATCTCATATTATCTTTAAATTTATAATCATTAAATCATTTAAGATTATTAATTATATAGTTAGTTAATCCGATATCGTAAATCTATTAATCTTTTTATATATTTTTATTATTATAAATATATATTAAATTTATAGATTTTAATTTGCTGAATTCTTTAAAATCGTCCATTTTTTCGAAAGAAACCATAGAAAAGTGCTGAATTTCTATTTTAAAGTAACTACCTTATATTTTAAAGTGGCTTTCGGGTAGCTTTCGAGAAATATAAAATAAGATATCGTTTTGATTCGAATTTTTAGAATTATTTTTATAATTTTTATTATTCTTATTATTCTTTTTATAATTCTTAAAATTATAATTAAAAGAATTAAAATAATTTAACGATTTATTATTATTTTTCGAATCTTAATTAAATTTAATTTTAAAATTATTTTTCAAATCATTTTTTAAATTGTTTTTCGAATTTTTAAATCTTTTAAAATAAGAATTTCTAAAATCTTATAAGGTATCTCTTATTAGATGTTATATATTAGTGGTTATATTATTTATTATTAAAGCCCTTATTATATAATAGGTTTAATTTATTTACGTAGGGTATTTATTAGTTAATATTTTAAAATAAATATTAACTTGGTCGATTTTATCGATTTTAGTCTTTATAATTACTAAACAGGTTATTAAAGTGTTAAATTTAATGTTAAATTTAGTTAATGGCTTTATTTTAATATATTTTAATAAATGAAATTCGTTATATAATTTATTTTTTATTTGCGTTTCTTCCGGTTTAAATATTTTTAATAAATATTTAAAAATTATAATAGGATCTTGTATATAAGTAATGATAACTTATAAATTTATATATAAGTTATCTCTTATTAATAATAAAATAATAGTTTAATTAGTATTAAGATATGCTTATAACATAATGGGGTCTTCGATGAATTTAGGTATACTTATAACTTTAAAAATTATAGAAATATCTTATAATTATTATTTGAAATTTTTAGGTCTTTTTAACCGTTAAGTTTTAAGGAAAGAATGAATCTTTTTAGCTACTTCTTAGCTTAAGCTACTTATAATTATAAAGGTAGGTAATTAAGTTATAAGTATGGTGGATTATTAAAATTTAAGATTTAATTTAGTTGTTTTTTTGGTTAAATTATCTTATATAGCTGGTTATATAAGGTTAAATCTATTATTAAATTTAGTTATAACTTTTATAACTAATTCTAAATGGTTAATTTTATCTTATAAAGCCTTGAAGGGATTTAAAAATGAAAGATTATCAAATTCTAATTCTATTTTACCGGGTAAAAGTAAATTATTTATATATAAATAATAATAAATTAAATATTATTAAAAGTAATAAGCTGGGTTTATAATCTATTAAGGTTATAAAAGGTTATATATAAATAAAATATAAAAGTTTTATATATAAAGTATTTATAAAAACGTAAAAGTTAAGAATAATATTAATTTATAATAAAATAAATATATATATATTATATATATATTTATAATAAATATTTAAGATAATAATCACTTAAAAAATCTAAATATCTATAAGATAAATAAAAATTATATTAATTGGTTTTTTATAAAAGCTATAATAAGTAAATTTATTTTTTTTTATATAAAACCTTCTTAATAAAGAAATATTCCTTATTTTTTTATACTTATATGAAAATGGGTAATATCCGGTTTCGTTTATTAAATAAAAAAGTGATAATATTAATAATATTTATTTTATATGAAAATAAGTAATATCTGGTTTTGTTTATTAAATAAAGAAGTGATAACGTTAATAATATTTATGTAAAAATATAATATTACCGTTTTCGTGGTCTCTTTGTCCGTTTCTGGAGTTGTAGGGTAGTTACAGGGTAGCTATAGGGTAGTTACAGGGTGGTTATTATGGGATATAACTCTTTTAATTCTAATCCAAATTGTTAGTTGTTATATTTAAAATAAAGCTTAAATTCTATTAAATTTAACCTTATTTAACAATAAATATCTTAAAATTAAATATAATAAATAATAAAAAAGTAAATATAATAAAATTAAATAATCATTAAAAATATTAATCATTTTTATATTTTTAATAAATATAAAATCCATTAATGATATAAATATTATTAAAGTTATATATAATATGATTATTAAAGAAATATTTAAATTATAAATTATATAAATCATATTTTAATATAAAAAATAATCATTTATTAACTTTATTTATTTATTAATTAATATAAAATTATAATTAAGTATAAATTATGGATTTTATATTTATAAATATTTAAAATTTTATATCACGTCATTTACTTATGACTTTAATCATTAAAAACATGTTTATAATAATATTAATTATAATATAACACTTATAAATAAAATATAACTTAAAAAAAACTATTTATAATTATAAATCCGATAAAAAGTAATATTAATTATGTTTTATAAATTAAGCATTACCTTATATTTTATAGTTAATTATATGATTATGCTTATGATTTTTTAAAATACCGATATAACTAATAAATTAATAGCCGTAATATTTAATAAAAAAATTTTTATAGTTGATAATTTAAAAATTAATATGTTAATTAATATAAATATATTATAATTAAAAAAATTTAATATTTTTATATTATAATATTTAATAATTATTTAATTATACGATATCATAATATTAATAAATATAATATTATAAAGTTAATAATAAAAATGAATTATTTAAATAATATAAGATTAAGTTATGATAATAAATATATATATTATAATTAATATATATTATAATGTAATTAATAATAAATAAAATTTATTTTTTTAATTAAAAGATAATAAATTTATTATATTTATTTTATTAATTAATATAAAAATGTTTAATATTATTATATAAAATAAATTAAATTAAGACATTTTTATATTAATTAAATATATAATTAAATATCTTATGTTTATTAATAATAAATATTTAGTTTATAAAGTAAATAATAATAAAATATTTATAATAATTAAATTTATTATATGTAAATCATTAAAAATAATAAAACCATAATGTTTTATGGTTATTAAAACATATAATTTTAAAATATTATTTAAATATCTTTTAAAAGTAATGTTATATAATGATTTAAAAGATTTAAATATAATTAAACCTTATATATTATTATTAATAAATTTTATACCGTTTTTTAAAATATTAATTTCGCCGATGTATTTATAAAAAATTAACTTCGAATCATTATAAAATTAAAATAAAAAGATTTTATTTAACGATATTATTAAAATTATTTACTTAATAAATAAAATAAAGTTATTATAACTATTATTTTATAGAAATTAAAAGATAAGTTAAAAATATATAAAATAAAATAAATGGTTTTATTTTTATTTTTAATGTTTATTATTTAAAAGATTATTTTAAATTTAATAATTAATAAAACGAAATTTAAAAGCCGAATGGTTATTAATATTTAATTATTTAATAAGATGATATTTAATAATATATATTTAATTTAAATATAAAATGAAATAATAGATGATATAATTAATAAATAAATTATAATAATATTAAATATAATTATATTTTTTTATTAATAATAAATATACTTAAATTTATAATAAACTTTTATTATTAATACTTATTTAAAATAATTTTATCATAATTAAACTTTTATGAGGTTAGCTTTATGCACTTACAGCGTTAGTAAAACGTTGCAAGTATAAAAGCATTATATTTTTAAGAGCATTTATACGTCTTAACTTAAAAAAAGTAGCTCCTTAAATTACTTTTAAATTAAATTGTTAAAATATAATTTGTGATAGTTATAAACCTGGTAGATAATTTCGAAATCAGTATACTTATAATTTATATAAATATAATTCTTTATTTTAATATCTTTTATATTTTAATAAATATCATTTCTCTTTTTTTTTAAAAGATTTTTAATAAATAATCTTAATAATTAACTTTTAATAAGTATTATAAGCGACATCACTAAGAACACACTTATTAATATATGTTTTATAATTAAATTAAAGAATTATACTTAATAATTCTCTTTATTTAAAATATTCACTAAAAAGTAAGGTATATAACGATTTATTAACTTTAATAAGTATAAGGAGTTTAACTTAAAAGAAGCTTTTACTTTAAAATCTATAAGAAAAATTAAATTTATAAGATATTTAAAACATTACTAAAAGCTTACTAGTAAAAAAGTTTAAGATGATAGCATTTTAAATTATAAGTTAATAATATCTTTTAATTTAATAAGTAAACAAGTAGGCGTCATTACGTAATAACACGTTATAGTAATTATCATTTTAAAAGAAGCACTTATAATTTAAGATAAGTTTATAAATAAAGTACTTATTTTTACCATTAAAAGATAATTAAAATAATAGATTAATATATCGGGGAATAACGTTATTTTAAGTGTTTTTAATGCCTTAAGATAAGATATATTTAAAGAAAGTCTGCTTAAACCTTAAGTACTTATTTTACTTACAAAAAAAAAGGTAGTGGAGTTTTTAAAGTAGATAATGCTTAAATATAAAGCTTATAAGCCGTTTATACTTATAAATAAAAAATTTATTTTAAATATTTATGGTTAAATCTTTAAGATAATGGATAAAGTGATCTTATATTTTATATTTATTAAATTAATTAATAAATACCACTTATATATAATTTATTAACTTTTAATATATATATAAAAAAACTAACATATCATATTATTTATTATAAAATATAATTTAAAAATGAAATATGAAATAATGTTAAAACATATTAAAAATAAATGGAAAGCTCTCGAGTAATAATATGTTAAATAATTAAAGCTTTATAAGCTTATTAAATTTAAAAAAATGATAAATTTTATTATTAAAAGCTTATTAATTATAACATTTTTTAAAGTTATGAGCATAAGATTCATTTTAAATTAATTTAAGTAAATGTAGTTAAAATTCTTAAGAAATTAGTTTTTAAAATACCTTACATTTATACTTCCTAAGATTATTAAGGTTTTTAAATTTTAAATAAAAATGGTAAATATATAAAAACCGAAAGGAAAGATATTTACAATCGATAAAATCATGTTAAACCTTAACGATAAAAGTAATGGTTTATATGGATAAAATAAGCATAAAGGATATAAATATTTTTACTTAAAAGACTTTATTTATTTTTAAATATCACACATTTATGCTTTTTTTTAATATATGATTACTAGAATTATTAATTATAAGTTTTATTTTAAGATACTTATTAAAAATAAAATTAAAACTATTAAATTATGTTATAATAATGTTAAATAAAAAATGTTTAAAGTTAAGGTTAATGTTAAAAGTTAAAATATATACTTAAATAACTTATATAATAAAAATAAATTATAAGGTAAAAATAAGTAAAATAAAAGTAATTTAAATGGTTTTTATCTAAGAAAAATAATGGTTATAATAATTAGTTTAAAGCTTTTAAAAGGTATCAAGTTATTTAATACCTTCTTAAAATAAGATATTATCTTAAAAGTTTATATTTTATTTACTTTAAGTAAGTATATGTTAATTAACTTTATTATTTTTAACAATTATGGTTTATTTAATTTAATTAATAATTAGAAATTTTTTATCTTAAATATTTATAAACTTATAATAGATTATAAGTATATAAAAGTTAAAATTAACTTGTTTTTTATTAATAATATAAGTAAAAGATTATTAAAAAACATATTAATAAATAAAAATAGCTTTAATATTAAAGATTTAAAACTTATTAATATGGTGGTTATAAAAGGTTTTTATGTTAATATAATATTAAAAGTTAAGCTTAAAAAGAAAAAAGTATAATATAATAAGTTGGATTATTCTTTAAAGGTGGGGATTATAAAAAAGAATAAGTTATTATGTAAATTTATCAGAAAGTTTAATTTAATATTCTTATAATATAAGCCATTTTTTGTTTATTTTAAAATGTTACTTAAATTTTTAATAATATTTTTAAATGATATATTTAAAAGTGTAATGGGCATAATAATTGTTTTAATGTGTAAGAAGGATAAAATATCTAAAAGAGGGGGACTTAAATGATCGATTAAAAACTTAATAATATTTAAAAAGGATATAAAATTTTTATGGTATTTATATTTAAGGTATTTAAGCTTTAAAATGTTTAAGGTTTTAATATATTATATTAAAAATGTAAAGATTAAGGGAATGTTAAGAATTAAGTGTAAGGATTATGTAGTTATGTATGTTAAATAAGTTATTTTAAAACACTTATTTAAATGATAATTACCATACTTATTTTAAAAAATAGCTTAAGATATGTTTTTTTATGAAGTAGATTATAATGGGATGAAATACTTATTAATAATTAAAAATGAATATAATAAGATATTTTTTATTTATTTTATTAAAAATAAATCAGGCTTAACCTTATTAAAAATTTTATAAGATTTTAAAATATAAATATATAAATAATTTTAACTTTATATTTATAAGATTTATAATAATAATGATATAATAATAATTTATTAATAATAAAAAGATTATATTAAATATAAGTTATAAATTATAAGTATAAGTATAAATTATAAGTTTTTACTTAATGTTATAAAAGAGCTTATAAGCATTATCGAGTGTATAAGATAAGAGTTTATAAATAAAAGCTTAAAAATGTTATTAAAAGCTAGCTTATTATTAAAGTTATAATTAGAAAATACTTAAGTAGTAGCTTACTTAATAAATATAAGCTTTTATTAAAAAAATTATATATATAACTTTATAAAAATATTATAATCATGATTTAAATAATATTTTAAATATTATACCTTTAAGGTAATTAAGACATTAATAAATGACTTACGTTTTAATTAAAATAATATTTATATTTATAATTATAAAGTTTATCCCTTAAAATTTAAACATTATATAAATGTAAGAAACAATTAAATAACATTTAAAATAATATTTAAGGCTCATATAAAATATTTAATAAGATATTATGTTAATAACTTATATTATATATGAATACTTAAATTAAAAAAAGTTATATTAATTAAAAATATTAAATTTAATAAAAAAACATTTTATAACGAAGATATTAAGCATATAACGTTAAAAATTACTTATGAAGAGGTTAAAAAGCTTATAATTTTAGAAATTAATTAATTAAAGCTTAAAAAAATAGTTATTTTAAACCTTTTAAATTTATAAAAAAAAGATGAACTTAATAATAATAATTAAATTAATGTTTTAATTTAATTAAAAGGGGTATGTTTTAAGATTTAAGCATAAGGGAATAATTACTTAAAAGCTTAAAGTTAAAAGTGGGGGAGGTATTAAAAGAACCTTATAATATATTATTAAATCCATCATTAATTAATTTAATTATACCTTAAAAGATTTTTAATAAAAACTTTAAAAATAAATTAAAACTTAATAATAATTAAAACGAGATGCTTATATAAGAATAAGTATCGGAATAATTGATTAATAAAACTTTTAATGAGAGCATTAAAAAAGATTAAATAAATGGGTTATAAGGAATATATATTCTTAAATTTATCATTAATGGTTTTAAAGTGTTTATTATGTTATAAGGTCACTTTTTTAAGATCCTTAAATGTTTTTAAGATCCTTAAATGGTGTTAGATCATTAATTAAGTAAAAGATATTTTATTTATTAACTAGTCTTATAAATTTCCTTAATTAATTAATTATTATTTTAAACTTATTTATTACATTTAATAGTATTTTATTCATGCCGGTTTTTTAATTAACTTATATTATACTTATATTATTACATTAGCATTTTTTTTATGGTTTTATTAATAATAATTTTATTATTATAATATTAATATGCAAGTTTTATTTGCTTATCATTTATTATTTTTAAACTTTTTTTAAAAGGTTAATATTAATTAATCTTTTCATGGTCTTAAAAAGTAGAAGGCACTTAATAAGTTTTATTTTTATTAAATAACTTTATTTTTTTTTAATTAGTTTTTTATCATTAATGATTAGTTTTAAAACCATTAAAACACACATTAATGATTGTTTTTAATTGTTAAAACACACGTTAACAATCATTTTTATAATCATTTTTACTTATTTAATTAATAAGTGTTTATTAATAATTAAATCATTTTTAAAGGAATCTTACTTTTTTTTCTTTATATACTTGTATTATCTTTTTTAATTTTATTTAAATAATTAAATATAAGTAGTTTTATATTATCGAAATTATTAAGTTTTTAATAAAGTATTTTAATTTTATTTAAATATAAAAATTACCGGAAAAAAATATTAAATTAATATTAAATTTCGCTTTTACTTTTAATGATTTTATATTAAACTTAAAGATAGTAATAAGGATGATGAAAAGTTTAAAATTAAAACGTAAATGTAATTTTAAGTAAGATATTAACTTTTATTACTTTAAAAGAGTATTATAAATAATGTTAAAATTTATTAATACTTATTTTAAAGATAAGATTATTTTTTTTTTAATTTAAATATTTAATTTATATTAACACCAATTATTATTAATAATATTTCGGATGGGTTTAATATTATTATTAAGAACGAAATTTTATCTTAAATTTTAAAATCGAAATATATTCTTTTTTTATTATTAAAATATACTCCTTTTTTATTACTTAAACCTTTTATTTTTTTTCCGTTAATTAAAATTAAGCTTTTATTTATTAAGCTATAAATGGCTACATAAATATCATTTAATTTAAAAGATTAATTATTATTATTAAATGTTAATTTATTTATTATTTAATTACTTATACCGGATCTTAAGTAATTGTCGAGATTAATATTTTAACATTTAATAAGACCGATATTTATTTTTTTATTATTTATTTTATGTTAATCACTTTTAATGGAGGTTATATTTATTTAATAAATTTAATTTATTAATCCGTTGAACGTGGATATTTATGTTTAGCTTTTTAAAACTTATATCCGAATTAAATTAATAATTAAGGTATTTACTTATAAAAGTAAATAGTCATTTTTATTATAATTAATTATTAATTAAATTATTAACAGATTATTAATATTAAAAACTATATTAATTATTAAGATTAACGTGGTTATATAAATTAATAAAGTCCGGTTTATTTTTAATATTTTTACTTAAATAATAACGTTTATGATTATTATTAATTAAGTTATATAAATTAAATTAACTTAAGCTATTAATTATTTAAAACTTAAGATGTTTAAATTTAAAAATGTGATAATTATGGTAAGTTAATTTAAATCGGATAACTTATCGAAATCGATGATAACTTAAACCGACTTAAGTATATCGATTAAGTTTAAGACCATTTAAGTTAAAACGAACTTATTTAAGTTTAAATTAACCGGAATTTCTTTTATATTTAAAGGTAAAAATAAAGCCAGGGATTTAATGTTATTTAAAAAAGATTTTATTAATAATAATAATAATAGTTTTAAAAATATATTAAGTGTTAATAATGATAATAAAGTTATTAACATTAATACCGGTGGTGGTAGAGGCGATCTTAATTTATTTAATAATGTTTTATTAAATAATCTTTTTAATGATAAATAATAACCTAGGAATTATTATCATACTTGTCGATAATGACGTGATAATAAGCCGTTAAATAATTTACTGCTTATAATTTATTAAGAAAAAGTTAATATTTATAATATTATTATAAAAGTTGTTAAATTCTTTAATATTTTTAATATTATTAAAATAATAAATAATATTATTAATAATATTAAAGTTTAAGTAAAGCTGGTTAAGTAATAAGCCGATAATAATAGTTAATGTTTAATGGATATCGGATTTTTTTATTTAAATATCATTACGTTTAAAAGAGTTGGTGATATTATGTATTTTAATTAAAAAATGTATGTTAAAAATATTAATTTATTTATTAAAAGGATCCGAATGGCTATAATTAATAAGTTTTATATTAGAAAGATTTAAAAATATTTTTATTAATTTTATTAAAATTAAGTATAAAGTTAATGGATTAATATTCTTTTAAAATAATAACGAGATTTTTATATAAATAATTTTAAAACTTATTTACTTAAGTTTTATAAAGCGTTTTATATTCCTTTTTAAAAAGCGTTAAAAGGAATAAAGTAGATTTATACCCGAGATGATTATTTAAAAAACATTAATATTTAAGTTTAAACCATGAATATTATTTAATATTACCGAAGTTTTAATATAAATGATATTTCTTAGTATTTTAATTAGATTTATATTAATTTAAATGTTAAGTTTTAAGCTTATACTTTCGAATCCGTATTACTTATAATAATAAAAAAGTACTTAACCATATTATATTAACGTTAGTAAATATGACGTTATTTTTTATTAAGCCGGGGATTAAAAGACTAATTTGTTACGGTTTAAGATATTAATTAAGTATTACCGTTAATTAAAATATAACTTAAATTAATTATAATAAATTATTAATCGAATGACTCCGATATTATTATACATTTAAATATTATAAATATTAATTATTAATGAAACGATTATTAAAGTAGTTAACGTAACCGTAATTATGATAATTATGGTAATTATAATAAAGATAAAAATCGCCGAGGTAATGATTAATATTATAATAATTAACGTGGTAATAATCGACGTGGTAATAATCGATGTGGTAATAATTAACGTAGTAATAATCGACGTAATGATCGTAATAATCGTTTTTATCCGTATAATAATAACCGAGGATATAATTAACATCATTTTTAAAAGCTTAATTTTTATTATTTTAATTATAAGCCCTGCCGATGTATTTAACGTTATTAAGTTAAACGAGGTTATAAAAATGGTTGTAATTATTTTGTTAATAACTTAAAAATTAATGAAAAAAATAAGGATATTAAAAAGGTTAAAGTTAAATTAAAGTTTAAGGGATATAAGTTTTATAAAGAATATTTAAAAAATGATTTAAATAATTAATAGATTTATTTTATTTATGTTAAACGTTAATGTAATAATGATTTTTATAAACGAATTTATAAGAAATATAATTAAATATTTAATAATAAGTTAAATTATATAATATATGTATATGTTAATAAGTATATTTCATTTAAGTTAAAAAGTAACGGTTAATGAAAAAAAAACGAATAAGTTATTAACAACTTAATTATAAATGTATTTAATAATTAAATTAAAATTAATTATAAAAGTATTTAAAAGTTTAATGATAAAATTAAAGTTAATTATAAAAGCATTTAAAAAGCCGATAATTAAATTAAAATAAATTATAAAAATATCCATAAAAAAAGAATTACTTTTAAAGCTTATAAGCATATTAAAACTTAATTAATCGAAAAGCTTATTAATAAGATAATAAGGTATATTTTTTTAATGGTATCGGTAATTAATATTTATAATGAGTGATTAATCATATATTATAATATAAAAGCTTTTAATTAAATGATAAATCATTAATAATTAAAAAAGTTCGCGGATAATATTAAAATAATTACTTAATTAAAATTAATGATGGTTGAAGGTATTATCGGATTAATGTAAATAACGGATAAAATAAAATTTATATTACATATTTTAATTAAATTATATTTTAAAAACCATTAAGTATTAATCATTTAAATAAAAACTTAAATTTTTAAATATAAATTAATATTTAATTTATTATTTAAAATAAATTTTTATTTATAATATAAAGTGATAATTAATTATTTTAAAAAAATAATAATTATAAGTAATTTTTTAAATAAAATCGTATTAATTAAAGTTATTAAAGTTTAATAAAACTTATGATAAAAAGTTATTATTATTATATAAATAATAATGCTTGTAAATTTAATGATATCGGTATTAATTAAATATATAAATCTTTTATAAGGATAAGATTTTAAGTTTATAATTACATATTAAAATACTTTATATAATATTATTGATTTTAAAATATTAAAAGATATTATTTATATTAATAATATGTTAAAATTAATAGTTATTTAAGTTAAAATAAAACTTAAAATATTATTTAATATAAAATAATCGGAATATAAAAGTTATGTTGTAATTATTTAAAAGAAAGTAAATATAATTTAAATTATATTATTAATTAATAATAAAGATATTAATAAAACAAATTTTTTTTTAACAGATTTTAATCTCATTACTTTAATGATGGATATATTAAATTTTAAGGATATAACACTTAATAAAGTTTAATTAATTCTTAATAAAAAAGAATTAAAACTTAAGAGTTTAAATTTATCGTCTTTAAAAATAGAAAAATTAAATGGATTGTTGTATATTATTATTAAAAAAAGTATTTAAATTTATAACTTTAATCCTTAATTTATTAAAAGGATATAAAAAATAACTAAAACATTAAATATTTAATAAGATTTAAGTATTATTAAAATCCTTAATAATAAAAAGATGCGTATTAATCTTATAAATAATTAATAAAAAAAATATAAAACTAATATAATTTATCCGCTTAGTATTAAAAATTATTAATTACTGGATAAAACTTTTAATAAATTATATAAGTAAAGAAAAATAAAATAAATAAAAGAATTAATACCATTTAAAATCTTTTATTTTATATTTTAATGGATAATTAAAAGTAAATAAAAAGGTAAAATTATAATCGATTTACGAATATTAAATAAATGTGTTATATTAGATATTTATTTATTATCACGTTAAAAACATATAATAATTAAGTTAAAAAGAAATAAATATTATAATTATATTAATAACTTAACGTTTTTTTATTAACTATTAATAGTTAATGAATATTACCATTAAATAATAATTATATTTTTAAAAAGATTTAAAATATATAAGATCATACTTATAAGTTTTTAAAATTCACTAACAACTAATTAATAATTTATGGATAAACATTTATTACCATTTAAAGATTTTACGGCAGCATACATTAACGATATATATATATTTAATAAAATAAAAAAAAACTATAAAAATCATTTTTATTAGATTTTTAAAAAATTTACTAAAATAAAATTAATTTTAAATCTTAAAAAATCATTTTTAACTTACCCATTAATTAAGCTACTTGGATTTATTATTAATAATAAAAGTGTTTCGATTCCCGAAAATTATATTATTATAATTAAAAAGATCAAATTACCTACAACATTAATTAACTTAAAAACTTATATAAATTTAACGAGATTTTTAAAGAAACATATCTCATATTATTAATAAAAGATTAAATTATTATAAAATCGGAAGATTTAAATAGTAATTAAAAAATAAAAGAAAAAAAAGATTTTTATAATAATCACTGTTTAAAAGAAATATACGTCGAAACGATAATTTAAGTTAACGCTAACGGAAAAAAAATCTTTTAAAATTGTTTAAAAAGATTTAATATAATTAATAATCCTTTCGTATTAAGATTTAAATCGTTAAACTTTTATTAACATCGATACTTTAAAATAATAAGATTTTAATATTATAATTTTCCATTTAAATTATTTATAAAATAAAATTAATATCTTTATTAATATCATTTATTTAATTATATTTTTATTAAAGATATTTATAAAAATAAAGTTTAAGTATAAAGTAATGAAGCTCGAGATAAAAGGTTTTTATTAAACATACAAGTAAATTAAAGTTTAACTTTAATCTTATACGAAGTTAATCATAATGTTAATTAATCATAAGTCACCTTTTTAAGATCCTTAAATGTTTTTAAAATCCTCGGATGGTGTTAAATCATTAATTAAGTAAAAGATATTTTACTCGTTAATTAATCTCATAGATTTCTTTAATCAATCAATTATTACTTTAAACTCACTTATTATAATGTTTATAAATAAATAAAGTAACTTTAAAAATTGTAAGTCTTAAAAAAAACACTTTAAAAGTGTATTAATTTAATAATATGATAAAAGAAGGCTTAAAGGATTTAAAAACCATTTTATTATTATAATTAAATTTATTTTTAAAAGACGTAATAAATATTTATAAAATATGATATTAAATAAATAACTTAATAACTAAAAAAATAAATTAAAAGTAGGCAGTAATTTTATATTTATTATTTTTATATATAATAAAAACAAAAAGATTATTATATTTAATAATTAATAATAAACTTTTTTTTTAAAAATCTTTTTTTTTAATTAATTAAAAATTATTTATAAAGGAAATAAAAAATATCATATTTTATATATTATAATAATTATAATAATAAAATAAAAATATGTGAACTATTTAAATGTTGTTTTTATTAAAAGGATTCACCGGAGTAAATTAATGAAACTATCATTTAAAAAATGAAAGGATTTTTAAAGCCACTTATTAAATGCTTGTTTTAAAAAAAACATAAAAAACGAAATAAAGGTTTTTATTAAAAATGAGATATAAAAAATTATTAATTATTTTAAAATAAAAAATCTCTTACTTCTTTTTAAATAAGTATTTAATTATAAATTTAATAAAACAAGCTATTTAAATACTTGTAAATCTTATTTAATAGTATGAGGTGATTTTTAAATGAAGACTTTATAAAACATTTATGTTATTATTTTAATAATTAAAAGTTTTAAAATTATAATGGTTATTATTGTTAAATTTAATTTTAATATCTACTAATTTAATGTTAAAAATGCTTTTATTAATATGTTATGAGATAAAAAAAATCTTATAATAATAGAATTACCAGATAAGTTTAAATAAAAAAGTAAATATACTTAATTATTAAAAGCATTATATGGCTTAAGAGATTTTTTTATATTATAATATAAGAAGATTTTTAATATATTAAAGGTATTAAAGCTTTAAAATATTTTTAAAAAGTTTTACTTATTTTATATAAAAGATTACTAAGTGTTTATATTAATGTACATTAATGATATATTAATATTAAATTTAAAAAAATATAAGGTAATAATAGATAAGATAATATAAGATATTAAAAAAGCTTATACCTTAAAAGAAAAGTTTAAAATTAACTGGTATTTAAACATTAAAATTATTAAGGATTATTTAAAAAACATTATAAATTTAATATATGATGTTTATATTAAAAAAATAATCGTTAAATTTAATTTAAATAATAATAGTTGGGTGTTTAACATGCTATTACCGCTTGGAGTATTTCTTAAAAATAAGGGATAAATGTTAAAAATTAAAATTAAAACTTTTTAAAAACATGTTAGTTTTATCTTATATATTATTATAATGATTTACTTAAATATAACTTTTATAATGGCTTAATTATTATATTATTTAATTAATTTATTACTAACGCATATGATAGTAATAAATTAAATGATTTATTACTTATATGTTATTAAATATTTATGTTTTAAATATAAAAGTAAGGGTGTAAGTGGTGATATATAAAACTTATAAATAATAAGTGATGTTTTATTTATAAATGATATAAAAACTAAATATTTATCTTATAGTTATATTATTTTATTTTTTAATGGAATGATAGCTTAAAAAACCATTAAATAATCTATTATAATAATATTTATTATAAAAGTTAAAATTACCGTAATAAATAAAATCATGTGTAAGATTATAATATTAAAATAATTCTTTAAAGATATTATTTTAGATTTAAAAAATACTTAAATGATATATAATGATAATTAATAAGTTATTAAGTTAATAATAAAAAACCGAAAATATATTAATATTAAATTTAAATATATTAATATTTATAATATATGATTATATTAAAAGTATTTTATAAGGAGTTTTAAAATATTTTATTTATTAATGAATTAAATACTTGTTAATAAATTAATTAAAAACTTAATTAAATAACTATTTAAATATTTTAAAATATTATTTAACTTATAAGACATATATGGAAATTATTAATAAAAAAAGTAAAAGAATATTAATTAACCTACCATTTATTTTAAAAAACATCCTATATTAATACCTTTAAATTTTATTAAATATATCAGTAATAAACCCACTTAAAAGCTTTAAAGGATTAAGTTATGCTTTAACATTTTAATATAACAACATTAATTTTTATAATGCTTAATAAAAAGTTAATATTTAATTTAATAAATAATGTAAGTAATATTTTAATAATCTTTAAATTTTTAGATTTTAATTTTTAATTATAAACACTCTTAATTAATTTTTATAAGTTAGGAATGCCGTTATAAGTTAGCTTTTATAACTTTTTATAATAAATAATATGTTGGAAGTGTGTTAATAATAAGTGATAAGATGCTTTACTTTTTTTTAACCTTTTTATTATTATTATTATTCTTAATATTATTCTTTTATTCCTTTAAGTTATTATTATCATTTAATATAATAATAATATCATTTAAGTTTTTGGTTTTAAAAATAAAAGAACCATAAATAAAAATAACATCATAGAACTTATTATTAAAATTATTTTTAAAAAAACCATTATTATTAAAATTAAAGTTAAAAGATTTATAAATAATTAAACCATTATGTTAAAAGGTTTTACTTATTAAAACTTTTATTTTATAAAAAGAATTTAACATGCTTTTAAAAGAAATATACTTATAATAAATTTATTAAATTAATAGTAATATTAATGTATAAATGTTTAAAAAATATAAGAAATATTTACTTATTTAATTTTATTATAAGTAAACTTAAATAAATATAAAAGTTATATTAAGTTATAAATAATGTTTTAAAAAATAGGATTTTTATTATAATATTATTAACTATTAAAATTTAACGCTTTATTATTAAAACTTAAAAGACTTATATAACTATATAATTATAATTATATTAACAACGTATATAACGGTTTTTTATACCGATATAATTAAAATATTTATCATTAAAATAACCGGTTAAAACATTATAAAAATATTTATAATAAAAGTATTTATAAATAATAATAAAAACAAGTAATATGTAATTATCGGAATAAATAAAAAGCTAAGCCCTTAAAGGTAAAGTTTAAAAGCTTAAGTGATATTTAAAGATTTAAACTTTTACTTAGTTAAAAAAAGTTAATGGTAGTATAATTATATACATTAACGTTAATATAATCGGTATAAAAAACATTAAAGGTATTATTAACATTATAATAATAAAAATAAAAGAATTAATTATTAACGATGTGATAAAAAAGATAGTAAACATAAAGTTATTAAGATTATCTTCATGGTGATTAACTTAATAAACGTTATAAACATACTCGGCATAAGTTTATTTTAAAGCTTTAAAGACATGTTTAAATTTAAATACCATAATATTATCTTTAAATTTTAAAAAAATGAATAATTAAAAAAAAAGATAAAATTTTAAGAAATGTTAAGCGGTTATAAATATATATAAACTAATATTATACTTAAAGTAAAAGTATATAAATCATTTTAAGCTGTTATATATAAATATAATTATTAATTTATATTATTTAAAATGATCATAAGTGTTAAAAACTTATAAAAAAGCAAGGTATTCATTTAAAAGTTATTATTTTTTATATAAAATAATTATATTAAATAATTTAAAAATATGTAATATATTTAATTATAAATAGCCTTAGCTTTATAAAGGGATATATTATAATTAAACCCTTATAAGATTAGCTCCACGCACTTATAACATTAATAAAACATTGTAAGTATAAAAGCATTATGTTTTTAAAAGCATTTATACATTTTAATTTAAAAAAAACAACTTCTTAAATTACTTTTAAATTAAATCGTTAAAACATAACTCGTAATAAATTTATATTTAATTATTTTATTATAAGTTTTAAAAATATTAATACTTATATTTAAAAATAAATAAATAATATGTTATGTAATATTATAGTATAAGCATATTATAATAATATTATTATTATTTTTAAAATCATATAATAATATATTTAAAATCTTAAAAAAGTATTAACGATTTTTTAAAATAAAAATATTAACATTAATTTATTTAAATTATATATTAACTTTTTTAAAACTATTATTTTAAGATAATTTATGGATATATTTAATATGGACAACATTAAATCCGTAGTGTGTCGAAGTTAAATTTATAATATGTTTTAAATAAGTAGGTGGTAAGCGAAAATCCGGCGTTATTATTTTATTAAACGGTTAAAATAATTAAATCGCATTTTAATTTAAATAATTTTAAATTTAAGTTATTTTAATTTTAATAATTTATATAATTAAAATCAGTTTAATTTAATAATTTTATTAATATATGTTTTAAGTTTTATATTTTTAATTTAAAATGGTTATTTTATATAATATGTGATTTTATTAATTTTTAAAAATGACTAAGTCTTTTATATAAGCATTAAACTACGATTAACGAACATTAACGTTAATTAACTAAGATTTTAATCAGTTATAACCACTTTAATTTTAAAATGTAACATATAAAACATATATTATTAAAATTATTAAATTAAGCTTTTTTAATTAATATAAATTACCGATTAAAACAACTTTTAAAATTAAAATTATTCGAGTTAAAATTAAAATTTAATGTTTATAAATAGCTTTTAATAATTTAATAAAAAAAACACTCGGTAAAACTATTAACCGCTTATTTTTTTAAAATCGTACTACGGATTTAACTTCGGCACACTACGGATTTAATATTATTTTTTAATATAATAATAATAATAAAACGTTTTAATATTATTAAAAAATTAAAATTCTTAAAAATTTTATAAGATTTTAAGATTTTTATTAATTTTATTATTTAATTTAAAACTTATATTTTATTTTATAAAATATTTATTAAATCTTTTTAAAATCGTAAAACCGAATTATTAAAAAAATCTATTAAAAAATAATTTAAAATAAAATAAAAATAATAAGTTAATTTAATTTTTATTATTTATTTATTAAAAAAAAAGTGGTATTTAAATAAATTAAAATAATATTATTAATAAATATTAAATTAATGTTTTATTTATTAATTTATTAAATATTTATTAATTTTAATGTATTTATTAATAATATTAATATTAAAATATATTATATTAAAAATAAAATGATTTTATTATTAATAATTAATAATTAAATTATTAAATATTTATTAAAATATGTAATTTAAATAATAATATCTTTATTATAATTCTTAATATAAATTAAAATAAGTTATTTTAAGTGATTTTAAATTAATAAATTATACGGTTGTTACGGTTTATAACCGTTGGTTTAAGTTTTTATATATGTGAAGTTATATCGCGAAATCGTATAATTATTAATTTAAAGTTATTTTAAAAAAAATAACCGTACGTGGAGATAAAATTAATATAATATTAAGATATTAAATTAAAATACATTATTATTAAACATTTAAAAAGTTTTAAAATAAATCTCGAGGTTAAATAATTTATTAAATATTTTTATTATCCATTTAAATTTAAAATATAACGTAATTTAATTAAATGTTAACTTAAAACGAAAAAAAATTACTTAAAAATAATTTTTCCAGCCCGTTTATAACTTAATATTAATAACACCACCATTAAAATCATTAATATCTTAACCACTACCATTTAAAACATTAAAAACAATCCGATTAATAAATAACCTTTTAATAATTTTAATTTTATATCTTTTTATTTTAATAATTTAATACGTTATTATCGAACGCGACCGTAAACAGTTTTTTTATTTTTTTATTAATTAATTAACACTTAAATCGCGTTTAAATCACGGTTAAATCGCGTTTAAATCGCGTTTAAATATAAAATAAACTTAAAAAAAATTAATAATTTAAATTAATAATTAATTTAAAACTTATTTTAATATTTTATTTAATAAATTAACTGGTTTTTTATAAAATTATTTAATAATTACTTAATTAAATTTAATTATAATAATTATAAAAATATAATAATAAAACGGTAGTTGGTTTTAACTTAAAATGACTTTAAACTACGTTGTGTAAAAGTTTAAAAATAAAAGTAAAATGTTTTTAATTAATTAAAAAACTTAATAAAAAAAAATACTTTTACATATAAACGTAGTTTAAAACCACTTAAAATAAAAAATAAAATATTAACTTATTAAAATAAAATTATTAAATTTTATTTAATATTTATATAAATATAATTATTAATTTCGAATATTTAAAATTTAACTTTTAATTATATTTATTAATTATAAAATAAAATTAATATTATTAATTTATTAATAATAAATATAAGTAATATATATATTATTAAAATATTTAAATATATTAATAAATAAAATATTCGTATTTTATATAAATTAAAATGATATTATATTATATTAAACGTATTAAATAAACTTTCAAAAAAATATTATTAATTAATTTTAATAAATTAATATTTAATAAATTAAATAACTTATTTAATAATAAAAAAAATATTAAGTTATATATTAAATATATTAAATAATTTATTTACTTTTAATATAAATTTTAAAAAAATAAATTAAAAATATTAATATATTTTTAAACATCATAAAATTAAATATAATAATAATATTAAAAATGGTTTTTAATTTTAAAATATAAATTTAAAATAAATATTTAAAAAATCTTTATAATGATAATTATTAAATAAAATATGATATTTATTAAAAATAATTAAATAATATTACTTTTTTATTTAAAAAATGGATTTTTATGAAATTATATAAATGGTTTAATAAATAGATTTTATATATTAAAAAATTATCTTTTAAAATTATAAAAGATATTATATAATAAAAATTATATAAATTATGTAAAAATAATTAAACTTTTATGATTATTTTATATTTATAAAAGTTTAAAATGTTTTAAAAAGTTTATAAATAAATGTTTTAAATGTTATATCTTATAATTATAATGATATAAATTATATAAAAGTTTATAACTTATATTATCGTTATTATATTTATATTTTTAAATTATAATTAATTTTATTATAATATTATTAATATTTAAGTAAAAATATAAATAATATATAATAATAATTTATAAATTATTTAAAAAATTATAATTAATTTTTAATAAAAAATTAATAAAAAATTAATAAAAAATTAAAGATAATTATTAATTTAATAATTAATGTTTATTAATTAAAAATACCCGAAATAATTATTATTAAATAAGGATTTAAAATTTTTTATTATATTTTAAAAAGTAATTTAATTATTATTAAAAATAAAATTATTATATATAATAATTTATTATTTATAAATAAATAATTAATTTAAAATTATTATTTAAATTATTTAATTAATATTATAATATTATATTTATGTTATAAAAGATTTATTTAAGTAAAAAGATATTTTTTATAATTATAATTTAAAGATAATAATATATATAATATAACCATTAAAATATCATTAAATAAAATTATATAAAACTTTATATTAAATAAATTAATGGATATTTTAATTAATAAATTATTTAAAAATAAGTAAATAAAATAAATGTTTATATTTACCATTTATATTAAAATTAATGATATTATTATACTTTTATTAATAATAATAAAAGAATATTATAATAATAAATATTAACTTAAATTTTTTAAAATTAAAAATTATATATTATTAAAGCTTTATAAAAAATACGTGATATTATTAATGATTTATATAAAAAATAAAATAATATAAAAATTTATTAAATTATTTTATGTTATTAAATAAATAAGTATATTTATATATAAATTAAATTTAAAAAAATTTAATACTTATATGTATAACGTTATTTTTATTAATCATTTAAAATTAATATTATTAAATATTTATAAATATTAATTATTATTAATAAAATTAATTTATATTATTAATTATAAAAAAAAATTATTATTAAATATAAAATTTAAAATTAAATATAATATTTTATAAAATATAAAAATTTAAAATATAAATTTAATAAATGGTTTATTATTAAGTAATTAATAAAAAATGTAAAACTTATTAATAAATATCGAGTATAAAAAATTAATAAAAAGAAAATAAAAATAAAAAAATAAATATAATAAAAATAAAAATAAATATTAATTATAAAATAATTATCATATAATAATATTATTAAAGCTTATTAAAAGTTATAAGTTATAATATTTTTTGTTTAATCTTAAGGAGGTTGTCACGTGGATAGTAGGGTATAGCCCTTAACATAATATATGTATTAGTTAGTGGGTTGACTTTTATATATAATGTTAGATTCTCTTACCTTCATTAATTAAGACAATACCTTAGCCATATCCTACCATATAACCACCCCCTTTTCCTCTTACTCTAACACCGCTATGTCCTTGAAGGCTTGGCGCAACATTCCTTGGACCAGTCTAGGGTACACAATTCGAGGTGTAATCCAAATGAACAAAGTAGAAACCCATAAGAACCCAAGCAATCTCTTTATCGCAGCTCCTACCCTAGGTCCAACCCTCAACTTTCTTGATAGGCTAACGTGTCTCGGCCAGATCTTGGTCACCATTACCTCGAAAGTGACCGCCAGAAAGTTTGACCAGTAGAAGAAAATGTAGTTAGCCGAGCTATCTCTTCCAAGCCTCCAGTCGATAATCACATGCACAACTCCCGACATGGAAAATATGAAAAAGGCGACGAACATCTTCTCGACAAGGGACGGTGTTCGACGGTTCAATCCTTTCTTGACAAGCATTCGTCCCCATTTTGCTGCTGCTGGCGTGAAAAGCCTATGCCAGAAGACACCCCAGAAGCGCTTGATCGTATATGCTTCGAGGACACTGCCAAACATGGGAGGCCATTCATGAGGTTTGTCGAGACCGAGCACCCCAACGAAAAGCACCCTTAGTATGGTATGGCTGAGGTCAACCTCGGTAGCGGTGTCGACGATCCAAAACAACGATATGAAGCTTCGCAACCCGAAGTCGCGAAGAGTCAGGCAGCCTGCGATCAATCTGCGAACGAGTGGTTCTCGGGACGACGAGAAATCCCATAGCGAAGAGCTCGAGACGATCGCCACAAGGAAGCTTCGTATCTTTGACCTTAAGAGTATGAGAGCTACGACCTTGAGCACATCTTGTAGGACGACTACCCAGCGGGATCTCGGTTTTGCACCATCCGAGGACCACTCCTTCGCTGGGAGCATCCTAGGATTGATCATTCTCTTGTAGGCGGTAATAGCATTCAAGTTCCAAGAGCCGTCCTGGCGTATCTGAATTACCATGGGCTCTTTCTTAGCATGGAGCACCAATGGGGCATTGAGGATTGTTATAACAACCGTCATCGCGAACTGGAAGCTGACGCCGGGGATCTGATTGAGATGACGGCATTGCCAAACGCTATATCCCAGCAGTCCCATTATTGGAGGGAGTAGACCATTGCGCTGAGACTCCGGAATGTAGAGGCCGATGAAGACAAGCGCAACGGCCGTGGTATAGCATACGACCGGTGTAATCCACTCCATGGTGAACGGAGGCTTTTGGATGCAATTCACATAGTAAAAGCTAGTTTTTCCGTACCTAGGTTAATTATTCGATATTCATGGCCTGATCTCCCATTTCATTAAACTTCTGGTAGAGAGTTGCTCTGTGGTGATAAACTGGTGCGAGACGGAGGATGTATAGACGTTACCAATCATTCGATAGGCTATTGGTCAGCTTTGAAACCAGAAATAGTCATGCTGTAGAATTCCTCCCCGGTCAATACTATCGCCAAAGTAGTTAGAGCTGACTTCATTAAGCACTCTATGTATAGGTCTCTAGATGCTGTTCTTATGGTTCATGCGGTAACGTACCTCTTCGGTAAGCATCAAACTTAGCAATAGCCTATGCTCGAAGCTTGGCGTCGCCTGGAAGCTGGGCCATGTGACCATTCAGAGCGGAAACGTAGAAAACGCGAGAGATTCAAAGGCGACTGGTGACGGTCTAGAGGCCGCGCATCGTTTTCGTTCTCGCTCCAAGTACGCAGTATATAAAGAACTCTTTTCCTCACATTGACTACGAAAAGAGAAACTAGAACCCACAAGGCCAATCGCAGTTTCTCAAATCTCGACTTTCGGATCCATATACTCGATCTCCCAGATTCAACATGCGTTCAGAAATTGCAGGAGCTAGCGTGGCCCTTCTTATCGGGTCGTTCGCCACCATCGGACAATGCTCCGACTTCGAATTCATTGGGGTTGCCGCCGCAGCCGCGTCTGCCGCTCTCGGGTTCAAGCTCGTCAATCACATCAAATACCTCAAGAGGGACTTGCCCGAGGGAGATTTCCATGTCGAGTTAGGCCTACGCGAGGAAAGCGGAAATAGCGAGCGCGCTGCGAGATGTCTGAACGTGCCTGCGGACATTCCTACCAATGTTGTGGACAACTGCTGCGCTTCTCTGAATGGTGCGACCATCACCGTATCTGGAACAAAGTCCTCTCAGAGTAAGTACCTCGTTATCCAACTTCAACGCGGCAAGTGATCAATTTCATAAGATGCCTTGCTGACGGCGGATATAGAGATTCGCATCGACGGCCTTCCATACCCATGCATTTCCTTGGCACCCTGGTTCGACCAGGTTGGCAACGTCCCGTACGCATGCGGTGATGCCTGCTTGGAATGGGCTGGACTGTCATCATCAAGTTTCGATGCTCTTGCCAATGCGCTTAACCATCTATAACCAAGTCATCATGTTAGGGAATTGATAGTACCTGGTAACATATCTGGTGGCTTACCGATTTCGTGGAATTAGCCCTAGCTCTACACACTCATTTTTCGTTCGTCCGCGGAAACTCGCTGTATCCCGAAATTCGTACCGATATTTTTGAATTGAAGGAGCCAAGTTGCATATTTCATGTCGCGCTGGGAAATCGGAGTGATGAACAATGATTTTTTTATGCATCGAATATAGTGACGTTTTTTCCCCTTTGCAAGTAAGACTTGGAAATTGGTTATTTATTTCAGACACCCCGGCAAAAGTTAGTATAATAGTAAGTACGACAACTCTTGGAGATATTATAATGAGACCGATTTAAGTACATACATAGTATAGGTATGTAGTCTTTTACGTCGGGCTATTTTAAAAGGTGAAAGCTAAGTTATTATTTTAAGTATACACACAAAGACAAGTGAGATTCATTCCACTCCCATCCTATATACCGCGAACTCTAGCGAAGAAACGTCGCCACGAGTCGTGTGGTATACAGAAGCGAGTAACTCCGGCTTCGAGTTGAAAGTTTCGCCGGCGGACCAAGAAGATGTCATTCTGGGCACCGGATTTCCAACCCATCTTCTCATTGTAGCATGGGGATACCCTATCTGGGACTTGGATGTTGTTCCTGTCAAACTTTATGGATCTTGTAAGAATAAAACCTAAGGCATGGCTGAATGGGAGAGATAGGTATATATATATGATTCCAAACGATTATCTACTTCACACCCACAACGTATAATGCCTTCCCATTATTATAATAAATCAGTGGCATAAGTGTCATAATCTTTATGGATGTAAAACCAGTGATATGATATTTAAAGTTCTGTATATACATGTTGGGCTTATCGCCTTAATCACGAGACAAGATCAGTAGGAGCCACGATGAATAGGAGGCAGGAGTCATCTATATACATCTGTTTAGCACCTAAAGCCATGCATAATAACATCCACCCTCTGGGCATCGTGGTAGGTCTGGAGGAACTTGGTAGGTGGCTAGATGCTTCCATGGAATGTTATGGTTGGTTGATTAAACTTCAAGCCCAGATGCATTTACCTGGATATAAGTACGTATTTATTGTTCTAATATGGTAAATATGGTAAGACTTTTATGGCAACCTTAGAGATATCGGAGTTGTATAAGATAGTAAAGGTGGTACTGGTGCCAACAAGGGTGTAAAGGGAATAAAGGGGATAGCTATAAGGGTGGTGGCTACATGGGAATAGCTCCATTAAAATTAAACTTAAGGAGGTTTCGTAAAACTCGGGTTACTATGCCACTGGGGGTAGCCTCGGCTTCATTCGATTTATCCGAAGCCAGTTAAGGACTTGATTCTTAGGAAATGTCATATAAAACTATATAGTAAAGCTCAACGATTTATACAAGTGTAATAACGTATTTACATCTACTTCGTAAACTAAAAGCTGAGTGCTTATAAACAGCCGGTTTGCATTAAGACGGCCCTGATAGATCGGACTTTCTGGAGTATGTTAGCTGCACGACAACGTAGATCTGTATTGCTGTTCGATTCATCGGCCGGATTGGGAAGCCCTCCTAAGCTCATTCTTGCGGCGAATTCGGACATATCATTGGCTAGCTGGGAAGAATAATGCAGGGTCGCGACCATCTGCAAAAGTATAGACATCGCTGCGTCCGGCACGAAAGAGCGGATACTGACGAACGGAAGGCTGAATGGCTTCCCTTCCTTAGTCGCAGGGAGCACCGTCTGCTCGGCGCAGCGCCTTACATGGATGAATAAGTGGTCGTATATGTCTGCTAGACGGCGCCAGCAGGACATAGCCAGAAGTACGGTGGCTACGTCTACGACTACGTTGTCAGATGGCATCTCCACGTCCGTGTTACCCCCGAGATGGAGAGAGCGGACAATGTTGAGAAATGCGGTGGTAAGTTGGAAGGTATCATCCAATTTGAAAGGTTCGAAATCTTTGGTCATGTCCGGGGCCGGGCCTGTAAGCGGAGGAACAGTGTTGGCGTGGCGGAGAAGATCCAGATTCAATGTAGTAAGACTTGCAACGACTTGGATATGGGCATTGCTAAGAATTGTCGGTTCAATAATACTTGGGGAAGAAATAGAAGCAGGTGTGTATAGAGGAGCAAGCTCTTCGTCTACAAGCTCAGCATCGACACTGACACCGACACCAGCATCGAGCGTAGCACCCCAATTAAGAGTCATAGAAGGATATGACGGCGAGGAGTGCTCTGACGGCTTTGGCACGTGACCAGACGTCTGGCCTTGTAATGTTAGAGGTATATCTTTATCTCTATGTGTGCGTTTGACGGTGAGGAAGTCGTCATCCATGTCTTGAGCCGTCCTGAGACCTTGAGCTGCAACGGTAGCAGGTCGTTTTCCCCGCACTGACGTACCAAATATGCAGAGAACGCCAGCCTTGATACATCGCGCACAATTTCCTTCGCCATCAGAGCGACCGGGGCATCGCAGCTTTTGAGCATGGCACCGAGCACAGGCTCTACGTAGCGGCGCCAGTGGCAGCGGCGACGGCTCCATGTTGCAAGACGCCATACGATCGATTCGTCGACTATGGGCAGAAGCACTGTATCATCACGTCATGACTTCGGAGCGGATCGTAGGCGAGGGATTGGAGTGAAAGGAGAGCTATACGAATCGTGGGGTGGATTGCTTGAAAAAAGGGGCTTGTCCCCGCTTATTCTTGTGTATCAAAACTATTCCTGTCCAGGTTTAGACTTATCCGAAGGATCGTGGGTCTAGCCGACCGACATATCCGAATGCGGTACCATAAAGGTCGCCGAATGTCTTGATTCCGTCTCCACATCGGCCCCACTCGGCGCTCCCCTTTTTCCTGGTACGATAATGTCTCCGAACTTGGCATTCGGCTTCCTAAGCAGTTTAAAAAGGTATTCCTACAATCTTATAATGCCACTTCTTGAATATAATAAGAGCCATAATATGCTGCTCATGCACCATTTTGTTATTAGCAGTTCTCTTATACTCTCGTTCGACTAGTAGCACCCGCTAGTTAATATGATAACCAATAGTGAGGCTATATCTAACGATACACGCGGCATCACGAAGGACAACAGCTCTGCCGACGAGTTGCGAAACACTTCGATGACTGTTGGCTCTAGTGGTACGCCGTCAAGCAGAGGTTGGCGTTTCTGGGCTATTTTCCTCGCCCTCTCTGTCACATCGCTGCTGGCTGCCGTCGAAAGCACTGTCACATCTACCGCTATGCCGCTCATTGCAAGCGCTCTCGATGCTGGCGAGCTTTACGTGTGGTTTGCTAATGCCTATACGTTATCGAGGTGAGCTTAATCCGATCATTCGTCTCCCCGTTGAAACCTTTCCCCAACTAACCCGGCCCCTTGTTGTGTTAGCACTGCGTTATTACCCCTATACGGACAGATCGCCGATATATTTGGCCGCCGCTGGATAACCATCACCACCGTGGGCATATTCGCACTCGGAAGTGGCGTAAGTGGAGGCGCTACCTCAACCGGAATGCTCATAGCTGGTCGTGCTGTGCAAGGTGCTGGCGGGGGAGGTATTATCTTGATGGTCGAGATGATAATCTGCGATCTCGTACCCTTACGCGACCGCGGCAGCTATATGGGCATCATACTCGCCGTATTCGCCATCGGATCTTCCTTAGGCCCCTTCATCGGCGGAGCTATAGTTGCAAGTACGACCTGGAGATGGATCTTCTGGATCAACCTTCCTATTGCCGCTGTGGCCTTAGTCCTGCTCGTCACTTTCTTGCATGTCAATCATGATCGCGGACCATCCATCGTCGAACGCCTGCGCCGTATCGACTATGCTGGCAACAGCATCTTGATTGCCTCCGTCATTGCTGTCCTGATAGCTCTGACGTACGGTGGGACACGTTATACGTGGGCCTCCTGGAATGTCTTGCTACCTCTGTTACTTGGATTTGCTGGGCTCGGTCTCTTCGTGGCATACGAGTCGTCTCCGTGGTGCGGTTCGCCAATGACTCCACCACACCTTTTTCGGAATAGGACGTCCGCGGCCGCATTCTATCTCACCTTTATACATTCCTTATTCTCATACTGGGTTCTCTATTTCCTACCGGTCTACTTCCAAGGAGTGCAACTTCAGAGCCCCATCCAGTCCGGCGTTCTCCTGCTACCCACTGTCGCCACTATTGTCCCTGGTGGTCTCATCAGCGGGGTAATTTTAACCAAATTTGGCAGATATCGGCCTCTCCATTTCGTCGCCTTCGCCCTGATGACGCTAGGCACCGGGCTATTTCTCCTCTTAGGACCATCCAGCAGCCTTGCACTATATGTTTGCCTCCAATTCGTTGGTGGCTTGGGGTCCGGGTTCGCACTAAGCACACTCCTTCCAGCCACACAGGCTGCTCTATCGGAGAAGGATACTGCGTCCTCATCGGCTACTTGGGCCTTCGTCCGTAGCTTTGGAACAGTTTGGGGGGTTTCCGTGCCCGCTGCGCTCTTCAATAGCCGTTGTGATAGCCTTTCTACCAACATCGACGATGCCACTATCAGGGCCCAGATAGCTAACGGTCAGGCTTACTCGCACGCTACGAGCGAGTGGGTGCTATCATTGTCAAGTCACGCGCAACAACAGGTAATTGATGTCTTCAGCGATAGCCTCCAACTGGTTTGGATTGTCGCCACTGCCATTGTTGGTGCGTCGTTCTTGTTTGTGTTTGTGGAAGAGGAGATCAAGCTGAGAAACGATTTGGAGACTCATTACGGGCTGGAAAACTCGGAGAAGGCGCTTAGACCAAACAACTAAGTGACAGTGAATAAAATTTGATTCGCTATGTCATGACAATCTAGCCGTTCTCAGCTAGTGACTTACTTAATAGGGAAAGGACGCAGTAAAATGTGGTATGTGATATTATTGAAAATATAAAAAATTGAATCCAGTCCGAATTGGTGTAGTGGCTAACATTTGACGCTCTCATGTCGTCTTTAAGGCGTGGGGTTCCGTCAAGCCCGGGGTTCGATTCCCCGATTCGGAGTTCTTTTTGTTGTCGAGTCAGACAGACTACGACTATCTACAAGATGCAGATAATGAGGTTAGATAGTTGAGCTTTGAACAAATTTACCGTTACTGTGTATACCGAACGAGGTTCGTTTAAATCATGTTATGCGATCCCTTAGTTGGCAACCGAGCTAAGCTACCACGTCATATTCCCTCACCCCTTACAGTTCTATCATGAAGCCTTTTCACGAAATCGTACCCAAAACTTAGGTTTCTCCCACATCGCGAACAATCTAAAGTCTCTTTCGAATTTTATGTCCTGATTGGGAAGCATTTCGACGTCCAATGTCCAGAGCACCTTGGTCACAAAAAGCCTCATCTGTCGCCAAGCCTGAGCTTGACCAATACACTATTTCTTTCTTTTAGTGTTACCCTCGTGCCCAGATGAGTGTAAACTACTTACAGCTCTTGGCCCATGTCCAAATGGAAAGAATGAGCCTGTAGCGTCGTTGCTGAATGCCGGTTCCCATTGTTCGTGGTCCACAGGCAACCACCGCTGTGGCCGAAATCGGTTCGGGTCGTAGAAATAGCGAGCGCTGCGTGTAAAGGCATAGTGCGCATACTGAACGGTAACCTGGATCAGACGTTAGCCGTCGAAAAGCGAGAGGATACTCGAGGAGCCGTACCCCCTTGCCAATGTAGATCCCGTCCACCTCAGAACCGGGACTCGATCGGGCCAAACCAGTAGCCACGTTAGCGGTCAGGCGCATCGTTTCCATCAGGATAGCATTCAGGTAGTGGAGAGAAGTCACCGAGGCCGAGGTGATTTCGTCGTAACTATTGAATGTATTTCTGATTTCGTCGACCAAGTGTTTTAATGTCTCGGGTTCAAGTAAAGAGAACATGATTGCGCCTTGGAACTGACTCGCCACGGGTTCGTATCCACCCAGGAATAGCTGGCTTAGAATGATCTCCAGCTGCAACTTCTCCCGCTCGGTGGGTGCAGATGCATCGGCAGGGAGAAGATGCTGGAAGTGGTCTGAATGCTGCGTTTGGGAACGGCTCTCTATCCGAGATTCGAGGGCTTCGCGGTTCATTCGCTCGATCTTGCTTCGGCTGAGAAGTGTGGGAAATGGAAGAAATGCCCACTTGAGTGGATTTAAGAGAGGGAACTTCTTGAAGACCTGGTTTACCGTAATGAAGAAATTAAAGGCCCAGAATATTGTCAATAAGGGGGCGCTTCTGACTTCGCTTAGACGTCAGCTCGGTGCAGATAAAATAGTGGTATGGTTCCATACTATCTCGTATCTGATTCAACTGGCGGCTCGAGGTCAATTCGGCCGACATGTCCATCGCAACCCAGTCCGTCCACTGCAATACGTAGAGTCAGCGAAGCTTAGGTCGAAGCCGGGATATTCCATGCTTCAAGTGAGGAGAGGGGAGGACCATACAGTTTTCAGCTCAATTCCTCTATCTGTATCTCCTAGTTCCTTCATCCGCTGGATGAAGACGTCAATATACTTGTGCATGATAGGCTCCAAAGCGTTCAAGGCCTTAACACTAAATGAAGCAGAAAGACCTTTGGCCATTTTACGATGTTTCGCGGGGTCTTTCTCCCATGTAATCCCATCATCCCCGAATCCAATGGCCACGTCTACCTTCGTAAAGTGCTCCTGGTTTTTAGTGTGCTTAGTATAGATATCTGGCCTTCCAGGTCAGTACAAGTTCATCATGACGGCATGGGCATTTCCCACCTGAAGCGGCCTGAGGGGTAATAAAGACAAGCTCATTCGGAGCAACGCGAACGACATCGCCTATATCAGTATCAGTCGAAATTGTGCCTGGCATAGCATTGGGGTTTTAGGAAAACTCGCCATATTTTCTCAGGGCTTCCTCAACTGCCCAGGGATACCTTCCAGAGAGCCTAGCAGAGCGAAGTTGGTCAACCCAATTATAGCATCTACGAGCTGTCTACTCACCATTGGTACGCATACCAAAGGTTTGATATCGCAGCGAGCTTCGGACCCGGAAATTGGGAGGCAGGATGAAAGTATGAAAGGTAAATGTATCTCAATGAGGTGTAAATTGTTATCTTAGTCGAGCTTCTGATCAGCATCGAAGTGGAGTCCATGGTGAACGTATTAATAGAACCATATAATTAAAACGTAAAAGGATCTGGACTTACAGCTCCAAATACGAATCTCTCCCAGTGGTCGGGCAAGAGGGTTGTGAGAGGCTCGATTCGCAATCCCAACTCCATGTTTCCGCTAATGATGACGATCAGTGTTTATTCTTTCAGATAGTTTATATCCCTTGCCGTCCCAAGCGCGCCTTATGGCGGTTCGAGCCCAATCGCAAGGTGTATAAATGAGTACGATTTGGGCTTTATAACAAAATGCAGTTCTTCCAATCCGACCAATGCAGGCTGCCACACAGAATAGTAAGACGAAGGATACCAGCATCCTTAACTATTTTAGGTATGGGTTACACGGCGCGTGCTGGCTCATACGAGTTACATTTCTGAGTGGTGTAAGGCGTCTGTTGGTGCAGGGTTGTATGCGTGGTGACTAGATATAGATGTTGGGAATCACCACTGAGTCCTATATTTACACCGTAAAATCGCGAGGTGACGTAAGGGTGGTTCTGGGTATGGGGTGATATTACTTGAGGCAAATTCTTAGTTCTGTGATGTTGAATTGTTCAGGGCTTGATTTATGAAAAGTCGAGAGTTGCCTATACTTTAATTAGAGTCGCTAGAATATTATCCGAACATATTAGCACCTGTTGTAGGTTTTAAGCATGCAAGGTATATATCCACTAAGTAGGTATTCGCTCAAGGGGCGGGTTAGAGGACGGGAGATTTTGCACGTGTCGGCGTACGCGTGTTGAAAGTGCCTTCTCGGTAATAGTGTCTATTAAAACGTTGACCTAAGCATCATTATGCCCAGCACCCTAGTACCATAGGGTAGCCTGCAAATCCCCAACGCCGCCGCTATGTAACATTGACACAAAGTTGAATGTGGATTTCGGTAAGTAGATCTGATCAAGCCTGGGGACGGCCTCCGTTTCCTGTTTTGAAGCCTTCTAAAACGACGCCCCAAGTACCTGCCTCGCCTCCATACCCAGAATGACCCGTAGCGATCCGTCGCATGAGAAGGGTGTCCTTAGCCACTACCAATCTCTTTCCGTCGCCGCTCTCCAGGCATTCCTTAAACCATTGTTCCTCCTCGCTATCAAACGGCAAGCTAGTCAAGTCGAGCGCTCTCTCGGCTGACTCATTGTTGCGACCGGATCCTAGCACGGACAGGATGAGGCGTTGGAATAGCTGACGACGCATGAAGTCGGCGTGCGAGCGCGAAAACTGGAAGGCGTCGACTACGTTAGACCGCGCGAGCGCGTCAAACAACAGTTCCAATGCAGCGGAAGACTGGATCATGGGCTGAACGGTGTGGTAGTAAGCGAGAGGTAGGCTATAATCGCCATTCTTAGCGTGGCGGACTAATACGGTGATGATATCATCGACAAAGTCAGGCTCGAGCGACGGATGAGTGAGGTACTGGAGGGCAAGGTCGAATTGTAGTGAATCCATGTGCCAGAGGCCCTTCATAAAGATCCTATATTTTTTCGGGATACTATCGCGTTGGGCAAAAGCCTCGGCTTGGGTAGTCCCATTTCGGGCGTCGAAGTCGAGAAGGAGGTAGAATACTACTGAGAGTTTGTGATGGATGGTGGCATTCTTGCTCTCGAAAATGTGTTGGTACAGTTGTCGAAGAGCGTCGCCGTTCTTCGGGGGATACTGGCTAGTGGCTAAACATGGATGCGGTATTAGTATTGGGATTACGTATGGAATGGATGTGGTGGAAGTACCCCTCGACAGATTCAGAGCTTTCAATACCCTGTCAATAAATAGTGAACCCTCAAGGCTTCGGCGGGAGGATTCCATATGTTGGACGAAGCTCCGGTCGTAAGGGAACTGATCCAGAGACCCAAAGACCTCTTCGAATTGCGAGGGCCCAGGCATTTTGACGATTAGCCTAGCTTTGGGGACACTCGTGCACACTAGGGAATCAACAACTAGTAGGAAAAAGAAGATTTATGTGTGTTGATATAGCTTGAGGACAGGTTGAAAGAAACATTGAAGGTATGTGGAATGTAGAAGCTGTGATGCGCCGGTAATTTATCGGGTAAACTAGCTCGCCGCGTCTTTGGAGCTCAAATGCAGGTGCGACGCGCTGCCTAGGTATCATTGAACCTGGCGATTAGTAATAACTTTCATTATAGTGGGGTTTGTGGGGTGTTGTTTATGTTTACTTTCGTACCCCGGTACCTGCATTCACTCATCATCAAACTAACAATCGATCACCAACGACAGCGACAGCGGCGACGATTACGACCGAGGTGACTAGTATCTAAGAAGGAAGATGCGCATAAGGCTTGCATAGGCATTTCAGCTTAGATACAGCCAAATACTCAAAATCGCCCCTGTACCGCACAGGCCAACCATCGCCAACCATGTCTGCACGACCTAGCCGTCGCGCTGCGGCCCGACGCGCAGCTATTATTGAGTCGGAAGACGAAGAAGAAATGATCGCAGAAACCACCAAGAAGATAAAGGAAGAAGAGAGTGAAGATGAATTCGCGCCCGAAACTTCGACTGCCAGAGCTTCGCGCCGCCAAACCCAGAGCCGAAGGAAATCTACAGCCCCCGCGACACCGCGTGCAAACCGTTCAAGGAAGGGCGTCGTGCCAGAACCTTCTATCGAAGCGAGCGAGATACTCGACCCCGATCAGTCCGTTGCTACCGTCATTGGCCCCGAACCATCAACCGTCAAGAAAGCTTCACCGAGGAAGCGCAAGAGCGTTGCGCCGCGCAAAGTGAGCAAGGAGGCTACGCCCGAGAGCCAACCTCCTATGCCAACGCCGGCTCAGTCTGAGGAACCATCCGAGCTTCATGGAATGCCCTTAGCTGATATTACGGACCAGAGCATCAATGAACAACGGCACCCCGCAGACGACACCGTCACTCAGGTGAAGCCCATCCGGCCGATGGATACCATCCTGGAGAAGCCCATGGACATCGTCCTAAAGTCGCGTAAGATGGTAGTACCTGTTGTCGAAGACACAGGACCGAAGGCTCGTATCGTTATCACTTATTTGATATTAAACAACTTCAAGAGTTACGCCGGACGCCAAGAAGTTGGTCCATTCCACTCATCCTTCTCCTCAGTGGTAGGCCCCAACGGTTCCGGAAAGTCAAACGTTATCGATTCACTTCTTTTCGTCTTTGGATTCAGGGCGAGCAAGATGCGACAGGGCAAAATCTCGGCTCTCATCCACAATTCCGCAGCGCACCCTGACCTGGATCATTGTGAGGTAGCCGTGCATTTCCAGGAGGTCATGGATCTGGTCAGTTTGATGCGATATGTCTATTATCGCGACTTCGTTATGCTAACGTGACTTGTAGCCTGGTGGTGGGACGGAAGTTATCCCCAACTCCCAGCTGATCATCTCGAGAAAAGCCTTCAAGAATAACTCGAGCAAATACTATATCAACGGTGGCGAGTCTAACTTCACCACTGTGACTACTCTCCTCCGCGACCGGGGCATCGATCTCGATCACAAACGATTCCTCATTTTGCAGGGCGAAGTCGAGTCGATTGCGCAAATGAAACCCAAGGCTGCCAATGAACATGAAGATGGTTTACTGGAATATCTCGAAGACATCATTGGGACCTCAAAGTATAAAACGCCTATCGAAGAGGCAGCTACTGAAGTAGAAACCCTCAACGAGGTCTGCATGGAAAAAAGTGGTCGCGTTCAGCATGTAGAAAAGGAGAAGAACAGTCTTGAGGACAAGAAGAACAAAGCTCTGGCTTACATCCGGGACGAAAACGACTTGACCCTCAAACAATCAGCTCTTTACCAACTCTATATCAGCGAGTGCAACAACAACGTAAATGTGACGGAAGAGGCGATCAGCCAGATGCAAGCTCAGCTTGACGAAGAGTTAGAGAAGCATCAGGGAAGCGAGCAGATCATCAAGCAGCTACAGAAGGCATATGCCAAGGGGTCTAAGGAATTTGAGTCACAGGAAAAGAATGTCCAGAGTCTTGTCAAGGAAGCGGCTAAGTTTGAGCAAGAAAGGGTCAAATTCGATGAAAAGCGGAAGTTCTTGGCCGACAAACAAAAGAAACTCGAGAAGACCATTTCCAACGCCGAAAAGTCGACTTCGGAAGCTGAAGAAACCATTGAGCAGTGTACCGAGGAGATAGCTTCGCGAGCCGAGGAGATCTCAGCCCTCGAGCAAAACCTTCAAGAGGAGGAAGCGGAACTTACTTCGATCCGGGACAGCCTAAAGGGCAAGACGCAAGTGTTCTCGGACCAGATTGCAGCTAAACAGAAGTCTCTTGAACCATGGAAGGAGAAGATCAACCAGAAGCAATCTGCGATTGCTGTTGCTGAGTCCGAGATGGCCATCCTCGAGGAGAAGGCTAACGCTGGAGCGGTTGCCCTTGGGGAGATGCAAACGAAGATTGCCAGCATCGAAGAAAGTCGCACAGCCAAGCTAGCGGAACTGAAGGAATGCCAAGCTGAGAAAGCAAAATTAGAAAAGGAGGCAAAGAAGGTCGAAGCAGACATTGAGAGCATGGCGCAGATGGAACCTAATGTTCGCGCCAAGGTGTCTAACGCCAGGCAAAAGGCGGAGGAGGCAAGATCTAGCCTTTCGCAGAATCAAAATAGAGGCAACGTGCTCACTGCCCTGATGCGGATGAAGGAATCAGGGCGAATCGATGGGTTCCACGGTCGTCTCGGGAATCTTGGCATGATTGACGAGAGATACGATGTCGCTATATCTACGGCATGTCCTTCTCTCGACAATTTTGTCACCGACACCGTGGAAGCCGGCCAGCAATGCATCGAGTATCTCCGGAAGACCAATCTCGGGCGAGGCAACTTCATATGCCTGGATAAGATGCACGTGCGCGATATACAGCCCATTCAGACTCCAGAAAATGCCCCACGACTATTTGACCTAATTAAAGCCAAGGAAGACAAATTCCGACCTGCATTCTACCATGCACTCAAAGATACCCTCGTCGCTAAGGACCTAGCTCAGGCGAACAGGATCGCTTACGGTGCCAAGAGATGGCGAGTGGTCACCCTTGATGGAGAGCTCATTGACAAGAGCGGTACCATGTCTGGTGGTGGAAAGACTGTCAAGAGAGGATTGATGTCAAGCAAGCTCGTGGCCGATACGACTAAGGAGCAAGTCGCCAAGCTTGAAAGTGACCGTGACTCTATTGAGCAGAACTTCCAAGAATTCCAGGACCATCAACGAGAACTAGAGTCCCGTCTTAGGTATCTGAAGGACCAGATCCCTCAACTAGACACCAAGATGCAGAAGATCGGTCTCGAGGTACAGAGCGCCGAGAAAAATCTCGCGGATGCTCAGCGACGTGTCAAGGAAATTGGCAAGGAGCACCAACCTTCCCAGTCCGACGACAACAGACTAGCCGTCTTACAAAAGGATATCGCTAAATTAAACAAGGAGATATCCAAATTGCACGCCGAAACTGAGGGCGTGGAGGCCGAAATCAAGGAGCTACAAGATAAGATCATGGAAGTTGGTGGCGAAAAGCTTCGTGCTCAGCGCGCAAAGGTTGATGCTATCAAGGAGGAGATATCTTCTCATAACGAAGAGACTTCGAACGCAGAGGTTAAGAAGGCCAAGGCAGAGAAGTCGAAGACGAAGCTCGAAAAGGATCATGCCAAGGCCACCAAGGAGTTAGAGTCCGCAATACGTGACCTGGAGAACCTAGAAGAGGAAGTTGAGAACCAAGGCACCAAGTCCGAATCTTTGAATGCTCGTGTCGAGGAGGCCGAGGCAGAGCTCGCAGATAAGAAAAAGGAATTGTCCACGTTGAAGGCGGAGTTAGACGAGAAGACATCGGAGCTCAACGAAACTCGAGCAGTGGAGATTGAAATGCGCAATAAGTTAGAGGAGAACCAAAAGGTGCTTCTTGAGAACCAGAAGCGTTTGCGCTACTGGGACGAGAAACTCAACAAGCTCGTGCTCCAGAACGTCAGCGATCTCAGTGGCCCGCCAGCAGCTAAGAAGCCGACTCAAGAAGGCGAAGAACCTGCAGATGGCGAAGAAGACCAGAAGGAGGAGGAGGAGGAGGAGGAGGAGGAGCAACAGCCTGAAGAGCTTCCCCGATTCACTGAGGACGAGCTGAAAGATATGGATAAGGAGACTCTGAAGGCTGAGATTGCTGCCCTCGAAGAGAAGACGCAGAACGTCTCAGTGGACGTCAGTGTCCTATCCGAGTACCGCCGCCGAGTTGAAGAGCATGCAGCCCGTTCTTCTGATCTCGCCAGCGCAGTCCAGCAACGTGACGCGGCCAAGAAGCGATGCGATGACCTGCGCCGACTCCGATTGGAAGGGTTCATGGAGGGCTTCAGCACCATCTCGCTACGACTCAAGGAGATGTACCAGATGATCACGATGGGCGGCAACGCGGAGCTGGAACTTGTCGACAGCTTAGATCCGTTCAGCGAGGGTATCTTGTTCTCCGTTATGCCCCCCAAGAAGAGCTGGAAGAATATCAGCAATCTTAGTGGTGGCGAGAAGACGTTGTCCAGTCTTGCGCTGGTGTTCGCGCTCCATCACTATAAACCCACACCTCTATATGTTATGGATGAGATTGACGCTGCGCTGGATTTCAGGAACGTGAGTGTTACCCTATCTTCTTTACCCCTTTTCTTCATTCACTATTACAGCGTATGTTCAGTTACTAACAGCAAGCGAATTAGGTATCGATCGTCGCCAACTACATTAAGGAGCGCACCAAGAACGCCCAGTTCGTCGTCATCTCCCTGCGCAACAACATGTTCGAGCTCGCCGCCCGCCTCGTCGGCGTGTATAAGGTCAATCACATGACCAAGAGCGTAACTATTGAGAATCACGACTTTATCACTCGCGGCGTCCCGCGGCAACAGCATGGTGGTCAGACTGTGACTTCCTAAAAATTGCATTAGGTACTAGGGACTGAGTTTGGTTCGGTGCTTAGGGCGGCTTGCGTAATCGAGTGTCGGTACGGCCTGGAATGAATGGGTACGATGTTCGGACGGCGGTTGACGGATGCCTGGGCGGCTATGGGATGGATGATACAGGAGGCGTGTAATGCAATGAATATCCATACAGGCGCAGGCGAAGCCTTTGGAATGAATGAACATATCTCTTGATTGACTGCTATCTAATTCTTGACCTGAAGTACCGCTAACCTGTCCGCGCTTGATACTACCTAGGTATTGAAATTCCACGCATCGATATAAGGCCACAAGCTTGGTTGACTAAATCACTTGTTTAACAGGCCGTCGCATAAGCCAAAACGTGAATGGAGGAACCTTTTTCTCCGTTTCTTTCCATTTTTCGTCCGAGTTATCTATCGTTGGCACAATCACATTCTCTTCGATGCAATCGAACCCATTCGCTTCATACAGCGGCTTACCTTGCGGTGTCGCGTCCAGGAAGAGCTCAAGGCCTAATTCATCCAATTTTGTCATGCCCCAGCTCATGAGCTGCTGTCCGATACCCCGACGGCGGTAATCCGGGTGGGTAAAGACATTGAAGAGGACTTGGGACCATGTTAGTGTGGGAAAGTATGTAAGAAGGCAAGCGACTGGGATAATGATGATCATGACAGCGGCGAACCCACACACATGAGGTTTCTGGGCCCACTGAGACCTGGGTCGACCTAGATCCAGCAATGCTTCCTCTGTAAACGTGCGTGAACTGTAGCTAAGGAATGCGACTCGGCAAATGGATTCGTCTTGTAGACGTTCCATGCTGCGCCACCCACCACCTTGCCAGTTTCTACCTCGACAACTTTCTGCCAGTGGTTGGTAGGGTCACACACATGCCACTGTTGGAGCCTTGCAGCGGCCTCCTATATCGCGGCCGCGAGTTAGTATTTGTAATTGGAGTCTTTTTCACTAGACTTTGTACCGTAATGAAAATACGAGTTCGATGGGGAGTGATGGGTTCATTAATACTTACTTGAATGGCTGCTTCACAGGCATCGGCTCCGGGGCCGTCCGGAGCCGTGAATGGGAACGAAGACTAGGTATGCAAAAAGGTCTGGAGGGGGTCTTCGTAAGCCTGCAATAAACGTCGGACGAGCTTTGGGAAGTCAGTCTCGGGTCTAATGTCTTGGACCTCAAGAGTCATTGCTACTAGCGACGGCATAGCAGCGCGGGGTTGAGAGTTGGAGGGGAACGTCTATTGTAGGTACTTGAATGTCTGACAGAGGGTCTGCTCGTTTGACAGCCAATCGGCTTAGCATCTAAGAGTTATATACGAATATCAGGTAATTAAACGGTTGCATCCCCCCATACGAAACGGTTCACTATAGGTTCAACAATGATATACGATTATCTTCACCGAAAAGTGCGGTATTCAGATATTGTTTCACAACAGCTGTATGTTACATATGTTGGCGTGGAGGAATGTAGGAATATAGGCGGCACGGCACCCCGCCCCCGAACCTTGACGTCGAACCCATAACCAACCGGCTACACAGACAGATCTGATCTACAAGTGTGTCTTTTTCGTACATATAACACGATGTAGGTGTCTCCTAAGATTGGTTAATACGTGGCAGCCAAGTGCTATATCTACATATGGAAGCATGTGTACCTATGTTGGCGTGTTGGAGTGTTGGCGCATTCATTCATGCATAATCATATGATAGAAACGATTCGCTGAGTTACATTACTACCCAAGCCTTACGGCGCCCTTATGTAGCTACCTAGTACCTAAGGATCTAGCATATATGCGTATATGCGCATAGGCTTCAACTTAGTATTAGTGCACTTACCGGGTCATTCTTTTCCAACAGAAATCGATCAATACTAGGTAGTTATGGTAGAACCGGAAATGACAATTACAGCAATACACTAGATACTTGAGTAATTTCTCCCATACCCGTCCTTTCTTGTGATGTAAATGATCGTATTTACCCGTACATAGACAGTGTGATTATAACCACTTGTAGTATGACCCATATCGTTTGCGTCCTCGCCAATAATACCCTGGTCTGGACTACAATTTACGCACGAAACCTCCAATTTTTGCGGCGACGTCCCACGCACTCTCCGAGAAGCCCAGTATCTCACCTGACAAAAACGTGTCGTGAACTGCAGCCTCTTCGAGGTGAAGCTCTACCACATTCCCATCTACTTTTCGCATCTCATCAGCCCACTGTATGATATCCTCCAACAATAGCTCGGCCGTACCCGCATTAGCGAATATAGGTACAGTTGTCGGGAAGGGATTGCCGAGCTGTGTGATGTACGGATCAGATGCGCCGTTGGGCCGACCGCTTGCGTAAGTGTGTGCACCCCAGGCCGGGTACGACGACGGAATAAAGTCTGTGCCCCGGTGCGGGTTACGCCTCATATCGTACTTGAAGGGCGCGACCCATGGTGACAGCAGTACGGCGCATTTGGGCAAAGGGATATCGATCGTAGCCCCATACTCTTCAAGGTACCGCACTAGGGCCATTGCCAGATTGCCACCGGCGCTATCGCCGCCCAAAACGATCTGACAAGCTGGAATGCGAAGCTCGTTCAAGAGGAAGAGGTAGCTGGATAGCGCGTCTTGCAAGGCGGCCGGGAACGGGTTCATGCCACCGTAGCCGGAGAGTCGGTACTGCAAGGAGAAGACGGCATCCGCACCCCCTTTCGCAAGTAACTTCTCGGCGATGGAACCACACTGCGCGTCCCGCCCATCACCGGCGATAAAGGCTCCACCGTGGAAGTAAAGCACGACAATTTTAGAAGCCACATCTGAACCCGGAGCTTGCGGGAACCAGGTCCCTCCGATACTGGCGGGTTTAATCTTCGATATTAGCGGCCCCTTATAGACATCCAAAGCGGACGGCGATACGGTTTGAAACCTTTCACCCTCCTTACCCTGTTTTAGCGTGAGGGTCTCCGTAATACCGACGCGAGAAGTAGCATCCAGTACCGAATATACAAGACGAGTCATAAAGGTCTGCTTTGCGCTCCATCTCGGATCCGGCCTCCAAGAGGGGATCATGGCCATGGCAGCGTGGTATGGTATGTACGAGATCGCCACGGCGGCACATGAAAGTTGGAATATGAGTTTTAGGGGTTGGTACGAGACGAGAGGATGTCTCTCCAGTGACGACATATTGTTTGAATTGGCGCGATGATTTAATCTGGCCGAAACCACTAAGTCATATAATGTACGTTTTACTACACACGGAGGATCAGGAAAATCGCCTCTAGGGAGTTGTATTAACGGTAGGATATAAGCAATTCCAAAGCTGCTTTCGAAGTGCTTGGTCGCTTAGACTCTGGGTAAGGACTTGTGACACCAACCACCAACATGACATTTAAGAATAGAACCCTCTTTATGTACATATGTACTAACGTATCCACGGATATGTACGTACCTAGTACTCGGAGCATCTAGACCGTCAGGTAGCACGACATCATGGATTGCAGTAAATTGCCAAGCTGCACACCTAGGTAAGTGTACGTAGTGACTTATCTGTAGATTAAAATTTCAATGCGAAAAAGGTAGTGTTGCCGGTGTCAACACGGTTGATCCGTCAGCCTCGACGCTCCCTATTGGACTATATGCTAAACGCCGTGGCACCGTGGGATCTAATACCCTTAGAAAAATAGGGGCTCACTCTGACTGTGAAAGAGCATGTATGGAACATCCTAACCTCGCGACCATCTCATATGGCTATCCATTAGGGCTCCATTCGCTTCCTTTTGCTCCGCCAGCCTCGCCATAATATCCCAGAAACTTTAAGATCAACTAGTACACATCCACAAGCAGCAGAAATGTCAGACTTCTCAACAATTCAGCCACCATTAGACTATTCCGATGGGGGAGGCGTCGCAGCCGTTATCTACCTTAGTATTCTTGCCTTTTTCGCTAGCGTTTGCGTCGTCTTGCGATTCTGGGCAAGGAGGCTGATCCGCCAACCCTTTGGACTCGACTCATATCTATGCCTAGCCGCCCTCCTCATTCACCACGCCCTTCTGGCTGGCTCTGTTGTCTGTATATTGCAGGGGGGGGTTGGGCGAGACATGAGGATAACTGCCACCGAAGACCCTAACTCCGTGGTTGTACTTTACCAGGTCTGTCTCGACTGACCCTTAGTTGTGGTCGTTACTGATAACAATTGAATAGGCTTTCTTCCTTTCTGAAATCGCCTACACGTATTGTTCTCCTCTCATTAAGCTCTCCGTTCTAGCCTTTTACAGGCGCATCTTTCCTACCCCAGTTGTGAAAATGGGTACGAATATTCTCGGTTCGGCGTGTATAGCCTGGTGTATAGCTATAACTGTACTGGTCTTCATACAGTGTCAGCCACTAGAGGCGTTTTGGTTCGTAGAGCTCCAAGCGCTACCGACAACCAAGTGTCTTGATACAATATTGTGCTACCTAGCTAACTCGATCGCCAACTCCGTCATCGATTTCTTTACTTTGACGTTACCTATTCACGAGGTTTCAAAACTGCAAACAACGACGGTGCGGAAGATCCAGATATGTGGTGTCTTTCTTATGGGTAGCATGTAGGTCATCCTGTCACTCTGCACTGAGACATCGTTGCTGACCGAGCTGCCCCAGGGCTTTGGCGGCCAGTCTAGTCCGAACAGTATCCACCGGTTACACTTGGAAAGAGGGCATTACTAACTTTACGAGTATGATATGCTCATAAGAATAAACGGAATCATAAACTAATCCGGGTAGAGCAATACTTTGTGTCAGGCGTGGCGACCGTCGTCGAGATCTACGTAGCTATTATCGGCGCGTGTCTACCAACACTCATACCTGTTTATCGCAAATTACGACACGGCGACCCATTCAACAGTCGAGCCAGCAATTTCTCCAAGGGGAACCACGCCGGCGCAAGGAACTCTTTTTCGGCCGGCAGAAATCTGCAACAAAAGCAGTTTGCCAACGATAGCGCGTTTGAGAGACTCGCTAGTACCGAAGAAACATTCACTCCGGCTGCCTATTATAACGATTATCATATTAATGTTAGCAGTACCCAGAGCAATGGCGATGTGAGATCCGCTGGTCCTGAGAGCTACCCCTTAAAAGCTGTGATGGTGCGACGGGACATGACTTGGTCGGAACAAAGCCATGAACACTCTGCGGCCTAATGGAGTGGGTGGTATGAATAAAGTCCTCCGTGAGATTAAGATTAGGATTACTTGCTACAGGAATAGTTTGATGAGTATAGGAGTGGGAGACTTGTCTAAGGGTTGGTGGTGCTTGGGGAGTATTCGGTTATCAATATCTACGATGTAGCCTTCAATACTTGACACAGGATATTCACGTTGAACAAGCCTACTGTATCAGTGCGCGAAGCCCCTGGGGAGAGCTCGCTCTAAAGCTCACTTTAGATCTACACCTCCCGATATTGTCAACCTCTATAAAAAAGCAACTCTCATTCATAGGCTATTTGTTTGACTATCTTCACTTTCGATGTACTGCTACTCCCGTTATATTATTAATCTAGTTATTCTACAGTTTCTCTCTACCAGTGACTTATTAACTCGTAGCAAGGCAAACCTGTTATTCAAATATATCGTAGAAACTTTTTTTCTGATATGTGCTTATTATGAAGCTTAAGAGATAAAGCCAATTAGCCGTTTCCATCCAGACTATTCATCCATAACTAGCTCGTTGCCCGATGACACTACTTGATGAGGATGCCAGCGGAATGACCTTCCCTTAAGTATATAGATGGCTCTTCGAGGTCTAAGAGACAAATTCATGTTATTAACTCTTCATTTGCCTAATCTTGATTACCTATCAAATTGTGAGATCCACTTAATTTCCAATGCCCCGGGCGGTCGCCTACATCCTAGCGGCTCTCTTGTCTCAACCGACCTTCAGAATCCTCTAATCACCCTTAGCTTACACCTAGATATTTTATGTCAGAGCAACACGCAGCCTTAGCAGATAGCACGTGCAGGACCCTTTCTAGCTTCTATAGGGAGTCATGGTACCATAGTCAGAGTCTAGGTCAGCCATGATCCTTCCGAACAACTTATGTTCGAACGTGTGGCACCGCATCGCGGCAATGTACGGTCATATTCCGTGTCCCACCAGCCCCGGCCGGATCCCATACAGTCTTCCCCCTTATAATAGGACCTACCGATCGTCGTTTCAAATCAAAAATTTCAAAAACCTGATTATATATTCACATGTACTGTTTTGAGTTCGATAATCTTAGCCACATCGCCAATGGAATCCGAATGTGTTAATCCTGACATATTAGAACATCGCAAAATTTCGCGGCGTTATTTAGTTATGGCCGTGTATATGAATCGGTCAGGGCCTCTAGGACGCCCCGATCGACTGTGTCAGGCCGCTGAAAGAGCGATGCTACAGTTATGAAGCTAATGTAAACTCATAGGTTGAATAGGAAACATTATACATACCGAGGGATAAGGGCACAGCTTCATATTTACCAGTGAACGAGAGTAATTCCACTGGTGCTTTTTGACATCACAGTTTCGAATTTTGTAGACATGGCCATGTATTGAAAAATATGTAGCTATCTTGAAGACGCACCTAGCCTCTGCCAGAGACACTAAGCCCCTTCAATGAAAGGAGTGAGAGTGAAACGAATACGACCTGCAACGACGACGTCAAGGTCCTACCCGAATTCTGCTTGCGTATTGTCTCTAAGGATGAGACTTCATGATCCTGATATTAAAGCACTAGCAAGTAGCACGGACACTCTTGATTTGGACCTATAGTTGAATGTGATCAGCATATTGCAGGCAGCAAGTGAAATGGGAATCGAATGATACATACAGGCGAATCGTAGCATTTGTCCGGGCTAATATTTGAATACACGATTAGCATATTATTCTTAACACGTTCTTCACTGATTTGGGTGGTGGCTTCAACATACTTGGTCTGGGATGGGGCCAGTGGACCTTGGCAGTTCACATTCTGGTACACGGTAACAGTGCAGCCACCACCGTAGATCTCCCATGCCAGCGCAGGGGAGTTGAGGTTGGAACAGCCGGTCGGGATGTTGACGGTTTGAAAATAGTTGACACAGTCCTCGCCGCCGAAAAAGTTAACGTAGGCTGCGTCGGCCATGGTAGCAACGGTGAAGCCTACGGCGAGAATCTAATATAGAATCGATGGTAAGCATGGTTCAACGAAGTGAGCTAGATGAGTCCTGGAGTGTACGGACAGATTTGAACTGCATGTTGACTGCGGTGTGGTAATGAAAACTTGGTGGCGTGAAGTTACTTGATGTCGAAAATAGAGATCGAGGTCGAGTTGATTTTGATGAGGCATGAAATAGAGCGCCGAGGAGCTACCTAATATACTCAATGAATAATAGAAATTCCGCTCAATGACTCCTAAATAGGGTCATTTCTCTGTCTCGATATTTCTAGAGTATCGTCACCTGGATACCATCACAAATACCAATCAACTTATGGCAGAGCAACCAGCGTAGCTCCTGAACCAAGTTCTCACCGCTACACACATCCCGTGTTTTGTATCATGATGCGATAGTAGGCTATGAAATGGCGGGCAATAATCAGAGGTGGGCATGACATGTTTAGCGGCCCGATTTGTGTGGTTGGGAATAAGCTGACAGTGACTTTCTTGGGGATGTATACGAGTAAGATATGTACGAGGATATCATGCCTACTAGTATAAATGCCAGTATTATAATAGGCTTGCAGCATCATAGAAGATATATCGATCTTATGACACCATGTTTGATAGCAGTGGCAACATAAATTGTTATTAATTAGAGGGTAATTGAAGGTCGAGTCATGTTAGTCTCTACTATTATTAATGAACTTCAATTGCAGTTTATGAGTCTTGACATTTGGGCGGTCCAAAGTCTCTTTGGGAAAACTTGCAGTCCCCGACTGTACATTAGCTTACTCGTCGAACCTGTTAATAAAGAAACGGATCATGATTTAATGCTGAAAGCCTGAATCCAAAGGATCTCCGCACCTAGTAGCTATGTGATTCTTTAGCAGATCAATACTTGTGCCTCGCTGATATATGCTGGCTGTAGAAAAGCTCGCAGGATTAACTTGTAATAGCCCTTCGACCATATATAAAGGCCATACATCGATCCAAGTTGGGGTTTTTGAAGTTCGTATCCGCTATGCTAGATGGAAAATTGGTAACGAGTAATCCATTCCTTCCTTTCTACTCCGCAAGTCCTGGTTTCTTCATGGTACGCGAGACTCTTCATAAGCATATACTCACCAGAGCTTACCTTTCAATTTGAAAGTCGTGGGCTCCCACACTAGTCAGCAGGATATACTCGTATATGCCCCCATAACTATTGATATAGTAAAGATCATCGTCATTCTCGAGCTAGTTAGAAACTTATCCCACATCTAATTAGTGCTTCAATGGGGTAAAGATCTAATCAAAGGTTACGATTTAAATAGCAGCTACTAAGTCTCCTCGACCTTGTAAGACAGAGAATGGAAAATCCATTAAGACAGTTCGCTCTGTTTCTGAGCACTCGTTGCTCTCGGTTGTTGGTGTGGGCTTACTGGAGCGGTGAATATGTTGTGTGAAGGCTACGGCTATTTGTATCGTAGTGAATACTGTTCCTAGGTACATAATTTATGCCTCATAGTGGTTCAAGATTTGGGGGTGAGGTTCTTATTGGCCTCATTGAGAACAATACCCCCTAGGAAATGTTTGAGGAATTAAAGAACCTCAGAGGCACAGAACTTCGTATAAGCACCTGAGGTTGTAGCATTATTTCAACTTTACCATTAAGACCTTCAGCTAAATGACCATCAAAAGTCAGGAGGTAGGTATCTGAATATTAAATTTGAAATTGAATATGTAGGTAGGGGTAAACTAACAAGATAAGTGACTTGAGGTCGGGATAAACATTGAAACTGAAGGAAAAGTTAAAGAGCACGTAATTCGATCTCGTTAAATTCATAGATGTATTCCTTTGTTGATGACTCGGAGGTTTCGGATAGATACATGTATTTATTCTATATATGAATATCATTTAGTATCCATATGGATTATGTGAATATGGGGTAAGAGCACTTGAGCTTAGCCCATGCATTGATGTTATAGCGGGTCCAAACCTTGGAGGCGGGTCTGTTCTCTCCTCTAATGCTGCAAGGCTGAAAAGGCTGTCCTGTTGTTAAGCACCAGCTACAACCACAGCTACAACCACGTCTACAACTACAGTTCTAACTACTCTGCACGGATGCATAATCAATCACCGTAACAACTGCGTGCAAAGGGTACTTGAGTACTCGAGTACCTACCTAAGTAATGGCGCCCCTCTGCAGGTTTTATCAACAGGGCAACTGCCGAAATGGAGGTGAATAAATAAATCCATTTCATTCCGTTGTCTTTCTCTTCCACTCCCGCTTCCTATCTTCACCTTAGCAAAGCTGACATACGAACAAAGCATCCTGCCGTTTCGAGCATCCAGGCGCCAATATGAATCCCAACCCGAACCCATTCGGAGCTGCTAGCTCATCCTCCAATCGCTTTAGTGCCCTAAGTACCGGAGGGAATCGATCGCAAGATATCCCCTATAAGATCACGAAGGACAGTATCAAAATAGACCTAGCAGATGAGCGACCGTCATGGCTCCTATCATGTTACGGTCCTGGAAGGGATGCACCAGAGCAGTTATTTGGAGGTCCCACGCGAGAAATGAGCCCGGAGGAAGCTCTGTTATACCTTAGGGGTTCGAACAACCCGCAGCAGGCAGTATGAATGACCTTGAGCCTCGTTTTGATTAAATGGTGCTGACTATTATATCAGATGTCTGAAATCGCAGCTCTTCACCAAAAAGCTGAGCAGCAGAATCAACAGGCCCTAAGCAATCTCGACGGCGCGATACAATTCATCCTAGCAGCAGAAAATAACCATCCAAACCGTATAGATATCTGCAAGCAAACCACCCCAGCAGGCGGTACAGCCGGTGTGTTCTCTAGACAGGTTGCTGATGACCCGCCGACGGGCTTCTCGAACCCGCTCGCCTCAAACCCTTTCTCTTCCGCACCTCGGCAATCTCAGCAACCTCCGCAAAATCCTTTCGGCAACGGGGCGCCTGCGTTCGGTCAGCCGTCGGGCATGGGACAGAAACCCAACGCATTTCTCTCGACGTCGAATTCTCCGCCCTTCGGCCAACCCACCGCTATGGGCGCACCCAAACCCGCGTTTGGCCAAACTTCCCAAATGGGTGCATCCGGTCCCGCATTTGGACAGCCATCAGCGATGGGACAAAAGCTGAATCCCTTCGGAGGCGGCGGATTCGGCCAGAGCCAGACCCAGACGCAGAATCCCTTTGGACAACCGGTACAACAGCCTAGCCCTTTTGCCGCGCCGGCTACATCTTCCGCACCCAATCCTTTCGCCGCGAAACCATCTACATCGATACCTAATCCTTTTGGCCAGCCAGCGGCCGCCAATCCCTTTGCTCAACCCGCGTCGGCGCCGTCCATGGACCAGCAAATGGACACTTCAGCTCCTACGCCGGCTGCCAGCAATCCCTTCGGCCAACCATCGACTTCGTCGCCCTTTGCGAAAACCAGCCAGACCAATGGCCCACCTAGTAATCCCTTCGCGGCAATGCAAAAGCCCTCCGGTTTTGGGGCTCCGGCGGCAGCCAACCCGTTCGCAGTAATGCAGACACAATCCCAAGCTCAGCCTCAATCTCAAGCTCAATCCGCATCCACCGCTGCAAAGAACCCCTACGGCCCGAACAGCACGAAGCAGCACCCGCCGGCGGAATCCTACATCGTGAAGGCGCTTAATGGCCGCATCACGTCGTTCAATGGGCAGCCCGTGTACTACCGGTGGAAGGTCGACGACAAGTACGTCGAGGGGATGCCGCAGGACACGACGGGCCCCCGCGACCCACCGGTAGCGGGTGTGCTGAACTCGGATGGTTCGTGGCGCAAGCTCTTCTTCCCCGACGGTCCGCCGGGATATAATCCAGACACAGAGCCGGCAAACCCAGCGCTGTATACTGCGGCGGTTAAGGATGTCTACGCGAAGATGATGGCGACGGGCGTCTTTCAGGGCGATATGCCAGAGGTGCCACCCTTGAGGGAGGATTGCCTTTGGAACTTTTAAGGGGGAATAGGAAGGTGAATAGGACGGTGACGTTTATCGTTTATATGGTTACAGACAGTGGGCTTGGCTACGCTTGCATTGCTAATAGGGGTTTGATCGACTGGGCTTGCTTGCTTGCTTTACAAGGCTACAATGATACCCTTGGAGTTAGGTTAGGCGGAGTAATATGTCACTAGGCTAAGCGCTCGGAAGTCACAAATACAATACGAAGCATAAATCAGAACTAGTGCTTGTCTTTGTTTTGCAAATCAGCTCGTATTAGTATTCAGTTGCTATAGTATACTGCCCCTGAATCTATCTTGCTGTATGCCATCTCTAGAATGAGGGTTGGAATGACATGGGTATCTATGGATCTGTGCCGTCCATCCTATTCCATTTACCCCCCTTCATTGACATGTCCGTATTTTAGGCGGCGATGGTGACTTCGACCTCGACACCGGCCTCGATGTTGACGATGATCTGCTTGACGGTCTCGGTGGGCGCGTTCAGACTAAGGCACTGTTAGTCATTTCCTTCTCGCAACCCGAACAATAGAATAGAGGGTACATACTCAATCAGGCGCTTGTGAATGCGCAGCTCGTAGCAATCCCAGGTCTTGGAACCCTCACCGCAAGGGGTCTTTCGGGTGGTGACCTTGAGGGTCTTGGTGGGCAGGCGGACGGGACCCTTGACGCGCAGGTCCTTGCTCTTGGCGCGCTCGATCAGCTCGGTGCACACCTTCTCAAGGGCCGTCACCTTGCGCGAAGTTAGGGTGATGCGGATCTTGTGTGTCTTGGCCGCCTCGCCGCCGAAGTCCTTCTCGGGCTTATTGTACGACATCGTGGATTGGATGTTTGGGGTGGAGTTTGGTTTGGTTTTGGGGGGTTGGTGGTAGACGAAATTGGCCTTCACGACTCGAACGGGGACGTTGCGGCAAAGTGATGAAGGCGACGTCGGTTGTTGGTGGTGGTTGAGGAGGGGAATGAGAAAAGTTCGCGACGATTTTAGAATAAAGATAGTAGTAAGAAATTCCAGTGTGGGTTCGGATAAGGGCTAAAGTGGGGCCAGCCTTATGGCGGAATATCTGATAACGATAAGGAATAGTGACAGGGGTTGCCCTCAGGGCTGACAGCCTGGAGTGCCAGGTGGTGGATATGGGGCGTTTGTACCTTTGTACTATCGATAACATTCAATGTTGAATGTCCTGTCATCAAGAGCTAGAAACTGCAGGAGTCATCCGGCAAAGGGTCATCTCCACGATGTGGGCCTAACAACTGTCACTTCAAATGTTCTGACTTCATTGTCTCTTATAAAGTTAGGGTATTAGAGGGAACATTTGAACATTGAATATAGAAACTACAAGTTACATGGCGTCTTGTTCAACTTTTCTCTTCTTTTCTCATTCAACGACCTACTTCAGCCCAACTTAAAGATAATGGCACCTCTGCCCCCCTTTGCAACCTTCCCTGAAGCGCCATGGAGGGACCACATTGTACCAGAGGAATGGGAAGCATGTCTATCTAACTGGATTGCATTGGCAGAAGCGCATCTATCTCTACCCGAGAACCAATTTGCTTCCTTGTCAGTCAAAGATGAATCCGTATCATCTTTCCTCATTTCCTTCATGAGAGAAACCGCGTCAAACGGCATTGGCATCCTCGGAACTTTCCAGCCAGCGCAACTTCTATTCCGCCAATGTTTCCTCCTTGTTGCCAGACTCCTACGGTCGCCTTCACCACCTCTCTCACTACTTCAATGGGAATTCCTTTCAGACCTTTGCCGTCTGTATTCGAAAAAGAGAGCATCTACTCTGGTCAATTGGGTCTCGCAGAAGCTACAAGTGACTAATTCTTTGAATTCTCTCAAGAAATCTCTTATTACTACTCTAGATTCCGGCCTGAAGGGCGATTTGAAGACCCTGGAGTCCAATTTGAAGAGATTGAATCATCTCATCCATGCATCTCCTGAAATTGCTGCTTTCTTCCTAGCTGGGAGCGATTTTCTGGATGGTCTCATTAACTGCTACAAGATCATGAATCCCCCTTTAAGAAAAGTGATCGTGACAACGGCATACCTTTGTCTCATCAGTTTGACAGAAGGAGAACCCCCCAATTTTTCTATGCTTACCGACCAGCTTTACTCACTGAAATCTGCGGCCGATAGCCACAAGGCCGGACCTTTGAACGCGAATGACTCCATGGTAGCCGAATTAGTCACGGTTACCCCCATTCTTAAACAGGTGCAGCACCGCCTAGAGGAGTCCGGATTAAGTACGGCACGATGGAAGTCAGTCATCAATGCCCTAGAGGGTTTCCGGAAACCTGGTGGAAACGTTAGACCTAAGAAGCTCGTCAAGCGTAAGGTCGATAAAGGGAAGGGTGTTATGACAGAGGAAGACGATGAAGCCCTGGGAGAGATGAAAATACATCGCATGAGTCAAATCTCTCAGATTCAAGACCTGTTTCCCACTCTAGGTTCAGGCTTTGTTTCGAAGCTTCTGGACGAATATGGAGACGATACGGAGCAAGTAATTGCACATTTGCTTGAAGATGACCTACCATCTCACCTAGCTACTGCGGATCGTACTAAGGAGCTGTTCGTTCATTCATATAAAACGCCTGTAGTCTATTTACTGACTCGCTTGCAGATCTCCAGAAAGAAGCAGGAGGAAAAGTCGAGATATTGCACCCCGGCCCACACCACCCCAAGTCCCTGTGCGCCACAATGTGTTCGATGATGATGAATTTGATAAGCTAGCAGTGGATGTGTCCAATATCCACTTCGGGAAACGAAATGCGGACAAATCAGCAGACGATATCCTAAATGACCGATCCTCTGCCCCTAACAAAGCCGCCATTCTCTCCGCTCTATCTGCATTTGATGCCGACGACGATGAACGGGATGATACCTATGACGTTGCGGATGCTGGATTAGTGGCAAACGATGGAACCCCAGAGGACGCAGATGACCGAAAACGGAAGGATGCTAGCGAAGAAGTCCTTTTCAGAGCGTATCAGACCGACCCGAAAGTCTTTGACAGAGATGCAGCTACGAGACGTGGCCAGACTAGGTTAAACCTGAAGCAGCAAACCGGAATGACTGATGAGGCTATTGAGGGCTGGGCATTGATGCTCGCTAGGACACCCCACCAGATGAGACAGCTGGAAATGAAATACAGCGCATTTAGCGGTAATCAACCGACCTTAGCTCCGACGGCTTGGCGTGCAACCCCGGCGGGGTCGGGAGCGGAAGACTCTGAGGCGGACGGTGGAGGTAATAGCCTTCGAGGCGGACCCCATAGCCGCGGTCGTGGTGGACGAAGTAGGGGCGGTGGTCGTGGAAGAGGAGGTAATTTTGCTGGCCCGTCCGGCGATAAGGATACCGAAAATGCCAGAAAACGTAAGGAATCAAACAAAGGATCGAGGGCTAATCATAATCGTCGAGATCAGCGTGCAAGGAAGATGGCGCGCGGAGGACTCCCGGGGTGATGAGCGATCACAATCCAGGAAATCCAGTTCCCGAAAGTACCCGACGTCGATAGAAAAGAGCGTTTGATGTATCGCTACGTTATCCTTCGCCTCTTGGCCGGCTGCTGATTATTATCGCGCCCCATTGGCGTGGGCAGGACTCCTAATGTACCTCCATTGCCTCCCGGGCATCTTTCGTAGAGATCGTCGTCGTTTAGTGTATGTGCATATGGAGACATGCCTTGTGGAATAGAATAAAAGGTATGAACTGGCGCCGGAGATACGACGCCACTGAATAACGAACTTGTTTCGTCGGGTCCTATATGGCGGACCAGTTGGGATTGGTCTCTTGGGGTTGCCAATTCTGATACGGACGTGAGATCATTGTCAGTGTCCCCAGCCCTTCCATCGTCGTTTATACCAATCATCGATACTAACGACTCTCGCGAACAACGTCGGCTTTCGAGATACTCACGAAGATCAAAGCACTGCCTACAGACCGGGTAGACAGGCCACCTTTCCGATTCAGCGAGGTATTGCGGCAGCTGTGCCCGTCGCTCTTGGCCACAACGTTCTTGAATATCATCGAATATGTCAAAGATAGGTGTGAAGTAGGTGTGTCTTGGACCCGGACCGTAGTACGTATTACGACCCCATAGTTGCCCAACGAGCGAGTTAGTGTCACAGTCAATTATCGCTGCACCACTGTCACCTTCAACACCTATTCCCCCACGAATCCAGGCATCCTCGTCGTCGTAGGGGTCAGGCTCCTCTATGTACCATTCACGAGTTGCCTTTCCGGTGCCGTTTTCCGACCCGTCGACATATGCTGGTACGTCACAGACCTGACCTCGCTGAAGCCCCGATGTGCGTCCCGTTGACCAAACTGTGGCGCCCGGCACAATTGAACTCATCGAAATTACCGGTGTCTCCTGCCTTTGGGTCGTAGAAGGGAACTTCCTGAGCAAGTTAGCCCGTCGACCTCTTGCAGAAACTAAGGCCCAGTCCGTCACAACTAGGGGTGGCTCCTTGCTCGTGTCTTCCCAATACGGATCGTGAGATATTCGAGTTGTGTTTAAGTCATATCCTGAAGTTGCCGTCAAGTCCCCAACTCGAAAATCAAGGTCGCCGTTGCTCAAAGTGTCATGGCTCTCCTCCAAGCACTTCTTACGGTCCATCGGAGATGGGTGTTCAACAGACACCAGCCGTGTCGTCTTGGTCATTTCAACAAACGGATGAAAGCTGACAAGCCAATAACTCGCCCCATCAATTGTCACGCATGGGCCTAGAGTTGCTGTGATTTCGTCTCCATCCTCTGCTGTCGTACCAATACTATCTCCCATGCATGGATTGATATAACAGAACGGGTTTCGTGGGAGGCAGATCTCATCCGGCATATCCTTGCTCAGACCTCGCGCCCAGACCAACCGGTCTACCTTTCCAATCGAAAATACGAATGTAACCAAGTTGCGATGATTCTCTGGTAGCAAATCCCGTACATGGCCCGCAATGACTAGTCTCCGAGCCATAGAGACCTCTCTTTTAGTCATGATGCAGATACGTCGAGCGTTAGGCTTCTTTCCGCGTGATACGCTGATGACATGACCGGGCCCGCACCATTTTGGGATGAATTCGATGAGAAATGGGAGGACACCATGCTCCCAGATGATTGGAAAGGTTGCCGACTCTAAAAGCTTGGGCGTACGAGATCTAATAAGCCCGGGGCTTTCGCCGGCTCTTGGCGTGCCGCCTTATCATACTAATATTAGCCATCGTTTCGTCGAGTTACGTGTGGACAATGCTTACCGTTAGCCCTCTTGATCCTCTTTTCAAGTACCGTCCTCAATTGGTCTCGGCAGCGTTTCTTTGAGATACCGATAGACATTTCCATCTTCAGCGTCTTCTCTTCCGGCGACTTGGGGTTTGTAGCGGATGGTGCTACTTGGATAGCCGGCGTCGGCGTCCCAGACAGCACTGGGGTAGCCCCGAGAAGATTGGCAGGCTGAAATGCGACAATCTTGCCCGCCACTACATTGTCGTGAGCGCATTTTAAATGGCAATCCAGCAAATCTCGAGTCTCGAATGGACCCTCGGTGCATCTGGGGTCCGGACAGAGCAGCAAGTGCTCGCGCTTGACGTGCCAATTGAGCTCCTCCTTTGTCGCGAACCCGGCGCTATCGCATGGCCCATTGACGCCCCAGAGGCAAATATGCGGATGGCTTGCGCCTGAGTGGACGCCGAGATCTTCCTTGCCATCGAGATCGACCTCGCATTCATTCTCTGGGCAGATGGACTCATCGACATCAACGGAAATTGTGGCCATGTTCCGCAAGGGACTAGGGACGCGCGAACCTGAGGTTCCCGTGACGGTGATATCCGATGCGAAGTCAGTTTGCACAGGAGACCAGACCGAGCCTTGAGTCGAAGACGGCGGGGAGTACGTTAGGGAACTTAGGGTATCGGAAGGAAATAACGGAAGCCCTCCTTGCGAAAAGTCGGCGACTCCGACCTCAGGGAACTTATCCCCGGAGCCGTACATCCCTCCTATTCCAAGAGGAAATGCCCCGCCACTACTACTACTACCGCTATCCGCCCATAGTGAATCTCGCCGTGTAAGCGGATAAATCAACGGCGAGTCCTCGAACTGGAAAGTACTGTTTAAGCCGATCATGGCCGACTCAATACTGCCGTATTGGGGAATTGTACTTGTTCGTAAACCGGTCTGTCCGGAGGACCGCGCGATTCCGGCCGCAGATGCGGAGGTCGACGCATGCCCAGACGTCGTGGAGTCCCGGTTCACGCCCATACTGGATTGGCAAGAAGGTGGAGATGGGGACGGTGCCGCCGAAGGAGCGGTGATAGCCGAAAAGGGGAAGAGAACGGCGAAAGATGCGGTTGGTTACCAAAACCCAATAGCTTGGTAGGTATATACGATGGGTGGTGATCGAGACGGATGTTTCGTTTCCCGACGGAGAACCGTTTCTTGCCCAAGATGGAAGAATCGAATTATCAGTCAAGTTTGAATTGTGTTGGGGTTGCCTGGCCTGAGGCCTCCACGGGTCGAGGCGCCAGAGTCGCAATGGGGCGCAGCAGGTGTAGGTCGCCTACCATCTTCACCACCCGCAAATGCCTGGCTTGGCAGAAACGGTCGCCTTACACCCATCTCACCTAGGAAGTTGTTTATAGGCGTAGTGGAAGTCTAGTCGGCTACATACCTACGTGCAGATATATAGTTGGATGCACGTCAAACATCTACAACATGTATGCTCACGAGTTCGAATCAAGTCAAGTCAGGTGGGAATTAAGATCAATTCTGCGCCGAAGCTACCTAATGTTCGCTCTAAGTCATATCCAGACCATTCTGATTCCCAGCGACAACGCCGCCGATGCTTCATGATCTAACCTAGTAATGCCGCCCTCTTTTCCCCATCCGTAAACGCCGACCAAATGCAAAATCCGTGTCTCATAACTAGTGCGAAGGAAGGGGTCTAGCAAGTCCCGCGAATGTTGTCGACTATTTAGCTAGAACGTCGCAGCGTGCGCAATCATCGTCAACCGACGGATCGGCTCTAGTCCCGGCATACTGGCCCCGTACCCTGAGAGTCGCGCTGCCACCGTGGTTCGCGCTACCGACCGTCGATGGTTGGGAGTTCCGGGCATGGGAGCAGAGGACGAGACCTCATCCTCATTTTCGCTGATACTAGTGAGTGTCGACCGCCTACCAGCATCGTTGACGATGGGGCTACTAGCGGGGGATGGCAGTATTGGCGTCGGGCTAGTCGACCGGGCGGCATCGAGCATAAGGGATGCATCATTTGGAAGAGAGGGAGTGCCCGAGTTCGGCATCCGCTCTTGGATGTCGTCGTAGATGTCTGACATGGCCGTGAACCAAGTAATGGGACATTCGTCTGGTTGCGTCCGGTACTTATTGCGCCCCCAGATTTGACCGAGCAGGCTGTTCGTGCGCTTGTCGATCACCGGCGCACCCGAATCTCCGGGGATTCCCATGCCGCCTCTGTTCCAATCCTCATCTGGGACGTGGTTCGGGGTTTCTATTCCCCAGTTTCGCGTCCTGACATCGCCAAGCCACGTTGTGCCAAGTACTTCACAGATTTGTCCGAACGAGTACCCGCTTGATCGCCCTGTGGAATATACCATGTTCTGGTCGCCAAGAACCGGGTCGGCTATCTGCGTGATGTTTTCAGAGAACGAGTCGCAACGCGGTCTGGGCATATCTACTTTGCGCACTCTGTTTACTTGTGGGCCTGTAGTGGTTTCAACCAAGACCCAATCCGTCACAGTTCGTACTGGTCCACTGATGGCTCCTAATGCGGCAAAATGGGCCCTTTGTATCGATCTGGAAACCCTTGACGTGACGTGCATGGGTCCCGAATATGCAACTGTCTGCCCGATCGGTAGGCTCTGACCGCTCGAGTCGTCCAACGAGGGATGGCAAGCTTCCAAAATTGGCGGGGTGCGCTGGCTCCAGTGCAGATTGTTTCCCTCGTCATCAAAGATATGCCAATTCAGGATACGGTAGAATTTCTGCGCTATCTGTAGCAATGGGCCCAAGGTTGCACTCCCCCCTCCGGCAGAATTCGGACCAACCGAGTCTCCCATCACCGGGTTTGTGTATCGCCGGACGTTAACTGGGGGGTGCCAGCTATCGGAGCTGCGCGTCGACGTTGGACTCGATGGTTCCGGCTCGGGGTTGTCAGCGAGGTATTCGACCCTCCCCAGCCGGAACCGTACCGATGTTTTGCCCCGCGCGTCCCCATCAAGGTATTCGTCCTTGGCCTCCTCGAAAAGTTTCTGTACATCATCGGAAACGGCAGATTCGGTCATGAGTTCAATTACACGGTGGCCCGCCTCGCGGCCGCGTCGCACGGCGATTGTGAATCCCCCCACGCCGTGCTCCTGTAGGATTTGTTCAAGCGCTGGTAGAAGGTAATGCTCCCAGATCCGAACGAACCGTCTCGAGTCTGACGACCGCTGGTTACTCATCTTGGCTAGTAAAGATTCTCGGGAGCCGAGCTTTTGGTGCAGAACTGCTAGCTGTTCAGGATTGGCAAACAGAGGTGTAGAATCAAGGACAAGGCCTCCAGTCTTGTTAATGATTTCGTCGATGCTACGTCGCTCCCGCCGAGAGAGAGGGAATGTCCGTCCCTTTTTAGGTACTGGCTTGGGTGGCTTCGAAGGCTGGGTATTCAGCTCCGTAAACTCGATCTCGGAAGATGTGGAGGTGGTTGGGGAGAAAGAGGATGCTGCATTTTCTCTTGAGGCTTCTGAATTTATGGATAGTGAAGAATCGGAACACAATGCGGGACATGACGGCGTTGTCGTTGAACGAGTACGTGTAGTACTCGAGTCGATAGACTTTCTGTCTGACCCGAACACGTCCTTCCTGATGCCATTGGCCTTCTCGCATAATTTCTTCGTAACAGAGTCATTGTGCGGTCGTACCTGTTCCCGTATTCTAAGCCGCGATCCGTTAGCTGGGTCCGCGTCACGCATCACGTACATAGTGTACGTGGGCGAAGGCGAAGGATGAGGATTAAGAACTAACCGGCGAAACATATTCCTATTACCATCTTTAAATTCCGTATTCGAACTCGTGTTCTTGTGCCAATGCTCCGGATCCTTGGCTTTAGGTACCACCTTATTCCATAGCGCATTGATTATCTTGAACTGGGTCATCATTCTCCCTTTTTAGTGCTACCTCTTAGCCAGGTGAACGGGGTTATGGAATATCAAACTGTGGAGTACCACGGAATGGGGTATGGTGGTGACAATGGAAGCTGAGTCGCCTCCATCTTATATGATATATAGCCAATATTAAGCCCATATTGCCCATTATTCCCTCCTCTCCTCTTACTCCAGTCTAGGGTAGGACTTCTGCAGTATTGCATCGCACAGGGGAAAAAGCATGATCGATTGATTGATGGTCTGCATTAGCATAGCATAGTGGAAAAACCTCCAAGCCACATAGGCCCTCGACTAAGTAAGCCGCTTACCGCATGTGACGTGCAGCTCAGGCATACTGGCAATACTGGCTCCGCCACAAGGCATACTTCGCAGCCAACGTGTATATAGGCGAGGGTCGCTTCCCCTTCGGCCTTCCCTCAAACCGTTTTAACTGGCTGGCTGTTGCTTCATCCATCCAGGACCCGGGACCGCTTTCTGCACTTTGGCTTTTCAGTTCGATGCCTTTTCTAATCTGTCAATTAACAAGTTGGAGTTGGTGTTTTGAGATCTAACGGATGCTCAGGGATTCACCGAGATTTGGGGGCCGAAATTCAAGTCCTTACTCAATGATCATCACTACCTCAAGCACCTCAGTTTGTGATCGATCTCGCCCGATGATACGGTACGGGAATTAGACGTCCGGTGATTCCAATTAAGTTATCGTGACTAGCTAATTGATTCCATCCCTACGTCCTGAATCGTAATTGTGTTACTGCGGTCGGATGGTGCCTAGGTATGTTTGCACATTACTCCAACTCCAACAACGGTCCGACAAGAGGCAGTGACCACCAGCCCAGCCAACGCATCTTCGTTGTTCATATAATGGTTACATGTCTGTCTTGTCCTATTCGATAATATCGACCCGGAAATCCCTGGCTTGGCTGATCTAATTATCGATTATTGATGAGGCTCGGGTTTCTATTAGGTACCTATTAGCCAGCCAAGCCAGCCACCTCATCTTGCGGTACCGGCGAAGTGCAGGCGCGCAGTAACATAGTATATCATAGTACCGCCCGGCGTAGTCAGGCTGACGTTCCCATGCGGATTTATACGGGGGTTTCCTACTTTAGTCCTTATTTTGAGCTGCCGGCATCCGAACTAGGGCTATGAAATAACGTTGAATTGGACATAGGCGACGTTACAATATGTTTTTACACATCCGCACCGGTGGCCAGCGTCTGTCTGTCTGAGCCATTGGCATTACGTAGGACCAATCCGCATCCTAGAGCCTCATTTACGACACGACGAGTCTCACCACAACCTCCTTCGACGCCTCTATGTTTCATGTCATGATATTGTTGGTTTTCCCACGAGCCAATGGCCAGCAGTAAAACGCTACACCAGGCTGGTCGTTAAACATTAAATTTGTCGCTTGCGACTCTCAATTGGGGTTCGTATCGTCCGCCCGAAATACGGGTATACGAGCAGACACGAGCCCTCGTAATTTCACTTACGTTGAACGTCAATTGAAAAGGGCACACTTAGAGTGTATCGTCGACCAACCGTGTTCACATGCAGCTGCCTTCGTCACTACCACCTCATACACAGCTACTCCCTCCTTGCGTCTTTCTCTAACCCATGTAGTCGTAATAGATGCATCAAGCCAAGGCCTTCGAGAATGCGAGCGGGAATGAGAAAAAAGGTTTCATGTTATAAGTATGGTATAACCGCCTTCCATAAAACAACGCCGCACATAAATGCGTTTTCCCTGCCTTAAACGCACTTACAATGTACCTATTCCATAGGAACGCCGGGCGCCCATGCGTTGTGTCGATTCGATTCGATACTAATACAGCGTAGCGACTCGTCATTCGTGTCGTACGTTCCCCCTAACTCGAATTCCTTCCTCTTCCTCCGCGCCTCGCTAATCCCCCTTATTTCTTGTCTTGTTTTTTAACTACTGTCCCTTACCTCCATGTACTATGCTAAGCACAAGAGGATCCAACATGTAGTCTTAGCTCAGTGACTAACACATCTTTCCACGCGCCGCGGATGGCGCACCCTACAGTGTCCCTACTCACTGCTGGTACCGCCCCGTCTCTGAGCTCGTACCAACTCCGCCGCTAATTCGCTATTCTGGCGTTCGCTATCCTGGATGCGCTGTCGCGCGGCCGCACGATCCATATGACGGGCTTCCCGTTCTTGCTTAAGTTTGTACTCAAGTTCTCGGAGCCTGAACATCCACCGGTTATCGTCGCTGCCGCTGCCGCTACCGTTCTTCCCCTCGCCGTTCGACGTGCCTAGTCGTTCCAGTTCCGCCGCGCCCATCGTAGAGGCGCTGCGCGACATGCTGCTAGACCTACTCTTCTCACTAAGAGTCTGCGTAGTTGTTTCCAGGTGCGTTGTCTTGCTACGTGGGATCTTCGAATCCCTCCGGTGCGGGCCGGTAGGTACCGATGGGGCGGGGCTACCGCCATCAAGCAGATCTTCGTGGGAGCCGTTATTGCTACCCGGCTTCTTCCAGCCGGCACCACGAGTACGCGCGTCGTTAGCGCGCTGGAGCGTGGCGTTTTCGATCTTGAGAGCGCGATATGCAGTCTCGAGCTGCGAAATCTTGGTCTGCGCGTCGAAGTTTCCAGCGGCGATGCCGGTGCGGACAATGGTCTCGAGGCGCTCGAGTTTCTTGGACTTGGCGTCTAGGCTGCTCTCTAGGGCCTGGTACTCCTTCCACAGTTCGCGCTCGACGGATTTGATGCGCGATTGGAAATTGCCCACGATCGACTCGATAGTCTTAACGGCACCCATGAGATTCTTAGTGAAGCCGGGCAACATTGTAGACACGGACTCCAGAGAGGGTAGGGCGCGGCCGTTGATGAGGCTGTTGTCATGGGCCCAATCGGTTCCGCAAAGGGACGACAGGCGCGTCCACAGGACGAGCAGGAGGTTGTTGCGTTCGTTGAGCTGTTCCTTAAACGAAGCTTCGAGCTGCGCTATCTTCTTCTTATCCGTGGCGCGGCTCGTCTCTAACTCAAGAATACGTGAATCTTGGCTGGTGACTGTCCGCGATACGTGCTGATGCGTACGCTGGAACGTCTCAAACTGATTCTTCGTGTTACGGTGAGCCTGACGTTCCTTGTCGAGCATCTCTGCTAATCTTCGAGATTCGAGGCCGTGCGATTCGAGGAGGGCATCGCGCTGCTTAATTATACGATCCTTCTCAAGCATCGAATTCTTTGTGGTGTCAAGCTCGCGAACAGTATTCTCGAGTTCTCTTTGGAGTTTGGCGATGGACTATGCGATGATTAGCTTCACATGGAAGAATGTTACTCTACCTCGGTAGGGGCAACGCACCTTCAGTAGACTAGACCTTGTTCCATTCAAGTCTCCTAAAGCCTCCCGTAGATTGTTCTCGAGCTCCATAAGCCTCTCTTTCCACTCAGTAGCCTCGACTTCTCTACTGGTCAAGTTCTTACGGAGTCGTCTAGCCTCATCCTTCGCCGTAGAAACTTCGCGGTTAAGCTCGTTCACGAATTGCTGAACCTCTTCCTTCTCGCGAGTAGCTACAATCTCGCGCTGCTTCCGCTCATTAGCGAGGCGCTGCTCTAGCTCCTTAGTGCGATCACGCTCATCTCTTATGCTTTGCTCGGCATTAGCAAGCGCAGCCTCGATGTCACCTATCCGGATCTTGTCCGCTTCTTGCTCCTCGCGCAAAAATGCGATTTCGCCCTGACTGGACTCCTGCTGGACTGCCAGACGCTGGGCTTTGTCGTTCGATTCGAGAAGTTTCGCTTCAAGGTCCTCGGATTCCTTGTTCGATTCGGTAAGCTCGAGCTCGAGCTGTTCTATCCTTCTCAGCTTCTTCTCTTGCTCATCCTCTAATCTCACCAAGGCCTCACTCATCAGGCGCATCTCCTCCTGAAGAGCATCAAAATTCTCCGATCGGTCTTGTAGTTCGATCTGTAGACGCTGTATTTCTTCAGTCTTCTGGTCGCTTTCGGCCTCCAGGGTATCGATTTCCTCTTGGGCTTCCTTTCGTAGAGAATTAAATTCCGACTCGAGTTCGGAGTGCTCCTGTAAAACCTCATCTCGTTCCCCTTGGATTTGTATTAGATCATTAGTTAGTCTTTGCAACTCGTCTTCGAGGGCGGCGTTCTGCTCTTCCAATTGTTTCCTCAAGTCGTTGCTGCTGTCTAGTTCTTGCATGCATGTCTGTAATTCGCGGTGGAGTTCTTGCTTTTCGAATTTAAGCTCGTTGACTTTGTCACGATGCTCAGCAAGCTTATTCTCCAACTCCTCGCGGTCAGGATCCTCTTCTACAGTCATAGTGAGCCTTGTACGACCACTGCCTCGTGAAGCGGAGCGTTCGTGGCCACCTGCGCGTGATGCCGAGCGGTCGAGGAGACTGTCGATGGTTGAAGGCGCGGGACCCCCACGGCGTTGTGCTAACTTGAGATCTTCGATCTCTTGATATAGCCTCTCTTTCTCACGATTGCGGGAAGTAAGCATTGAAGTCTGTGCCCCAACTTCTCGTCGTAACTCGGCATTCTCATGACGTAGCTGCTCGCTCTCGCGGCGAAGTTCATCGACGAGGGTTGCCGATTGGCTTGACGCGCTGGCGGGGTCGATCTCTCCAGACAGACCGGAGACGGGTCGTGACCTCGACGGGGATGTTGGCTTAGCCTTCCGCGTAATATTATAGATATTGGTTGTATGGTGCATGCCACCGCCAGCGGAGGCCGTTCCGTTTATCTCCTGCTTCAACCGGAAGATCTCGTCTCGAAGCTTCCGGTTGTCGTCATCTGCTTGTTCACGACGAGCAGTCTCTTGCTCGAGAAGGTCCTTATATACGTCAGCTTCCTCCTGGCGACCGAGGCTCTCACCAACACGCTCGCCAACGCGGTCCCCCATAGTCTTAACCGTCTCCGCCAGCCTCCTCTTTTCAGCCTCTTTCGATATATTCTCATTTCTAAGCCGCTCAATCTCGGTAACATACTCCTCGACTCGCTCCCTCAGGTACAACAGTTCCTCTTCACGTTCTTGCGCATCGGCATCAAAGGCCGGGGTCGCTGCGCCGTCTGAGGAATACCCACTTCTCGCAGTACTAGGGCGGTCCCCCTCGTCTCGAAGGCGCTTCTCTAAGTCTTTCACCCGCCGTCTAAGGATCTTGTTGTCCCGTTGAATAACCGCTAACGAAGTCCTGAGGTCGACATTCTCCGAGACCATTTCCTTAATACCTTCTTCGGAGAGTTTGTCCAGGCGATCAGAAAGGAACATAACCTTGAGCTTGAGGTCAAAGTTCTCCTTGGATAGCCGCTCAATGGTGCTGGACTGTTCCTTGAGCGTTAAGTTCTTGCCACTACGAGCAGTGGTACCAGTAGCAGCAGGCGTGAAACTAGACGCTTTCCTATACGGCTGGTGCATCGGCGTAGATAAGCCGCCCTTCGTCTTATATTCCTTGGCTAGAGACTCGGGCACCTCGACATTTCGGACATGTCTGGCAATGACCGTGTCGGTTGGCGACATCAGAGACCCCCTTTTTGCCTTGGGAGTCGCGAGAGGATCGGCGCGGCGGTCAGGCATTGGACTCTCGACCTCCTCTAAAGGTTCGAGGTGATCCGGCCGGATAGGATCTGGGGGTTCATCAAAGCCAGACGCCATGCTGCCTATACTTACGGAGCGAGATAGGGTATTGCTGGCGCTCCGGGTTAAACCAAAGGCCGGAAGGGCACCTCCGGACTGAAGAGCATAGTCAGCACCTAGCCCAACGGTGGCATCACTATCGACATCGTCGTTGGTAAGAAAGGAAGAGGTTGAAGAGCGCTGGCTCGCATTCCTACTGCGAAGATACTTGGGACGCTTGCCAACCTTGAGAGAATTTTCATGTATATTCGTATCGTCGAGGGATAGTTTACTTAAGTTTGGGTCGGAGGTTTGGTGATGGAGAGTAGAAGCTCCGGCTGAGAACGAGCCGTCCGGATGCGTGTCGACGCCCGAGTTATCGGGTTGCAGAGTATCGAGAGGGCCATTTTCACTAATCGTATCGTCATCTATACGTTTGCTAGCCATAGATATAGCTCTCGATACGGTACGAGCAGTGGCAGCCGTGGTGGGAGAGGATAGAGAGGACAGGTTCTCTAATTCAGAAGTCGTATTCCCAATATCAACAGCATTGGAGTCATCGGGTTCGTGTTGGGAGGGAGAGCTAGGTTTTGGTATTACAGCCGGGTTATCTGTGTCGGTATTGGTCTCGACGGCCGACGTATCAACATGGCGGTCAATATGCGAGTCATGTTGGGCGTGCGAATCAGAAGGTTGGGCCACCGCGCCGGATGCGGGTGCAGATGGAGACGGTGACGAGGGAGCGGATGTGGGGGGTTTCTTCCTCGCTGCGCCGTCGAATAAGAATGTGTCGTCTATACCGGCGTCGGGGCTAGCGACTTGAATGGGGGATATCGGTGCTATAAAACTAGATTCGACATCCTCGAGATGAGCTCGCACTTGTTGTTCCTCGGTGACAGAGTCAAGGTGTTTGTCGTCTTGCTCGAGGCGAGTGGTTTCAACAAAACTATCATCGTCAGGTGGTGTGCGAAGAAGCACCGACGCATGATTTTCCTTTTTGGACAAAGGAGTATCTGCGCCGGTGTTTGCAACCTGAGCAGCAGGTAGAATAGACGCTTCAGTTGTGTCGGCCACGTTGGCAGAGCTCTGATCAACACGACTATCGTCTTCAGCCATGGCGTTCGGCGACTAGGACTCTACCGGGATTCGGACGTAGGGCATTTATATGTACGTGCGTATCGACTTAGGAGTATGTAAAATGGGGATATTGGATATTGCAATTATTGTGAGCGGATGTCGCCAGCAGGCTATGGAGAGACGACACGCTGGCGATGTGAAGCAATTTCATATGTGTTGATCGCGTCGACTCGAGCGAATTAAGAAGATGCAGGTTGGTTGGTTGATCGTTAGATTTGAATTCGAAATTCAGCTGTCAGAGTTGGTGGATTGGGAACAACAACCATGAACCACGACTCGCGCAAATATTCTGATATCGATAAGTAACTGTAACTGTAACCGTAGCCGTACTGTAATTACTTTCTTTTGCCGAGCTAAGGACCTAAGGTTTAGAGGGGTTACTACCGTTGCGACTGGAGGGCTACTTCATACTATGTAGTCATCAGGATCATTTTGCTAACGGTGAAGCTATTAAAGAAAAAAGCAAGATGCCAAAATAAAAGGGAAGTACGATGGATTGGTTTATTAACTACCTAGCATACAAGTTGCCATAGCTTTTTTTTCCTCCTTTCCCCTTCCCTACCGACAAGTTGGATTGACGCTCGAGCGAGAGGAACGCGCTCGGTCCCCTCTTACCATGGTTTAGGAACTGCTATCTTAGCGCTAAATCCCCTGCCCAGTCCGCCAGCGTTGCTAGGACACCCGACGGGAGGATCCATACAGTATCTACAAATAGGACCACCAATTATCGTTTGGATATAAATTGAACCACACTCACATCAATTGATTTACATGCTTCATGCAAGCAAACGATGTTTGCTTCGTATGGGGTATATAAAATAAAAGTCTTATATTGCCTAGCACTAAGTATATAACGCCAATTCAGATAAATCATAGGAGCGAACTCTCTTACCAATGATCGTAAATTGTAATATTCAAACATTCCTTTTTCTATTGACCCATGAAATGAAAAGATATAAGACTGTCCTACGCTTTAATTTGGAACTTATTACTAGGTAAATACTACCTAGGTAGGTATCCTGATTATAGATATTATTTTACTATCTATAGCATTCGAGATCTATACTAATAGGTAATGTTTGGATTACCGACAACCTTTTTGCTATGCTACCTACGGACAACTTTGAAGTCAAACACGTTGTCGGAGTAGACTCTTGCTAATCAACTCCAATGATAACATGATTAACCCATGAATGTTGGACCGAAGTGCTTGTTACCAATACAGGCAAGTGGGTTACGTTTAATGTTGTTTTAAGTTTCGTTCCTACCTCCCTGCTACATTATAGGGTACATGTATGTACCTAGTAAGTACTTGCGCTTTGTACTTACCCGGCGATCTCGCGATGATCCACGCTGCCCAGGTGGTTCGTTCGCTCGTTCCAAGGAGATTCCATGTTGGAGAACCGAATCGTTATCGACAAGGCACTCTTATCGCCAACTTCAACCTCAACCCTCATACTCCTAAATAGAACTCGACAAGAGCGACAACCGCTTTATCACTTCTCAAATGCCCCACCGTCCCTTATATATACGGAATATTGCCAGGTGCTATTCAATCAATCGCGGCTTTATCTTCAACGTCCGAGAATGAGGTGGGCGTCGTGGCTATTCCTCACGGAGGCATGTCGGCCTATCCATCCTATCAGTAGCCAATACTAATATCAGTCTCCAGGACTATATTGTCGGAAAGGTATTTTTATATATACTGGAGAGTGTCAATTTCAACTATTCCTGACGTCCCTTGTTCTAGCTTCTCCGATCCCGAACGTTCCGACAAGGCGTCGACCGCATTCATCGCACAGTCCACGACTATAAGCACGGCCGAGATCCAAGCGAACCATTACGAGAAGGCGAAGCTACTCGTAAGTCTAGCCTGTATACAAGGACAATAAGGTAGTAGTAGACAATCTAATGGAACACGGTTAGGAGACCCAAGGAGATCCAGATTGAGCGCCTTCGTATCCCATTTTCTCGAAGAAATACGAAACGACATTCATGGCAAAAGATGAGGGTCATTTACATAACGCAATCCTACAACAGACCTGTTTGAGGCATACCGTTGCCACTCGCCTCTTAAGAAACGCCGCCAGTAGCATCAGCCCGCTCCGCCTGAGGTACACAATACCGCTTCCTGACAATCAGGCCAACTAGAGCCCATTAGTTTCGGCGCTTAGCATGGCATGACTTCTTTCTAGACAGAGATCTAAAGCGACTAGTGGATAATTAGAGCATCATACTAAGGATCAGCCGCGTTTCGGTCGTCAAGAGACGTCATCTGGATATGGGAGCGGCCTAAATCACACCATGACCTATTTGAGTTGAGAATGGATTGCAATTAGAGCTACTCTCAATCGTCGTTATCGGCATATAAGAGCTATGACACTGACACCGCGTATTTCTATTCGTTTCTGTTAATCATTTCTCTTCTCTTGGAAACGATGGTACTCCTTGCGCCCAGAGCAAATCATGTCCTGCTACCGCCTCGGCCTATGGTGTTCTTCAGGAACATACTTCCTTTCTTGACAAGTTCTTTGGCTTTCCCACGAGCCTCATGAAAACCTATGCCACCGGATGATTTTCGAGCTTCTGTGAATGCCTTGGCCGAATATTTATCCCACTTGATACCCAAGATGGCTTCAAATATTGGGGCCAAGTCATGCGATGCGCATATGGTAGTATGTTTTCGTTTAAGTGCGATGCTCTTCAGTAGTGTTTCCAAAGTGGCGGCTTTCATTGCTGGTAGACTCAGAAGCTTCTGTCGAGTGTCATCATCGAAATAAGGGGGACCCATGTAGAATTCATGACCGGTTTCATCAAGGCGACTTTGTGAGCCTTTATTAGACCCATATGTCCTAAGATCGTGGATGAAGTTATGACAGGACTGTCGAAAGCCTGGAACGGACTCGGAAAGTCGATCGAGCTTAACTTCACGCTCGCACAGACAGCGGACGTAGTCATCCCATATCGGTCCAAATATCTTCTTCCATTGACCTCTAATGAGAGACTTCTGCCACACCATCGATGTCAATTGAATATTTTTGATGGTACCGTCTGCATTGAGCTGCTGTACTTGGATTTCCGTCAGGCATTTCGAGTCTGCTGCTTGGGAATCAATCCAGCCTGTCACTGCATTAGCATTTGACTCGATGATTGGAACTATGTAGGAAATAATGTGATAGGCATACCCAAAAGGTACTCCTTAGTGAAAGTGTAAAGCTCTCCTTCTGATAGCAATGTGACCATAGTACTCTCGTTTCGATTGGCTCCATGGTACTTATGTCTGTACTACCGGAAACATGACGAATTGTCGGTTGTACGGACAGGTCTGGCACTAGTAATCGACGGCGAGCGGAAATCTTCTGTTTCGCAGCGAGCGAACTATGGTAGCTAGCAGAGCGGGACGAGTTGGGTGAAGGATCCTCCGCTTTCCGAATCGTGATCGTAACTACCGGGTCGTCTTGACAATACAGATTGTATGTTGCGAGAATGCTTGCATCACTAAGTAGCTGCACAGCTGCAGCCATGCTAGCAGAGTGAATGTAGAAAGCATAGCCATCAGCTACACTAGAAGATTTTGTTTCTCTGAGGCAGTAGTCGAATGTGAGGTCTACATTTCGGACTTCTTCAAGCGTGAGAGCTACTAGGCTGTACTGAGATGCTAATATATGTTCTCACAGAATAAACCATAATTGTTCTCGTGCCATTTCGACGAATTATCGCAATGTGTAGTTTGCATTAACAAATGTATTTGAATTCGGTGTGGGATCGACGAGGGACTATCATCAGCATATAATAGGAGCTAAAGTTTGTTCATTTCCGACCCTTCTTCCCCCTCTTAAAGTCCATAGACTCTTCTCTAGTGACATTTTTGCTTCTGTTGGGTTTCCCCTGCTCCTTACTATCGGCTAGACTGGCTGGAAAGGGAGTGATAGCCGGTAGTCCTTGCCTCCGTAGACGGCTGTGAAACCGTTCGTCCTTGAGTTCTGTAGATGAAATGTTGAAAACAGACTCGTATACGGGCGCCATATCGTGAGGACCACAGGGTCTCATATCCCCACTTGCCTTACGTTTCTCGAAGAAGTTTTCGAGTCTCGTATGAATCGCGTCCTCTACAGTTTGGATAGTAAGCGCCTCCCTCTGGCTATTGCCCCCTGTAGCTTGCCCATCGCCACCCTTAGTTCCAGCATCACTCGTAGCAGCTCCCTCATAATGAAAGCCCTTAGGTTCGAGATAGTCCATAGTTGCTGTTGCTGTTGCTGTCCTTACACGAACGGCTTCTTCAGGAGTGAAATAGGGGGTACTAATGTACAACTCGTGGGTGGTGGATAGTATGCGTCGCTCTGATTCCGGATTTTGAATGTTTCGAAGATCAAAGAGCAAGACTCTCAGCTTGTAACCTATTTCTGGGTCGGTTTTGAGATCTTCAACGGTGCTTGGAGTCACAGGCCCCGGGGATTTCTTGTTTCCCTTCATTTTGAAAATATGTTTGTGTAGGAATAGAGAAAGATGGAAATTCGAGATGGGGGAATTTACTTGGTATTTATGTAGGATGTGTAGGTATCTCCTATATTTAGTAGGATAATTTACGCTAAATATGGCCGAACGTAGAATTAATTCTTTCGTCGGTAGACTTAAAGACTTCAGCAACACAGTTACTTTCGAGTAACAAAGTTACACTTACGCTTCCCCCGAATGTTACTTAAACTATAAGAACCAATGAACTTTTTAAAGGTAATAAGATGTGCTGTTAGGGGAGACAGGAACTACAACTGCTGGAAGCTTTATCCCTTTTTAGTGTCCCTCGGAGCTCATTTATCGCCAGGACACAGAGAAGGGTAGAATTAAAGCAGAATAAAACCAGAATAAGTTCGCGAACCTTGGAAGACACTGATACCAGCAGCGAACTTCTACTAGTTATGCCTTTAGTACCTTACTAGGAACTTTATGTATCACCTCTAGGGCTGGGCAACTATCAAAGTACAGTAAAGTTTCCCGAAAGAGAATCGCTAAGTTATTTCAACAGTTTGATTTTACTGGCGTGATGTGAATATGGTAAGGCAAGCTGACCTACTTGGATCAATTGATATCTTTATTCTCTCTTACCTGATCATAATCTCAAGTTGCTGTATACATGTATGTATAGTATGTACTAAGCAGACAAGGCTACATATGTAGCCAACTACAAATTGGTGAATAAAGTTCCCGAACTCCCAGATTCTAGACCATTCCCTGAATTTATCTGTGTGCATCCACCGGGGACTCTACGGGGGAGACCAAAGCAAAGCCCGGCGGCGTATTAATCCCCCGGCGAACCGCCTCCTCCAAAATAGCTTCTGTGGACGAAGTCCCGATCCGAGTGACCCCCAGCGCCACTGCCCCCATCACCTCATCCAGCGTGCGGATGCCACCGGCAGCCTTGATCTGCACGCTAGGCCCGACGTTGGCCTTCATGAGCTGCAAGTGCGGCACCGTAGCCCCCTTGCTCGCATATGCGCCGTTCGGCTGCTTCACAAACCCGAAGCCCGTCGACGTCTTCACGAAGGCGACCGGTAGCGCGGTGCAGATCTTACATAGGTGCGCGATGTGATCGTCCTTGAGATAACCGTTCTCGAAGATGACCTTAAGAGCGCCGCCGCGCTTGACGACGGTATCATTAATAGCGCGGATTTCGTTCGTTACATATTCCCAATCCCCGCCTAGCACCTTGCCTATGTTGACCACCATATCGATCTCGTGCGCGCCGGCTTTGACGGCCTCTTCCGCTTCGAGCACTTTGATGGAGGTGGTGCTGTTGCCGTGCGGGAAGCCGATCACGGCGCAGATGAGCACGCTTGAGCCCGCGAGAACGTCCTTTGCAATTGGGATACTGTAGGGTTTGACGCACGCAGCTGCTACCCGGTGCTTTTTGGCGATCTCCAGCCCGGCAAGGATCTCTCTGTCCGTCATGGTCGGATGCAACAGGGAATGGTCGATCATTTTGGCGATCTGCGCCAGACTCACAGCTATCGCTGTTTGTGTCGCCATTTTCGGATAGAGTGGGTTCCACAGGACTTACACACGATTACACCTTCATGGGGAGATTGAGAGAGAGATTGAAGATGAACGTGATTCGGCGTAATGTGGAATTGCAACTCAGCCCCTATTTTTTGACTTGGTGAGCTTTCTTGGGCATGAGACACCAGAGGTAACTTGGAAGCCCACTAGGGTAACCCAGGGTATAGAGGCGCTGGTTAGGGACTATAGAACAAGCAATGGAGTAGCACAATACATATAGGGATGCAATGGGGCGAATTTTAGAGACTCGTAGGGCAGCGATGCGGGGTTCGTCGTATCTCGTTCAGTAGTAGGCTCCTTTTGGACTTGGAGTATTGCGAACGGCGAGGATCTCTAGTCCACGCGATCTGCATAGGCAGGGGAATCGAATTAGCAAACTTCTGATCGGTGTCTTATGGTTTGTAGCCTCAACTCAATTGATCTTCTGCTTCTTTCTTCTTTTGATCATGCCAAGACTCTGTACATAACCGAATGTTAGACCGGCACCAGTTCCTGTCAGGAACGCATTAGCCGCATATCCTATTCCAGTAGTCCGAAGGATGGACGTTGAATTGGGGCAAGTTAAATGGGTCAAATGATGAGGAGATGAGTACATCAATTGATGTAAATACGTACCTCCTATAATTCTCGTATACACGCGAGGTGACCCAGATGAGAAGCCTTTGCGTTTGCTGCGACGTAGACAGTCGAATAGGTGGTTATCACGGAATAAGCAGATTAGGAATGATAGACAGAGACAGATGCAGATGCAGATGTAGACGATCTAGCCCCATAGTTGCTGCCAGTCAAACCAATTCGAAGAAGCCCCGAAGTCCAGATTTCCCTCGAGAGCAGCGTCTACGGCCCCCAAGTTGAACGTCGGATCAAAGTAACCAAAAACGTCCAGATCCGGGACCGCCTCGAGAACAGACACATCGCCGTTCCCTTGGGTAGGATAATCGGCGGCAATACCAGTGGGATCAGCGATACTTGTTGCCGGTAGTATCTCGCGGTCCCTCGACGCATCCACAAGACCCGTCTCCTGCGTGATCGACGCGACAGCCTTGTCCATCTCCTGGAGCACCTGCTCGGCCATCGCGACCATGGTCTTGGCCGTCCAGAAAGTGTCATCCATGGACTTGAGAAGCGACTTGTTCGCGATGAAGGCCAGCTTGCCCCGATTTCGGAACATTGGGATATTACTGTGCCGCATCTTCCGGTACGAGACGCTAAGGGATAAGGAGACCCCGTACGGGATTATGGGAAGGTAGGAGAGTTGCCCGTGGAATTCTTGCTTGACGATAGACGTGATGCGATCCGCCGCTAGAGAGCGACGGCTGTTCGTCGCTGGTGCCGGGAGTGCTGTAGAACGGTTCTCGGCTGGCGATTGGCTTGAGAGTATAGCAACAGAGTGATAAAAAATCTCGAGTGAAGCTGCTAGCGTGTCAATATAGCCCACTTCTAAACTCATATTGAAGGGCCTACGTACCTAGACATGCACTTGAGGCTCTCGCCGCCCCGGCGTCAAGAATCATCTGCTCGAATATCGGTAGCTCGATGATGATATCTTTCTCCTGCCGATTGCCGGGGCGGTACAAACCGATGACATTATCGAGTAGGCCAACTATCATCAGGAACAGACGGAATAATGGCGTCTGCTCCGCAATGCAATCATCCATGTTCCACCCGATATCTCGTTCATGGATTAAGCATGCCCGGCCGTAAAACGCGCCATTAATGCGATCCAACGCCCAAATGCAGCAGAATAAAGAACGCGTAGCCTGGCCGCTAGTATGACTATCTGCCGACGCCATTTGCAATCCCAGTGTGTGCATTTGGTGAACCGCGCGGCCATTGAGGAGTGCGGGGACATCGGCCTCATCGGGACTACGAGGCTGCATATATAATGAGAAGGCGGCGAGTATACGGGTTAAAAATATCCTGTCCGTGATGATTCCAGCATCGATAATCGTCTGGATGGAATTTGACAGTGAGGTGCAAAACTCATGCCGGGAAAGGAGGGGCCCATCGGCGTTCAGGCGAAGGTAACGAGTAGCCTCTGGATCAGCAGCAGCCGCTAAGCTGATTACCTGCTGCAGTATCTTCCCCTCAACTTCGTCTTGAGGGGGTGTTGTTGAATAGTTGCCAAGAATAGGAAAGATAGGATCCAGCTTTTCGACATAGATGCGGCGGAGGACAGCGTAATCCGGTGCGGGAGGACAACAAACAAGGCAATGGCTTCGTACATATGCCTTAAGCATATCCTGGACAGCCTGTCGCGACGGGGAGGTTAGACCAAGAGGACTGGTCGACTTGGTTGGATCTGGTGCTCGGGGTTGCCATATCCCTAGGCCGCCTCGCACCGAAACATCACGTGTTGAACAAAGACTAGTAGCTTCCATGAGAATGGCCTCAGGGCTCATATCACCAACGAACCTAGAGGTATGTCCTTCGGGATGGTGAGAGTCGTTTCGTTTGGGGGGAGGTTCGAAAGACGGCGGAGTTAGGCGTTCGGTTGAAGAACGGGTCACCGTCTCCGTATCTCCGGATGTTGATCTGGGCGTGGTTTCGGCATCATGACTAACATGATTGTGGAAACATCTCTTCTTCCGCCTGCGACACCTGGCGCATGCTTGTGCGACTTGCTTCCTCTTCAGGGGCAAGCCTGTCGAGTCGGTTCCCACAAATCTGACCATGACCACTACGACGACCCGAACCTGCGGCGAGAAGCCCAGAAATGTTAACTCCGACTCCTAGTCCTGGATATTGTCGGCTGGCACGAGGAGATATTCACTAGCGCTGCATCCTCGATGAGAGGATCGGCAAGGTAACTTCGTAATTACACAAGCGAAACCCTTTGAACACGCTGTAGGAATGATATCGTACTCAAAACTTGGAGCAATGAAATGGGAAACAAAAGATGAGGTGACGCTCAACAACGAAGCTCTCGAGAACAGATGAATTGGAACATGCGCTAGAGAAAAATACGAGATTGCCGATGACCTTGCTGTATCCGCATATCTCATAGCAAAGTAGAGGATTTGCAGACAAGTCTTATGAGAGACGCTATCGGACTAGCCAAAATCGGTTTCTCCGCGTCGGAATGATGGAGATTTGGGGGAAACCCCGCATTATTCGGGGTTAAAAGGGGAAATTCCGACTCCGACAGAGAAGGAATCTTGAATGTATTCCTAACCTAGTGGTCGGACAAGAACGATGGTGTGTTATAAACGATCGAGCGGCATCAATTGGCGGGAAATAGAATCATGGTATTCATCCTGTTCTTCTTAGCTTATAATACGTATCCTAAGAAACCAGTAACCGATCTAGCTGCCACGGGGGAGCCCGAAGCAGCAGTTCCGCTACTATCCGTCCTAGAAGTGTACTCAAGTTAGATATTCAACCATGTCCGCTCTTCACATCGTCTAGGTACCTTTTATATATATATATTTCCACTACGGGAGGCAAGTGTCGTGTCCCCTTTCCTTTGACCCCTATCATTGTACCTGGTCTGTTTTCGAGTATTGAATCAGTATTCATACTCTCCTGTCTGGAGGGTTATTAGTCGAGACCTACCTAAAAATGCGCACCATTTCCAGGCGCGCATTGACAAGTACAAGCCAGGTACGATCCGTGATGATGGCTGCCGCCCAGATGGGGAGTAAGCGGGAGGGCAATATTTCTGATGCGTTTGTATCATTATCGGGGGCTGCACGGCCACCTCTTCCTCAACGGTTTCTTGAGCTCAAAAAGACCCTAGTTGCTGGCCATGAAGACACGGTAATTCAGAGTTGGAATCGGCTCCTCGCTGAGCTTAAGTATGAGAACGAGATTATCGCCAAAGCAGGTCCCCAGATTATCCCTAGTCTCAGCTTCCAGAACTTGGACTCGGATCTCCCCAAGCTCCAGGAAGAACTCCGGAAGCGCGGCGTGGCTGTCATTAGGGGCGTGATTCCCGAAGACGAAGCGCGCGCGTTCAAAGGCGAGATCGAGGAGTACGTAAAGCGAAATCCGCAGACGAAAGGTAACATAACACCACCGTAACGTAAATATTAAGCTCAACCTGTACTTAACTCATAAGCAGCATTTCCGCCCGATGATCCGCAGGTTTATGAGTTATATTGGTCGACACCGCAACTGCGCGCCCGAGCGCATCCGAATCTGCTCCGGGTTCAAGCGGCACTCATGAAACTTTGGAATACCTCGGACCCCGAGAGCGTTATATCAACGTCGCAACCTATGTCGTATGCCGACCGTCTTCGCATTAGGCAACCCGGCGACGCGACGTTCGCTCTAGGTCCTCACATCGACGGCGGTAGCGTTGAAAGGTGGGAGTTGCACGGGTACGGTCGCGGCGGGGTGTACAACAAGATATTTGAAGGGTCGTGGGAAGATTACGATCCTTGGGATGCGAGCACGCGAGTGGACGCCGTCATAGACAACTACAACGGGCTAGGTGCGTGCTCCATGTTCCGGATGCACCAAGGGTGGCTCAGCATGAGCGCCACGGCGCCGCTCGAGGGCACACTCATGGTAAACCCGGCGATCAAACTGTCGACGGCGTACTTGTTACTTCGTCCTTTCTTCCGACCCATAAAAGAAGCTGACCAAATATCCTCTGATGAGTACCTCGCCGCCGAAAACTGGGAGTTTACGGGAGAGGAAATGACGAGCGAGTTGCAAGGCGCGACGCCGGGGCACGGACAGGAGCTGAACGCGGATCTGCACCCGCATTTGGACCTGGAAAAGACCATGGTGCACGTACCGCCTATCAATCCAGGGGACTACGTGGCGTGGCACTGCGACAGTAAGTTGACACAAATCCGCCTCCTCGTCATCAATCAAACCAAGGAAACTGACAGACCGGCTAGTCATTCATGCCGTAGATAAGGTACACAAAGGGCAATCAGACTCGAGCGTGCTATATATTCCCGTTTGTCCAGTAACAGAAATCAACGCGCGGTACCTCGTACGCCAGCGCAATGCTTTCCTCGCAGGGACCCCTGGCCCTGATTTCCCAGGCGGGCGAGGCGAGGCGGACCACGTCGACAGACAAACAGAAGCACATCTTCGTTCATACGCCGCACGCGAAGGATTGCAGGCGTTTGGGTTCGAGAAGCTTGATCCGACTCCAACTGATACTAGCGGTGGGAGAAAGGCTACGGTGTTGGCGAATGAGATATTGGGGTTCTAGAACCTCGCGCTTGCGTAACGGTTTTGGAGTATGGAGTAGCGGTGGGTATGGGGATATGCGGCACAACCCGTAGCCAAGAACAGGTGCATTCTCCAACGGGATGGCTAAGATTACACATACATACAACGTCTTCAGCTCGGCTCCTACGGCTGGGTGTGCTGCATTCTACATGTATGCTTATGATACCAAGCAAGGGTATTCAACATGGGCAAGCGAAAAACTAGCGAGACTTTTCCCTTTTCCTAGACAAGTTATGTCGTTACAAGTATGACCTATCCAAGTTCATCTCGCATTTTAGACCAATTAATGCTGTAGGTCTAGAACATTGGCGGATTTCAGCCCACCCGCCATCCGTTTCAGCATTAGAATGATAGGAAATAAAAAATCCCGAGGGATTGCAGCGGCAAGGAATAGCGAGGCGAGATTACGAGACAGGATACGACTTTTATCTACATTAAAATTGCCAGAATTGAAGAATTATTCCGCACTCTGGAGTGATATCGCGTCTTGTTAGTTTCAACTCAAGCCTCGTCCCCTGGATCTCAAATGGCAATGTTCTAGAAGTGTTAACTACGTAGTAACTAACCAGTAGCAGAAGGTATCATTGAGAATCGGGATTGGCGGCAAATATACATCGACCTCCCTGCATTAGATATGCAGTACAATAGTATACAGACTGCGACTCTTGTATATACATACTCCAATTCTCCAATTCCCTCAAGATGATTGCTTGACAATAAAGCGTACATCCGCTGGACTCCTCCCCGGCGACTTTCCTTTATCTTTTGTAATACTTAGGAATGGGGTACGGCTTCGCAATACGAGCCATATTTGACCGAACAGAGCGAGCCCAATGCTTCGCAACCCACCTAGGTGTATTGGATGGGACATCACGGACCCTTTATCTCAATTGGGTCATATCATATCTACCTACATATCCTATCTCCAAGGGGAGGTATAGTAATCGTCGAGGAACAGGGAGGGGGGGAAATGCGGTGCTGCGTAGCTGAAAGCCATGATTTTCGCCCTGGTTCGTGGAAGGATTTGGAATTGCCACCGAAAATGCCCAGGTTGCAATTGTTCTTTCGTCCATTATCCAATCTGCACAGAGGTGTCGCCCGAGATATATCGGCGTGCGGAACTGATATGAGAAGGTTGCAAAACAAACAGCGACCCTATCTACCGGGCCCTGCAGGTTGTTGAATTGGGAGATGTGGTTACAAGTACCTACATGGAGTGTATATCCAGCCAGTAGGTATACCGAGCCAATCTTTCTTGCGTGATGTACCTAGCACATGCATCAAATAGGTCGCACAGGGTGGTCATCCCATGCCGTCCCCTACATCCTCCTCCGCCCTTTTTGCATGGTAGATAAACACAAGCCAGCAGCACAAGTCGGGATTCTGCCCACCCGTACTTCTTCCTGTTTTTCCTTTTCATTCCAATGACTACAATCCAATGAGGACAACGCGTCACAATGACTAGCGTGCCCCCCGCAAACCTTGCCCTCGACGGCGGTGACCCGCGCAAGTCCTTAGAGACGAAGAACGCACCCACTGATGTCGTCGGCCAGATCACGCAGACCAAGGGCCGAACTGTTAGCTTTGAGGAGTACATGTACTATGGTTCGATCACACGCGCCGAAGAAGTGGAAGCAAATGCGAGATTCATCGCGGCGCGGGGACCACGCACCTTGAAGAACGTGATCAAGGGCCGGTTCTCCAGGGGTCGCGTAAACGAAGATAGTGCGGAGCCGCGGGCGGCAAACTCGCTGTCTGCTGGAGAAGGAGATGAGAAGACGCACCATGAAGACGCGCCGAACGTCGCAGAAACCGGAAACAGCGCTCGATATGGCGTGACCGACGCACAGCGGCATACCGCTAGTCGGGCTTTGAGGACGGCGAGCTGGGGCACGATATTCTATCTCATTACCACTGACATATTGGGTCCGATGGGCGCACCGTAAGTTGTGTTGGGATCTTTTGTGTAGACAAGGGGCTGAACAAGTTCTAGTTGGGCTTTTGCGCAAATGGGATATGGGCCCGGCGTCGCGCTATATACCGTCTTCGGCGCCATGTCATGCTAGTAAGTCCTTCCCCTCCTTTGTCGTCCGTCTTGTCTCCCCTTGTCTAACCATAGGCAATGCAGCTCCGGATGGATCTTATGGAAGGTATTCTGCGGGCTCGACTCGGACAGATTCCCGCTTAGGGGATATGGCGATTTCTTCTTCCGCATCTACGGGACCTGGGCCCGCCATTTCGTCAACGTCGCACAGGCACTTCAAATGCTTCTGACCGTAGCGGTGTTGATCCTCAGTAACGGCCAAAGCATTTCCCAAATCAGTCGCGGCTCCTCCGGTACCAGTATGGGAATATGCTTCATTGCGTGCCTGATCATTTTCATGGCTGCTGGTCTTATCCTAGGTCAGATTCGCACTTTGCAACGGCTCGGATGGTTAGCGAACCTTTCGGTTTGGCTGTCTATTGCGCTTGTGATATTGTGGTAAGTACACCCACGCCCTTGTACAATAGTAGGGTCGGCGTTACTCATAAAACCGGAATAGCATGGCATCCGTGATATACGGTCCAAATTATGCTGCGATCAAAACAAGTTTCGGTATGGATGCAGACATGCCCATCCAAACCTTCGCTGGGACGCCACCTGCTGGTTTAGCTACAGGAGGTGAGGGATTCGTCGCGTCCTTGAACGGTCTTAATGTGGCCGTATACGCGTACGGAGGAGCGATGCTCTTCGCCGCTCTCCTAGCCGAAATGAGGTATATCCCCAAGAGCAAGGCTGATGGCGGGTTGAAGGAATAGTAACAATGCTAACACTGCTTAGGCATCCCCTCGATTTCTGGAAGAGCCTGATTATCGCCGAGACGCTTATCTATTCGCTGTACATGTTCTTTGGTATCTTCATGTACTCGTACCAGGGCCAATACTCTTACAACCCAGCAGTTCAGGGCATTGCGGTCTACGGCATGCAGACGGCTGGAAATCTAATGAGTATAATCAGCAATCTCATTGCCGCGGTTCTATACAGCAATATCGGTCTTAAAGTCGTATACATCGAGGTGTTCCATGAGCTCTTAGGATTCCCAGACTTGACGACCAAGACGGGCAAGATATGGTGGGCTGTGCTTATCCCGGTATATTGGGTCATCGCGTTTATCATCGGAGCCGCTGTGCCGCAGTTCTCGTACATCGTCGGTCTGCTCGGTGCGCTGTTCATACTATCTTTCACGTACACGTTCCCGTCCTGGCTGGCTATTGGCTATTGGATTAGGAAAGACGCAATGGTCGAGGGCGAGGTGTTCGACCCGGTAACCGGCACGTACAATTATGTGGATCATGGCTGGAAGCGACTGTGGCGAGGATTCATGAAGAAGCCGTTCTTCAACGCATTCAACATGTTCTATTTCCTTGGTGCACTGGTAACGTGCGCCCTCGGCTGTTATAGCAGTATCGAGGGCTTGATTGGGGCGTTTCAAAATGACATTGCCACCAGTCTATCATGCACGCCTCCCCTCTAGAGGCATGCGTCTCCGATGGGCGGAAGTAACTGGATCTCTACGGAACACGGAGTAACCGTGGCCATATCTTACTAGTATATCCAAAAGCGTTGGCTTTGGGTCGGTAGATTGCTTGGGTGGCATAGTCTAGGCTCTAAGGACATTAGTGTTGAGTATGCGATACTGTAGGAATAATAGAACATTGTATCGTTCCCTCCTAGTCACGAGTAATGTTAATGAAGCGCCTCGACCTAGACCGTTTCAAGAGCTATAAAGAGCAAGGTGGAGGATTTGACACTCCTAGAAAATATTGACATCGTTAGCATTGTCCTCACGATCACCGACCGACCACTGATACTCAACAAGAGAGATAATCACTCCAACTTAGGCAGCCCAGCCTCCAGAAGAGGGCCGAAGCCGATTTTTATTTGTCTATCTATTTTTTAGTCCGACTCTAAGCCCAATATCTCAATTCATATCCCAATTGACAAGTTCCATTGCGTCCTCATGAGCGCGATTAGGCGAACACCCAATCAGAATGGAAGAAGGTCAAGTACTCCTTCTTACCAACGGGCACGCCCTTCATCCGGAGGATATCGTACAGAGTAACGAAGTGGAAGTAGATGGTCGGCAACAGGAAGTTATGCACGTCTGCAGAACATTAGTATGCTATGCCAAAGGATTGGATCTTATATGTCTTCACAGCCTCGAGGTCAAACCGGCCTCGGAAACTAGATATAAAATGAGCAGGAGGATATTTTCGTCTACTTACTATAAGTTCGTTAGCATATCCATCAATCAGGAACGCGTAGGATGCAAGGTATAAGATGTAGGAACTAAGCATCAACACTTCAGGGGAGGAATAAAGACCTCACTTACCAATTCTGCGCCGTAACAACAGCCTTTTTCGGACCAACATTGACCTCGACCTTCTCGTTCTCCTTGCCGTTCATACTCTCCGGTTTAACATTAGCCAGGTTCTCGAGCGCCTCTGTAATATTCGCATAGCTCTCCTCGAGGCTGTATTCACGGACTTCCTTCTTCAATATTGAAGCGTCCTCACCGGTCAACGCCTTGATGCCCTTGCCGGCATAGAGAACTGTGACCATGACCTGCATCGACAGGTTGAACATGTCCGGGTATAGGCGAGCGTTGACAATATCGCTGATGGGTACGTTGTTCTTCTTGGCCCACTCCTCGGCCTGCTTGAGGATCATTTCCTCCGTTTTGAGGGCATTGATTATGACGGGGATCGTAGTGTCGTAGAGAGACGTCATAGTGGCTGCTGAGATTTACGAACTAAGAGATCGTGTATGAGCTTTCTTAGTGCTTCCAATGGGCAAAAAAGACTTCGTCGAAAAGAATTGTGTGATTAGGATCCTTGGTGGTGTTATTCTAGTTTACTAGGCTCATTCGAACTTAGGCTAGGAACTCGTCGTGATATTTATCTACCCCTTCTCCCCCGTCATCAGCAGCCAATTTGCCCGGCATTTGCTTTCCTGCCATCGTCGATGCGGCTGCACCTCATACGGTGACTGCGCAAATTGCGACTGGGGATTTCAAAGCAAGTTTCAAACCAGTCGTGGATCTCCATCTGGAAAAACGGACCAGGGGTTGCCGTTCGGCATGCTACGATATCGTGTATTTGGTCCACCTATTTCTAAGCAATAGCTTACTAATTATCCCGTCGGATCCTGCATTATTAATGACGCTGCCGTCTAGGCTGCGGTCTTAGCCTTATTACTATTCCATATTACCTACGGATTATTTCCTTCCCCTTCTCTGGGTACTGAACAATGGTGATTACAACCAGAATGATTGCAAATAGATTCGTATTAACCCGAGTCTGTTACGTGGACCGATGTCTACTGGTAGATCTCATCACCTCAGCTAATCGACATGGAAGAGACAGCATGGGGACTACAGGGATAAAATTGCGACGCACAGTAACATTGACTAAGAGCAAGGCAGGCTAAGCTAGAGCACAGACATATGATCCCCTAACGAGATCATGAGGAAAATAAATCAACGCCTTATTGGTCCCGCAACTCGACGGCAGAGGTAGAATGCACGAAAGAAACAACCATGGGGATGTCTGCCCATGCACATCCTTCCCTCCAAGGAAACCTCTCCTTCGCTCTGGTATACTTCATACGTAAATGATTAATCCTTAGTGATCCACAGCCAGATGACTGGCTTCTCTCCAGGACGTCCGGTTCGGGTACGGTCCCAACCGAGAGCCTTCAAGGTCTTGCTCATGGCAGAACCCTCGTTGCCCGCGATCGTGATACCTCGGTACCACTTTCCGTTGCCTCCCTGGATAACTTCTGTGATCCTATTCTTGCGTGGCATGGGGTTCACAGCGCCGAATCCAACCATAAGCTCGGAGATGGTTGTGTTGACGGGAACGTGGTAAGCACCGAAGCCCATCGACATACCCTCAGGAAGTCGCCAAGGTGCGGTGGTCGACTTGATGACATGTAGCTTGGTATGCTCAGGAGGGAAGAAGTAATTATATCCAGGCTCACAACCGACACCACCAGTGGAGTTGTTCAAGTTTAGGCCCGGTGTCTCCATACTGACAACGGGATGAGGGTTGGGTAGGCGGAGTTCCTGGTTGGGGAACACAGGAACGGGATGGTTCTGCCCGTTCTGAGGGATGACATAAGTCGGGCCATGGTTGTTGGGGCCGGGTAGAATGCCACCGGCCGCCATGCCAGAGAACTGGGGCGTGGGGTTCATGAAATAGCCGGGCCCACTAGAGCCGGGTATGGCATATCCGCTTCCAATGGCGTTATAGATGGGTTGGCGGGTATGGGGATTGCTGTCCGGGCCGAACTGGGGGTTCCAGCCATTGCCGATCGACTGGGCAGTCATGGCGAACGAGCGTCCAGAGATTCGGGATAGGTAATCAAAATTAATGGGGACTCGGTGATGATAGTGGTTAGCAGCTCTATGACGCGGTAATAGGCTGCTGTTTTGGTCGACGGCGACAAGTGCGGCCTCTTCTACTGCACTCTGATCGTCGCTATTATTGTTGTTGATGTCTTCGTCCTCTGCTCCACTTGTGACACCGTCGGACTCAGCTGCAATACAATGAGCGATGACAGAACGAGGAAGCTCAAAGATCACAGATGAATATAGATAAGTAAAGGTACGAAGTAAAAAAGCAACTCACAATTTGTGTCTGATTGGTCAACCGCGTTGGTAGGATTGCAACCAAGGAAGATCTCGATGTGCCAGAGCTCACGCTTATCTGCGTCGTAGAATGACCCAACAACTAGCCAGGCCCAGGTCCGTCCAGATGGAGAGACTCTTAGGTGTTGTCCGACGACGAGCTCTGTAGCGGGGTATGGTAGCTGGATGGGGGGAAGTTGAGAAGCCACTTTGAAAGATGAAGATAGATGTGTGTTTAACTTATTTATGGGCTATGGGGTCTGAGAGTTGTGGAGGAAGAGAAGACTGTGGAGGGCCCCGCTGGTCTAAATAGACAAACGCTGAAGGCGTCTAAGCCAGTGCCAATGCATGACTGGTGAATTTTCCAGACGACGCTATGTTAAAATTTTCAATAGCGTACTCAGACAGCGAACAGTTCCAATGGGAGATGCCAGATTTCAGATGAAATCACTGTATGAGTGGGGAGGCTGGTGAAGAAATTGCCATCCTGGTCGCACATAGCAGCTTGTACAGACTAGACTCAGGGGTAAAGTCGATTCAGGTGAGTGACTAGAGACTCTAGGCTTCCTAGCTGTATTCACTGATCTGGGCTGGTTCAATCAATCATATGGCTCCTGCTGGGACGGATTGGCGAATCCGAGTGGTTGTTTAGCTGGTAAGTCTGGAAAAGTATTCATCTGTGGGACCGTATCGCAAATATTCAACGCCCCGTGCACACCCAATGGAAGCCCACCGATTTCAATCCGAACATAGTACTGGAAGATATTGAAGACGTGAGTCGACTAGGCATCCAATACTTGGTCAACAGTTATGGTATACACGGTACGCCAATACCCAACTCAGATTAGCCCCTTCCTTGGTGGTGTCATCGGCGGCGGCGGGGTTCAGCCGTCCAGTCATCCGAGACTTAGAGAACATGGCTGGCGTATCTCCGGTGACGCATCGACCTTAAAAGAGGAGTCATTGGCGGGGACGAGGGAATTAACCCGTATCCCTGAGGTTCTATGTCGGCAACATGTGGGGAACCATATTCGCCGTAGTTCTGTGATGGTGATGCCCAACTTAAGATATAATCTGTGATAGAGCAGGTATCGGGATGGTGATTCCGAGGATAACGCGAGTTCAAGGCGTCGAGTTAGAAGCTTGTCGCTTAAGTGAAGTTATGTTGGCTGGTGAATGCAGCATGTGACAGTAGAGGCCAGCTCGGCTTCAGTCTGCTACACCAACATCTTCCTCGACCATTCGGACAGCACCACCCTTCCTTCCATCCTCAGCCTCACTCTTGAGACGTCTCCGCTTTTCGACCTCGGATACGAGGCCTTTCAGGTAGACTTCAGCTTGCACAGTTGCGCTAATTATCTATTAATGTTTGCAGGGTAAGAAGGTGTAGGGGTTTGTTCATACCTGTAAGCTATGGCGCTCCAGCTCCACGCATTCGTCGTTTCGGGGTCGGCTCCGGCAGCGAGTAGAGTACGGAGAACCAGAAGGTTCCCGTTGCTACTAGCAAAATGTAAAGCAGTATTCCCGTCGAGGTCTGCACTCTGAACAGCATTTTGCGCTCCCCCCGGCACGTAGGTGAGAAGGATCTGCAAAACGGTGTCATGGCCTCCCATGCTGGCCTCCATGATGGCATCTCTCCCCCGTATATCACGCCGTAGAATAGAGCTTGGATCATTCTCAGCTAGGAACAAGACAACCTCAGTGTGGCCGGCCGAAGCGGCTAACATTAGGGCTGTCTGATGGTCATCGTTGAGGGCGGGTGTAGGAAGTTCATGTCCGAGGGCGACCAGGACTTTGCAGACCTGGAGATGACCGAGGCTCGCAGCGATGTGGAGGCTCGAATTGGAACGACCAGTGGCGGAATGATCGGGATTATGGATCAGGTCTGGGTGGGATTGCACGATGCGACGGACAAGCAAAGCATCGTTGCTATTGACGGCTCGTCGTAGCCTCTTCGATGGTTCGATCCTAAGACAAAAACGATGCTTGTCAGCTTTGGTAGGTGGTGATGAGAAAGGTGAGCTTAAGGTACAAAACAATATCGACTAACGGTCCCTTGCCTGGATGCTAGGTATATATACTAACATGTTAATTCCTGCAACTTCTATCAGAGTACTCCCAATGATGGGAGGTGTGTTGCAAGGCGCGATAATGCCAAGTCGACGTCAAGCTGTCGACGTTGCCGACCTAGCAAGACTAGCTCGGGAGATGGCCCCGGGGCGTAAGCAAGCCTTGGGAGCTTACGTTGGATAACGGCATTCAGTGGCAGATCAGGATTTCTAGTGAGAGTAGAGGGAAATGATTTGAGAGTTGAAGAAAAGAATTTGTGCTAATATTCAAGTTCAGAAAATGATGAGCATTGAAACTGACGTACGTTGTCTCTTAGTTGTCTCTTAATGGCGTGCTTTCGATAAGTACCCATACCTTAGCGCAAAGGTACGCCGCACGCGTTTCTCCGCTACACCCTACGCCTCACCCCGCGTCCACCTGCGCAACATCAATTTCTCCATATCAACCTTGGAATTTACCCCTTTTACTATAAATACGGCGATTGTACTGTGCGTAAGCCACCCCCTTTTTCTCTCGTACTACCTGAATTGAACTGTTGGAGTCTCTCAAAGCTAGCAGGCTACAGCTCCTTTTTTACATCCGCAAATCGCATAGGGAATATTTTATTTTCTATCTCAATCAATCGCTCCGATGAAGGAACAGAAAGAATGCCGTATGCACTGAACAAATTTCTGTGGTTTTGCAATATAATATCTAAATCATACTAGGTATTCACAATTCAAAGATACATGTACATCAGATAAGGATATTGTTCAAGCTACAATGAAGTTGTTTATATTACAACTTTCCTGTTTAGCAACATACGCTTTGATTCTATTCTCTCATGACAAGTATATACAGGTGGCAAGTTACGCGCATCTCGTTAGATTTCCGATGAGGACTCATGCTCGCACACTTGCCTGTACACATACACTGCATTCCAAAAAAGAAATATTCTAGTTTCGATTAAGTTCACCACTTGACTCATAATTCAACATGAAGGCCACCAGCTTCTTTTTATCCGCCGTCTCATTGGCAGTAGCCATCGCAGCAGCACTGCCCGCTGATGTCCCGGCTCCTGACTCAGGCCTACCAGAGGGATACAAGTTGGTGGATGTCACTTGGTCCGGAAACATTACTGCGGACGGACCTGAAATGTCCTTTACCGGTTCCAGCTTCCACGACATCGATTCACAGATTCTCAAGGCCAATCCCGATTTCGTCTGGCCTGATGTAGGCACTAACTCCACTTCCGAGGTGATGAAGAGGGGGGACCTGGGGGACACCGGGGACCTCCTCTTCTGCCGCCCGAACGGCGTGCAGTTTGCCAGCTCATATAGGATCAAGGAGGGTATTGACTACCTCCGGGGCAAATCCGGGAAGTGTCATATGCAGGCAGGCCCTCGCGTCTGTACTCGCATTAGCTGCTCGTACAAATCAGGAATCTTTTGGTGTAATGATAATAAACACGACATTACGATCGACTGTGCCGATTGGTCTAGCTACTCTCAAGATATTCTAGACAAATGCCAGACAAACGACAACCAAATTGCAGGCCAAGAGTTTTCAACAAGCGACAAATGGAACATATTGATTGGACGAGGTAACTGTTAAATCGATTCCTTAAGGGCTTAGAACCAAACTACGAGTCGGGACTAGCTACCGCCCTCGTCATTTAAGACCAAAAGGCTTTACGCGCATTACCTCTCTTAAGAGAGCTACTTATCTTTCGTTACTTTAGACTAGTTATATTACACCCTTTAGGTGTCAACTAATCATACGCTCGTTACATATATCACAAAAGACATAGTAGCTGCTAAAAATTCGCCGAGTCGTGAAAATGTCTGATAATTATGCCGAGATTCTCTAAGACGTATACCAAGTACATAGCATCAGAGTAAAACAAACTGAAATAATTTTCTACGTTCTAGTCCTAAGACTTTCGCAAGAAATTAGCATCTTGCGCCCTCTTTTTCGTCAGGGGGATCCTGCCCCGTGTTACTCTTGTGTTGAATCTAGGTGATGTCAGGAGACGGGCTAGAGTACCAGCATGCAAAGCTAGATACTCCTCGCATAGCAACATAATTTTCCATGGATTTCTCTCCGTTGTCGCAGCCCTTACTGCATCATCTGGTTTTATCCTAGGCGGTGCTACGCTGGTCACCTCCCCTTTTTCTTTGTTCAGGTGTTGCCTATGAACTCCATACTCGTGGTTTTATTACTTTTAGATCTCGTTTTACAAACCTAGTGGCTTCTATTAATGATTTATTTCATAGGATAGATACCTAGGTACCTAGGAAGGTATTGCTTGCCTCTTAACAGAATCGGGATAGGGAATAACTCCGCACTGCAAAGCTCATCATAGGTACAGAAGTTGTAGTTGACGCAGTCAGCTTATCTAGGAGCGTGCCATACTTAAGTCCGAAGCAAGATTAGGAATCGAAACATTCTTTGCCTCCTATTTAAAACAGCATATGTATGTGGCTTAGCCAAGACCGAGATCAACGGGCCTCGTATGTATCTAAATGGCTTGGAAAAACCTATAGTGTTGTCGTATAATCCTCTAGCGTTATTAATGGTACCTCCAGCGGCGGAGCGTAACAGCTATTTGAAGCCTTGGTAAGAGATTACAATTCACCAGCGAGATTTGTAATTCATATACGAGCAACACTTATTGTAACACTGATTATGTTGCTAATGTAGGTTGCGTCTATCTGCTGGGGGCCGAAACCTTTCCAGACATTCTATGCAGCCGCAGCAATGACTCCTTGACCATTACCTCCACCATGTGCCTAGTGTCACGGTGGTGGAGTCCTATGCCAAGTACGACGCAGTGAATAGCTACAGCCAACGAATTCCATGTTTTCAGCATGAAGTATCCTGCATCGTCAGCCAACCAACTATGTAAGTCGTTAAGCTGGCCGAGAATAGACGCTTTGAACATTGCAGTAGGCCTTCAAGCCCTCAATGCCCATCTCGACACCAAAACCACTCTGCTTATGGCCCGTAAAAGGCGTACTAGGTTGCATCTCGGCATGGCAGTTGATCCAGATGTTTCCGGCTTGGAGTTGCTGTGATAGACGGTCGGCTTGCGCCGTGTCGCGTGTCCACACAGAGGCTCCGAGACCCGCTTCACTAGAGTTGGCCCGTCGGATCACATCGGCTTCATCTGACCACTTTAATAGAGGGAGCACAGGACCTTGCACAAGTTAGACTACTTTGACCAAATGAAATCAAGGTTTTATCATATGGAACTTACCGAATTGTTCCTCAACCACGATCCGCGAGTTGTCAGGTGGGTTGTCAACAACCGTCGGGGCAAGCCAATATCCCGCCTTATCCGCCACCGGCTTCGTATCTCCAGCCGCAACCGTGAATTTGTTTTGTTCAATGTCAGCTAGGAGCTCCTTTACTCGCTCATACTGCGGCTTATTCGAAATCGGCCCCATGAAATCCAGACCCGCATCGAGGCCGAGCTTCAGGTTCTGCGCGAAGCCGACCATAGTAGCCAGCACGGCATCATACACGGCCTCGTGGACGTACACGCGCTTGACAGCGATGCAGATCTGGCCCGCGTTGCAAAACGCGATGAATGCGATCTTGCCCGCCACGGCGACGGGGTCGACGTCTGCGCACACGATGGCGGCATCGTTGCCACCCATTTCGAGCGTGAAGTGCTTGAGCGTCTTGCTGCAAGTCTCCATGATCTTCTTCCCGACGCGCGTCGAGCCCGTGAAGCTGATCATGTCGACGCCCGGGTGCTGGGTCAACATGGCGCCGAGCCCGTCGTCTCCGCTTAGCGCCTGCAGGATGCCCGCGGGGAAGAACTGCGCGCCCAATTCGGCGAGCTTGAGAGTGCAGTAGGGGGTGTTGGGGGATGGCTTCCATATGAAAGCATTGCCGGCCAGGATGGCTGGCGCAATCTTCATGCATGATAGCTGGATAGAGAAGTTCCAGGGCACGATGCCGACCGCGACGCCGAGCGGCGTGTACCGGGTCGTCACCTTGCGCTCCGGTGCATCTTCAATGACGTCACCGGGGGGAGACATTTTGGCGAAGTCCCGTAGCCATTGGACTCCCGTGATGACTTCGTGTTGAGCCCACATGACCTGGTGGCGGGAGGTTAGCTACCTGGAGATTTTGAAGACATCTGCCTTGGAGACGCAGGTGTATGCCCGCGGATATACTCACAGGCTTGCCCTGCTCCATCATGATGAGCTTGACCAGGTCTTCGATTTGAGCTTCCATCGCATCAGCAAACTTCTGGATGGCGCTTGCGCGCTCACTCCAGGCTACTGCGGCCCAAGCTTTTTGAGCCTTTTGGGCCGCCTCGACGGCTCTGTCGACATCTTTTAGGGTGCTGAGAGGGACATCTGGATTGTTCTCTAGGGTGGAGGGATTGATAGTAAAACGGGTTTTAGGAGTGCTTGAAGTTTTGCCATCGATTACATTATAAAATTTAGTAAAGTCAAGGGGAGCAGTGGTGTTGCCGTTGGTTGCCATTTTTTTCAACTTTCTCTACGTGGTCGTGAAATGTATTGTGATAATAAGAGGAGATGGGCGATGTCGTCGAAGGATCGGGCGCAAGAACTCGATCGACCGCACTGAAATATTTGAACACTTGCGCCACAACCACCATGCCAAGCTTTTATATAAAGCTCCCCAAACAAAACGAAGTAGTTGGATGTCTCACAATGCCGTGTAACAACCAGGTTGGAGCAAGAATAGGAGGTCCAGGCCAGGCCACACAGTGCGTTTGGGTCATCCTAAATTAGTAGGCGGGTACCTAATCTAGTAGGAAGCCTCTGCGGCGCATGTTACATTGGTCGTACATGTACTATGACCTAAAGGGGAGGCGGCCTGGTTCGAAGGAAGGGCTGTGAAGTCAGCTCACCACTGCGACCTTCTCACCTTATTCTGCAGGTCCACAGTCCACTGGAACCTCGGAAATGTGACAGGTAGCATAATGCAACCCGGAGCTACATCCACCCCCTTTTCTAGCAAAAGAGTCGAATACGACTGCATCCCAATATTCCTTCACGTGTGTAGCAATTGGCTTGTCGGGTTGTTAACGAACTTACTCTCGGCATCGCGCCGGAGAGCCGCAAATCGCTTATGCCGTCGCGTGGCAGCGATTGTAACGGAACGGAGATGATGCCTAACATTAGGGCGAGTCGCGAATCGCGAGGTCACGGCACAGGGGAGGAAAAAAAAATCGATATCTACAGTTTTACTTTCTATGTACCTAACTATCATGTAGAGTAATAAATCGAATCTACAGCAGTGTACAGGTATTATACAATTAATCCCTCCGAGGCGTGTGAACTGGGTTCCGTGTATAGTCCGCATCCTCTTCAAATGATTATTTTCCAACAAAGGGGCCGATATTCCCTTTGCCGGTATGATGGTGATCGGGGAATGGTTCCGGTTCATCGTGAACTCTTACCCATGAACCCCGGACGTTGTCGTGGCGAGTTAGTTCGATATGATCGGTCACGGTAATGCCGTGGCGCGAATGTGTAGAGATGCTGTTTGTTACACCCGTGCCTACTTGAACTTTCGTGCCGTACTGGTTCCTCTTATAGCCCCCATAGCTAGCAGATCCGCTATTCGCGGAGTATCCGTACTTGGTCGGGTTCGAGTCCTTGAAGATGAATCGGTAAAGGGGGCGGTACGTTGCGATTGACGTCGCAAGAAACGCAATCATGATCTCGACATCAGCGAGCATAGCCGATGGTATAACAGTCCCTATCTCGGTGTTAGGATCTATCAATAAAGATATACCGCACGAAATCACTTACAGCTCGCGTCTGCGCTACTGCCTAGGTTGGTGATGTAGCTAAGTTGAACCAGGCTTACTACACAAGCGCTGATGGAATCATTAGCGAAGAGAACGGAAACACAGTAATTGCACGTAATAACAATAAACCCACCTTCCACCTGCAGCAAACGAGATGATTAATCTGCGCTTCTGCGACTTAGAGGCATTGAGCTTCAAGACAATAGGTATCGGCATGCTAAGGATAACGAGGTCGGTGGTGATATTGATGATGTACGCCACTAGAGCTTCGACGCCATAGTTGATGCAAGTGCCCTTAACATTAAGATCCCAGGAGGCTTCGATTGGGATGCACTGCAGGTTCGTTGCTATCAACACCTGAAGTAGCCATTCGGCTACCATAGCAGTGACAACCCAAGTGAATCGATAGAAGATGACGGATGACGCGAATATCTTCCTATACAAGCTCAAGATACTGAACTTTAGAAGGGCTAGAGTGGTCACATAGAGACACTCGTCGACGATAGTCAGCTATTATGCTGTTAGCGCGCATGACCTCATAATCTAAGGGCGGATTCGGCTCGCACTTACGATACCAAGCATGCGCGGATCGGTAACGAAGACGATATGTTTTCCCCCTCCATAGCGTGTAATTAGTGCGAGACAGACGGTATACGGTAAGTACACGATCTGAAGAGGTTAGCATCAGGACGTTCGCGCGATGCGACGAGGTATACACACCCACGCGGCTACAGCGAACCAGTCGCTGACGTCCAATTGGAGCCTGCCACGGACAATTCTTCGGGACCAAAGGCGCAAACCAATGAAAATGGTAGCTGCGGTCATACATATCGCGCAACACGCGATGATGTTGGGCACGAGGCTGTCATCGGGGCGCGACAGCATATACGCGATCTCCTCGGGTGTTGGTATAATCGGCCCAGGCATTTTGGCTCACTTCTCAAGAGGTAGGACTTGTGGGGGCGAGAGAAAGAGAGAGAATCGTCGCTGGGCACTCGAGTCAGACATTCAATATCAAAGGCATTCCAAGACAAAAGATCGCGGAAAAAGACGGTGGTCAGAAGATGGCGCTGAATAAGTGTTTAGAAGAGCGCCGAAGGAGTCAAACCCTTCTTGGCTCGCTCGATAGTAGAGCCCGGTCTAGACGGAAACCTACTGGCATGACGGAGTTCGAGGTAAAGGCGGCGCCATGCAAAGGATTTGAAGCTAAAGGATGAGTGTTTGAGGGTTACATCACAGTAGTCCCAGCTACCCTTCTTCCGAGAAGGTGTTGTGAGCGACTTAAGGGGTCTCATTGGGCGGTGCAATCGAACGTGTTGGTGTGACACGGCATGCTGCGCCCTCTGCAGAATAGGCTTCGTACCTCACCAACGGTAACATCGGCTAATTCATTTTCCACATAAGTATTGAAACTTCGTAGCATCCTTCCCCGGAGGATTTGAAGGTGGTAATCAAGGTGCCGCAGTTTCTTCAGCGGGTTATCCCACTTTGCGAAAAACGCTGTCGTCAGAGTTGGGGGTTTTGAGCCAGCATCTGCCATTACCTACATAGGTGGACATACGTCACTTGGAGACGTGTTCTTTCACGAGTCTAATGAGGATCAACTAGCAAGGCGGCATGAAGCATGTGCTAGTCGGTCCCGATCGATCTCAATGGCGTAATTGTAAGGCACATACGCACATGTGTCCGGGGAATGCCTGTGGAATGTCTGTGCTGGCTGGCGGTGGGTTCGTAGAATGATCTCAAGCGTAGCGGCAGTTTTCCGCTGAAAATCTTGTACGGGATGGAAGGATTCATAGTTATGCGGCTCTGCGGCGTAGACCCGCCCTACTGAGCCTAGGCGGTAAGCACGTCGACCGAAAAGAGTACAACGGAAGCATTATAGGTTGCATCGGAGTTTATGTATATACAGCGGTAAAAAGACGCCGGGCGCGATGATAGGGTACTATGATATCGCGTTCCGGATAGAGCGAATCGAGTACCCAACTAGGTAGTTGGTGGATAGGTAAGTGCCAAGTCGTTATCGAGAAATACAACGTCTTGTCCCAAAATATGTGCCGTTTCAGGAATAGCCAAGGGTACTAAGGCGTGTTTGGGTATCGTCTGTGAGAAAAATAAAAATAAAATCGAGATCGCTGTGAACACATCACTTAGAGGTAGGTAGGAGGAGGCATATGTCAGAGGAGTACGCCGAGAGCTTACACGAGAATGTACCATCGCCAACTTTCAGGACTTGTAGGCTTACGAGGTTATTTATCCCTGCCCTCGCCCTCCTTTTCCTCTCTGCCGACATGTTGCTGTAGTTAAACTCTCTCATTTCGTTTGAGCATAGTCCATCAGCCATCTTATCATGTCTTCCATGGACAAGCTGAAGTTACAGGGGGAGCCCGCCTCCCCTGTCAGCATTCTGCTAGACCAAGCTACCAGTACCGAAGCTAAGGTTCAGGTGCGTAGTCCGTGCCCAGCATCCTTGAGAGTCCGCTAATACGGAGATAAGGTCGTTCGAACGGTTTGGTATCACACAAAGACGCTTTTCCTCTTCACGAAGTCGGACTTCAAGACGGTAATACTTCCACAGAGCGTATTCGCTCTCGTAATGGCGCTGTCCAAGGCTGGGTCGATTCTAGCGCCGGGAAAGGGCCCCCAAGAGATAGTAATGCGCATACCATATATGTTGTTTTGGCTCTGGCTTCATCTCCTGGTAGAAAACATTGCGAATCAACGCATGGCGGAGGGTATATTGGAAGACAAGGAGAACAAGCCCTGGAGGCCTATACCGGCAGGACGGATCACCCCGTCGGAGGCGGAATCACTGCTCCGGACAATAGTACCGCTTGCTGTTGGTACTGGCCTGTTGTTTGGAAGTTTTGTGCCCAGCGTTGCGCTGATGACATTTATTTGGATGTATAATGATCTCAACGGCAGCAGTACCGGCCCCGTATTGCGCAATATCATAACTACTGCGGGGTTAAGCTGTTTTGGCTGGGGCGCCGTGGCGACACTGCTCTCGGGTGAAATCACTCCTGGGGGAGAGCATCTGCTGAGGAACTGGATGCTGATTATGGCGCTCATGATGATCACAACAGTTCAGGCGCAAGACTTTCCCGATACTGCAGGCGATATTGCGCGTGGGCGAAAGACCATCCCCTTGCTCTATGGTTTCAACTTTGCGCGACGAAGCTTGGCCGCCTTAGCAATAGTTTGGTCCATCGTTTGCCCGGCATTCTGGGACGTCGTGCCGCTGGCATGGTTGGCACCCGTAGGCATTGGTGGCGCCATGGCTGGTCTGACTTTGCTCCGGTGGGACCAGTCTTCCAACGAACGGGTATGGCAGCTATGGTGCCTCTGGCAGACTGCCATATACCTATTGCCCCTTTTCAGCCGGGCCACTGTATAGCCGTCTCCTCCAGACTAGTGGATCTGGTCTAGGGGGATCTCGGAATCGCGATTGGGGATTGGGTTGTTTATTTTATTGGTCGGGGCGTAACATTGGCGAACGATAGACTTTAGTTTAGACTGCTTACTGTAGCAAGTACCCTTCCTTACGAGTCACGCAGAGGCGTACAGGGAGGCATGGGGACATAGGTACACGGGGTCGCACGGCATGAGGTTTCTCTCACGTGTCTTTGGTACGCCCGTACTTCTGGAACTCTGGAATTCTAGAATGTGGTTAGAATCAATTGATACAAATTGGTGGGCTAAAAACACGCGTTTCAATTAATAAACGGGTATCTCCTGAATAGGCAGTTGACCCCAACGCAATCTGCAACAGACCGTACGATACAGCCAATCAGCGCTTCGTAAAGTGATGTTACACAATGCATTCTATATAAGGTACAGATGGACACTGGGGACAGCACTGGGGCAGCACTGGGGCAGCACTGAGTCTTACATACATGTGAAAATGCAAGGTATTTATCTTTCCTACGGCACAGCTGGCCACAACTGATACATACAAGTACCATGGTCCATGAACCACAGGCAAAACCTGCTGCCACTTTGGGGGACCTTGCATCTATGCCTTGCCCCTTTAAAACGTGCTTTTTGGTGCTTTTTGGACAGTGTAACCGCCCAGGTGGAAATACTGTAACCGTGTTGGCTGTGCCACCTGCTTAATGAAGAATTCGCTTATCATCACTAGGCTGAGGCGTAGCGTCGATAGCTCAATACGTCCAACATAGGGCGAACCAACATATGCACCATCGTAGCATTTCAAGAATCCTCAATCCTCATACATGTACGTACATGTACGTACATGCTATACAATCTATATGCCATAGCATTTATTACATTACAAGCTTATTCCCCCTGCCGAGACCGCGTAGTTGCCTAGTCCCATCCGGGTCTTTGCGAACTTACGATCGTATTCATCTAGGGGTTCTAGATATAGCATCTTCATCGCTAAACACAATATCCGTTCCGCGTTTCCGGAAATCGTATTTGAAGTTCCGATGTTTTATTCAACACAGCGGCGCAGTGCAGCTCAGCTTCAGCTTCAGCTTCACCTGTCGCCGAATATTGCCAGAAAGCGAGCGCAAGCGACGTCGCAATGCGAGACTTAGTCTTGAGTGGCTTCATCCGAACGTTCCTGCATACCAACATCGCTCGGAACTCACTAGTATCAATCCGTTGCGGATGTGCGCAATGGCTCGGCAGCTGAGGCAGGATCGTGGCTTACTATGTGAAGAAACGGCAACGATCGATCCACTAGGAGCTGTGCAGTACTTTTCACCCCTGTATATTCAACGGATTTTAACATTGTTCTTGGGATCGGCATTTGAGGTTATTGCCGACCGCGTTAAAGTGGGAATAAAGATAGGCATATACTTGCAAGCTGAATATCGTGGAGAAATTATGAAAGTAGGCAACATATGAATTATGAAGAAGATTCATGGTGTCTATAATGAACAGGCGTTGACCCCATCTCGAACAAGGACCCCACGAAAGTGGAATATTTTTAGCATCTTCCGACGTCAATGTCAGCACACTATCGTCAAGTCCCGTACGGTCCGGGATCAAGCGTCTGACTGCGCCGCGGGATGACCTATATAACTTTGAGCGGTAGTGAAACTAGCTGGATCTTGCCCCGGCCTACCAAAGTGTCCGCAGAGTCCAGCCAGTCCTGTTCCGGATAGTTGTTCCTTCTATCTATCTTCATCATGTTCAGTATGGCTCAGAACCTGACGAGTAACTTATGGCTCGGAGCTGGAGTTTCGCTGCTTGCCGGGATCCTCTATGTGTGTCCAAATCATCCCTCTCTTGGATTCTGCATTCTAACCATCGACAGATATTAGGTGTTGTTCTGTATAGACTTACATTACACCCCTTAGCAAAGTACCCCGGGCCTCTGCTGGCGAAGATCACGGACTGGTACATAGTAATACGAAGTTTCAAAGGAGACCGCCATATTGAACTCTTTGAACTACATAAGAAACATGGTAAGAGGCTACCATATCTACATTTATAGTATAGTTAGAAGGAGATTAATAGATATAAACAGGGCCATTCGTACGCTTCGGTCCTAACAAGGTGTCTGTCAACACGACAGAAGGACTTCAAAAGATCTACGGATATAAAGCCAACACGCAGAAGTCCTCTTATTATCACATTTTCAGTGAGAACTTCGATGGCGAGAATTTGCTTACAACGGTCGACCCCGGCCTGCACGCCAAGAAGAGGAAGGTGATCGGAATGGCCCTCTCGGATAATAGTATCAGAGCTATGGAGGAAATTGTACTCAGAAACGTTCGCAAGTTCATCAAACGCCTCGGCGAGCCAGAAGCATCCGAAAATGTTATCACCGCGTGCGACAATTGGAGTTCGCCAAAGAACATGATAGAATGGACAAGCTATCTTGCTTTTGACGTCATGGGGGATGTCAGCTTCTCTACTTCTTTCGAGATGCTAGATAAACCCGACAACAGGTATATATTAGATATTTTGCCGCAAGGCGTGAACGGCCTCAATATGGTAAGGATTCCTAGACTATCGATGAGAAAAGTAGCTAATTGGGACAAAGGGAGGCTGGATGCCCGCTATTTCTCGTCTGAAACTAGGCGAAATCTTTTTTCCTACAGTTGCCAAGGGGTTGAAAACATACGAGGCATTCTCTGAGCAACAAGCAACCCGGCGTCTAAGTCTAGGGGAGAATGTACCTATTGCCGATGTGTTCTCCCACATGATCCAGGCAAATAAAGCATCGTCAGAAAAGGGCCAATCTCTCTTCTCTCCAAGGGACCTCGTTGGTGAATCCTCTCTACTTATCATCGCAGGTAATCAATCATAACGTACGCGTCAATAATACTATTACTCAAGCACTAACTTCGATACAGGATCGGATACTACTGCTATCTCCATCACAACTACAACATTTTACCTCCTCCATAACCCAGAGACGTACGAAAGACTAAAGGAGGAGATCCGCCCCCGGTTTCAGTCCCTCGAGGAAATTCGCGGTGGGGCTACCTTGAACTCGTGCCGCTGGCTGCGCGCCTGCGTCGATGAGGCAATGCGCATGACTCCCGGTATGCCTGGCCTCCTACCCCGAGAGGTTCTGGCCCCGGGGGTTGAAATTGGTGGGCAGGTGTTCCCGAAAGGGGTGGAGCTTGGTGTGGTCCACTACGCGATGCACCACAACGAAGACTACTACCCAGACTCGTTTGTCTACAAGCCGGAACGCTGGCTAGCAGAACTTGGCGAAGGAGAGACGAAGGAAGAAAGCGAGCACCGAGTCGCACTGGCCCAGTCTGCCTTCTGCCCCTTTAGCATCGGGCCTCGTGGCTGTGTGGGGAAGGGTCTAGCTATGAAAGAAGTCATGATTACCTTGGCGCGGATGATTTGGCTGTATGATATGCGGCTCGCGCCCGGGGAAGAGAACCGCGGCACAGGAGGGCCTGGGATGGGTCTTGGAAGGCATCGTACCGGCGAGCAGCAGGCCATTGATATGTTTGTGTCGAAGTTGGATGGTCCAGTGGTACAATTCCGTAGGCGTATCTAACCCATCGCTTGGAGTTTCATGAGAAGATATGATACCACAGAGTACCTGAGTATAATTGATTATTAAGATTGACACGTGTCATGCTACGCCCATTATGATGGCAACTGAGAGACTGAGAGATGAAGCCTGTGGTTTAAGCTAGTATCTCTTTTAGGCTTACCTGATGACTGTATAAATCCCTCCCTCAAATTGACTCAATATCATTCTCCACGCATTCCATCGTAATCAGGTCATTATACCCCTTGAAGGAGTGACACTCACGTAGCAGGCTGGGTCTTATTAGAAATGGAAGTATATTCGATACGCATGATACAAGTCTACACTTAGAGCAACGCGTGACCGCCATTCCTCTTGTTTCATAGTCGTCGGTTCACGCTTGGGAACCAGCCGTCCACGGCGCCATTAGTTAACCTTGCCTCGTAGCGGATCGTCTTGCTAGCATTAATTATCTACGTAACATACATGTATGTAGTCCATGTTTATAATGAGTGTAAGGTAAATAGCGTAGAGCAACGTGTTACGAGGGCGACCGGTCAATATCGCTTCGTAGCAGCTAGCTAAATGTCTTGATTCCTTAGCAGCCAGTATCCAACCCAACCAAGATATTCCAGCTCTCGCGCGCAAACTCCTGGCCCTTAACTTGACCGTTGTCCTGGCACCCGTTTAAGATATCTTGAGCGTAATCAGACCACTGAGCACAGTCAATGGTAATATCATGGTCGTTATCATTGCACCACCATATTGCCGATTGGTAGGAACAGCTGATGCGAGAACAGACACGAGGGCCAGCCTGCATGTGACATCTGCCGGTCTTTCCTCGAAGGTAGTCAATACCCTGGCTAATCCTAAGCGACCTAGCCCACCAGATACCGTTGGGATCACAAGTCATCCAATCCTTCTCCTTCATCACCTCGGAGGTGGAGTTGAAGGTGGAATTAGTGGCGTCTATGCTAGGCCAGATGAAGCCTGGGTAGGCCATGTGAATCTGCGCATCGATGTCGCGGAAGCTAGGAGCTGTAAAGAATACCTCCGGTCCGTCAGCAGTAACATTACCCGACCAAGTAAGATTCACTGCCTTATAACCTTCCGGGAGCCCAACAGTAACTGGAGCATCAACAGGGAGGGCTGAACCTACGGCTGCTCCAACCGAGAAAGAAGACAGAAGGAAGCTTATAACCTTCATAGTGAGTTGTGTATGGTTTTAAGAGCAAAGAACCGGGGTCGTTTAAAACTAGGATTCAGATTTTGCGATCAATATATGTAAAGATTTACGGATAATGATGTTCATAGAGAGTAGGCCTGAATACGTGGTATCTGAAGTATATCTCGCCAGAATATATATACACACGTGCATATACGTTGTAAAAGAATAGTGTTAAGTCGTACACATCGAGCGCAGAAAGGGTGACGCAATCACTTCCACTGTAGTTTCAGGGACAATCTTATTGAGTAACGCCCCTGAGTAATGAACATGGTTCAGCAATGACTGTGATTGTAAAACGAGATTACATGATTCTTTGTTAGCGAAGGCTAGTTGTACTAGCTGTGTGACTTGCCTATGTCCGAACCAAATTCTCGTGCGAGATCCTCAGTCAACGCATAGTCACACTTACGTGTCGAGCACTTCATATGGCGAAGTAAGAATGCGGCCGTGGTGTGGCCTTGTTCGCAATCCCTTATCTCAATATACTATTATCACTAATTTCTTTTCGTACTTAAAGTGAAGCATTTCAACCAAGCCTCCCTAGACTCTAGGCGTGGAAAGGAAGAAGCTCGCAGCCACGGTTACTCGTTGCGTAGTAGATGGTGTAGGACCATTCAGGGCTATTACTGTACTACAAGACACACAATGTCCACAATAGGTCCGGCCCCTGGCAGACAGATGTACTTTACATGAACAATGTAGTATGGCAACCATATTCCATATATAAAAGTTAGCCTCGCTAGTGACATCGTGGTTTCTTATCGGGATATTAGAAGTTGCCCTCTTTCTAATGGTCTCCATAACCCCGTTTGGTGGAGTGTTATTGTAATCAAGGTATGATATATAAAAAATTGTGAAGAGCCGAGCTACCGGAAACCTGTCATGGAGTTGTATACGGGATGCTCCCTTAATATCCTCAGTGGTTGAATCGTGCTTTGCTATATTTGCTTCTCGATATAATAGAGGTATACAGAAGCGTCTCAGCGAAGATAGCAGAGGATCGTGTGCTTTGGTGTTGGACCTTATTGTTAGACTAGATAGTTTATAGACAAGTTCTGTCTTAAAATCTAACATAAGATTGTATATTGAAACATCTTACTGATGCAGTCTCGAGAGAAACCCCCCTAACACGATAGTCTGGAAATCAAGGATATATCTAACTGGGATGAAAATCCCGTTTTATGAAACTACGACATAGCTAGTTAGATACTATATTTAACATCGTGATGAGGGGAAAAGACTAGCCTTCGAAGGCTTATACGGCGTATTAAGTTATCTCTCCATATCTGCATAAGATATCCTGTAATTATAACTTAATCGTATATATGATGATACTTTAATCGGTCTTGTCGGTTCCTCCAGGTGAGGTTATGTCCGGGGTAATATTAGGATGGGGGGCACCTGTTAGTGATGCTAGTGTTTTAAGGTAAACTCGTTCGTTTTTAGTCCCTGTCGGTCTTGAGTCCCTTCGAGCCCCAGTTACCTCGTCGTTGAAGTGAATGATTAAGGCATGGGAAACCACGACGTAGTGTGGTGGCTGAGATATAAAGTTCCTAGCACAGTCCTAAAACCAAGAGGCTTATAAACGGCGTCAAAGCCCCCGCGAATCCATTTTCTTTTTATTCTATTTTATGTCTATCTTTTCTAGCTATTGTAGTGATAGCTGAGCCTTGTAGGGTACTGGGCAAGTATAAAATTTCCGCCACCGTATTTTAACCCCCCCAAGATAACATCTTGTAGCCTTACTAGTCTTGAGGTTCGGGGGAAATCTACGGGCACAACCTTCTCACCTGGAAGTGCTATGTTGGTGAAAAGTATTTTACCTTCTCGGGGGGAGTCTTTTTCAACAACTTCTCTAAATATATCAGCATAAGATATATATCTAAGTTCGACCGTCGTGTAAATTATCCTGACAGATATCTATATAATAGATACCCCCCTATCCTACTAAGTAGATTCCCAGGCCTCGCCTAAACAGATTTCCAAAATAAGCGGCAAACCGAAACCCCTAGATTCTATAATCCTGCGTGCTGTCGAAGATCTTAAAATCGATGCACTCATAGGCTATGGGCGGAGAGTCTTGATATTTGATCTTTGAAATGTTCAAAATATCGATTTGGAATGACGCCTTTTATCTATTACCGACGGGTTATATATTAGCACCCTATATTTCACTACCGAAGAAGCCATTGGTGTAAAGATAGTAATAGTAACTACGGGTGATCTTGAATCTAAGGATATTCATCATAAGGGAGCTGTTACGAGTAATGCCAGAACTAAAGGTGGTAACAATTAAGCTATAGAGGGTAATAACCATTATAAAGTGGTCAATTTAGGAGATTGCCAGGATAGAAAAAGCGAGGCGGTTATTATCCAAATTATAGAAGGCATGATTCATATGAGACTCGAAAATTTCTTCGAGAAGCGTAAGGCAAGTAGGGATGAGACCCTGTGGTCCTCTCGATATTGCACCCATATACGAATCCGTTTTTCGCATCTCCCTTATAGAACTTAAGGACGAACAATGTAAAAGTTGCCTACGGAGGCAAGGATTACCGAGCGCCACTCCCGTTCTTGCCAACCCGGCCGATAAAAGGCCTTACAAGGGACAGGCGAAGCCCGGCAAAAGGAAAGGCGGTCCTAGGAATCAGACTGTGGACCTAGAAAGGGGAAGGAAGGGGAGATGAATATATTCTGGCTGCTTCCGTAACACGCGGATGACGTCCTTTGATAGAAACACCCGTACTGCGGTATCTTGTAATCAAACGGAAGGACTGAAATTCTAAGGCTGTTATGTAACTAGTTCCGATAAGGTAGCGCCGGAGCCGAGAGAGCAACGGCATGAATCGGTGCGCCGCCTGGCGTACCTAGCTTCCCTAATCTTTTCATGCCACTACCGTGATTCTAGATCCAGATTACCAGGAAGGCGCCCTGGGCGCGAGGAGTACCACCGTCTCTAAGAGAAGAGAAATGACTAAGAGAAATCAATAGAAATACATGCTGATGATAAGTATTACTTAAGAAGATACCGCAGTGGAGAACCGGATTAGGAAGGAAATGAAATGGCTGTGGGAAGGATGCGTCATGAGCTGAGAAATGGATAATAGGCTAAGCAGTTAAAAGGTAAACGTCGGGTTGACACGGCTTTTTTTCTTGACCGAGCGACATCGTGGGACCAGTCTCATCCGTATATAGGTATTTGAACCGAGCTTGATTTGTTATTGTGTAAGCCGATGCCGGTCGTCGTCGGGCTATCTAGGCATTATTGATGATATGTCCGTCCGTATTGATAATGTGGTGTATAATAATAAGAGAAGATTTAGGCCACTTATTATAAGGGGATTGGGGTAAGGTAGAAGGTTGAATCGGACGGCGTCTAATAAGAATGGCGGGACTGCGTAGCCTCGGCTCTCGTTGCGTGCATGCCGATCTTACACAGTTCCCTATTTTAGCTATCTACATTAACCAACGTTGATCGGACATGTATAGGAGGTGGGATGCGGAACAGAGGATGTGATGTGATGGATCATGGAGTGTGAAAAAGGGGTTCAAAGCGACACCGTGACTTATTTAGGTAGGTAGCTCGGGTAGGTAACCCAGGTGCCGTAGGTTTCGAAGACCACTACCTACTAGTACCTAGTAGTATTTATGCGGCTACCGGATTGAATATATAGATTATAGGTAGTAGAAGGTTCCCAGTAGATAGCTGCAACCCCGTGGACTCCGACGACCCCAATGTTCGGCATAAACTTCAGGGCATTACTCTTACCGCTACTGCTACTCGAAGCTAAGGTAGGTAATCGCCGGTAGTTCCATCTGGGTGTCTCAAACCCCCACCACACGGCAGTAAAGCTTAGCCTTTAGGGGGATAGGTGGGTTAGGTAGGTAGGCTTGGTAGGCGACAAAGGAGGCGCAATAACCAAGGAGCGACCGCCGTCATGTGCCTAGAAAAAAAACTAGGGAAATAGTATTTAGAGCTCCAGACCGGAGAGAAAGTTGGGTAGGACAAGGTCTAACAAACATTCATTACTTCTTATTATTCTTACTTACGTAGGTCGGTACTCACCATATCTGCTTCTACCTACCTACATTGGACCGATTCGAAACTTCAGGCTTGTCTCTTGATCGGTTAACTTACACACAAACCCCCATATATAGAAGAGAACACCAGAGAAAATTAGTAACCATGAACACTTCAATGGTCAACTCCAAGTTTCTCTCCAACCCCGAGGACCTCGGCGTTGTAGCTGTTGGTTTCTCGGGCGGCCAGGTACGATAAATCACCACCACCACGAACCCCCCAGGACGTCACACAGCAGCTTACGATGATGGCCCCTTTGTAGTGTAAACCCGGAGTTGACGCTGCCCCGTCGGCTCTAATCGAATCCGGCTTGCTCTCGCAACTACGAGACGAGCTCGGTTACAAGCTCCACGGCCACGACACCGTGCACTCGTACCGAGATCTCGTCCCGAAAGAAGACCCGCCCTACCGGAACATGAAGAACCCCAAAGCCGTGAGCAGCGTCACCGAGCGTCTTTGCGACCAAGTCTACGAGCACGCTAAGGAAGGGCGAATGGTCCTGACTCTGGGCGGCGACCACTCCATCGCCATCGGTACTATCGCGGGTACGGCCAAGGCGATGCGCGAGAGGCTTGGCCGCGAGATCGCCGTCATCTGGGTTGACGCCCACTCCGATATCAACACTCCCGAGACTAGCGACTCTGGCAACGTCCACGGCATGCCCGTGAGCTTTGTGACCGGCCTAGCGAAGGAGTCAAAGCCCGAGTACTTCGGCTGGCTGAAGCCTGAACACCTCCTCAACGTAAAGAAGCTCGTGTATATTGGCCTGCGCGATGTCGACGCCGGCGAGAAGAGGATCCTTCGCGAGAATGGCATCAAGGCATTCAGCATGTTCGACATAGATCGGTATTGTATCCTTTCTCTCTTTCTTCGTTTAGCAAGGCTTATACTGACATTCGACGGCGCGCCCATGTAGTTACGGAATAGGTCGGGTCGTTGAGATGGCGCTGGCGCATATCGGCTCGGACACGCCCATTCACCTGTCGTTCGACGTCGACGCGCTCGATCCGATGTGGGCGCCTAGCACGGGCACCCCGGTCCGAGGGGGATTGACGCTGCGTGAAGGTGACTACATCTGCGAGAGCGTGCACCTGACAGGAAGCCTTGTAGCTGTCGACCTTGTCGAGGTCAACCCAAGCCTGGCGCCAGAAATCGAGTTGGGAGCACACGAGACGGTCCGTGCCGGGTGTTCGCTGGTGCGTTGCGCTCTGGGCGAGTCGCTTCTATGAAGTGCTGTCAATAGTTCGGATTGGGGATAGAACCGAGAGGGCTGATTACCCCATCAAGTTTAAACAACTTGATTGATATGGCGATGAATCCCCTTGTGGGAGCAGTTTATCATGTGTATGGGTTCGGTGTGTCTCGTGGCAAAATGGAACATGAGTGTGCAAGTAATCATACTATATTAGACGACACTTTTTTTTTTAGAAGATTGCGGATGATAGATACTTCGAATGTGACAAACGGCATTTTAGACTGTGCTACCGCTTTATATCGTCTCGAATACTAACGACGGTTACTTGATCAATATAGATGAAGATGGTGTTAGGTATTGAATCATTTCACGTAGAATAAAATTTGCGAGGTAGGGCAAGACTTGATTGACTATTATATCTAAACCGTACAAATCTACCATACCTAGGTAGGTATATATATATGTCCATGGGTATGACAGGGGGTTATCTCAGACCCAAGGGAATGGGTCTTGGCGAAAGAGCTTGGAGGATCTTCGTTTGTCGTCGCCCTTCATAAATTACCAGCCACCAATTTCTCTCCCGCACTTACGCGAGATATACCTACCTACATATCTAGCCTAAGCACAGCGACGAACATATTTACGAATTGTGTAGAACGTAATTATGATTCCTATTCCTTACTATTAAGTGGAGTGAAGGCTTTACGAAGCTCATCATTCTCCATCACGTCGTGGCCTTTCCATAGAAGCACTTACCGTGGACCAAATTCGCAATCATTAGCACTGCAGATCCCCTGTCCCTGGCCTTATTAGTACCTTATAGACCCATACTAGGTATATGCTGGGGTACCTAACGTGCTAGAGTACGCCGGAGGTCCCGCTCATCGTCGGTGGGATACCGATAGACCGCGCAGCGCGTGTTGACCATTACGAATCAATCACATGTATTGGTTATCAGGTAGCTGCATATTTGGTCCTGGCATACCCAACTCGGTGGTCTTATCCTCTTACAACACGACGGCCCAAGACAACTTCCACGTATCTCGCCCTGCGTGAGCCGGCCCATATTCTGACAGCACACAATTCCAAGTGGATGCGCTCCCCCATCCCGCGGGGCTACGGCACCTGCAGTATCTGCGCAGAAAAAAAAGGAAAGTTACCCAATCAGCTCTCCGATACACCGAGAAATAAGTAGCTGTGAGCTGGCAGTCGCTATTCGTGGCTCTGCCTCGTCGGGCTTCTGCGCGTTAGTTAGGCGACTCGGAGAAAAGAATCCATAATCGCCTGCTCCCCGGGCATACGACGACGGGTTTGGGCTATTGGTTCGACTACCGTTAGCAACCCCAATTCCCTCGCCGGACGCACGACGTTAAGGGCACTATAAACAACCTCATTTTCTCGCAACAATCTAGATACCTTCGTTATAGCGAACGGGACCGGGTAGGACGGGAAGACATCTGCAAATCCCTCGAGTTCGTGTGACAAGTCAGTTTTTGAGGGGCGGACACATTCGAATCCCAACGGAAGAGTTGGGAGATTGGAAAATAGCTCGATACAGCTGCGCTCGATTGCGGGAACGGACGATTCGACAAGCGACCGATCTCTCTACGAATTCTCGGCGCGACGAGACGAGACGAGACGAGATAAAGTCGACCTCAACTTCAATAAAACCAACACTAAAGGCAGTATCCTTTTGCGATGGTTGCGTCTATCGTGACGGGCTCCGGCTCGCTTGTATACGAGCGCCGGATTGCCCGCATCCACCGGTACCATTGGCCCGCCGTCCAGCTCAACGTTTGGATGCTCGTCATGCTCGTGGCATCGTGCCTGATCATCGGCGTCTTCGGCACCTTCATTGGCGTCCAGCAGCAGTTAGAACTCTACGTTCCTTGGTGAGTTGTCCAGCCTACACCAACATTACAACCTAGTATCTAGCGATATTCCTAGGGCCAGGACTATTTTACTAGGTTTTGAATTGCTATTAGGGTTTACCAGCCATTGCAATTAATGAGTTCGTTCTAATTCGAATCGCTTGCGCGCAGGTACTTCCCCTACTTCATCACCGTGTCCGCCTTGACGATCGTCTACATTATCACGCTGCTGTGGCTGATAGCCCAGCGCCGGCTCCTCCCGGCCATCGTCATCCTCGGGTCCTTTATGTTCTTCGTCCTCTGGATGGTCGGGTTGATCGTCATCAGCATCGAGCTGTGGGGTCCTGTCGGCTCGGTGAACTCCAATTGCAACCTCTTAGTATGGAGCACGTCGCCGACGGGGAATAATCAAGGAACGCTGGCCTGGTTGGAGCAAAGATCTATATGTGAGTGTTCTTGAATTCGACCTTACCTCACCTACTACGGTGGTGGTTTAGGAATTCGAGCTGACAAACTGTCGCAAGGTCAATCATGGCAAGCAGTCTTTGCTTTTGCTCTGATCGGGTGTATATTTTTACTATGGATCATCATTATGGCGGTTCAAGTCTTCTACGATGACCCGTGACCGGGTATTTGGGTTTAGTAATCGACGGAGAGAAACAATTATGTTCTCTAGACATTTTTAGCGTATGCGTATGTACGCGATATACGTATACTGAATGTTTTAACGAACCGTCCTTTTATACGTGTGATTACGATGATGCTCAAGTGGGCGATAATAGGAAGAGTGGGAGTACGACGGGTAGCGACATCGCGACAAGGGTACATGCATTTACGGCGTCCTGGGGGAGCGTCGGGGGCTTTGGGTATTTTCTTTTAGATTGCCTAGAGGTCTCTGCTATGAATTACAGAAGGAGCTCCAATCGTAGCTCCGCTAGGTATATTAACCCTTCTTGATTAAGGAGTGGCAGTCCTCCAAGGACATCATTATAGCATGTTGGTTGTATTATCCCCGCCGTCCAGAATTAACACCTTATCCCATCGTGAAACTCCATAGGTAGTATTTAGGTCCATCCGATTCTTTCTTCGGTGCAACTATAAGCTCTCGTACACCGAGTCGATCTTAGTTGGAGATCTTCGGGTCGACCTTGTTTCTGTGCGACAGCTATCATTAATTCCCGTGTTATGGCATTGAGATTGCGGATGTGCTGCATATATTCAACTTACCCGGTAGCCTTCTCGTACAGTTCGCGTGCCTTGTCTGTACCGGTTTCGAGCTGGTTGTCGGAGAATCGGTTGCCTTCCTTTTTGTTCACGAAGCCGGCGACTACACACCAGGACGTGTTAGATGATCCAATACCGCTCTATAGTGCTGTAGCTGTAACTTACTCTTGTCTCCAAGATCCTTCTTCTCCCCGGATTGTTGGGGGTTGGTGCCAGTAGTGCCAGATGTTTGTGAGTTGCCACCAGCAAATTTCTTGAGGGCGTCCATTGTGATTGAGTGTTTAAGTACGTGCTATAGTTTTGTGTCAGGGACGACAGATAGGTAGGTAGATAATCTATGAAAGTGATTGTTGTTTAATATGGATCACTATGGGCTACAAGCTCCAATTCAGCTGGGGAGCTATCTACCACTTATACCCTCGGCTCCTTACACAAAGCCCACCGCATTCAGCTTGTTAGACAGCGCGCGATGACGTCCTCTAGGACGCCAACGTACGTAATGCCAGGCGCCCTGTCGATCTCGATCAATCCATTCAGCAGGACCCTAGCCAAGCTTTGCCTAGTTTTACAAGTTTCTAGGTAGCTGTTGTCTCGGTCTGATCCGATGAAGTTATTTGGGTAGGATCCCAAAAAGGCATGGGCAATGCTTGAACCCAGTTACTGGCCAATGGCCTGCCCCTTCTGCCGGTATATGAAAAGCGCTATACGTCATAGCATGTGCTTGTAGCTCGTATCTCCAATCTACCTCTTGGTACTGCATGTACAGTAGGTAAGGGATCAGATAATAAGACCCTGATAACAGCAAGAAATATTTACTTGCTAAGTTATTTACTAGGTGGGAATGCGACTCTCGAAGTGCATGCATGCATTAGTTCCCAATCCAAGGTCATCCTCGAGTCAGTTATCTTGTTTCAACAGTCTACGGAAGATAGGATCGTTCTTCGTATTGATCTCTTAGCTCTCTTGAAATACAAGGCAACTGACGACCAAGAGAAAAAAAAAAAAGCATGGAAAGAGTGGCATTGAATATCTGGCAAGACACGAGCTCGCTCGTCCGAACCCTGATTCACTTTGCGACGTTGGATGAGGGAAACGCAAGGTGATGTGAACCTTGAGTGACGAGAGCGTGTAATGCGAATTGGAGCAGGGAACGATGAAGACTTAGAGCTCGCCAAGTGATTCGGAATATGTCTGTATTTCATGGCGTCGCAAGACACTCTATCGGCGTTATTGAGGATATAATGGTCTTTGGTTACAATTCAGTCGAGAGATAGTAGACGGGAAGCCTAAGATGTAATTGTTCACAAGCCTCAGTACTAAGAGTCATTACATCATCACGGCAGAATATAACATACTTTCAATCCTAAACCGCTTCAATTCCCTAAAACGGATTCAATCCTAGAGGTATTCATTGTAGCCACGAAAAGCGGTTGGACTTGGTCCCAAAATATAACCGCCGAACGCCGGGTTTGCCTTACATGCTTGGAGCTCATATCTAGCTCCAATGTTCCACATGCTAGCATTTCCATGCCCAAACCCACACCCAAACGCCGCCCGTGTAATATGGTATATCGACGAATTTATTGTACACTGCATGCGGCTCGTCATCTAGGGGTATGCATCATAATTAGTTCCCTCCGACCTCCACTCGCATTCAGGCTGCTTTTTCATGATATCAGGTCTTCTACCCAACCCATATTCTCTCTTCGGTCGTCGCTAATCCGTGCGTACTCGAGTAGTAGTCGTAAGACGTAAATCTGCATGTCTTCTTTCCTCAGAACTTTTTCAGCCCAGGACTTTCCGTCCATTGCAATCTTCTTGGCCACGTCGTCGTGGCCGGGAACACTATCCTCGTATCCGAGGAAATATTCCATGATGCCATAGTAATCTTCGAACCGGTTGTCCATTGGTACGAAATGCTTCCAGGCCACCAGACGGCTATCGTGCCACTCGCGCCATAGTGTGCTCTTGATGGGCAAACTCGTACTTCTTAGGAAGCCCAGATAACGCCCTGAGAAGGAATTGCCATCGATATCGGGAAGATATTTGTAGCCAAATTGGACCGCCAATTTCTGACCAAGCACCGTTTCGTAGTGTTGGTCGGTATAGACGCATCGGCCATCTTCTTGCTTCGGCTCTATCTTATCGTCACAGAATAAGTCGGTAAAGCCTACATCGGACCATTGGGATACCCATGCGCCAAGGCGCTTGTCTTTTTGCGCCGCGAGATCGTATGTTGCACCGGGCAGTTCGAAGTTCACCGGCGCCTCTATGTCCTCCTCGGCGCGCACAAGCTTTGTCCCATTATTCATCGCCACGAACCGGTGTCGCTGGAAACCCTTCCAGTTTGACTCGTTGTTGCGACCGCCGGTGGCGACTCCACGCCAGATCAGAGGATCAGTCTTGCTATCCCACGGCGGTCCATGATCATCCCCTCCAGTAAATCGTTCTTCCTCGTTCCAGTACATCGGTGCGGGGAGGAGAATTTCGTTGTTGGTCGCTAGTTTGCTTCCTCCAAACATGGGGAAGAGAACTTTGGTAGCAGAGGTGGTCAAGGGCTTTATGAAGATGCCCTCGAGACCTTGTAAATCGGGCTGGTGGCAGAACTCGGAGGAGAGCGTCGAATTAGAGACATATCCTTGATATTGGTGTGGGGTGGCCCATGCGGAGGAGAAATTGGGCTTGCCATCGAACGAAGTCATGGCGGGTTGTTTGCGAGCTGGGCTATCGGGAGCACAGCCACGGCGAGCGATCAGCCAGTATGGGTCTATATAGGTTAATACACACATTCGCGCACTACGCAGGGAGCAAAGGGGAAGTCTTACTTGTGTCCTCCCAGTCCTTATTGACTATATGGAGTGACTTGTCATCACCTTTAATCGGAGCTGGTAGCTTCTGGAATTCCTTGATGATAGTCCTAGCGGGACTAAGGACTCGGCTCTGCTTCTCCTTTTTCATGTACGCATTAATATCTTCCCACGGAACAACAAGTCGCGGCTCATCCATAGCGTTTAAGGCAATGTCCATATCAGGCAACAGGTGTTCAATGGTCTGTATCATGTCCAACCAGATCTGAGTCCAGAACCAATCGCTCTCGGCGCTCGCATTGCCATTGCGTATATTGATAACCATCTCATAGCCCATTGCCTCGTCGCGAATTGTGGAAGCGTCCAGACCCCAGAAGGGATTCAAATCGTGATAGACCTGGTCGAAGAAGTCTTCGACTACGACGGCACCATTCTCCTTGGCAAACTCGTACCATTTGTCAAAACCTGGAGGGGGATGCCGACCGCGACGCTTGCGATATGCCTGGGCAGCTTCAGCAAGGGTCTTGGACTCCTTCGCTAGCAAGTCTTGGAAGTCTTTATCGGCGATCCTAACTAACTCATCGATCGGGTGGGTAACCGATGGTTTGGGAGGGGTGGGCTGAACGGGTTGGACTGGTTCGACTGGCTCAGCTGGTTTTACAGAAAGATCGGGTTTCGAGTGGGCAGGTTTTGAATCATGGGCGGGTTTGCTGTCGCCTTCTGGGTTGTCGTGGACGGGTTTTTGGTTAGAAGACGGATTCTTTGCCGGTTGGTTGATAGGCTGGTTGGCGACATCTGGCGTCCCTTGCTTATAGGGCGGTGAGGACGAGGATGATTTTGAAGTATCATGGCCAGAAGATAAATAGGTATTAGGGACCTGAGGGTCTCGAGGCCGGTGGGATAAATAATAGAAAATTCCTAAGAGGAGAATGGCGGGGAAAATGTATCGCACAAGGTGAGACGCCCTCCTCGGAGGGAAAGCGGGCGAGCGCATGGCGACGAAGGACGTCGGCCGCCCTTTAGACGGCGCGCGGACGTGGATTTGACTTCTTGAGATAGGACGAACGGTTTCAGAGGGAGTAGCTTGGGTGCGATACGGCGGTTTAAGTGGAGGAAAGGAAGAGGCGCTCGACCAAGTACTGAAGTTAAATGCGTCTGCGTCGGCAATACACAGCAGTAGATAAAATCAAGAAACTCCACCTATGTAGGAGGGGGGTGCGACAAGCAAAAATAAAATAAAATTAACTAGAGGACGACGGGAAAATGAAAGAAGGAGTAAAGAGTTCAAGATGATACAATAGGTGAGGCGAAGTAAAATTATGTATAGAAGTACTAAGTACGGATAATGGACAAGCTGACAGGCTGACCGACTTCCAATGAATATCTCATGACAATGACAAGTTGCAGTTGAAGCTTCTGTCAAATCGAGTTTGAGAATGAGGTGTGTGCTGATATGATTTACACGAAACTAGAAGAAGGCGAGAAGATAGAGTTGAGAAAAGTAAGTCGCCTTTGGAGAAATTTCATAATCTCGTGAGTACCAGGTAACGTGGGCTAGACTTTCTAGTATTTCTAGCATATACCATAGCTCTAAAGTCCTTCGTATGGTAAAAGTACTAGTTGACCTGTTGGAACTTCTATACATACTGTACCCGTTCACGGAGAACATCCCAGCCCTGGAGATGCCATGAAATGCATGGGGTCAAAAGGTAAAGCGAATCCCGGCTTCCTGGACCTACCTAGGCCGACCTGGGTTTGGTCATAGCGCTGATATTTTAGCGGCAAGAGACAGCGCCGGGCGGGGAACTGCAACCGTAATGTCGGACACACAGCTGGTAACAAGAATGCATACCTAGGTAGGTATTCCGTACACATATGCATGTATGGATGGGTTATACACTACGTGTCCTTCTATTTCTACTTGCTACCTATTTGTTAAAATGCAACACTCGTCAGGTTTAAATTATATTAAATGTTTGTCGCATAGTATCCGTTTGCATCTTTCTACTAATTCTGTATTCATACGTTCGTTCGGACTGAAATCTATCCGACTTATTTTTACTGTAGATTCCAGAGCTCTAAACGGAATCAGTAATTTGAAGTTGTCGATTTTTTTTTCTTATCACAAGTGATTCAGCTGAAGCTAGTGTCTGGTCGTCAATGCAGTAGCTCCTGTAGGCTCGCTTAAGAGAAATGAAGCGGGTCCCACACCTTGTACATAGCAGCACTTGAGTACAGTGCGAGCCTCTTAGTGGGTAATTTGGATAGATACTTAGTGGTCTCCCTGTTCAATGCTCAGATGTCTCTCCTATTCATGACACGGCACGACCGATTTGACATGCCTGTACCAGCCCGGTGGGAAGCGCAACCGTTATTGCAACTTTGTATCGTCATCGGGATTGAATGATCGACCGGAACTGCACCGGGAGGTATTTCTTCATGGAATTCAATTACACTCCAGAGATATAGGAAAATCTTTACTATTACCGTTCCTCAAAGTGGTCTGCGCCTGATATCTTCCCCCTTTTTTCCATGCCCAGACTACCTAGCCTAAGAGCCTAGGGTAACATAAGATGAGTTTTCTCAGGTGGGAGAGTAGCGTAGACTAATTTAGGACTAGCTAAGCCTAGCCTATCATGCAGGGGAGCGCCGTTAACAGTTGTTGCTAGCGCTAAGCTAGCTACCTAGGTATCTAACCCCGCGCTAACCTCTATTTCGAATATTGGACCCCAGTTCCGATTCACCTGAAGAATCGCGACATGATGTTCCAGAAACTCGATAGAACGGCTCGTTAATAATCAAGATAGACTTTGGATCAACCCGGGTATGATATTTGTTAATTCGAAGAAAAACGTGACACGATCTGGGGCAACGTAAATGAAGCAAATCCGATTTCAGATTTCCGATTGGATGATTTACATAATATATGAGTATATTTATGCGAGTCTTGTTGCGAATGCAACTCTGCGATCATATAATTAGTAACTCTAATGTCTCAAGCGGCCGTGATATACGCAATGGGCAATACGATTCGGTTAGACCACCTGTGCAATAAATGAAATATGTATGTTTGCTGAGCGATTGATAGTAGATGATGCCAGCATGTACATTCAGAGTAAGAACCATCTACTATGTATGGATAGCAAGTAATTAGGGTTGTATGCAACATAAGAATGGACGTATTCTGCGAGTAGTAGGCTATTCGTGGCGTGAGGTCAGCCCGAGACATCGCGGGTAACAGGGGTATCAGCCTTGCTAATATTACCAGGAACCACTCAGGGAGGTGGCTCGCACAAGGATGATTACGATGACGAGCATATATCTTACGGTGGCATATGATGCATACATATCATAACAGAGAGAACATCGTAGAACGGTTCTACGCTTAAGCTAATACCATCGGCCGTCCTTTTATGTTACCCGGAAACATTCAAGGCACCATGTAGAGTCAGTCACTCATATATTCTGCTGCTATCTTACCATTCTGGGGGATCGTAATACGATCGGCTATTACCACCAGACTCTTCTATCTCGTATCCCCATTCGGCAGACCAATGCCGGCCAGAGCACAGAGCAGCCGTCAACGTACAACTAACCCAATTGCCTTCAACCACCGATCGCCATATGAATGTTCTATGAAAGTTCCAACGCCAGTAAGCTAACGGCATGCTGGAGGTACCAGTGGATCTGATTGGAGAATGGTTTTGTTGTTTATTGTATACCTAGGTAAGACGTTATAGCTCGTGCTAAAATGGTGATGCTATTAAATTACCAATTATTCGCGTGATTTCCTTCGTCGCATCCCATCACTCCGGCGCGAAGCTGTTCCCTTCCTCCGGTGCCTCGTCAAGCGTGCGAGCAACGAGTTCGTGAAACTCGGGGCGGAATGGCCACTCCATCCAAAGCTCCAGAAGCTCTTCCCACTGCGTCGCATTCAACATCCTCGGAGTCAGCTCTGCGTTCCGCGCCTTGACCAACACCCCTCCGTGATCGATATCCCTAGCGCTCTTCCATCGAGGTAGGATGTAGTCGGCAGCTCCAGGCATCAGCGCATCCAACGCCTCACCCATGGGTAGTATGCTGTGGCTCAACAGGGAAGTCTTAATCAGCTCGAAACAATCGCCCGCTCGATTCGAATTGGGCCCGGTCTGACGTAGCAGTGGATGGACTGCTTTCGGCTGAATGTCGAGGAGGCTACAGTGAATATTGGGGAAGAATTCCTCCGGTCGCACCGTCATCGGATCGTATGCTCGACGATCCCAACTGAGCACCGGCGGGTCCTGGCGATAGTAGTGTAAGTTGTCCTTGTGAGTGATAAATTCACTGGTGAAACCTCCAGGGTTGGCCTGTAATTTGGCTGTCCATTCCGCTTCAAGTCTCTCGATTTCCCCGGGGGACGCTTCAGCCGACCTGTAGAGTGCGTTGATAGCGTCCAAACCCACGATGAAATCATGCATTCGCCGGCTTTTAGTCTCTTCTCCATTTGCCTTCCACCGTTGGGCCCGCATGTTTTTAAAGGTGTCTGATTTCCTGTCGAAATGCTGTTCTTCATGTGCAGTCTCGAGCTCATGTAATACGTCGTAAAACGGTCTCTTGAAGAAGGGCGGTGCAGATCCTGGTGCAATAATCTTTTTCGATTTCGCGGCTAGTCGAGCTTCCTTCAAATTTTCGGAATATCTTCCCTCGGGCATCTCAATTCCAGCCGCTTGCATCCTCTTCCAGGTGGCTAGGTTACTACTGGCGTCAATAGCGGCATCGCGAATATACCGCATTCCTTCCACACCCTCGCGCCCGCACATTTCGTGCACCCATTCGCACAAGATCTCACCATCGATTGCCTGCTTTCTCCGTTTCTGCATGACCTTAGGTATTAGGGCAGTTATATCATCATACCGGGCCCATATCAACATGCGGACAAGTCCGTAGCGTTGAAATAAAGTGCTAGTCCGGATAGCTTCGATGAACTGGTATAGTACTAAACTAGCCAGCGACCCGAAGTTAAGAAATCGTTTCTTAGGGTGGAAGGCAATGTTCGCGGTGACAAGTAGAGTGTCGTTCCGACGTTGTGGTTCAGTTGCATCAGGGACGGTCTGATGTGGCAGATACTCCGGGGTCAGAACAGAATTGAGTTCCCGCCAAACGAGTCCCGAGGCTGGGATGAGTGTAGTATTCGGCCGACTAAGAAGAGGTTCAAGAAATGGTTTATAGAGCTCAGCGTCGGGTTCCATCAGGATATGGGATCGCGGTTGAAGATAATCGTGCAATTTTCGACTCCATAGTCCGGCGCCGGGGTATATGTCAAGAATGTCGCATCCTTTATGCCGGTCGAGAGAAGGACCGACGTACGAGAAGATGTCATCGCACAACTGTTCGCCGACAATATTAACTCTGTTCTTGTCGGCTTTAATCTTAGACCTGCCAGCCTTCGCTTTTTGCTTCAGAGCCACCCACACCCCCGTATCGGCAAGCTTCTCAGCCACCGAACCCGATACTCTTAACTCTGATTTGAGAGGCTTGGTGACGATAGTGCGGGTGTTCAAGGAGGTAGGAGATAATGGATAGAAAGGGAATCGAGGGACGAAGATATTCTGTACATTCCTACGGACGCCGAACATGTGCAATGAGCGACAATGGGTCAGCCGAGCCGAGCCAGCAAATCCTATTTACGAATCAAATGTTGTCTCATCTATGTAATGCTGGTGGTATTTCTTTTCCGTCCTGCACTTTTTTTGCCCTCCGTGACCGCCGACCAAAAAGGCTACCCCCTGCATATTCTACGGCAGAAATGCATTAGTGCAAATCTTCTGCGGGATGACGTCCTATTGATCCCCCCTACTATGACGACATCATATATTTAAAGATTCTTCAACCCTAATCGTATTACATTCACTACTGCGAAGATATCATTTATAAAGCTCTATACCATAGCCAAAGCGAATTTATTGCATTATATATTTTCGGATTGCCAAGTTGAGTTAACGACGATTGCGACTTGCGTACTCAGACTGTCCGCTTCATCATTCATATCACGGTTCTAATATCGCCATATGACTCTCAATACGGTAAAAGAAGCCAGAAATAAGTGACTGCTAGATGAATGGCTGGGGGACATGCAGTGAAAGCTTGGCATCATACAACACAATCCGCATTGGAACACCCAGTTAGGCAAACCAGTTTTCATTGGCAAATTGACGTACTCCGGGACGGTGGACAATAATAAAGTTGGCAGCCAGGCCATCGTGGCTTCAGTCTTACCGCCTCATCACAGACCATCGCGTCTTACCAATGCCATCTACAATAGTCAATTCATATCTAATGTGACATTTCCTATATAAAATCATATAACAAGGCCCATAGCCCTCTTGTATTTGATAGCTTAGATACAATTCGTTTGATTCTGACACTCAGCTCTTCCACTCTTCGCGATATTATCAACTGGTATTGACGAAACACAAGCCATTAAGCAACTCTTCAACATTCAGCAAGCACAACGACTTGTCCACGGCTAAAGGCCAGACTACATCACAATTAAGTCATCATGGTCTTGAAACTCTCCATCGTCCATGTCACGCTAGCTTTAGCCTGCCTGGTCTCAATTGGCTCAGGTCAAACCCGAGACAACCAAGTCGCTTGGTTGCGAAATGTACAAGGCGATGTACCAGCACCCTTAGAGGCCCAGATCTCAGAGGACAACTCACGAGAAACTCACCAAGGCATTACGACCGAAAACATGTAAAAAGCTCTCACGAACTTCAAGTACAGCTCAACCACTAACAGCAGAGTCAGTATCACGACGTCGGTTCGCAGCCCCATCCCTCCTACAATAGAGGAGCGAGATCCCAAGAGGAAGCCGACTAATACTCCCAATAATACCACTCAGTCAGACGACGGCTCGGGATCGGGGAAGGCGGGTATTTCTACACCACTATGTATAGGCGTGGGGATTGTTATTACAGCGGCATTCCTTCAATAGTCACACATCTATGACTAAGAGGGCGGAGCGAATAGGGGATACACGGCGTTTCTGTTAGCAGATTGATTTTATATGGACTTATCGCAACTCCTAAGTTGGGCTATCTATAGAAGGCTAGAATAAAGTAATGTGTAAGGAGAGAATGGGTTTCTTTTTATACTCTACACGTTCCGTACATTATATTTATAGGCCGAGGCTAAGAGAGTAGGATTTGGATGCTATCCTCTTAGTAAAATACCTCTTAGAAGGGTTATCATCGCAAACTGTAGATAATTATTCTTAGAAGCCTCCAGATGTTAATAATACCATTTTCATCACCATACTTCCCATATTTTCTCGCATTGGTTCTAGAGAAGCCTGGTTGACTAACCCCCCCCCCTCGCAAGTGACGCCTTATGATTCGTACTACGACAGGAGACATTAACAAGACCAGGCGGTAGCACATGACACTCATATTTAGTTCGAATATCACAAGAGCAACCATTACTGATACGATCGATCAGTGCTCTTCCTACCCCTTCACTTTGAGGATGTGCCTCTAGAATACAAACTCAGTAGCTTTATAGACATCAACTACTAGCTCACAAAGCTCTCTTCTAAGGATCTCAATATATAGCTTTGTAATTTCATTAACGGAGAACCTATCATCATTGCTGAATCAGCACCACTAGGACCAACTACACCAAGGCTTACATAGGCATGCCAGCTCCCGGAATACTCTCCAACCCTGTGAGGATTTCGATTAGATTTGCCATTGTGAAAATTCAGGCACGGAGCGTGCAACTTACATCCATCAACATCTTCTACTGCGGTCTGCGCCTTCGTGCACTTCATGGCCTCCTCCGAGGATTGGATCTTGAGTTCCTTGCAGACAGCGTTGTTGCATCGGGCATCTAGCGCCCGCTGGAGCGAGTCATCCTTCCAGCCGAAGATGTAGTCGCCGTGCTGCGAGAATCCAGTCCTGTGGGATATTTAGCCGTTACCATTACTACAAGTACTTATAAAGGGACTTACTCGTCATTGGTACTCCAGTAAAACGGCTGCGAGCCATCCTCAGGCCACAACTCGGGGTCGTTAAACTGTCGGGTCTGGATGGTATAACGAGTTAGTGACGAATTCCTTATGAGCATATTCTCATTCAGAAAAGGGATCATCGCGGTTTTCGATTGTTTCTACGCTGTACCCCGTATTAGATGATGAAATGAATACTTACGTCCCACATGACTTCGTACATCAGCTGCGGCAGCTTCACCGGGTGGCTTTCCGGGCAGGCACCAACGGACTCAAATGACCCCTGGGAAGGGTAGGCAACATGGCTCTTGTGGTCAGGGCTGTCAAGATTCTTGCCGTCCCAGCAGGTCGGGAAGGTGATAGTCGTTCGGATGCCTCCGTTGCACGGCTTCGGTGGTAGGGTCTGGGTGTCCCCTCCGGTGCAGGGGGCGCCTCCCGAGGAGTCACCGGGGACACCGGCGTCGTCCATTGTTGCGTAGCAGCGGTGGCACAATTGGCGCTGCATGCCCTCGGACTTCCGGAGCGCGGCATCTCCCACGAGCATGCGGAAGCCCGGCTTGAAAGCTGTTACCTTGGTCTTGCCATCGTACGGCGGGATGTAATACACCGTGATACCGCCAACAGCGCGAAGTCCGACGTTTGCGAATTGTGGTACACGCTTGTACGTTCCATTGCGAGCCCGGAAGTACATAACGGCCGTCCAATAGTTAGAGAAGTCTTCGGCGAACGTACAACTCGTGCAGGTGGAGTCTCTGACGAGATCGTGCGTAGCGGGGTCCATGCTCGAGTTGAAGGAGTTGCCGCCCACGATCTGGTGAACATGTGGTGACGGCGTGGAGCCAGGATTGACCAGAGGGTCTAGACGCTCGATCACCAACTGCGAACAGCCAAAACGGATCATCTGCTGAGCAGCAACCCCCTGCGCAAGGAGCGCCAGGGCCAAAGCCTTCAACTGCATATTGTACGGTGTTGTGACTTGTCACTAGATGAGAAAGAGACTTTGGTGATGGAAAGGCTACGGACAAGACAAAACTAGACCTTTGCCATTGTACATATGTGTTATCTGCAGTTGATCCTATATACAACGCAATGATCCTTCTAAAAATAATGCCGGTTTGCCATTGCTGTCAATTCGTTATCTTGTCATCTTAATCTCGATCTATATTGATATACCGCCAATGTCGGCCAATTTACCCGGCATGTAGGCCTTTTAATCAAGTTTCGTCGCACAGCACATAATACAAATGCGATAACAAATCCTGTAGAAAGTGCTAATACTGTCGGTAGTAGGAGAGCATCCATCCATGTTCGAATCTGAGCTACGAGCTTTTCACGATAGGAGCGCGAGTTCACGACAGCAAAGAGTTGATATATTCATCAAGATATGAGGGAATTCTCGTCGTGGTCCTGTTTAATATAGGCATCTATTCTCCTAGGATAATCAATTGGAGATTCCTTGGGGGCCCTTGGCTGGACTTATTCCGGCAAGGGGTAAATAGAATTAATTTTCAACCTACTCTTCCATATTACGATGTAACGGCTCCCACGTTCCGGCATTTGATAATGCTCGGTATAACTAGAAACCAGGTTGGACCACCCACGGCCAACAGGTCGATCCCTCCACTGACTTTCTCTCCTATCGGTAGGGAGATCCGAGTCGTGGTCTGCTACCTCTATTACGTTTGAAAATACTCCGACGAAACATCACGATGCGAATCAGCACGCTAACTTTTGCTGCTGCGCTGTCGCTCGCCTCTGTGGGAGATGCCGCCAGGGCATGCGCCAGCAGTTCAACCACGCCATCGACTTACCAATGGCGCCTGGGCGCCGCAAGATACGATGGTGCAGAGCCGGGTGACAGTAATGGTCCCGCCACGGTGGCCCTAAGCATAGTCCCGGGCAGCTCAACCATGGGAACTTTCTTCGAGTGCGTCGCGGAATGGCCCGAGTCGTGGGAAGGTTTTTACGAAGACGGAAATATCATCTGGAGTGATTGTATCTGGGCCGGAAACGGACGAACCTACGACACTGCGGTGGCATTCGCGATGGATTGGAAGAATCGTACCGTGTATATTTCGCACACGTATGACTGCTCTGACCAACAAGGGTAAGACTTCCCTTATTTTCCATAACATTGTCTCCTTCAAGAGGAAGGAAACACTAAGGAACCCGCCCGGACTAACACCGCAGGAATAGTTCGAACGCTCTGGCAACAGGATCCGTACACCTTGATATGGACTGCGCGACAAACAGCGACAACAGCACTAGCTGTATGCTCAAGGGTGACGGTGTTTCCATCACGACTACAGGTGCACTGGCTCGAGCGCAGACCGATAACTGCGAGGACAATACAGTAAGGTACCAGTCGTGGCAGCTTGAGAACTGGAGGCGAAAGTACGAGATGGTCCCGGGCTCGCCGGACGCCACGCCCTTGACGGATACCGGCCCGTCCTTCACGTTGAGGAATATGGCCAACACCGACGTCTTCAATTGCTCCACCAACGGGAACCAACGGAACGTAATAGATGGTACTTGCCAATTGACTTCCGAGGGAAATATCACGACGATAGCATGGTTCCGTTTCGACCCCCGACGGGACGTGCTGGTGATTAGCCAACGGTGGTACTGCCCCGACTCGTAAGTGATCCCCAGTACTCTTTTCGATCAATGCTATCTCGTTTATGGATGCTCTTGCTAAATACATCGTAGGGGTATTTTCGATGCCAACGGCGTTGGATATGTTCAAGCAACATGTAGCCGTGAAGGGAACGTGCTTTCGTGCAGTTCGAACCCAATTTGGATTGGAACGAAGACACTGTAATGCTTTTATACGAGAACTGTGCGATTGACGATAGACTTAGGTAGATTGTGTGTATCCACATATGTTATTGACCTATTTGTTCGCGTCTCGTCTACGTAAACGCCGTAGCATTCCAATGAATATCTATTTGACGGCCTGATCAGATCGAGCAAAAATTATCCCGATGTATTCTATCTCCGCCTCTCTGTCATTTGATTATCTCGGACTCGTGGACATCTGCTAGGTACCGTATTCATCAGGCATATCTGTCGTGGTAATCACGCTTTAAGCAAGAAAACGGTATCTTCGTGCCCTTCAATACGGCCAACTGCTATGCATTGGTAGTCGGGCTTCATACCTGCTAGCTATTCATAAAATAGCGCGCTAGCTTGCTTATAGCAATAAAATATCGGTAAATGAATGTTTTCTGGCTTGCTCAGTCCTTGTGGTTTAGGGGGGAAGTTATACCTAAGTTTGCTGCGCTGATGATCCTCTAAGTTCTCGCAGCGTGGTGACAATTAAACTTCCGACTTAAATATTTCATTGGGTAGGATCATGCAGTCCCGTCTTCAAAGTATAGATAGACTAGTAGACTCTTCCCAGAAGAGGTAACAGCTAAAATGAATAATGGACGTGCCTTAGGGGTCAGTTCTAGGTACTAATGCCAAATTAAGTCAACACAAGAGAATAAGGGGCCTATGAGTACTGCATACGCCTCGCGTGAGTAGAACACCGTACCGAGATACTTCTCAACTGGCACGGGCTCGGTCCCGCTACTGTCGCACATTACGGGGTGGGGCTGTCTCGGCGACGGGTTCGGCCGCAATGCCTTCCGGTGCTTGTCGACCCGTATAATACCTAGGCAATAGGATGGGCTTGCTACCTTTGTTTTGGATGAGACCCGTGGGGGTGTACAAACGTGTGGTATACAGTTTCCGACGGTTTTGGAAGCCGCGATGGATACTACAAGCCATTTCAACTATTCTTAAACGTTCCAAAATCCGCTCAAGCTTTGAACGGACTATGATGAGCGTCTTTTATCTAGCCCCGTTATTCGATCTCGTACAAACCATTGCTTAGCAAAGGTAGACTCAAGTTTTGCTAACAGGAAGATTCACGAGTCACGGGGGACTTAATGGAATGCTTGTAGGGAATAATGCCGCTAAGTAATCGGTGTAGATATCGCGTGGCATCGAGGACGTAGTCGATGACATCGTGTGCTACCTTGGTCCCCTTGGGATCGTACTCCCCAGGATCACAGCCCAGCAACCATAGCCATTATATGCTTCTCCTATACCGATGAGAGGCATTCGTACTCGTAGTAGTTGCCAAATCAAATATGTATTCGGGTCGGGTTCATATAAGCGCGATCGAAGCGCCGAAATAGCGAACCAATAAATGCAGAGTCGGGGTTTACGCTGCGTATCGGGCATGGCCCCGGGAAAGCGATGTTATTCGGCCGAAGAATATTATAAAGATTGAGGTGGCGATAATGGGAATTTGAGATGATGCTGCGATCGATACTTGACTATAAGTGGTTGGGCATTCGATATGCGAGGGGTCATGATCATTGGACTCACGAGCACCATATCGCACAATCACACTAAATGGAGCCTACCACGTTTAGTTTTCATTGGCTACATATACGTTTAACCTCCAGGATGAGCAGACAAGCGTGTCAGACCCCCCACGTTGTTGATATGGTGGTCAGCAGATGGGAAGGCTTCATATAGTAGATATAGAACACTACGTATCATTCTTTGCCTAAGTAGGCTATTTATCAATACTCAAGCTTGCGTCATTATGCAAATTCGTTTATCTAGGTCTACACTATACTCACTAGGTAACTCGCTCGTGTCATAAAGTGGCACTCTACGACTTGTGAAACTTTCGGTGTTGCCAAAGTTGATCAGGTTAATTGTTATGCGGCTCTTGCGGAAACTCGCCGATAAGCACTCTAAGATGTTCTGGGGGGTAAGCCCAAATATGCGAGTGAGCATGGGAAGTGGAGATAGCACTGGCGCTGTTCAATGGTTAGGAATTGTCTATGGTATAAGGGGGAATCCATACCAATCAGAACAAGCTAGAGCAATATCGTCAATGTTGCAGCTAATTATCTGCCAAGCCCGGCAATTGCCTGCTACTCTTGGCTGACAAACCTTCGTAGAAAGGGTTTGTGATGGTTCAGTTAGAAGATTACGTTCTCAATCATCTTGAATGTATGTCTGAGAAAATCGAGTCTGTAAAACCTGAACATAATCGGGGGGATTAACATATTGGTTCTCACAAACAAGATGAAAATAATAGGGGGGCTACGTTAGCAAGCAATCTTGTCAGGGTTTCAGAATTTTCATCAGTATAAGTAAATTAGAATGATTGTATTAATGTATTTTTTACCGGGGGCAATAGGCTACCAAAGTTGAGATTAATGATTTACATCACTCGTATGCGGAATCTTGTACTTTATTATAACTGAAAGCTGCCGAAATCTACGTCGATGTCACGTAGGGGAAAGCCGAGGCTTATGTCAGGTATCCCCATGATAGTAGGCCACGGAACTTCGTTGTCTCTCAGCTCGGTGTCGGGATGCGTTGGCTGGAGGTTGCTAGTAACTAGAGCGTTGCCTAGTATTGTAGCGTGCGACGACACTTCTTTTGGACTTGTTGATGCGCCGATACGCTCTAGTAGTGTGTTCAGAGTTGTGCTACCTGCTTCTGCCATCACGTTGACATCTGCAAGCATTTGTAAACGTTCGTATGCTTCCTTGACTGCATTTACGCATTTCTGCTGATGAATGTCTATGGATTTAGACGCCATAGGGTCTGCAACTCGGAAGAAAGCTGGAAACCCTAAGCCTTCGTCGTCGAGACTATCTTGTGTAGACTCTCCATCATCCATGCCACTGGGTTCGCCAACCAAGCATAAACAAGAGAGAATAACTGCCGCTTCAAAAGTATGGAATACCACGTCAGATAGACGGGTATGAGTCGACCCCAATAGCGTATGAAGATTGGTAATGGCCTGTAACATACATAAAGCCGCTCGAGTTAGAGTTCTTCTTTGCTGATGTAGGATAGCCTGCTTATACTTGGGTAGACTGGAAATATGAGCTGGTTCTAGTTGAAGGAGTGGCCTGAAATTGCTGCAGATTGAGCTATAGACTGCCACATGAAACAGCTGTCTTTGTCGTTTTATATTTGGAACGACATCATCCCATTCTACATTCGCATCTATGGCGAATGGTGCGGGAATGCTGGCAAGGAATTCGGTGCAAAACGCTTCATAACGTTCTTCGGCGACGTTAGGGTCGTACGGCACCGAGACCTTCTCCCTAGCTGTCTTGCTATTCCAAAATCGTGCTAGCCGTACCTGTAAAGCCCTTTCCATGAAGGTCTCTGGTGCACCCCCCTTTTCGATATCCGCCATTTGATGCGCTTTTGGAAGATTGGCAGCGCAAAACTCATCAGAGACGAAGGGTGGTCGCCCAAGAGAGGTAGATAATTGACTTGGATTCAATGATTAGTATATCTTATGGGGAGGTAGCGAAACAAATTTTCTTGGTCCCAAGAGAGACTTACGCGTCCCAAATGTAGAGATTGTAAAATATCCTCCTCCTCATCTCTATCTCAAAGTCACTAATTTCCTGTGTAGCTAGACACGCAGGTTGCTCATGGATTCCTATCATCTGCGATATTCCAATCGCTGAGTTGAATGTCATCCAGGCTACCTTCATATTCCCCTCACATTGTTGATTGAGCGCAGCAAAACATAGGTGTTGCACTCGGACCAATGAGCCTATTGGATCAACTTGGATACAAATATGCTCTAATGCTCGAGTAATCCTGCCACATTGGCTGCGTATCTCGGTTAAAGGCATCCCTCGGATCATGTCCACCGTATGAGATGGTGATGGTAGAAACTGCGAGGAGTACGTGCAGATTCGTAGGATTAGGATGGCAAACTCAACATCTATGATACGGTCGATCGCTCCCCGTGCCAACCAGTCCTCATATGCGCGAAGAAAACTCGGCGGGTGAAGTAGCTGATTTATCCAGTTGACCTCGCTGATAAAATGGTCAAGGAGAAAGTCTAGGATCGGCCTCGCTAGCATGTGTTCCATCTCAGATTGCACAGCGTCCAGACTCTCGCCGGATAATTTCATACGGCTAGACTGGTCTAAGCTCGTATCTCCTATGTTGAACTGGTAGATGTCAGACGGTACGCCTGTAAGTATCGGGGCCGCATGCCGTTGGACTGAGTATACCTGTTGTAGGAGTCCTAATGTGTTGGACTCGTTACCATGGAAATACCCAAATAGATCCGCGAGGGGGGCTTGTTGCCTCCCTCCGAATCTCTCCCCATGGAACACAGGAGATAATGGCTGCTGGCTTGGCTCTATAGCCTGTTCTACCCAAAGCTTTTGATTATACGGCACGATACTCCCTTGTCCTGAGGCTGTACTGGTGCGTCGTGACGGGCTGGGACTCCGCTTGAAGGTGTAAGTGCATTCCTCTGTCCGGCGACGCCGGATGCAATGGTTGCACGGATGCTGTCGGTTGCACTAATTTGAATTGATCAGCAGAAACTCCCGGCGACTACGAGGTCATGGTTACCTTCTGCTTTTTGGAATAACACGGAGTGCATGATAGCACAGCACGTTGCTTGCGCTTGGAAGCTGGCAACATGATGACAAAAGTAGGACTGGTGATTTAGGACGGTCGACTAAGTGATGTTGTAGATGTAATTGGAAGGTTCCACATGGGTGATATACGTAGGTAGGTACCTAGGTTATCGTGCATGCTTACACCGGCAGTCTCGCAATGTTTTCCTTTCTTCTAGCCACCATGGTGGCACAAGTTAATGGGCCCGGGGTTCCTGCGAGTAAGATACGTTGCAGTACTATGTATTACGCAGGCTTACGTGTAAATATAAAGATCGTATGGTAACTGCTTGTCTGGATAGACGTATCTTTGCTTTTCGACTACGAGGAACGTTCGAGTCCCATCAGCTCGCTCTGCACTTCAAGGGTTAACACTCTACTCTCTTGCGTTTAGAAGTATGCCTTATTATGATTGCCAATGCTAAGTTATGCATGCTCCCATATAAGGCAGTCATAAAATGTCTGGGCATACTGGACAGTACCCATCTCTTGTTAATGAAATAAGTCAGTTGCGAAGTGTTGTTGAAATAGAATTTAGAATGCTCCCTTGCATCGTTCAGATGAGCAACCACTATCAACCTTGCCCCTTGACCTTCTCGGGCTAGTCGTTTGGGGCTAGGGGTCGAACGGCTTGTTGATCGATGAACTTAGGCGAATATATAAATTTGTTTGTGGTTCGAGCAATCTGGTGCGTTTCCGAGTACGCTTCTATGTCATGAGCGGCCGCATTTATGGTTGCAATTGAGTTTCTATATCCTTCTAGACCATCGTAGCGATTCAGGCCGTGTTATAAACTCTTGATCCAAAAACTCACGAGGGACGTCGTCGTAGGCCGCCCAACCATACTGTCCATATTCATGCGGTTGTAGCTTTGCGACGAAAACATCGCCCCGAGCGCAAATAGAGAGGAATCCGGACGGAAAGGATGTGTTGACCGGTTCCACCAGCGCAAATGAAAAGAATACGATGTACACGCCATCGCAGCTTTGGCCGTTTTGCAAGTCAATTCGCTGCGTGTCCCGTAGGTTCCATGCCTCAGGTTTCCAAAATGGCCGCACGTCAGGTACATGGAATAACCATTGGTCTGTCGAATGGCCTAGCTCGGAGGTGGTTTCGAGTGTTAGAAGATGAGGAGAGCCGCTAGCCGGAAACCTCGCGACGGCTATTTCGACGGAGGGCGGTCCGGGAGAAGGCGGCCGCGGAGAGGGGGGAGCGGGAGGGGTATTAAAAAACGACGATATGTAAGCCCACATGGCTCTAAGTCAGGTTGACTTGTCTTCCCGCTCTCATAATCTGCTTCGAATCTATGCGTTCCGTATTCATGTGATGGGACGTGAAGCAAAAAAGTGGAAGGTACGCGTGGCTCATCAGCCTAAGAAAAGACGTTGAAGCTGGGTCTTTCGGGGTGTTAATCGCGTTGATCGCGTTGACGATAGAAGAGAGTAGCACTCGCCAAGTTAGCAGGTCAGAAAGGCATCAGCTGGCATGAAATTATGTCATCTGGCTATTGCAGAGCCGGCGGCCGGCACCCCGCCCCTTACGCCACGTAAAAATGCAAAGTCGCACGTCCATCCCGTTTTGATTACCCCCCACGGCTTCGGGTCCTGCAAGAATGCCAAGAGCACCAGGCACGCAATCGTAACTGTTCCTGGCGTCGGATTGCTCCTCTTATAGTAGAGGTACGCATAATGTCTAGACTGTCTTTACCCCGGACCTTACAGAGACTACGTCACGGATACACGATGTTACCTAAGCGCGATGATGCGGCTGACGATGGGCGGCTACCTTCTCCCGAAGTGCGCGAAGTGGAGTCTAGTGATATCCCTAGTGGCATCTTTCGCCAAGCAACGGGCCGACGACGCGACTACTACTTTGGTGCACTCCTTTTTAATATCGGCGCCTTCATCTTACCTGCTCTCTACGCGACATTATCCAAGCTATGGGTTGCAAATATTGATCCATCGCTTGTTGTCACGACAGATGTGTACACATACATCGGCGTGATAGCTGAGGTACTCAACGAAGGCCTCCCAAGAGCGGCATGGGTTGTCATCGGCGACAAGGCGTCCCGCTCCCTAGCGCAGCGCCTTGGCCTCACACATACACTCATTTTGGTTCAGTCCCTCTTGGGTCTGATCATGAGCATCGCGTTAGTCACTGGTGCTGCCACTTTTGCTGATGGTTTCGTGCCCAAGGAGGTTCGCAGTGTGAGTTTGACGTATGTACGGATCAGTGCTTTCTCGGCCTTGAGTTCGGCGATCGAAACTGCTGTTGCTGCCTCCACTAGAGCGCTAGACAAGCCCGACGTCCCGTTACTGATCAGCACAGCCAAGTTTGCCGTGAATATCATTCTTGACTTCCTCATCATCTCGACTTATCATGTTGGGAATCATCAACCCACCATTAATATGCAGGCTGGGATCCAGCTGACCTGCAATTTGACCTCTGCTTTCCTTGGTCTCGGTTACTTCTTGTGGAAGACGAGTCTGCCATATTGGCGTCTTAGACGTCAACACCCCGAAGGAGAGTACGAGAACACCACCCCTAGCTATCGCGCCTTCGTCGTTCTGTTGCGACCAGGAATTCTTACATTTGCCGAATCCGCCGTCCGTAATGCTCTGTACCTCTGGTTAGTTAGCACTATTGTGACACTAGGGTCGACATATGCGACCGCCTGGGGCGTCTTCAACACCATACGCTGGGGGCTGGTGATGGTTCCAGTCCAATCCCTAGAGGCGACGTCACTCACATTCATTGGTCATCAATGGGGTTCGTGGCGTCGGGAAATTAGCACGACAACACGCCGAGCCGGCCGTGTCCCTTTGGCCAGGATTTACGCCATTGTGAAGCCTGCTCTCCTTTCCTTCTCCATAGCGATTATTGTAGAGGTCCCGCTTGCGATCTTCCTTTCTCTCTGGGGTGCTAGGCCCTTTGCTCGATACATCAGCGGATCGAATGAAGTTGCAGACGTGACCGCCTATATGTGGCGCAGCATAGATTGGTGTTATATCTTTTACGCCGCGTCTACGCAACTCGCAACGATCCTACTCGCCACACGGCCTAAATGGTATCTGTATCAGAGCCTCGTGAGTAACTTCCTTTACGTTCTCCCCTGGGCTATCGTTTGCCAGGTGCGGGATCTGGATGTGAACAATGCTTGGACATACTATAGCTTTGTTTTCGGCGGAAGTTTGGTATTCAGCTTCATCGATGTGGTTGTTGTAGATGCATTGTGGGTGTGGACGCTAGTAACAGGGAGAGCGAGATTGGAAGTATTCCGGGAAGGTTAATTAGCATCCGCGTAATTGTCATCATGGACCTCGTCGGCGCGGATAGCCTGAGATGTACCTAATTGCATCCCACTCCCATGTATAAGAACTGAAGCCCCTCCTCTACGCCGCCCCCTCCCCCAAGGTCATGAAACCCGGGGCGGCTTTATTAAGAGGATGACACCTACTATCACAACATAATTCCGCCATATACGGATGCTTATTTACAAGTCCAACTTGACGCTTGGGTCAGATTCCCTTTGCCGGTATATACCAAATCCTTTGGGAACGGGCATAGATTCCGTTCGCCAATTCCGCTCTTCGCTGGCATTACCTCAGGGGCTACTCCATTCTCGACCCAGTTCACCAACTGGGAAAAGGGGTCTGATGGCTGCGCACCAATACCACCGACGCCTAACGCACAGTGATCCACACCCGGTGCGAGAAATAGCCGATAGAACTCATTGACGGCTTCGTTTCCTCCAAGAAGTTTCTCAACGCGTTGGCGATAATTCACCGTTCCGAATACTGGTAGAATCTGGTCAACTAGGCCGTGGAAAGTTATTAGTTTACCGCCTGCATCCCGGAAATCCGAAAGATCAGGATTGTCGCCGCCCATCACAGAGCGATACATGCTTTCGGATTTTCTCATCTCGGCGTAAAGCTCGTTCTTTGGAATGGTGGAGACATCGAATTGACGATTCTTTTCCACAAAAGACGCAACCCATATTGCTCCTATCTCAAAGGGACTTGAACCACCAAGGATGCTGATATCTGTCCCTGGAAGAAGGCCACCCCAAACATTATTGCCTTTATCGTCCCGCGGGCCACCAATGATATCATTCCAAATACGGGCTTGAGTATGGGTTATTGTTGCGTTGCAAGCCTTCTGGCCGATCGTAGACTTGGCGTCGAAATGACATTTGAAAGGCATGTTGATGATGTTATCTTCGCCGCCGTCGAGTTTATCGCAAGCCTTGATCGCAGCGGCCTTTATGAAGTCCCATACACAAGTCGACGGGAACTCGTTCTCTGCCACTTCGACAACGTAACCCTAAAATGAACATATATGTTAGAGAAACGTAAGGGTTCATGTTTCGGGAGAGGTTCCGGGTCAGTATCCGTTCAGACCCAGAAGTGAAAGATATTGTACGTACTATTTACAAGTCAGTAACAGCCATGAAAAGGGGGCCAAAGCAGGGATCAGTACATACCCCATAAGTCAGCCACCAAAAACCGATCCCAATTGATTCCAGGAGCGTTCGCCATAATGCCGTCGTAATCGTTGGGATATCGCTGCGCTGCCACATACCCTTGCCTTCCACCATTCGAACATCCATTCCAATACGAATATTCGACGGGCTGGCCATAGAACTGTTCCGCAAGCGCTCTCCCTACCACCGTCATCTCATGAACGGATAGGTAGGCAAAGTTGATAGTAAGTTGCTCATTGCCACTCCAACTATCGTCGGTTTGTGTTACGTTCGGGCGACCAGCATCCGTTGATCCAGCAGCGAATCCGGAGCTGGCGGCAGCGGACAGATTCTCGTCGAAAAAGCCAGCTATCTAGCGTCGGTGGTTGTTAGACGGTCTGGCCAAGGAACGGAGGATCATACTTACCATTCCTGCACCTCCAACTCCCTGAAATCGCCCCGTGTACCCGCGAAGGGGTAAATAGGTCTGGATGCGGACATTATCTCCAGCCTTTCCGTGGGTAAGATAAACGTCCACGTCGCATACGTCGACGCCACCACTATTAATCTCCTTCGCTGTTATACCGACCAAGTCGGCGCCTTCCACGTTCGGCGCCTTGAGGTCGGAGCATGGAATAACAGGCGAATAGTTGCGGCACGCAACAAGTGGGAGGACTGCGGAGCCTAGAAGAGGCGCGAGGAACTTAGGAGTCTTCATCCTTCAGCATTACCTTAAGCAAGAAGTGTGGCTAGCAATGCGTAAGTTTCGGTAGGTCCCTGCAGCATATCAAAACCAAGTTGAGGTATCGCATGGTCTTTTAGCTCTTCTTATAATGCCATAAACCAAGCAGGTCTTGTCGCCGCCTCCTTTTCAAGCATGGGTGTGATGGGTCTTGATGACAGTAATGTCAGATCTACATCGGATTTCAGAGACGATTTATTAGCGCCACGACCTTAAATGCGCTCTCGCCAAGCCCGTCTCATCCTTCGCGATCCTTGACCAATACGATTAACCGCATTTACGCAAGAACTATTCCTTTCAATGTGCTCATATTTACTCGTATTCCCTCACCGTAAGCCACTTAAACGCCAAATTCCAATTGTCTTAAATCCGCTCAGAACTCGGCGAGTTTCATACGCGCTTGCTTACTCGAACGCGCACGCGATGAATAAAGAGCAGGTAAATAGGGACAAGGTGTTGAATGAGAAGGATTGTTAAAATGGCGCCAGTTATAATATATACGAGGCCGACATAGACTAAAAAGCTAGGTTGTATAATTCCAGGGGAGGTGAGTAGGTACATCTCACCTACTTGGGCAACATTGAAGAAATGGATCCATCTATTCTCTCCACGATGCCCCGTAGTACCCCAAAACTTCAGAGACACGTGTGTTGTCAATTCTGTACGTACTTGTTTTTCCTCACGACTCGTCGAACATCTTGAGGCGCCTAATTCCATCTCTTTGTCGTCGTCGCTATCATCCCTAGGTACCCATCTAAAGCTATCCGTGGCGGGCCTGAGGGGTATATTACGGCGTATGGAGCGCCATAGCTAGCGGGTCTCTTCACCCCGGCGCACTGTCTCCATCCCATTTCCATTTCACCATCACCATCGTCTCAACCGTCGTCATCCTCATTACAGTTCACTACAGGTTCCTTGTTATCAGTATATAGCTTACCCCTCCGGATATGGATATTATGTACTGCCCAATTGTCTCTGCATCCTGTCACTGCCATCTCCCAATGATGGATATCACTACCCCAACGCTGGTCGCTTCTTTTCTCGCATGCATGGGTGTTCAGAACGGTCACGAACAGAAAACGCGGTCGTTTGTTTTGCCGGTATAACCGATGATAGAAATCTATGGATCGCTATGGGGATTGGAAATGGTCCTGCGGAGCCCACGATGGTCATTTTGGAGGATGTCCTCAAGATCTAGGTTTAATGTTCGGAGCATAGTTTCAAACTCGTGCAATTCGGGCGGCCCGAAAATTTTGATAGCGATCTAGCCGCGAACATTGGAAGTGATTCACCACCGGCAGGCGTTACTACGATTCTTGCGAATGACTAGCATTCGACTGGTCTACAAGGAGATCTCATGATCCTCACTCGCTCTTAATCATGTTCCACCTCGACTAAGCGGGTTACAATCCCATCACCTCTTTCAGTCTGTCTTAACCGAAGGTTCTAACGTTCTAACGTTATTATTCCACCGCCATAATAGCAGAACCTTAGGGAAAACTATTCTCGTCTACCTCCACTTGCGCTGGATAGGTAGTCAGGTGATATAATCTACGCGACCCGTAGCGACACATCGGTGATGCTCTTCTCAAGCTGACTCGAATGTCTTCGACTATGTTCCTACGCAGCGGTTTTTCTCCTAGTTGCTTGTTCTTCTGCTATTCCAAGGGTTTTCAACTATCTCTATCTCTTGCCATCTCAACTTCGTTCCTCTCTTTTCTTTTCTTCCACAACCCTTATGCCCATTACGTTCGTAAGTAACCTAATCCACCTCTCATTTCCCATCATGGCCAATACCAGAACAGGGAATGGCATGCACAACTACAAGCGAACTACCTCTGGCGCTCAAGCCATGTCGATATTATTATCAACAGAACCTGAGATGTCCGATCGGATATTTTCCTTGTGGACGGAAGTGTCTACTTCCTAGACATTTTAGAGATTGCCTTCGAGAACGTTTGCTTTCCAGTGCCCCTATTCCGATACGACGGCCGGCAGACCCCGGCAGAGCGTTCCATCAACCTCGAAAATTTCTTCAACGTTAACGGTTCTTGAATCACATTGGCGAGTCATAGGACTGGAGGAATCGGCCTAAATATCCAATGCGTGAATGTTCTCAGTCGTTACAGACCATGGTAGAAAGTCTCTCGGGAGAACTAGGCAGTCGGACACATATACCGACCTGGATAGAAGCGACGATTTCGATATACGAACTCAATGTTCGTGCTTACCAGGTGGATAAGTATAAGGAGAAGGTCCGTAATCGTGAGAATAAGACAAAGCAGATGATCATGAACGCAGTCACGAGATTGGTAAGGGTGAACAAGCTGTTGTCGCTCATAAATTCCTCCAGGGGATGGTGGGTGAAGCTCTACGACCTATATATGAGGAAAATAGCCGGATAATGGGTCATACGGATATCCGTACGTATGATTGTTGGAGGGTATGCGACGAGATAGCCAGGAAGTCGTACGGCAAGGATCTTGAAGCTTACGTCGAAGTAATCTGACGCGAACGAACCAGTGAGCTATAACATTGAAGGTAAACGAGGGAGACTTATAGCAGTGTGCAGCTTCCGCCACAAATTTCCCTCCACCTCTTCTTGAACTAGTTTCTTCCTCGAGTACATGTGATACCTCATCATCAACGAACAACAGTAAAAACCGAGGAAGATCATCACCAGATAGCGCACGAACAGCAATACTAACTACCCATCCGTAGCTCTTCGGGTGGAAGGAGTCTTTAGGGTGGTTTAAGACAGAATCAAAGCTATTCTCCCCGTCTCTATAATGACCAAAGGTTCACCTTAAAGATATGAGCGCCGTGTTTTGGGAATACTGTCCTCAGGGATATGGTAGGACTTACCTGTAATTCTAATTCAATCTATTACTTGTATTTTTTCCACTCTGCAATATTCACACTTCGGAATACCGCAATTTTCGCATAGCTCGGTACGAATACTCATTCTTGGATGGCCGCAAGAGCACTACTAGCAGTGAGTAAATACCGAACACTCTTATAACACTACTCGTTGAACTCACACAGCTCCAGATCCATACCCATCGTCTTCTCGGCTACGAGTATCCAACACCATACTCCTTAGCTCGTATTCTACCGCAGCAGTTTAAGTAGCACTGAGGGTGACTCACCATTAACAGCCACAATTGCCAAAGTTCGACTAGTATTCAATAAGACTGAACTCGCCGGGGGTTTAGGTTTAGTGTGTACAAATCTCTTATAGTTCTAGGTCCGTGAGCCGACATGGAAGAAGTTGGATAATCATCCTCTTCCTTTCGACTTCTATCTTGGTGGTTGATATTGTTATCGACGATCGTTTCGGATATCATCATCATTTATATATACAAACGGAGAGGGTGGGGGTCTGTAGTAAACTAGGCTGGCTCCCGGCAACCTGGCATTCCGTCGAGGATCGTGCGCACCCTACCGCGTGAATCCAAAGATACCCAAAACTGGACGCCTCGTCAGTTGACCGCCAATTCTACCGTGCCGCGGCGAGTCAGTACTCGATACATTAGAGCAATACAAACCGTGTCTTACTTGCCCTCACACGGGAGCCGATTACTGGAATATATTTTAATGTAATAACGGTGTATAACCTATGACCGTGTTTAGATCTACAATACGATAGCCACATTGACTTTATTCGACGCCCTTACCTAGATACCCCAGCTGTTTCGCAATGCGTATTTTTTATTTGCATACAGGTGTATCTACGATACCTGGTATGTGTTGGATACTAACCATATAGGTTCTCCCGGCTATTGGGTATAGTTATAAGTATCTACTAGGTAAGTACTAGGTACCTAGTAGGTAAACGTTCCTGTCGGATCTAAGAATAATCAAGTTGATTGCACTCGGTCGGGTTCGGTTGAATATTAGTGATGCTGCACTTTAATATGGTATATGGCGATCCTTTGCAATGAGCTCCGAATCTTGGTGTTTCATGGTTTGAACATTTGCGTCGTCGAATCGGGTACCCCTTAAAGCTAGACACTTAAGCTGATGTAAGTGGTTGCGTCTCATAAGCCAACATGCAAGCCATAGTATCTTGGCGTGTAACATTCGATGTGCTTTAATACATAGTAGGTTGAGCCTCAATGGCACTAGTACACAACTGTAAGGTTGCATCTGCTACCATGGGTGCCTAGTAGCCAATCAACCAAGGTCTCAGGGTCAGATAATATCCCCACTAGCCACACTTTAAGTGTACTCCTTAGGTATCTCAGATTAGGACCTTAGCATTAGACACTTAGAGAATACAACATCAAGTCCTATCATAACCATTCTGAGCCAACACTCAGCGTCCCCACTCTCTTTGGCGTCTTGTTATCATTGTTGGTCGACGCTCGCATTGACGGGAATCGTGTGGTGATGCTAAACTTTACACTGATCACGATTGAGATATTTTTTGGTATATCCCTAATATCCGCTTAATAGTAAGACTTTTGAACATACTTCATATGTCCATACGCCGCTAGGTTGACTATGTGGCAATATTTAATTGTCTCATATTCTTCATTTTCGTTAGCTATAAGCCTATAACCACCTGGATATGACCCTCACTAATTAACACTGAATTTGCGAGGATGCGTGGACTTAGTTTAGTATAAGCACTTAGTATCAAGGTATGTATCTTATTATCACTGGTTGCTCGCGTTGCTTCCTTTATGAAAGCCTGGGGGCAGTCCGCCTCCGTTTCCTTTATTCCACAAATACATATACGTGATGAAAACGATACAGCGGCCTGTCTTATCTGGTGCTTAAGAAAGTATCTTGGGAATATCATGAGTGTCTAATGAAAGATTTGGCTGTAAATGACGGAGGTATAAATAAGCGATGATAGTAACGATTAGCTGCCTAAACCCTTATGAACTCCCACAATGTCCCTTCGTCCATCGTCCTGACCAGTTTGTGTCCGTCTTGGCCGATGGCCATTTTCCACAGCTTATCCTGGTGGTAGGATAAGAGAAGATACCCACCATCTGGGTGCCTTCTAACACAGAAATATTCGCATTGCCTATGATGTTTGACTTCAGCCACGAAATCCCCTCTGGTGTTATGATTTCCCTTGGTGTTATATCCCATGTACATGTTATGTACCGGATCGCAAAAGCCGAGCCATCCATTCTTCTCGACACAGATCCAATGGTAGCCCCCGCGATCGCCGGCATGGTGCTCCAGACGCAGTTCTCCGCCTACTATGGTGATCTGCCGTCCCGAAACAGGATCACGAATGATGAATGTATAACCAGGCCATGGCGGGACATCTGTGCGATAGGTTAGAGGCTGGGAATAGACGTCGTTGGATAGGTCGTCCGTTATCGTCGTATGAGTTGGTGTCAAGTCACCTGCGACTGTAGAACTAGCTGTGCTCATATCGATTAGAGCGGTGTCGCGTGAATTCGGTTTCATGCTCATTGCTGCTGCAGATCTTGGATGATGTGAGCACTATGAGTCTTGGTAGTTGAAGTTTGGATTGTCGTTTGTTTATGAGGGGTACCTGGTTTTAATGAATGGTTGGTTCGGGAAGGCGCTGCGCCTCTCGGGCGGCCTCGATCACCATGTTTTCATAACCATAGCCTCAATGAGCTATTATCGTGTATTCAATGATGACTCTCATTCCTTGCTCTTAACATACACATTTAGCATGTCTATATGTATGTGGGGGATAAGATCGATAAGCTTCTAGGATTGAACATATTACAATGATGGGAGGCATGGTGATAAATTACCTAATCAATCAATCGGAACTACGAGTCAGCTAGACTTGTAAAGCGTGGCTATATCTAGGGTTTAATTGCATAGTGCTTTGGGCTTCGTAAGTGGAGGCTTTCCTCATGCTTGGCATGTCTCTCGAAAACTTCCTTCTACATCAGTCATATCTCAGGATTGATTCTCCTCTCTGCATATTGTGTCGAACGACTGGTGGTTTGTTTCGTGTTCCTAGCGTTTCACTCGACTCAGAGGAGACGTTGAAACGTTTTATTTTGGCTATAAATTCCGTTCTCATAGTCAGATCCGGATTATCCGACATGTTTTGAAGTTCTCGGTTAGCTAGAACCGAACGCGAACATCAACATCAATCCTGGTTGGCTCCAAGACATGCCATCCAGGAGGCCCCACAGGAACTCTCACCATGGCTGTACTCAGTGCAAGTTGAGACGGGTCAAGGTTTGTGAGGTTCTATGTCAAGACTGAGCCATGAGCCCCTGACCCGATTGCAGTGTGATCAAGAACAGCCTACGTGCGCAAGATGTAGGAACAAAGGCAGAGACTGCACCTACAAGCATCTTATGTCATCATACAACCCGTTTAGGGGCTACAACAGTACTGGCTCTCTGCCCGTTTCCCCCGCCGCACTATCTCCTGGAGCGCCACCTTCGCGGCGGGGCACGTGCATGGTGGTGCCTAGAGCTGAGGCGTCGGCTCGTTGGCAATCTCCATCGTCATCAATATCATCACCACCAAATTCCATAACCCCATCGCTGCAGCGTTCTCCTTCATCTGTAACTACAACGCTACCGCTATACAGGGAACTCTCAGTGTCCGACCCAATAACAGCACAACTCTTGTATCATTATTCTACCGAAGTCTCGTCGACCTTCACCTCTTCAGATGTCCGAGTAGAGGTATTATTATGTTTTCATGATGCCATAACTCGACACTCATTCGGATATCCCTATGTATACTATGCCATATTAACGGTCTCGGCCCTTCATCTTGCTTCTCTCACCTCGACCTTGGAGCTTACTCCTCGGTCTCCCTCATCACATGTCGTTACTGCATTATCGCACAAGGCGTCTGCCATTGAGTCACTACGTCCAGTCATAAACTCGATTACGTCTCTGACATGCGAACCGGCGCTTGCTGCCTCGGGTCTTCTCACAGTATGTGCCTTTGCTCTGCTTCATGTTGGCATGGCTGCAGATACTATCGATCTGCTGGCGCAAATCATGATATTATACCGAGGGACAGTAGCCATCTTCCAAGCTGGTCGACAAGACCCAACCGCTAGCCCCGGCGCTACGATACCGAAACTACGAGAATTCGTGGTCGCTGCTACATCAAACGAGAAACCATGGACAGAAGCTGAAGTAGCAGTAAGCAAGGTTCTTGCTAAAATCTCTGAACTAAGCGAGGCTAGCGAAAATGATAAGGAGAGGAAGAGTGTTTTGCTCGACGCAGGCTTCAAGCTAAAAACATCTTTGAGACGCGCGGCGGCGGCGAGGGGTGTGTACAATGTAGTCTGCATATGGCTTGCGACGGTTCGCCCTGAGTTCATTGAGACCATCAAAGCTCGAGATCCCTTTAGTCTCATCCTATTGGCCCACTGGGTCATTCCTTTAAGATATGTCAAGGATATCTGGTGGGTTCGGGGTTGGCCCGAGGCGACCGTCCAAGCTATATGGCGGGACGTTGGGAACCAGCATCCGGATTTGCTGCAGTGGGTTCTGGAGGAGATGAGAAATGATACCGACAGCGATCAGCATGCGCTTATAGCGAGTTAGCTTGTTCAGAAGAACTTGATTAATTATTACGACCAATGGGATATATGTTCACCGGCTGGCGACGCAGAAACTGCCAGGTCAGACCAGCCAAATGGCCAAACAACTCCATTCGGGGCTGGGGGTTGCGTGAATTCCCCTTCGGTTAGGCGTAATTTTTGTTGAAGATTTGGGGATAGTGATAAGCTCCCATACATTAGGTACCCCGTTCATGAGGCAGTATCGCGCGCTGCTATCGGATAAATGTCGTCGGCGAGTCTATAATCGATAGCGGGGAGGTCTCGTTAGTCGCAGCCTCCTTACCCCTGATCGGTTGAATCTTTCGTAAACTATACCGTATTGGGAAATCGACCCAAAGCTGGATTTATGTCCAACCCCTTACAGGAGGGAGGACTGGCTAACTTTCAAGATATTCTAAGCTTGTGAATGCAGCTAGATTACTTTCACCTAGAATACATATCTAGTAAGGGGGCCACCATGGACATATATATAGTAGCCGCCTATGGCAGCATGTCGTCGCAGTGTTCCTTGCAGTCTCCTCGTGCCTATCTTCAGAGGCTGTTCACTCATTACACCGACTACGAAGTCGTCCATTCATTATCATTATCATTCGTTACTCTGACCACTGTCACTCCTTAACTTTAATACAAAGTTGATATATCTATTTCGGGATGCCTTTCATGTATCGGAATCTAATATCGTTGTCTGCGGCGTTATCGCTGCTGCCACTTGTACAGAGCGCGTGCATTCCAAACACCACGACGCCGGCAAACTCTTCTCTACCTGTCGTGGACCTCGGTTATGTATGAGACACCCCATGGCCGTGAAGTATATTGCGCTTACACATTGAACAGGAGTGCCATCAAGCGATAAGTCTCAACGTGAGTATCAGAGGACTTTCACGCTGGCCAAGCTAACAAGATCACCTAAAAGAAGACAGGTGGTTACTACAACTTCACGAACATCCGATATGGCGAAGCGCCCGTGGGTAAACTCCGATTCAGAGCTCCAGTCGAGCCACAACCCCAAGATAGTTGCATTATCACCAACGGATCGACCGGCCGCGTCTGCCCCCAAACTTCAGGCAACTGGACCATCATCGCCCGCCAATTCGCTCAAAGCTATCTAACAGGCTCGCCATTCGACTATGACTCGGCCATGAGCTCGCTGCCCGAATCTCCTGTAGCCGTCAGCGCCGACCCCAGAACGACGGAAGACTGCTTATTCTTAGATGTCATTGCACCACGATCTGCTTTCACCGAGAATGTTGCGGGACTACCTGTGCTTATTTGGGTATGTGTGTTCTCATCACATGCTTCAACCACGTCCGTTCCTTGACTTAATGAAGTATTCTTCGAACTAACATATTGTCTATAGGTCTACGGCGGCGGCTACTCCGCCGGCGAGAAGACAGGAAACGGGAAGTTCAACCCGGCAGGTCTTTTAGCGGCTAGTGGCGATAACCCAGGCTTCATTTTCGTAGCGATGAATTACCGGCTCGGCGCTTTCGGTTGGCTGGGGGGCGACGAAGTTACAGCTGACGGGACTCTCAACGCCGGACTCTACGATCAACGCCTCGCTTTCCAATGGGTACAGAAATACGTCCATCTTTTCGGTGGTGACAAGGACTGCGTTACAGTAATGGGCGCGTCAGCTGGCGCCGGTTCCCTTATGCACCACATCACGAGCTTTGGAGGGGAAAAGGAGGTCCCTGTTTTCAATCAGGCGATCATGTTTTCGCCGGCATTCTTACCTGCGCCCACGAATGATATCCCAGCCGCATCGTTTCGCGATCTAATGCAGATGGTCGGTGTGTCGTCGCTAGATGAATTGCGAGCTTTGCCAAGCGAGCAACTCATCGCTGCCAATGCCCACCAGATCTACAGCCACGCACCGTATGGGAGCAACATGTACGGCCCATCCATCGACGGCTCCATTTCTCCAGCCTTGCCCGGCCAACTTCTAGGCAGCGGCTCATTTAATAAGAACATCAGCATTATGGTTGCGCACAATACGCTTGAGGGTCTTACCTTTACGAAGCCGGCCATCAAGACCACAGACGATTATTTGGATATGCTACGCCAAGCTATGCCTACCATTTCCGACAGCGCTCTCAGTTTCATTAACACCACTTTATACCCTGCCGTGTTCAATGGAACCTATGGGTATAAGGACCAGTTCCAGCGTGCCCTCGTCAGCGTACAGGACAGCACCATCGTCTGCAATACGCGATACCTCGCTAGCGCTATGAGTGACCGCGTATACGGGAGTAAGCGATTTCATTCACCGTCACTCCTATCCTAGCACTACTCTACGGTCACTAACAGTTCGCATAGTCAGGTTCGCAGTTCCGCCTGGAATCCACGGAGAGGAAACCGCCTACGTCTTTCAGAACGGCCCGACATCGGGTGTGGATCAGGGCGTTGCCGATCGCCTACAGCAGTACATCGTGAGCTTCGTCATGAACTCCGTACCGACGGATGTCAGCGGCTCACCTATGCCCGTGTACGGAGCTGCGGCTCAATTAATAAATATGGCGACGTCTGGCTCGACTATAGTGAGGGACGATGCTGCTAATGCGCGCTGCAACTGGTGGCAGCAAGGCAGATATGCATGAGTTCACGAGTGGTTCTGTATTTCCTGGGTTTGAGGCAGTCCGACGCGACGAGCCACACTGAAATCTGATGTCTCTGACCACTAGTAAACCTCGAACATATATCCTAGATTACCATATAATAATTGGCATTGGACCAGTTATCCCTCTGTGAGTGGCTTGTTTCTACGCCGGCCCAACTGCCTACCTCTCTAGATTGACCCATCATCTTGAATACTTTCCCTAGCCGGCCGTCATTTAGTTACGGTAGCCTAGCTAAGGCAAATCATCGTGGCTGAAGGTTTCGCTACGTAAGGCGGTGTGAAGGAAATATGCCTATATGTTTTCCCCGCATAAGAGGCAGACACGCCTGGTAGGCTATGGCAGCATTCACCGCATGAATAAGGGCTGCATTGTAACCAAGTCACCATGCAGGCTGTGTTAAGATATCTCAAGGCTCTAAAGGGAAACTTCACGTGATAGCCTTACCTTTACGATTCCAACCCCTGATCCTACCATATTTGGGTTTCTATTCCTCATTACCGTTCTAGATTTGTTAGCAAACAAGTGTGTAAACGTTTATAAATGTTAACACCTTGTTTTCTGACATATGCCACAGTATAACTCGAAATATGTATAAGTTACCCCAAGTCCAAATGAGACATGATAACGAGAAATGGATCCGTTTGGTGCCATTGGTCTCGCAAGTAACATCGTCACATTTATCGAATTCGGTATCAAGTTAACAATGAAAACTTCGGAGATATACGCCTCAATCAGCAGCGAAACGGATGCCAACCAGGTGATGAATACCGTCACAACTGACTTGAAAGCCCTAAGTGAGGGATTGAACCGTTCCAAGTCTACGCATTCATCTGTTGCTGAAAAAGAGATTGCCTCATTAGCTTGCGATTGCGCCAAGGACGCAGACAAACTATTGCTAATCTTAAACAAGCTCCGGACGGACGGAAAGGACAGCAAGCAAGGCAAACTACCACCAATTATCCCTGCGCTAAAGAGCCTCTGGAAGCAGAAAGATATACAACACATACAAGACAGGCTGACCATTTTCAGAGGTCAAATTACACTTCGTCTTGTAGCCTTAATGAAGTAAGACGCCCGTAACCCGGATGACTATTCTACTAAATTTGTTTGAAGTGAAAAGGATTCTAGCATGGCTACTCTACTGGTCGAGTTGTCCAATTCTAATTCAAAAGCAAATGCCCAAACATCAAGCCAACTACGGGAACTACAAGCCATGGTCGCTCAGGTAAAGGATACAATAGAGAAAGCTGTCCAGAAACCCTCTCAGGGATCCGATGACCCAGGTTTGCTCTCACGTAATTTGAATTCGCTCGTAAGAATCGGTGATGATGCAATCGAAAAGATTCTTAGAAGCCTTCAATTCGACTTTATGCGTATGCGAGAATCCACGGTCACAGCGGCGCACACGCGAACTTTTCAGTGGCTGTTCGACAAAGACTCCAGCTTCCACCGCTGGTTATCCGGTTCTAGCGGCATATATTGGATATCTGGGAAACCGGGGTCTGGAAAGTCGACTCTGATGAAATTCCTCACCAACCATGAGAGAACTACGAAAGCTCTTCAACTATGGGCACAAGACGCGCTTCTAATTACCGCCAAATTCTATTTCTGGAACGCCGGCACACCCATGCAAAAGTCTCTCCAAGGTCTCATGCAGTCATTGTTATACGAGATTCTCAGAAAATGTCCTCTGCTCATACCTCTTGTTGCCCCTGACCGGTGGGGGAACGCATTCAACTTGGAGGTTGAAGCATCGTGGGAGTGGCAAGAGCTTATTGAGTCTTTTGACCGGTTCGCAAAACAGACGAAGGTTAACTGTAAAACTTGTATATTTGTTGATGGATTGGATGAATACGATGGTAGCTTCTCTGAGATGGTTGAGTTCTTGTTTGGGACATTCGAAGTACCAACTATTAAACTCTGCTTGGCAAGTCGCCCTGACAACGTATTCGAGGACGCATACGGCCTTTCTCCAGGTCGCATGCTCCGGCTCCAGGATCTGACTCATGATGATATCCGTCGATATACCTACGATAACTTCGAAACTCATCGAAGCTTCACCCGACTAAGGAGCCTTGACCGCCAATATAACCAGCTAGTTGAGGATGTCGTCAGCAGGGCTAACGGCGTTTTCCTCTGGGTATATATCGTTGTGCGCTCGCTTAAGGAAGGGTTGACTAATGCTGACACCGTTTCGACCTTACAAAGTCGGCTTCAGCAACTCCCTTCAGATCTACAGGAGTTCTTTGCCCACATTCTAGGATCTGTCGAAGATGTGTACTGGGAGGGTACCACGAAAGCTTTTCGGATGGCTATCTCCGCCCAATACTTACTCCCTATTGGCGTGCTGACAGTTCTTGACAAAGAAGACGCCAATTACTGCCTAAGTACGGAGATTCGTTCAATGAGCGTTGTTGAATATGACAGAACAGTTTCCGTGCTTGAGAAACGATTGAACGCTAGATGTAAAGGACTTCTTGAAGTGAGGACCACACCGCATAACCTTTACGAATCTGACGACTACAATGGTCGCCATTTCGTCGACTTCCTTCACCGTACGGTCCGAGATTTCCTTCGAGTAAGAGAGGTAGATACTTTGTTAGAATCAAGGCTCAAGTCCCCGTTCAATGTTGACGCTAGCCTCTGCCAGGGCTTCTTAATACAGTTGAAGCAATTCATTCTTGCAGAGGATTCGGAATATTGTCAGAAACTAGCGGCCTATAAAGTTATTGCGGATCTGTGTTATCATGCGAAACGAATTGAACGCCTCACTGGCGATACTCCTAAAAAAATTCTCGACGAAGCACTGCGCGCAACAAAGTCAATCGAACCGGTATCTATACCCCGTAGAAGCATTCACTATACCATGATGCGACATGGCTTATCTCGCTACCTTGAATACAAGCTCAGTTCGGATAAGTCGACCCAATTTTTTCAGGACGTTACGCTATCGTTAGGACATGCTTTCGCATTATATATGTTAGACACTTTTGACCCAATCAAGAGTCACAGTCGCTACGATCATCAATTGGATCCTGGCGTAGTCCAAGTCCTTGTAAACCACGGCGCAAATCCAAACGAGACACTAGACGGCTTAGTATCTACCGTTTGGAGGGAATTCGTCTCCGTTCTCGAAACGCAAAGCGATAGTAATATTGCTTCCATGGAGTCCAATTTTCAAATATTCAAGATATTGTTAAAGGGGGGCGCCGAAACTTATGAGGGTCTCTTCTCGGATACGCATCGCATATTTGGGCCCTATAAGACGCGACTGCTCAGGCAATTAGTCCAAGAGCTAGAAGATATTGACCATAAGGCAACGGCTAGCATGGTTGCTAACTTCCCAGGAGTGTATAAATATTTCATTTCTCTTACCTTCAGTCTAGTGATATTTTTCATCTTTATTCAGATAATTTGATACTGCTCGCTCTATGTTTCTATGAGGAGTTCCCCATTCCCCGACGTCGATTCAGGGTTCACAAGCCTAGTAGTTCATGAAATCAGAAATATCGAGAACTATATTACGTTGGTTTAGTTGGAGAGATCGTCGAGATTTGAAATAGAAATTATACCATCAATATAAGCAAATATGATTATGATCTAAATAACCTACTGGTGGATCTAACTGAATATAAATAGTCTTTATTTTCTTATTGAAGTAACTTAGGTATTACTTACTGCGCCTATTTTCATGCATTACTCAGTTTTCTCTATCAGCAATGCTCATCTAATATTCTATGAATACGAAGTATAATCTTCTTGTCTCACCTCATATGGTTTGCCAAGCCCACCACTATTTCAGAATGGTACGTTACGTGGGTACAAATGGGTGACGAGGGCTCGATTCGAGGGCTTGGAACTTATTGAATTCCAGCCAATAAATCTCTTGAGCCCTAAAGCCCAAGACTTTTTGCCTTCCTTCGAATGAGAGTTTAATGCCCTCTTTATGCACATCTATCCAGTACGTATCTTGAGCGCCCAACCGAAGCGTTGGCTCTATCCGCATATACACCTAATATGTATTGAATCCTACTTGAGTCTCTATTTGCCAGTAGGCTGTCCCCCTTAACTCCCTACCGCTTACCTAGGTCGTTGTATATTCCGCTACCAACAGGAGCTTAGCTCCTGGTCCCATGTGGAATTATGTGCCTGCCTACTATTTATAGATTAGTTTTTTTCCTTATATACGGATTATTTTACAGATTACTTTTCTTGCCACTTTTCTTCAGTTACTAGCCACTTTCATCTAGCTGCCACAGCTTATAAAATCCAGATATCTATTCATATGGAAATGCCTTTATTTTCAACCTCAAAACTTATTATAGAAATGTAGTCATTAGATGACCCACATGGCGGTATATATTCAGTGCCGTCAAATTACATAGCAACCACATATATAATTACGAAGGTTATGATAAGCTATAACCTACCCTACCAACTGCCTGACTAAGTGGTCGGCTTGAAACGGCAAGATCCTAGAAGGCTATATACCGTCGATTGGGGTGAACTGAGGACGAAGGAAAGTATTACTCCTTTGTCCGGGAGCCTGGTACAAATAGTCTCCCCAGACTCCGCGCTAGGTAACACCTTGAATTTTTTAAAGTTGTTCCAAGCTCTCGCGTGGCTGGGCCCTACCATATTCTATGCCCCTAGGTAAACGTTGCTTCCATTTCGGCCCTACCCTATACCAGTCCCATCCCCAGAGAGAACCTAGAACCAGCCAGACGAGTACCTCCAAAACGATAATTGATGTCAATAGCACCCCAGGACCCGGCAGAATGGGGAAATACCCCGCGTGGGACTTGCTAAGTAAGCCACTGGATAGCACGAACGGGAGAGAAAGCTTGAGTGCCTAGTAGTTAGCATGTCATGCCATTAAAAGGTGTTATTAGTTCAAGCTGATTTACAAATGTGATCCAGGCTAACACCTTGGCGTCTTTTGCTGTTTGATGTTGAAATAGTGCCGATTCATTGCTTTCGTGCGGATTTCGCTTTGACTATATTTAGTGAGACATGATAGTTCTTAAACCTAAGAGTCAAGCTGAACCCACAAGAGATATTGTGATAGGAGACATATCCACGGTGGAGCATACCGCTAAATGTTTGAATTTGATCAATAGACGCCTTAGGTCCACGGCTTGTTGCTCGACAGTACTGAGAAGCTTCCGCAATCTGGCCGATTTCTTAGGATCGTCAGTCAATACAAAGTAGTTACTTCCAGTATCGCGGAACATCTTCCATTCTTCACTGTACTGATTTAAAGCACCAATGAATTTTCCCAGGAGCTCAGCGCTTTGTCTCGTCCATTCCTGAAACTCTTCCTGTAATTGGGATTGTTGTTTCTCGGCCTCTATACGAGTTTTCTGGTTATCGCTCCTCGATAATGCTGTGGGCCTTACTCTTGCCCAAGATGTTTTTATCTGCAGTTATGAATTAATGACTCTTGAGTGCCCAGAAGAGGTTGTAGAATAACACGCTTCACTTACGTATGTTTGGATGGCTTCATCCACCTCCACGAATAACTGTTGCCACTCCTTCTTTACCCGTCGCAGACGAATTTCAAAAATCACAAGAAAGTACTCCCGTGGGTCACGTTGACAGGGATATCTGGGTTTTTTGCCCGCTGTGAGAGGATCCACGCGTTCGAAGGGCCCTTTGTCACGGTCATCTTCATGATAATCCGCAATACTCTCGGCGTACTCATCTATCTCGAAATACAGGTCGTTGAAGACGTAGGCGGACCAGGAGTAACAACTTGACCCAAACACTAAGCAGGATAGTTTAGCCTCGTAGATATAGTCAGTTGGACTGTTGTCCAACTTTACACCCATTGTCCTCAAGAATGTGATATCTTGATGCTTTCGTAATGCATCTTTATTGCTTTTCCGGGTATCCTCCTGTGGTAGTCTATGTTTCCTTAACGCAAAGTAGGGAAAATGAAATTCGAACGCAAATACGGGAAGGCCATCACGCTATGAGTAGATTAGTTATAGGTTAGTTACGATAACTATAATTGTAGCCTTTGTACCGAAATTCTTGCGTTCATCAATGGATCAAACTGCAAGTGGTTGAAGATGAATTCACCAAGAATTGGGGCTTGGTAGTGTGGTGCATTTGCTGCAAGAGCAAGAATAGTCCAGCGATCCAAAGTTGCGACATATCTATGATAAGTGAGCCAGCTGCTAGATCCCGGAGTGTGGGAACTTTCTTACAACCTGTGTACATTTCTCTCTGGCCCTTTAATTAGTTCCGTTGACTCGAAGGAAAGTAAGTCATCCTTCTTTTGCTCCTTGGCACACGCGCTTTAGCCTAGCCGCATAGGATTCATTTGAATCACTCACATTGGGGTTTTCATCTATTCCCACTGACCGCAGAGTATGTGCTCCTCTAGGTTTCTGCAACGCCTTGTAGAGACCAGAGGCTGTCAACCCGCCGATATCGTCAAGTAACGCGACAATGCTGACCGTATCCGGAAAACCCCGTTGCAGGTCCCGAAGGTTTGCCCCTTGGCAAAAGCCCACGACCGTATCAGTTGCATAGTGACAAGAGTCGTCCTCATCAAAGGCTTGCATGAAGAGACTCATAAGATCCAATGTAGTATCCAAATCATCCGACAAGTTGATGAAGGGGTCATCAAGTCGATCGCTTAGTTTCCGTGGGGAGTCAAAGATTGGGTCCCAGCAATGAAGCGATTGCCGCGATGGAGTGTCGTCTTCCGAGGAGTCCATATTATCCAAAACGCGAAAAAAAAATAGTATAGATCTAGCTAGCCAACTCACATACTTAAGTCCTATTGCGAAGATGTCACTAGACTTTGTCTTTTTGATGTTTGACCTGAGTTGCGGGTACTATGGCATATTAAAGTGCGCAAAAGGTGCGCGAACCGCCGTGATTGATGCACACAGCCTACTTCAGTACCAGCCTTAACTGCGTAGAATGCCCAACCTAGGTAGGCGAAGCAAGCGCCACGCTTTAATTAACTAAAGACAGAGGTATATATGTAGCTAGGTAAGTATTGCGTCAGTAGATGCAATATACCAAGCCAATAAAACGTATTAAATAGCATCCATTATAGGTAGGCACCCAACAATAACCGACACATGCTGCCCAAATACCCAGATAAGAACCCAGGTAAATATTTTATCTTACAACAGCGCGCGGCGTCGCGCCGACGACGGTGTTCGACTAGCTCTTTTCGCACGGGATGGCGGTGCTCTTCTTATCTACATTTACGTCTTACAATATTAACTAGTGCCCGTGGACCTCTCTAAGCATCACCCTTGAGACGCCGCTATGGTTGCGCGTTGGTCTATATGCAACCACCGATATGTAGACAGCTGAGCCAGGTCTCTCTTCTCCTCTAGCCCAATAATGGCTCGAGGGCAGAGCTAGATTTACGCTTTCAGAGTCACCTTCGGGCGCATCACGACGTGCTATAGCAGATACTAGTAGTTTGAAAGGGGCCATTGCCGAAACTTAGAGTTACCGTGGAATAAGGGTAAAAGCACCAAAGGTATCTATCTATAATTGGAAAATTACCTCTATCGAATGCTATAATCGATTACACCACTCTCCCGCGAAGGCTCAAACCGATGTTGTCTCCCGAGATTCGCCAACTCTCGATGGTTCTTCAGCCGCTAGCTCAGAATACCCATTAGTGTTATCATCATGCCGGATGAATGATAACAAGATTAGAGAAATGAGACTTAGTATAGACAAGAAAATGAAGGGCAGCCCCGCCCAAAAGCCGCCCAGTTTCATTCCTGCCGAGAAAGCCCAGGCTAAAAGAGGGCCTCCAGCTAGAGTTCCGACGGTCTCTATGATGCTAATTAGAGTAAATAACTGCGATGTCTGGCCAGGTTGTGCAAAGTTGGTGAGAAGGGACCGACAAAGTGGCCCCATGCCACTGCCGAGCGTTAGGATTATCAGTCCAGCAACCACGAACCCCACGTCAGGTCCAGCCAAAGCTAGGAATCCAATGAATAAAAACGTAGCTGATGCTTGCGCGAGGACAAGGTCTTTCCGAAACGGCGAAAGTCGTATGGGTGATGTGGGTGAGCTCAGAAGTCTAGATAAGGCGGGCAGGATCACCGCCATAACTAGGATAGTGAAGCCTCCTTTAATGGCCATCATGTAGCCTGCGTCCTCCAATTTTCGGTGGAATCGAGTGCTGAAATACTGCAAGAAAGTTGTGGCGATGCCAAGACCGATAGGGGTAAGTAGCATGAATGTCAATAATATTAATGCGACGGATCGGCTCTTCAGCATTTGCAATGAACTCCCCGCATTCCGCATTTGACTCCTGATGTGAGATATTGCACCGGAGTACCATCCTCCTTTCCACATGGTCTCGCCATCCGCTGAGGTGTTTGACCTATTCGCGGTCTCTGGTATCAGGAGTATGATAGATCCAGCAAGGATGCTGATCACGAGCACCAGTAATAGCGGTACCCACGGGGACCAAATTGCCATTAACTTTGACCCAAGTGGTGGCCCAGCAAATACAGCTGACTGTGCGGAGAGTGAGAAGAAGAAATATGATATAGCCCTGGAATCGTTAGTTTGAAAAAAGGATAGAAGCTGTTTAGTTTCTCGTACTTATTCTCTGGTGTCTGAACATCCGAAACGATCGCATATAATATCGCAGTAGCGACGGTGAGACCACCTCCAAGGATTGAGAAGAGGGGAGCAAGAAGACTAAGCTCAATCGGAACGGTATCCGAAAAATAGAAGACGACCAGGGACCACACGATGCCAAGGACTTGCCCAATCGCTCCCAGTAGGTAAACGGGCTTGCGGGCGCGATCCGCGAGGATGCCAAAGGGGAACGCGACTAGCAGCCCAACGATACTCGTTATCGTAATGGTGAAACCGAAGATATATGCGACCTGCGATTGAACCTCCGGAGCCTTGCAGGCCTCCTCGTTGATATCGGCATCGCGCCCATAATAACGGCGGCAGAAGATCTCCTCGGTCAATCTCGTGCCCGGAACCATTGCCAACATGCCCGAAAACACCCACAAGAAAATAGCTAAGCAAGCTAGGGCGGAAATAGTGAGAGGCTTTTCTGCCATGAACCAAGATGACCGTGGTATTTCACTTGTGCTCTGCTCTGGCCCAAGCAGGGGGCAATCGGGCGACACCTCGGTAATTGACGAGCCATCATCATCGTCGCCGCGCATATTCGTGCCATATTCATTAGCTTCCCTCATCGCAAAGGTGTCCTTGAAGTGAGTGCCTAGGAAATATGCTAAGAAACCATGATGAGAAGAAGAAACAATGAATGAATAAATGGTGACCGACAAGTATTCTGTCTCACGTTCCTTCAGCTTGGCATCCGAGCTGAGAATTGGCGAAGATACGTAACTGTGGCGGTGCTGAGGCTGTGCTGGAATAGGGGCATAAGAGCTGGGGTATCGTCATCTCACCCCTAGATTTTTCATTTACTAATACAACAATCGATATATTTTTATTGAGTCAAGACGTACTAGATGTATTACATCAAGAGCCTGGGCATTAGCCGTTGATGTTTGGTTATCATTGAAACTGAGACCTCATTGGGTGGCCGTCGCCTCGTGCTAAGAAACACCATAACAATTTCAGCGCTAGCTGAAGTCAGATTGTAAGTATGATGATCTTATCGAGATTGGCCATTTCCCCCAGGTCTGCCATCAGCTTGGTGTAAGACAACACAGCGAAGCAATATCTGTCAGGTCTGCTTACTTGGTTATCATCACGGAGCTCTGTCCTCTGCCCGGACATCACCATATACCCCTTAATCATCATTATTATCGCTTGCGCTCTCGCCTACCATGCTATGTTCCTCACAAATCCAATCTAATACGAGATAGCCAGTAGCGACAATGAAGGTAGATAGAGTTACGACTAGTTTCCACGACAGCAACCGAACGCTTGGTAGCTCTTAGGTCCATTTTAGTAGGCCATTTAACGTTATAGATGGATAGGGGTTCTACTATATCATCATATCTGCTACAAGGAGTTCCTAGGCATGTGAAGGGAAACCCAGGTCAACACCACCAACCCCTTATATAACGGACAAATATCGAAGTAATATTTCAAATATCCAAATATCTTATCAGAATATGACGAAGATTATAGAGTGAATTCAAATTTATATCAAGATCAATACTATAATACATCATGAATGACTACCCAGTATCCCCAACCGACTCCAACATGTCGAAGCTCGAAGTCCATCGCCGCTCGCATGGCTACGAGTCGATACATGTCTCAGTAAAAGAGCGCCTCTCACATTTTACATGGGCTTGGTTCGATTGCACCATGGCTACGGGTGCGATCGCTGTTCTTCTCGGACAGCAACCCTACACGTTCCCGGGACTCGCTGCCATAGGGAAAATATTCTTCATCTTAGACTTGGTTCTCTTCACCCTGTTCTGTATGCTTATTACGTGCCGCTTCGTGATGCATCCGCGGGCGCTCCGGTTATCCTTACACCATCCACATGAGGTGTGTATTACACTACAAACCCTCACTCAAGGATGAATGGTTTTATTCTATACCTACATATATAACAAGTAACTAACGAACCTCAGAGCTTTTTCTTCGGTGCTTTTTGGGTATCTATATCCTCGATACTCTATAGTGCTCAGCTATACGGAGTACCGTCTTGTGGCCCCTGGCTTGTAACCGCGCTCAGAATACTATTCTGGATGTACGCCACGTGCGCATTGCTAATAGTCATCTTCCAATACCACGTCATCTTCGATGAAGAAGAGTTACCTGTGGCCGACGCAATGCCAGCTTGGATTCTTCCCGCATATCCATTCCTAGTCCTTGGGCCCCTAGCCGCGATTCTAGAATACTCGCAGCCCCAGCAATATGGGATCCCAATTCTCATCGGGGGATTGATTTTTGAGGGTCTCGGATGGAGTGTTGCGTTCATCATGTATACGGTGTATTTCACCAGACTTGCTAGCAACGGCTTGCCGGAACCAAGCAAAAGGCCGGGCATGTTTGTGGCAGTGGGACCAGCCGGTATTACTCTCTAAACCATTCTACTTATTGCCTATGATCTCAAACCCGCGCACACCTTGGTTCTAATACATTTAATAGGGTACACAGCGACCACTCTTGCGGCACTGGGGTCACAAGCGCCACGCATAATTCCACACGATTATTTAGGTATCACGGCCGAAATACCCGTCGGTGATCTCTGGAAGGGGTTTTCCGTCCCAGCCGCAATGTTCGTTTGGCTACTGGGCTTCTGGTTCTTCGCGTTGGCCCTATGGTCCTGTTTGCGCGGCGCCCGCCAGATGCACTTCACGCTCAGCTGGTGGGCGTTCGTGTTTCCAAACGCAGGTCTTACTCTGGGTGTCATCAAGATCGCAAACGCTATTGACAGCGAAAAGATGAAAGGGGTGGTGAGTGGGATAACGTTACTGCTAGTGATAGTATGGGTAGGAGTAGCAGTTATGAATGTACGGGCGGTATGGATGAGACAGATACTGTGGCCCGGGAGGGACGAAGATCTAGAGGAGTTGGAAGAACACCGAGCAAGTTAGATATAAGCATAGTCTAGATTGAGAGGTTCCTTTTACAAGATAGATAGCTCTGGATAAAATTACAACTCACGTTAATTCACCTCCCAAGCGTATACTTCATATGCTCCGAGAGACTTGACACAGGTCCCCATATATTAAAAATCAACAAAGCTGCTATATTAGACAATTTCTTTCTGCTTTTCTAATTTTTCATTTTTTTTTATCTTTTCTACTTTATAATAATATTAAGGAGACTAGTAAGGCGCTACATAGTTGGAGAGCCTAGTATACTTATTTCAAACCGCTATTCTTGGCCGGTTCTGGTTCAGTAGCTTCTGATTATTTTATACGGGTATAGACTCAAATACTAAGATGCTGGCCGCGATGGAGCTTGATTCCTATCTCAGAAAGCCTACGCGGCCGATTCCATATAGTACCGGTCGTCACGAGTGTAAGCGCGACCACGGTGTTCAGACTCTGGACTGGCCCGGCCAACTACAAATCGTTCGTCATATTCATAGTTCGGCTCTAGAGTTAGAGAGTCTCGATGAACTTCAGCAGTGGGATGGGCATGGTAAGGACTTGCTTCAACATCTCGATCTGGATCTACATTTTGGTTCCTCCATCGGAGGTTAGCGGCGACATTCGGTCCAGCAAAATCGTCTACCGCGAGGTTACCGCGAATTTGCTTTAGTCGGTTGATCTCCGCCGTCCTCTTTGGGAGTTCCTTCCGCTGCCGCCACAATACGTAGCCGGATAGGAATAGAAGGAGAACGAAGAAAACGAGTACAATCGACATCATTCCATAGAAATTAATCGGAGGCCCATAATTAACACCTTCTTGACGGGGCTGAATGATAGCCTCCGTGGTCGAAGCGGCGGTTGGTAGTTGAGGATTCATAGTTGCGGTGTTAGAATGTCCTGGGAGTTGCTGAGTTGCTGATGTCTGCATGCGTGTTAACATTCTTCATCAGATGCAGTAATTTATCCTATTTTCGCAGCATATAAATAGAGCTAAGAAGCCATATGATTAGCAGCCGTGTTTCTGATCCAATGCTTTGTTTCGTTACATGCTATCGTTTTGATAGTCAGGCGTACAAGTGCTTCAACAATCGCTTAAATGGACGATTGTATGAAACGACATCATGTTTAATACAAATCTGCCATTCTCGAGTGCAACGTTACCGATTACTTCGTGCCAAATCGGGTGCTATTTTGCAGCTGTATTATAATTGGAGTGTAAAGAGGTGATCGTTCAGCCCGCAGGGTCTCTCACCGCATGAGTCACCCATTCATCACTTATAGACCAATGAAACTACCATTCCCCCCCATAACCCCACGTAGCGTAACACATCCTTCGGGTATATAAGGCTCCAAAAAGAAACACTTTCTTGCGAGGACATATCTAACAAAATATTTGAAATATATCACACCCAATCACTACTATGGCAACTTCATGGACTTCTGTAGAGACAACGGTTCCGTGCGAGCCACTCCCGCCGAACTCCGAACGCAAACCAATCAAAACGGAGCGGCTCCTGATTCGGCCACTGCAGGAAGATGATGTCGAGGCTTACTACGTGTTACGCACACAGCCAGAGGTGATGCTGGGTAGCAGGCGTGGGGTAATCGATGCCAATATCGAGGAATCGCGGACGGCCTTGCAAACATTCTTATCGGGGAACGAGTCCAAGTCTTTCTATTTCGGCGCTTTTCTTGCGTCTACGGGCGAATTTATCGGCGAAGGCGGCATTCACACAACGGAATCTACCTTTTCAGGCTGGCCCGAGATTGGATACAAGTTCAAGAAGGAGTACTGGGGTCAGGGATACACCACGGAATTCTCGAGGGGGATCCTTGAGGCTTGGTGGAAATTGCCGAGACAACGCGTCAAACGCCAAGTTGATCCCAGAACTGTCGAAACAACGAGCGAAGGTGAGGCTATAGAACAGGTCTACGCCAAGGCGGTGGTCCATAATGCAGCAAGTCGGAGGGTCATGGAGAAACTTGGACTTGCTCAATTCTCGGAATGGGTCGAGAAGGATTCACATGTGTATAGACTAGGTCAACCGATAACATTGGTGGGGTACCGGGCCCCTGCGGCGCTGTTTGATACTAAGGGTCGAGAAGAGAACTAACGGTTGGATATTCGCTGGAACTATCATGAGAAGCTGTGATAGTTGGTAATTTACATATACGTAGGTATCTACCCGGGAATAGGAATGGTTATGCTCAGGGGTAAAAGTTTCCAAGGTTCTAGCATTGCTTTCAATGTTCTTAATCTGTATGGTACCCTGCTAAGCGGAGTCGATCTGGATCGGCGAATAGGTCGGAGATAGCGGACTCAATATGCTCGGCAAAGTACCTAATCCGTACAAGATACGATATGCTAACCAAATTGAGTAATTACCTTGATGGAAGAGTCGCGCAATGCCCGCGAGTTCTGACGTCGGAACCCCTCCATCTCCAATACACCTACAAAATTCCACACTCACGCGCCGGTAGCCTTGCTCTTACTATAGGTACCCTGACGGCTCAGCATTTCGACCACATCCCTCTCCTTTTCTCTTTCATTACGTTATGTACTAGTAGATACAGTCCTGTCCGATATTTCCGAAGTCATAATTCTCAATTTCTTTGACCACAATCTAAAGTGACTGACTCCATTCTCTTCTCCCTCCCTCGCATCGATCGCAAACAGTGCGTACTAACACCAACACCCTTAGAACCATCAAGCAGTTGATAGCCGACCTCCCAAATCACCTGCGAAACCACGATCCTCCACGCAGTCCACCATGATACATCCCTCAATAACGCAGTCATGATTGTCCGAATAGCCTCTCGGGCTACCGTCTCTTGCCCCGGCTGTCTCGGCCTGAATAGACCCCAATTCAGCCCATGGCTCTCTTCGTCATCGGGTAACGGCACGCGAGTATTCGCTACCTCAAAATGCCTTCTGCGAATACACCCCCCCGGGCCCTCCCAATGGCCAAGCTCGACCGCGAAGACGCAGGCGAACTTAGCTAGATATAGTTCTACTTCTAGTTCTACTACCAACTCCAGTCCCGGTAGTCCCAGTGCGGAAACTAAGCCCGATGTTCTCAAGAAACCACCGACCCCACACAAGGATCCTCTCGCCGCCGTCGATAAAAGCGCACAGGAGCAACGGAAAGCAGATTGGGCCATCATGAAAGAGATGGCCCATTACTTGTGGCCGAAGGATAGCCCTGGCACTAAGCTACGCGTGTCATTGGCTGTCGCGCTTCTGGTAGGGGCGAAGGTACTGAATGTGCAGGTGCCGTTCTACTTCAAGAGCATCGTGGATGCCATGAACATCGACGTGGGGGAGACGGGCGGTACTGCAGCCATGATCGCGGGAAGCATGATATTAGCATACGGCGCAACTAGGATAGGAGCTACCGTCTTCCAAGAGCTGCGAAACGCTGTATTCGCATCAGTAGCGCAAAAAGCCATACGGAGAGTTGCTTGCAACGTCTTTGACCACTTACTGCGCTTGGATCTAAACTTCCATCTCACAAAACAGACTGGTGGTCTAACAAGAGCTATCGACCGAGGTACTAAGGGCATTAGTTTCTTACTTACAAGCATGGTCTTCCACATTTTCCCGACGGCGTTGGAAATTGGTATGGTATGCGGGATTCTGACTTGGCAATACGGCGCCAAATATGCCGCTATCACCGCTGTAACGATGACGGCGTATACCGCTTTTACTATATGGACCACATCTTGGCGAACCAAGTTCCGAAGACAGGCCAATGCTGCAGACAACAAAGCTTCGACGGTGGCGGTCGACTCCCTCATTAACTATGAAGCTGTGAAGTACTTCAATAATGAGAAATTCGAAGTTGCTCGATATGACAAGGCGTTGCAGGAGTACGAAAAGAGCTCCATTAAGGTTGCGACCTCTCTAGCTCTCCTCAACAGTGGTCAGAACATAATCTTCTCGAGCGCTTTAACAGCCATGATGTATCTGGCGGCTAACGGTGTGGCAAGTGGGTCTCTGACTGTTGGCGACTTGGTTATGGTCAACCAGCTTGTCTTCCAACTCTCTGTCCCGTTGAACTTCCTAGGTTCGGTATACCGAGAGCTCAGACAGTCCCTCCTTGACATGGAGACGCTCTTTAACCTGCAGAAAGTGAATGTTTCTATCAAAGAACTTCCCGATGCCAAGGCTCTCCAGCTCTCTAGAGGCGGCGAGATCAAGTTCGAGAACGTCAGCTTTGGTTACAATGTCGATCGCCCTATTCTCCAAAACCTAACAATGACAATCCCTGCTGGACGGAAAGTCGCCATTGTAGGCCCGAGTGGATGTGGAAAGTCTACGATATTGCGGCTCCTCTTCCGTTATTATGATGTTGAGACTGGGCGCATTCTCATTGATGACCAAGATGTTCGCCACGTGACGTTGGAATCGCTACGGAAGTCCATTGGTGTTGTTCCGCAAGACACCCCCCTCTTTAATGATACCGTCGAGCATAACATCAAATATGGTGATATGTCAGCACCCGAGTCCCGAATAATAGCTGCTGCTAAGCGCGCTCGAATACACGATATCATATCTCACTGGCCAGCGGGATACCACACAAGAGTGGGCGAACGAGGTATGATGATCAGCGGAGGAGAAAAGCAGCGTCTTGCTGTTTCGAGACTGCTACTGAAGGACCCGCCCCTGTTGTTCTTCGACGAGGCGACAAGCGCACTAGACACGCACACGGAACAGGCTCTCATGCAGAATATTAATAGCATTCTCAGAGAGAAGTCGAGGACAAGTGTGTTCGTAGCCCACCGACTACGGACCATATACGATGCCGATTTGATCATCGTATTAAAAGAGGGAAGAGTCGCCGAACAGGGTACGCATAAAGAGCTCATTGACCATGGAGGGTTGTACTCGGAGCTCTGGAGTGGTAAGTCTAGCTCCGTGAATCGATGGATTGATACCTGTGATTTTAGCTAACGCCCGCCTTTAGCCCAAGAGACCCTGTTTAATGCCGAGGGAGAAAAGGAAGAGGCTGAGGGTAAAGCGAGTGACGAGGTAGAAACCAGCACTGAGCGCTCTCGACCATAGGGGCAGTACTCAACACCCGCGAGCTTAGGAAAGGCGGCGCCACCCATCTTCCAAATGGTTAGGTGAAGGAATACCTGTTCTTGTAGGATATCGGGGATCTACGGTCAATATAGTTGATGACTACCAGAGACGTATTCAATGTAAAGATAAGAACAATGTCGCTCATGTAGTACATTGATTTCCCCAATATGAGCTGTATGTATTCGATGTTTAGCCTTTGGGGTCGTCCGTGCGATTTCCTACCAAAAGCTTATGTATAAGTTCCGAGGCTATTACTCAATACAATTTTTCCCAAGAGGTCTGCGTCCGATACTCATCTAAGGACACCATCCCCTCGGTATAACACGCATCGATTTGATTCCAGTGATGTCATAGCATTACGTAGCTGACAAGCTGGTTAGAATCCGACTGACTTACCTAGAAACTGTTCCCGCATCTTAAGCTCGTTGACTTCCGTGGCAACCCATCCGATGGGTCTATATCTAGCACGTACGTACAATGCATAGAGGGTTGCATCACGGTTACGAGGCCCTCTATTCCAATGCTTCACAGCTATCGTATGGATGTTTCCAGACTTTGAAGGTCTTGGCCCAGATAACCTTCCTATCCTGGCCTTCATACCTGCACGCAAATGCCGATCAAGCCTCCATTACTCTGAACGGCTCTCTTGTGCGGATTTCGCTCCTGTTTAAGGTTAACCTGGCTCCTCTCCATTCTTTGCGGATACTCTGCTAGCTGGCCATGCGTCTGACTGTTCCTCAACGCTTAGACGGCGCTCGTCCCCCAACCTGAGCTCGACCCGCGCACGGTGAATATGATACGCTCGCAAAGAGACCGTCGCGTACTAAATATGGTCTAGATCGAGATGAATCCGCCATTAATATGTGTATTTCATCCAGGGGCTACCGCCGCGCTGTCTCCCTGACTTTGGTCTCTTCTTCCCCTCCCACTCGTCAAACCCCGGACTCACTCGCCGAGCGGCGGCCACCCAGAATATACGATGGCTCACATCAGGATGTCTTCTTGGCTCTTCTTGGCTATCTGTGCTGCTCTCTTTTCTTCGGCTCTCGGACGCTACGATAGGAGACAGTCGGACAAGCCGATCGTCGACTTGGGATATGATGTTTATACGGGGTCTGTCAATGTGTGTTATTCCTATCTGGGCTTCTACACCTGGGAGTGGTTTAGCCCGAAGCATTCCTTAATACGTATTTATCGCTCATATAACGGACGTGTCTAACAAGTTGGAATAGATTACGGGCGACTACTACCTCTTCAGCAATATCCGATATGCGAAGCAGCCGGTCGACGACTTGAGGTTCCGGGAGCCCGTCGCGATAGGAGACAAGGACGATGAACCTAGCGATGGAATTACCGATGGCGATATCGTAATGTGCCCGCAGGCTTACCCGCAGTGGGTCATCGATCTCATGGCGGAGCGCGCCGGGGTGGACAACGACACGATGGCTACTCTCCTGAATGACCAAGCCGGGCAGACTGAGGCATGCTTGGTACTCGACGTCTATGTGCCGGAAAGCGTTTTCAATAAAGAGCCGACTACCGAAGGTAGGGGACTGCTTTTCATGATGCTTACATAAAACAGCACGTAGGTAACTAACAAATGAGTTTCCTAGCCCCGGTTCTCGTATGGATCCATGGGGGCGGTTTTACCTTCGGATCGAAGACGCTATACGGCAGTCCAGCGGGCCTAATCTCGAGGTCACTGCTTGACCGGGATGACGGCATCATCGTAGTCTCAATCAATTATCGGCTTGGCATGTACGGATGGCTAGCCGGCGAGGACGTAACACCAAACCTAGGACTATATGACCAGCGGCTCGCGCTCCAGTGGGTGGGGCAGTACATAGCGTTATTCGGCGGCGACGCCGAACAAATCACGGTCATGGGCGAGAGCGCAGGGGCTTCAAGCATCGTCCACCACATCACAGCGTACGGCGGGAACAAGCCGGCACCGTTCCGGGCCGCGATCCCGCAGTCCCCCGCGTTCCAGTTCAATATCGACTTCCCCGCGGGCTACAAGAAAACTCTAAGCGAAGCACACAGCCAGACTGGGGGTACCGTGCAAACCGTAGCCGATATGCGCGGATTGACGGCCAAAAAGCTCCGCGAGATCAATCAAGGGGTCGTCACATCGTCGCCTATTGGGACTTTCGGGTTCGGGCCCGGTCCCGATGGTTCCTATGTAACGGATATTCCGCAGGTCCTCCTTTACAACGGGAAGTTCGACACCAGCGTCAATGTGAGTATTTATAGTCCCCCCTTTTAGTCGCCTTGGCATGTGTATCATGTCTTATAACAAGGAAGAACGATATTAACATCCCCACTAGATGATGATAAGCCACACATCCAACGAATCGGTCGTCTTCATACCGCCTTCTATATCCAGCGACGATGACGTACGCTCATATGTGCGTGCCAGCCTCCCCGACGCATCCAACGAGACGATCGATACACTGCTTACGGACCCGAACCTATACCCGGACGTCTTGGATGACGTAACCGTCTACCCCTGGGAAACTGAATTCGAGCGCACAGCGCGTCTAGCGACGGATCTAGGGTTCGCGTGCATGACGCGCCACCTAGCCGTCGCACGTGGCAACGAGACGTATAACTACCTGTTCGCGTTCCCGCCGGGCTGGCATGCGGGAGATGTTCCGTATGTGTTTTTCAATGGAGACACAACGACGCTGAATAACGGATACCCCGTGGACCCGGTGCTCGCGACGCAGTTACAAGATTACATCGTAGCGTTTGTGCGCGGGGGAGATCCGAATACCGAAGGAGTGGGTCCGGTGCCGTTCCCGGAGTACGGAAGTGAAGGTAGGATATTAAAGTTAGGGGACGGCGAGTGGACGGAGACGGAAGACGATTTGACGGGTGGCAGGTGCGAGTGGTTGCAGAAGGCGATGGTTGAGGGGAAGTTGTAATTGATGTTTACATTTGCAGGGGGGTATATGCGTTTAGTAAGTCTATTTGATGTAGTATTTTTGCATAAATGCAGCGTATATTGCATTAAGCCTAAAATCTGAAGCTGAGAGGAAGCTTCCGTCTCCGATCGCGTCTCAGAATCTTAACTCCTACACCACACCATTAATTAGCGCTCAGTCATCGTCGGTGGTGTCACTATGGCTAATGCAGCGGGATCGGTGTTTACGGCCGTACTGGGTGCTTTGGTAGCACTTGTCCTTTACCTACTTCGAGTAAATCAGCTCTTAAGCGGGACCCCGGATGAGGTCCGGAAGCTGTCGGGTTCGCGCTGGACGCCAGATGAACTCAAGAAAACTTACAAGAGGCTAGAGGAGAATCCCATTGATTATACCGACAAGCTTCCGCCGAAGCTGGAGCGGAGATATGTTGTGACGGGAGGTTCGGGTGAGTGAATTCGCCCACAAGATTCAATCTCCATCGATGGGCGCACCAATCTAAACGCAAACCTTCCGACCCAGGCCTTGTGGGCGGTTTTATCGTGCTGCAGCTCTTGGCGCGCGGTAACCCGCCGGAAAGTATCCGTATTATTGACATTCGGCGCTCAGAGCGGAACGACATGCGGACCGGACCCGCCGCCAAGGTGGAATTCGTCAAGACGGATATCACATCACCCGAGTCCGTAGACGCTGCTTTCGCGCGGCCGTGGCATCCAAGTGTAGCTCATCTTCCTCTGACGGTCTTTCACACCGCCGCCGTGATTCTAGCCTCCGAGCGCTCCAAGTTCCAGTACGCCTTCCCGGAAGCCGTCAACGTGACCGGCACGAAGAACGTGTTGGCGGCAGCCCGCAGAGCCGGTGCGGATGTCTTCAGTTCCACGTCCTCCGGCTCCATCTGCATTCGACCCGTCGAGCCGTTCGTCGCGCCGTGGGCCAGCTCGCCGCGGAATTTCTGGCAAGTCTTGGATGTGAAAGACTTCGACGCGCCTCTCAGAGAACGCGAAGGCTATTTCGCCAATTACCCCGCTACGAAGGCGGTCGCGGAGAGACTGGTCTGTGGTGCAAGTGATGAGAATTTCCGCACAGGCTGCATCCGCCCGGCGAATGGTGTCTATGGGAACCCGACGGATAACACTGTCGGGGACCCTTTGAGCAGAGAGATTTTACCTACGTAAGTTTCCACCATTCTGCCTTATTATGTGTAGAGCAAGTGTATTTATCTAAGTAATAGATGGGTGCCACATATCGTACAGAGTTTTGTACACGGTGCGAATGTGGCTATTGCACATCTGCATCAGGAGGCTGTGCTCGCGCGCCCCTGGCCGGAGAGCGCCCGCCACGCAGGCAGGCCATTCGTTGTCACCGATCCCAACCCGCCAATCACATATAGCGACTTATACACTGCCATCGGGGCTTTATCAGTACATCCGTTTCGTACAATTAACGTTCCACCCGTGGTTATTCTCTTGCTCGCTCACGCCGTCGAGACTTATGCTGAGTTGCCGTATAAATATCCGTTCCTACAGAAGCTATTGCCCAAGGTAGAAGGCGACATCAGACACCTCAAGCCAGGAATCATCTCGATATGCACACATCTGGTTGCATCAAACGAGGAGATTGGAAAGCCGGTGTCTCGGGGTGGCTTAGGATATACAGGGGTGCTCACGACACAAGAGGGCATGGTGTTGGAGATTCTTGATTGGAATAGAGAGCATATGGACGACGCCAAGACAAGGAAGGTGTACACAACATCAATATCATTGGCAGAGCAAATCCAGAAGCTATGGGCTGTGGGAGGTAGCTCCGCCTCCAGTTAGTAACAATCGGGCAATGCTGTGTAAAGGGGCTTGCATCCGACTCACAAATGAGCTGCTCGCGGATGAAGCCCGTGGCGTATCCTACAGGCATAGGCTTGTCACAACATCCAATTAGGTGAAATAGGCAAGTCACATGTCTGCTGGTGAGTTCATAAGATTAAATTGTTTAATGCCCAGGTACATACCATACATATTCAATCAATGTTGCCAACTCCCAAACTTCTTTCGTCTTCCCTCCCAACCATATTCCACGAGACTGCTATCGACCCATTGTACTTGGCCCTATCAAGATGCCGTCCGAATCAATATGTGACGAGTGTCGTGGATTAGACCTCATGGCGTTCTTGACAAGCGAATGCGTAGGGAATACAGGGATCAAAAAACATCGCATTCCTATCACAAGACCCAATAAATACCCTAAATCTGCCAGCTGCACCCTCTGCAATATCATATCACGTTTTACGCCTATGCTAGAAAGAACGGGGCTAGAAAAAATGGTACTGGAAAAAGATGCGCTACACATGAGTCTAGAAAGTGAGGAACTGGAAAATGAAATACTGGGACTCTACGAACCGAGTTATGAGCTCGTAGCAATCGATCTTGCATATTTAAAATCGAGACTCTATGAATGCAAAGAAAACGAGAGCGACTTATATCTAGTAATCTGCTCCCAACGTCTTATCGAGGTATTAGAAGAAGCTCTTAGGAAGAACTCGGATCCGATCATGCGAGATATATTTAGGATTATGGAACTTTGGGGCTGCATCTTTATCGAACGGGTCCCTACGACGGGATACTACCCGTTAGATCGCACCCCTGATGAATTTGACCCTCAGCGCATCAAGCCTAAGATCAAAGAGTGCCAGGAACGTCACCAGGGGATATGCAGTACCCCGAAGACGCCTATTAACGAATTATATCTTATTGACTGTAATGAGCTTACCGTCGCTATTTCCAAGGCGCCATTACAGGATCAGTACGTAGCTCTAAGCTATGTATGGGGCTCAGGTAATGCACACGTCTCTTATTGCCTCTCCTGCGGCGAAGGCAGCAAGACACTCCTACCCAAGAATCTCCCTTTGCTCATAACAGACGCGATCATCGTAACGAAAAACCTCGGCTTCCGGTATCTCTGGATAGACAAATTTTGCATCGCCCAAGACAAGCCGGAGACCAAGCACAGACAGATAATGGAGATGGACGCTGTTTATTCGAATTCAGAGCTGACCATAATCGCAGCTGCCGGCCGAGACGAGAATCATGGGCTCCCAGGGGTTAGTAAACGCTGCCGTATAGCAACCCCCACGATGGAAATTAGGGGATTAAGAGTTTCTTGGTTCCAGAACCCGAGGAGCATGGTATTCGACTCACGCTGGCAATGGAGAGGCTGGACGTTTCAAGAAGGGTTCTTATCGCGGCGCCGCCTTGCCTTTCTTGACAGCCAGACGTACCTTGAGTGTGGTGAAACGACGCACTATGAGAAGGCTACACGTATTACATTCAAAAATAATGTCGACTACATGAACATGGGGCTTAGCAAACTAGTAGACGATAATATCGGGTTTCTCAAATTCTTTCCAATCATGCTAGGAAATTATACCCGGCGCTCACTCCGGTACGATACAGACTCGCTCCTGGCGTTCACTGGTATCCTGCGTCACTTGAGGCGGTCATCCTACGGTCTTCAGCACGTTTGGGGCATCCCCTGGTACATTGCGACCCCAGACAACACTCCTCCTAGGGATTATCAGGCAAGCAACATCTTCGTCTTGGGGCTATGCTGGGGGCACTTCAAAAGCTCTTGGGATAGCAGCTCGCGGAAACCTAGAAGACGGACCATGTTCCCGTCTTGGACGTGGGCCGGGTGGGCAGGATCGGTCGATTACCCAATTACACGGCGATTTCTTAAAGAATTCGCAACGAGCCCACGTCGGCACTGGTTGGAAGGCCAAAGCGGCCTGCTATCTGATGTCGGATCTGTAGCGGAATCTGAATATAGCGAGATGCTTCGCTATGAGATTCTGGTCGTTGAGACTTTGGCGGTGTCGCCCGAGAGAATCTCTTATGAAGAAACGCAGGACGGCCGGGTCATCTGGCATGTACACGACTACCAGGTAAAACGACTTAGCCTATCAGAAGGAGCGGCTTCCGAGGCTGAGCTGGCGAAAAACTTGAAGGAAGGAAGATTTTGGGTTTGTATTTTATTAGGTATGAGTAATGAGTACGCCTTCCTACTTATTCTGAAAAAGGAGGGAAGCGAAGATACATGGACGCGCGTTGGGGTTATGGTATTGCAGTGCAATGTGGTTTTGGCTTGTGAGCTAGCGTTCGAGCTGAAGGAGTACCGGATAAGATAAACCTTCAGTCAGGCTCTGGTTCTCTACCAGGTAATACGTGCATTTCGGATGGAGGTAGATACAGCTTTCAAAAGATATCATTCGTCATTAATACATTGTTTCAGTACTTAGACACCTCCAACAGCCCGAGGTTAAAGCCTACAGGAACTAACCCAAGAGACTTAAGCCATGCCCGGGAGCGAGTTTAGCCCTGCGAAGCGGTTAGTTAGTTCTGGAAGCTCATGATACCTGAAAGCATGCGACTCACATCCTCCATAATCTTCCTTGACTACTGGATCCTTCGTACACTTCATCGCTTCCTCCGGGGTCTGGATCTTCAATTCGCTACAGACATCGCCGGTGCAACGTTTATCAAGAGCACGCTGGAGCGAGTCGTCCTTCCAGCCGAAGACGTAATCGCCGTGTTGCGAGAAGCCACCCCTATTTAGTTCCATTAGGACTGCTGCCTGAATACGGCCGATTTCCCAGAGACTTACTCATCGCCAGTACTCCAGACAAATGGTTGCGAGCCATCCGTGGGCCATAAGCTCTTATCATTAAATGGTCGGGTCTGTTGCAAGCGTCAAATCAGCATTCAACCAGCGCCTCTCCAGAGTTGAGCCCAGCTTAGGATCATACTTACATCCCACATGACTTCGTACATGACTTGAGGAATCTTGACGGGATGAGTGGACGGGCAGGGCCCGCCCGAGTCAAAGGTACCGGAGGCCGGATAAGCGACGTGGCTCTTGTGATCCGGGCTATCGAGGTTTTTGCCATCCCAGCACGTAGGGAAAGTAATGACCGAACGGATACCGCCCGGGCAGGGCGCTTTGGGTAGGGCCACGGTATCGGATCCCTGGCACTCCACACCGGTACCTTCGCCGGTCAGGGGCATGCAGCGGTGGCACACCTTCTTGGCGTAGTTGGTGCTTGGCGAGCGCAGCTCGGCATCGCCGACAAGCATGCGGAATCCGGGCTTGAAGGCCGTGACTCGGGTCCTGCCATCGTACGGCGGGATGTAGTAGACTAGGATACCGCCGTTGGCCTTAATACCCGCACTGGCGAACTGGGGTACTCGCTTATACGTGTTGTTCTGAGCGCGGAAGAAGAGAACCGCAGTCCAATAGTTCGAAAAGTCTTCCGAAAAGGTGCAACTGGTACACGTGGATTCCGATGGCAAATCGTGCGTCGCTGGGTCCATAGAAGCGTTGAAAGAGTTACCGCCGACGATCTGATGCAGATGAGGCGATGGTACGGAACCGGGATTCACCAAGGGGTCAATACGGTCCGTAGTCAGTTGCGAGCAACCAAAGCGCATCATCGAGAAGAGCTGGGCGGAGCTGGGCTCCGCCGCCAGCAGCGCCAACGCTAGACCTTTCCACTGCATCTTGGTAGCTGCTTGTCAGTGTGAGGAAAGCGAAAGGTTGAGAAGGGAAAGGCTCGGACAAGCCAAGTAACCTTGGCTCGAAACTCCTTAATACATACCCGAATGTAATCCTTCAAGGAAGAGCCCGTTTGACATGCCGCTGGTTGCTATCTTTGATAGTTTAACCTCAAATTGCCTACATATTAATTTAGGCCGGCCTGCCAATGAGCGGCTTTCACTCCTGTTTTTCCGGCTCTAGTATGATGTCAAATTCTCACTGCCGGTTATACTGATAAGACAGATGGGGAAATCAGAAACCGGCATACTCGCCTTCGACCTAGGAATTTGACAAATCATGCCTGTGCAATTGCCTTCCTAGGTAGGCTGCTACGTTTGGATGGCTTTACTTGCGTAGGCGCACTAATCACATATCGTGACGCGCTACGGCAAGGCTATCCCTCATTTCTAGGGGGCTTTAAGAACCATCGACGTGCTTTTCGACCCTTTCGACCAAAACGGGCCGATGATATGACGACGAGCCATCAGCAATAGTGAAAACGATTTGCTTTCTACGCGACGCTACCGAGAGACCCGGATGGGAAACCATCAGTAAAGACGCTAAGTCGGGACCCTGCCGAGGCATTTGCGCGGCATTTGATGAGACGAGAAGGATCGGGAATGAAGTTTTTGGGTCCACGGGTTCACTCCACGTGAGACGTGCCGCAACTGCCTCTTGAATGGAGCACTCGGTGCTTCTCCCCGTCTCTCACGTCAATGGTGTCCCCGCCGTTCGGAAAAGGGTCCGCTATTTAAATCGGCTCCGTTTTTGGACTGGACTCAAATTTTTAGGGGTCCGGCTTGAGGGCCCGTGCGCTCACTTGACTCCAAGAAAAGGGACATTCAACACAACACCTCAAGCTCCAAATCAATTGATCTTATGGTCGAATCAATTAGAAGTCGGGATAATTGTCAAATCCATGGATGACAATGGAATTATTTTCATTTACTTTCTTACGGGTTGTAAGTATTCAAGCTTAATGGAAGAGCACAGATATACATGGGATAGGATGTTGATTCAGGAAAGGTTGTAAAAGCCTAGAAGCAGGGCCTGAAGCCAAACCTTATAGTACATGTTGACAGTGCATAGCACTGTCCTTGGATCTGTACCTTCCAACTAGCACAAGAAAAAAGGTAATCTTCCAAGGCTATCTGTGCGGTGGCTTCTGCGTCTCAGTGCCCGAGCGTTGCAGCATTTAATGACGAAGATTTATGCGTACATTCATCGAACTGCATATGGCCTCGGGAATTAATTATATCCAACAAATCGCTTGCTAGCTTTGATTATTACAGCAATGCGTTATGAATAAGATGCTCGGAGAATTAACATCAGAGCAAAACTTTCTCAACCCATACAATTCGGACATTTCGCTATCGTATGCAGTGTCCTTTGCATCATTGCAGGCGGAGGACTTTGTCATTCCTTCGTTCTTCGCTTAAACTTACTGCACATATACACTTACCGTTTCTTGATATGTCTCTTTTTGAGTTTCTCTCGCTGCATACGTACATGTATGTATGTGGTTTCCTGGTTTTAATTGGTAGATGATACATGCATGATCCATCTGGATACTATGTATGACCAACTTTGCTTACTTCGCAAGAACCAATCCCATCAAAATTGATAGGGATTCTATCGATCGGGGGGAAGTGGCGCATCACGCGATATGCCTGTTGAGTGCTTGGATGACCCCGGATTCTGGATTCTGGCGATTTGTTCGCGAACTCTTCCCCTGGCCGGGTTTAGCAAATCAAGATTCCTCTGGAATTTAATGGTGTGCATTCGCCCATGTCTGAAACGTGGTTGCCCCTGCGTCGGCCATGCAGCCGCTTAGTCTCAACGGGTAAAGCCCTATGCGCCGTAGACAGAACTTAGCAGGTATAGATGGGGTTTAAATGGGGTCCCAACGGAGAGGGAACAAGGTGAGAAAGTATACTAGAACTATTTTGGTTCAACGCCAACATTAGAGGAACTTTAGCCCCAAAGCGCTATCCAAGATCCCGCCATGACCCGCCTGTTCGTCTGCATTTTAGTGGCTGGTTTAGTGGCTAAACGGGCTAGACATCCATGGATACTGCGTGGGTTAGGGGGGCCAAGGCCTAATAGGTGCTAATTAGTTCCTTAAGTAGCAGTAAAACCTGCGTTAGCGGGATTAGCTAAATGCAGCTGAACAATCGTTCCAGTGGTCCAATCGCCTAATCGTCTAATCGTCCCATATCCACTCTTATCCAATCCAATCCAATCCAGCCCCAACATTGAATGAGTTGCTCCCTATCCTCCTTCTTTCTCTCTCCTTAGCCTTGTCCTTGTCCTTGTCTTCTTCCTACCAGACATCCTATGTAAACCCTCTTTCCCCTGTCAATGATCTTTCTATCCACTCGCTTTTCTCTCTCGTTTTTCTGTTCCCAACCTCCAATTGCTATTCCTTGCTAGCCGTCATACCACTACATAACCGGAGAACGCAGGACTGTTCCCTTTCATTCGTTTTTCATAAGGAGCTTCCGAGTTGGCCGAAAAAAAAAACACATCAATCACTGCTGTATACGCGTACTACACCAGATCAAATATACGTGAACCGTTTCTGGAGACGTTGGATACCGAACAAGCATATCGAAGGGACACTGCATCTTGCGATTCGCTATCATCCCGTAGATTCGAGTCATCACAGTGAGGGTCAACGCGTATCGTCAGAGAGTCAGAAATATACAGCGCAAAGTAGACGGAAAATCAGATCACCACAATGCCGAGCCTATTCGAGAAGATCCAAGCCAAGATTGAGCTGTTCCGGCTCGAGCAGAGATACACGCGCAACCGTCATCGCCGGTCAGCTTTCATCAGCAACGCCATTTACGTCGACGGCGAGTACATCTACCAGACTCCCAACAACACCGGCTCGTCCACCAACAGCTCGTCTACCGCTTCGTCCCCGGTTGAGCAAACGACCAGGCGCCACAGCGTTGTCATTGAGGAGCCGAGCCGTTATACAGAACCCCAGACACCCGCGCAGAAGAAGCGACTAAACAGATTCTCATCGATGCCTGGATTCGGTTCCTCAAAGAGCAGCAGCACCCGAGACTGGAGACCAAGCGCTGTCGACGTAAGGGAAGTCCGGTAAACAGCAACCGCCCCTTATGAGAAGGAAGAGGAGAAGCAATACTAGGATGGTGTATATGGTGTACTATGGGTGTTTGGATATACCACTTTTAAGGAGAGGTTGAAGCTCTCTGCATACGCCCTCACGGGCTCACGACTGTTTTCTGGTGTGGCTTTTTGCGTTTTCGTCAAGCACGACGGGATCATTCATATCCTAATGATGCTGCGACCTTTGAATACGGCGCTCTGATATGAACTTTTCAGTTGTATATATTATTGCTCTCACGACACAGGAAAATGAAAATTTTTACCATTATTCTCGAATCACGCGATACCCTGTTAACTTCCATTTCGCAATCTCCAGCCACTAACAGGGTTACCCGTAGTGTCACCACGTTCCCTGCCGACCTAGTAGATAGACATACGCAACCACTTCAATTGTTTAAAGGCTTATTTGATATTTCGAAGAGCAGATCAAACGGTGACATTCAATGGCTATCGAAGTAACAAAAACAGGATCGGCATCCATCCCAACGATACAACTCTAAGAAGGAAGGAGGTCTGAATTGGATCCCGATTGGGTACCAGCCAGTCAGAACCCTCTTCTTCCTCCCGACCACACGCAGGATTTTGGTGGTACTATAGCCCTTGCTATACCGCCACTACTCAATCTGAAGTTAGGCTAATAATATCAACCTTCACAGCTACGGTATCATCATTTAGCCCCAGGCATACACCAATTCGGGACCTAGGACCCCTATCTATAAGTATGTACTTATATCTTTGGGGGCAGTTCCAATTGATGATTCAAGCAGATAAAATCCCCATTACCAGCTATTTAAAGTTGGCCTAATTTACAAGATTATGTCGGTAAGTACCGGCGCTGAGATTCGCAAGCTAGCTGTACCACATCCCGTCAACCACCTACTCGTGACATCACGATCAACTTTTATCAATCACAACTTATATTGAATAGATATTCCAATGTTAAGACCAGCTGTTTTCTTAATAGTGATACAGTATGATGTTACATTATGGAGCGAGTACAAGTTATCAGTAAATTCCAATTTGCAAAACTTTATGACCTCTACATCTATGTCTATGTCCCAACCTGGGGTAAACCATCTATCCCAAAGTCCAGTTCGAGATCCGCCACGAAGCCGACCATTACGTCCTGTTTACCGTTCTTGTGTCGTTCTTATAGGCTAACATCTATCATATGTTAGCCACCCTTCGCATCTCATCGATTCTTAGGCTTCGGTCTCGTTGCACGCATGCGCTCCTCTCCTGAGCTTCGGGGCTAGAATCATCACGTTAATGAAATCCCACTGTATCTGGTACATGAGACTACTAACTAGAGAGACGCAAAGATCGAGCCGCCTTTTCGTCCGTAGTGTTCGAACTTCGTGGGATAACTATATCCAATTAGCTATAATCGGCCTACTAGCGCGTCATGTCACATACCTATAGAGCGAGCCTTATTTTCTGCATCGGTGTCCGATGAAGAGTTCGCGCCTCGCGGTCCTATTGGAACTAGTTAGAGACCGTCCGTCACCAGATTGGTAGGATGAAATACCTAGAGATCGAGCTTCATTCTCGGTTCCGTTCGAGGCTTTGCTCCCCAACTTGAGTCGAGGTACTGAATCTGTCAGTAGGGCTCCGAAGTAGACTCAGTGTTGGTTCACATACCCAATTCTAGTGCTCGAGCCGCTATGTCGACAGCTATAGATTGATTAGCCAACCCGTTCGGTTCTCCCCTTGCTAACCCATCTTCAGCATCGAATTATACGGGATGAACGTACGCTCAGCGAGCAGGGCCCTCCTCTCATGACTGAATGCCGGTGTGCCCGCTACGAAAGAGCCGGCGGTGGCCAAGAGGAAGGTGATAGCGCCGAAGGCCTTCATGATGTAATCTGTAGGTGATTGTACGGAAGCGACTGGATAAGAGCTGGTTTATTTCTGTACTGAAGCGAAGGGCTACCAGGTCCTAATATATTGACTGGTCGAGTTAGCGGTGGAAATAATAACACCCAGCTTGAGGACTAACAACGAGGTTACTGATGGCAATATAACACGAGGATAAGTAAGAAAGCAGAAGAGAATGGAATGACTAAAGAATTACAAGAACCATTGAGAGAATCGTAGGAGAGCAATATATGTATCCGTTTAGGGGTCCCAAAGATGATTTCTCCATATGACATGTATTACGATCGCCCGTTCATTAGTCCGTCGAATATGATCACTCTGTCTCTGCAACCTACGATTCCCACAGTTCTAGCAGACCCTCCTAAGCCTCTTACACTCTTATCAGAACATCGGGTCCCCCAAGGTCGCGGACGTAAACTTGGCAGCCATGAAGTGTTTCGACGCCGTTTATCTTCTACCGAACCGTGGGTAGGGTCTAGCCACACATGTCACCGCTCGTTCTTGGACATCCCTGTGACTGCGCGGATTATCTCCCTTAGAGCTTAATCCAACGCTCTAAGAGGCGAGCCCTTATGAGGTTGTGAGGGACCGGCTCCGCCGTGGGGGCACGCGACCGACGTCGTCGTCCCTATCATATCAGCGCCGCGGCTCGTTGGCGTGCGGTGAGCGCACATCAAACCGGTCCGACCCACACCACGGAAATTCGAGCGCAGAATGGCTGGTGATCAACGGCGGGCGGAAATCGAAGGGGGCGGAGCTGTGACATGATCGGCTTGTTTATCATCGCTGATCATCTTCATTGGTGATCGTTCTCAGCCTCTCGCTTTCGTCCCTCCCTCGTTTCGCTTGTCAATTGGCTCCCAATCGAAACAACGTTGCGACTACCTACACCACTTGTACTACCTCGATGATAGGCGGTAGAGCCTCATTAGGCTACCATGTGCAACTTTGAAAGAACGCGCATATAATAAGGAGGCGAGCACTAGTATTTTCCGCTATTTCCCAGCAGTCACTATCAACATAGAAAGTTGTCTCTTATCTCAGAGGAAAAGCTCAGCCCTATGCGACTCTACTGAGACAGCGATGGACAAGCAAAAATGGGCCGTGACGTCATGTCCACATCTAAATACTTCAGCTCGTTTACGGGACTGAAACATAGCTGGTTCACAGTGGCTGGCTTGGCTGATAACTCCAAAACAGACGAGATGAGATAGCACGATAGGCAACTGTCGCGAGATAAACTGTGACGATGGAGCAAATTTCGAGGTGGTTGGTAGGATATCATTTTGACTTCTCAGCCGCTCACCTCATCCCTTTATTTCCTTCAAACTTTCGACTCGGTTCTAAGATTCCTCTCGGACCGATGCCTATGATAAGTCAAGATGGACTAATCGGTTTTCCTGCCTTGACATCGAGAAAGAGAAGTTAGTAATAAAAGAGGTCCTTTCATCGGTCATATCGGCCCCGTGACGTATCTCCTTGAGACCTAACAACGCAAGGGAGATGCTTCGACTTACCAACTAGGAGGAGCTGTACTACATTGGGAGTCACTTCATTTATACCTAATAATCAAGTACCCATAAGATTATTAAGTCGCGTCATTCGAGTTCTTAAAGTCCGTCTTGCAGAGGGATGACATCGGTCGCGCCCGGAGACTAGAGCAAACGTGGCTTCCGTGGGGCTCTTTTATCTCCATAATCCGAAGCCGAAGCCACCGAGAGCTAAATATTTAACTCCTTTTAGACTCCACCTATATCACCATCAGCGACGATATATCAGAGCCAAGAACGCAGCATTATCATCGGGAACTTAGAATAAATAATACATAAACCCTTAGCAATGGCGCCCCTTTACAAGAAAGCCCTCATCATCGGCGCGACGTCCGGCATCGGCGAAGCCATCGCCGCGAAGCTCCACAAGGAAGGCACATCGGTGATCGTCACGGGCCGGCGGCGCGAGCTCCTAGACGCCTTCGTAGCGGCGCACCCGGGGTCCGCCAGCGCGGTAGTCGACATCACAGCGCTCGACGCGATCCCCGCGTTTGCCCAATCCATCACCCAGCAGCACCCAGACATCGACTGCGTGATCCTGAACGCTGGCATCCAGCGCGCCTTCGACTTCGCGCGCCCCGAGACCCTGGACCTGGGCGTGTTTGCGCAGGAGTTCAATACCAATTACGTGTCCTGCGTGCACCTGGTCGCGGCGCTGCTGCCGCACCTGCAGCGCGTGGCGAAGGAAGGGGAGGGCAAGCAGGCGCATCTCGTGTTCGTGAGCGCCTCGCTCGGGCTCGCGCCCACCATGAGCCGCACCCCCGGGTACAATGCGAGCAAGGCGGCGCTGCACAGCTGGATCATCAATGTGCGGCAGCAACTTAAGGACGCGGGGTACGACACGATGCGCGTGGTCGAGGTGTTCCCGCCCGCGGTACAGACGGAGCTGCATGATTCCCGTCACCAGCCCGACATGGTGAATGGCGGGGAAATCGGCATGCCGCTCGCCGCGTACACCGAACGCATGTACGAGGGGCTGCAGAAGGGCGACGAGCAGTTTGCTATAGGGCACGCGGAGGATTGGTTTAAGGAGGGCGGATTCGAAGCCCAGCGCGCGAAGATCTTTGAGCAGGGCCATGTTATGATTAAGCAGAACTTGGCGAAGTATCTAAAGGATACCCCGTAGGCACATATGTAACCTATGTAGCAGTTACGTCATGGGTAACACAGTCTATTATCTATGCAATAGGGCTATAATCTAGTGCAGAATCGCGTACGAATCATCCCCGTCTTAACTCCGACTCCGTGTATGGTATAAATGAGTATCTAGATGAAACGACATATGAAAAGATGGCAATGTGAAATATCTAAGCCCATCCAAGAGGCTTGGATGTATCAAGCTTGTCCGCCGCATCGCGGATCTTCTTCGTAACATCCTCAAGCTGCGTGAGTGTCAGTACAACCATCCATTACCATCAACCAGCAGTCCTGCGATCATAAGGGATGGGCTCAAGCTTACATTCGCTAAATCGAAGATGGAAAAGTGGTTTCCCTCCACTTCCACAATCTCTTTAATGAAACCGCCATGCTGCTCATTATACTCATCCCAACCCAGAAGCCGGAAGTCGCGAACGTAGTCAACGAAAGACTTGGAGGGGTCGGTTTTCACAGCCTCCTTAGCGCGCAGCAGTATCGTAGGAGGAACTTCTAGACCATTTTCCCACTTAGGGAGGTTCCAGAATTGTAGCATCATGCGCGCGTGGGTCATGTTGACGTTGACTTTCTCCTTAAGAACCATCGCCTTGGACTCTTCCGCCGATAAGACTACGGGGTCTTCCGGTAGCGGGCCCCGCATATCCGCTAGACTCCGCGGGAACACCGTGTCGATGAAAATCATGCCCAAGACCCGGAATTTGGGTGTCCACGGGGTGCTAGTGCCGCTACCGGGGTTACTGCCGCCTTTGCGCGCCGCCAGCGCGATCTGGTGTGCCATTTCTAGAGAGAGATGCCCGCCCATGGACCAGCCTAAGGATTTCGTTAATACCTTATACACATAGTATTCATTTTACATAGGTATAATGCATACCGCCCAGAAGAATATCACCGCCATAGGGCAAGACCTTGCCGAGGAGCTCGATGTAGTGAGCGGCCATCTGGGGGACACCACCCTCCCACCAACCGCCCTTATGGAGACGGACGTTCTCCATGCCCCACAGCTGGCGGTCGATGGGGTCTAGTAGGTGGTAGTTGAAATGAGTGCCGCCGCCATCATGAATGAGAATCAACGGCACACGTGACGGTTTGGACGGCGACCCCTGGTAAATCAGTGCCGGGTTCGTGACATAGTCACTAAAGGCTGAGTTGGACATGTACGGCATAGGTATCTAAATGAAAGAGCGAGAGATAAGGTATAGGTGTGACTATCTGTAAAGAACGAATCGTAGATGGCCGCTTGGATGATATATACGATGGATCGATTAAGGTCCCAGGCTGGCTTCCTCGCTTATCTCGTTCCTTATCAAGATCGCATCATCTGTAGTCTCTGTGAATTCGGCACTGGCTTAAAAGTGAATGCAGAACAGATTAAATGATGTGTGTAAGCATTATTCCGTCGCGACGAGGGAACAAGACGCCCTTATAATCTCACACGTATCCGATAACGAGGCCGAAGTTTGGGCTGTCATGGTGTAAGAGAAGTACAGTCATCCCCGCCAGTGCCCCGTCCCACATTGATGCGGGATTTGGGGCGTCGTATATAGTGGGGCTGAGGATGAGTATTAATTAATCTGATCTACTCGGTACCTGCATATAGGTGTGCAGCTAGTGAGTCCCTGGCACCTAGTACTCTATTCGACATCAGGTGTATTCACCATTCACCATACCGCGAACTCGTGTTCTAAGATCTACAGTCATGGATTTTTATATAGCTGATACCTAGCACATGACTCTCACCATTTAGCAATTGTGCATGGTTACACCCGAGGTTACTCATGCTCTACGCCCATCTTCCATTCCGAGAATGCAAATACGTCCGTAAGGGTCCTCACCGAAGACAACAACGTTTGCGCCAAGCCTCTCGTAAATATTGACCTTGGTGCATCCCGTCTTGTTTGTTCGCTCCTGGCATTTTGAATATTGGGTAAATTATAGCCCGGTTGCGCTATCGGGTCTTATAGCTAGATTAGGGCCAATAAATCCCCGATCGACGCTCGTCGTAGTTTAGAATTTCTTACATTTCTATCTTGCTTGAAACGTAATCTCTAATCTCTATTCATACATGCATCTTACAACCTCTTAAGTTACAACTTTCCCATGGGAACACAAGACTTTAAGTCTGTGAAACAATGTATTAAAGACACAGGAGTCTAAGAACGTTTACTTTTATTATTACTATACTTCCCACTAAGATTACTTACATGAGGACAATGTGAGTGTAATGAGATGCGTGAGGTTTATGGGCTAATAAGATACTGGATAGTGACTTACTTTAAGAACTACAGGTAAGGAAGATATAGAGATTTTTAACTGTTGAGGGAATACAAATCCAACCTAGCTTCCAACAATTAAACCACTTAGCATTATATAGTATAGTTTCTGCGATATGTTAACTAATGTAAGCAGTGATATTACAAAATTATCTATAGTTAAGCAGCTCTCGATAGACTCAAATAAAGTTGATCGGCACTAGAGGTCAGTCATATGGCCACTGACTTGATATAAGTTGCCTAGGTAGGTATTGAGTTGCGAAATAGAGTTACATCATAATCAAATTTGAAAGGCATAGAAACTAGGAGATAGCGCAAACGAATCATGACAACATATTAGTTAAGAAGGACAGTAGCAAGGGTCAAGGCTATATGTATATTCCTTCTTCCAATGATCAGTTGATACAGCTCACTCCTTCTGGGCCCCACTTTCAAGTTCGACAATGCTTCCCACATGATCGTCTTCCTCCAGGCTTAAGGATTTAGACTTGAGCAGATACTGCTCCAGTAGCGGACCAGATGCCTCCGCTTGCAAAAGTTGCCAACGGATCCGCTAGATCAACGTATAAGGGTGCTAGTTCGGCTGGCTGCTCGATTCGACCGTAGGTATTTGTCTCCGCAATCGAAGCCACCGTCTCCGCCGTAAAGCCAGAACTCGCCAAGAACGGGCTGTAAACGAGAGATGGGGCGACCCCGTTCACCCGGATTCCTTGTGGGGCGAGTTGTCCGGCGAGACTGCGTACCATGTAGTTGATGGCGGCTTTGCTGGAGCCGTAGTCGATGGCGTTGAAGTCGGGATGGTAGACAATGCCGGAAACAGTGAAAATAATGCTGCCGCCTCTCGGTAGAAGAGGTACGGCCGCACGGGTTAGGAAGAAGTTCGCGAAAACATTAGTGCGGTAGATTTGCTCGAGTTGTGCTGTTGATTGGTTCGAGATAGGTTGCCATTTCGAACCAGAGACAATTCCGGAGTATCTAACAATCTGTTAACTACCACTTATGCTTACGAAACAGTGGTTGAATCGTACCCTGCATTTTGAACCATGATATCGAGCCCTCCAAGGCGGTTCGCTGCTTCATGAACCAGCTCGGCACAGAAAGTCTCGTTGATCAAGTTGCCCGGAATACGCTCAAATGTCAAGCCCTCGGGTTCGAGAACGCTGGCTAGGTCGTCTACATCGGGTTCCTCCTCGGGTAAGTAGTTAATTGCCACGTTGGCTCCCTCGCGGAGGAAAGCGATTACGACACCCCTCCCAATGCCGGAGTCTCCTCCTGTTATTAGAGCCTTCAGGCCTTGGAGGCGGCCCCTCCCTTTGTAACTTTCTTCTCCGCAGTCTGGTTTTACATCAAAGCTCGTTTGGAGGATAGGGAAGCCCTGAGGTGGTATCGTTAAGTTCATGTCCTTGTAGCGAGAAATGGGGTCAATAAGCTCGACATCTTCATCTAGAGGCTAGAGTCAGTTGGCCGTATTTATGAGGGTCTTAGTGGCAGTGGATTCATACATGTACTTTGACTCTGAGCTAGACCCAGGCCCGAGATGCTCATTAGGAGAACAGGGAGTGTGTGTAATCTGAGAGAGCGAAGGTAAGACATAATTGAATGTAATATTTAACGACCATAGGTAGAATAATAATGGATACTTGTATTGGTTTTAAGTTTCTTCAATTGTGTGTAGTTAGTCTTCGCGATGAGGATCTAGTATTGCTACATGATATGCCATACAACAGACCATATCCAGCAATTTATATCCCATTGCGAATTCTGCCATCTCTAATATTACCGTGTTCATGACGCGTCCTATTATCAATAATCCATAAAATTGCTTTTTTAATAACATACACCTAGACGGACAACATGTGAGCCAAGAAATTCCTATGACGAACACGGGCTTCCAGAGGCGTGAGACATGCGTTGACTTAAACGCACTCTAGTGTGCAAACTATCCAGTATTCCGACGCCTCATAAGCTAACGGGCCAAGCCGTGGTGTCGGGTTTATGATTCCTTGTTTCTATATCAATACTCGGGCTTAACCCCTTGTCAAGATATAATTCCAGCGAGTGAGGTGGATATACCCGACCAAAGGAGACCCGACGCCTAGTATGCAGGTTCCTGCGGATGATGACGACGATGGCGTCTATGTCCGAAATGTACCTACGAATGGACCATCTGTTAATCGAACATTCTATACTATTACTGCCTCTCCTCGTTTCTACCATGTATCTATACGACTAGCATGTTAGGCTAGAACTATTGTGGTGTTGTGGATGGCAAGAGTCCCCGCCCGAGAAACGGAGTATCTCGCGAAATCCGGAGAAAACAGCAGCCCGTTCGGAACGATGGACCGAGACAGCGTTGATTATACGAGATAATTCCTGATGTATTCAATCTAATAAATGCAATGCCAATCATGTTTCACCGTTAGTCATAATTAGAAGACAATAGACCCTTAGGACGAGGTATTAGCTATATAAATCGAGGGACAGTCTGATAGATTTTACTTAGAGGATTAGGTTGCGTGAGAGTGGTCAACTCTCTTAAACACTACTATCCGGGGTTGAATTATCTAAAAGTTACTCGCTGCTCTCTTTCTTGGATTGGGTTAACTTATTGTGATAACACATGTAACTGGATTTAATACCTTATACATTGGTTGAACTCTATTCTAGCTACCTAAACATTAAGCAGTAAAGGAGCAACAGTGGCATCTCACCGTAGAATTTACTTGTAACTACTAGGTAGTTTCCGATAGAGTAGGAAAAGTCATGAACCTATGGACTGAACAATGATTGTGCTTTAGTCAAAGGTTGTGTGTGGGGTCAAAGCGAAGTCGGTAAAGGATATAAAGGATATAGGCTACGCGACGCTGATTGAAAAAGGTAGAAAAGGCCAAAATTTACGGATAGTACACTTTTACAGTGCATCACACTGTCCTAATCCTCGTACCTGCCATCTTGTATATGGTGAGAGATTACTTACAAGAACATTGAAGTCTTTATAAAATAGACATCGGAGGTAATAAACCTCAAATGTCTCGTGTTGCATCAATTGATTTGACTGGTGTAATACATCATATGCTGATAACGATATGACGACGTCGTGCCTGCCTTAAAAGAGATATATGAAAGTATCGAACGGCAAGTGGGACCTTGGTCACAGACTAAAACCGATTTGCACTTGCCGACTGTGCCAGGATTCCGATTGGCCAATTGATTTATGCTTTGTGGAGCTAGACCTTGTCTCAAATCTGCATTGGTCCCTTCCTCGTCGTGCCCAGGTGGTTGCCCAGCGCTAGTCCATCCACCACTCCACTCACTTCCAAGGTTCTCCACTCAGACCTACCACGCGACCTCAAGCTTTCATCGACGCGCAAACCACCACTTTCGCGATTATATCGTCAATTACGTCGATAATCGTCGATTGCAATTGTTCTTCGGCTTGCACACCGAACATTCGACTCGGCGCAATAACATCATAAACTCATCAACATAAATTCAAGTCCTCTGAGTTCCCGATACAATGGCGCCGACTGCAGAAGCTCTCGAGAATGAGCTCCGTGCTGGAGTTCGCGCCATCATCGCCGACCGCGGCTGGGAGCAGGTCACCGTGAACAATGTCCGACAATACGTCGAGGAAAAGGGTGACATGGAGAAAGGTTTCTTCAAGACATCGGAGTGGGAAGCACGTAGTAAGAAGGTCATCAAGGATTGCGTCGTAAGTGCTACCATAGCTTGCAAACAGAATATTAACACACAATCAACTAACAAAAACTACCAGGTCGAGGTCCTAGAAGAAGAAGAGAAAGCCGCAGCTGCCGCCGCAGCCAAGAACGGCGTTAAGCGACAACCCAGCGACGAACCTTCCCCCGCGCCGAAGCGCCAGAAGAAAAGCAAGCCCAAGAAGGAGGAGCCTGAGTTAGAACTCGAGGACTTTTGGAATGGGACCGGCTATTGGGCGCCACCGGAAATGAAAGAGGACTCGGATTCCGAGTTGAGTGACCTTGATTCATCCGAGGACGAACCTAAGAATACCAAGTCCCAGAAGTTGGCGTCCGGTCGCAAGTCTAAGAAAGAAGACACCTCATCTGAGCTAAGCGATCTAGACTCTTCGGAGGGAGAGCCCAAGAAGAAGACGAAGGTTTCGAAGAAGGCTGCGCCTCGTCGCAAATCCAAGGATGCGCCGAAACGAGACGAAACGGATAGCGATTCGGAGGATTCGCCTGCTGCCAAGAAGCGAAAGCGCTCTGCTCCCGCTAAGAAGCAGACTGCCAAGCATGCCAAGGTGGAATCTGACGGCGAGGACGGTTCGGCCGATGAGAAGAACGAGGCCCCGAAGGCAGAATCGGATATGGATGTGGATGGCGATGCTCACCAGCAGTCTAAATCGGAGATGAAAGTTAAGACTGCTCCGAAGAAGGAGGAGTCGGACTCGGACGCTAAACCGAAGACCACAGGCAGTGATGGTAACAAGGGAACCAACGTCGACGACTCAGATTCCGAACTCTCATCCGTCATAGACGATCCGCCCCCTAAGAAACGCCAGTCGAAGGGAGCATCCAAGTCTAAGCAAGCGAAGGAGCCATCCGGAGATGAGGTAGAGGTCAAGAAACTGCAGGGCCAGCTAGTCAAGTGCGGAGTTCGTAAGATTTGGGGCATCGAGTTGAAGAAATACGGCGATGACATGAAGGCCAAGATCCGACACTTGAAGGAGATGCTTCGCGACATTGGCATGGACGGCCGCTTTTCCGAGGCCAAGGCGAAGGAGATCAAGGAGCGACGAGAGCTCATGGCCGATCTAGAAGCTGTCACTGAGATGAACCGAAACTGGGGCAGTGGAGGAGGCCATGCTCGTGCTTCCCGAAGCCACGCTGCTGCCAAGAAGTCCATTCAGGAGGATCCTGAGGAGGCCGAGGACGATGAGGATGCCAAGGATGAAGAGGATAATGTGGAGGAGGAGGGTACCACTAAGGCAAATTCGCGTGTCTCGAAGCGAATGGCGGATTTGGCATTCCTTGGGAGCGACAGTGAGTCTGACTAGATACATCGATATCTAGTCTATTGGGGGTTCATGGCAAGGATTCTTGACTTGGGGGTACGATGAATAACTCGACTACATCATCGATAGTAGGTCGAGGCATTGGAAGGCGTTCGGCATTTGCGGTCTATTTACTAGCATTCATCCTCTGAGCTATGAGGCTGAAGACGAGCACTGAACCCATGAACAATACAGCATTGTAAAACTGAGATGTGTTAGTTGACCCCGTGAATGATCGACTAACTTATTTCGTGACTGGTTACAATAGGTATTACTCACAGCCCTGCGTGAAACTTCTCTCTCTTCATCGTCCGATCTTGCTTCGATGAAGAGCCGGCGGAGATTCGGGAAGTTTGCCTATGTCATATATTGGTATATGTTCGAAGTACTAAGGAAGAGCAGGCAATCTCAACTAACCATGAGCACTGGCTATATTATAATCAGTGAGTGGAAGATGGGGTTATTCTCTAATCTAGAATGAGACTCTGTATGACTTGATGAGATTTCGGCTAGAGTGATTCGATTCGGTCTTCATGTAAGTCGCTTTACGCAGGAAACACACAACATATCGCCATAGGCGTCGACATTGACATTATTGATGTAGAATTGAGCTACCCACTTAGAAGATCAGTGCCTCAAGTTCTTCAGCGTTGCAAGCTAACTAAGCCTCAATTGTGGCGTATTATCTGTAATTTGTGGCTGGTGTAGATAACCCTGGACCACTTAATGCTACATTATCTAAAGCTTAGCAAGGTCCACGGCTGCAACCACAACAGCATTGAGGGCTGGCCTTTTGAATCTCTAACTAAAGTGGCTAGGGGGTTGATTTGAATGATTGATTTGGCTGGGCAGCATTCTTTCAACTTCAACTTTCATCACCTAACAACCACTTTTCTACTCCGCTTTACGAGTTACGACGTAAAATACGAAGCAACCGAAATCATACTGGAGGTCGGTCGGATGAACGCATAATAGCCCTGAAAGGGCCTCTCATCCTCCTCCACTGCCACTCCGCCTCCCCTGACTATTTTACCTATCGAGACACGACGTCAACATGTCAGCAGTCAGTCGCATTCGCGGCGCATTCGCCGCACCTAGGAAGGGCGAGACTTTCGAGTTGCGGGCTGGTCTTGTATCACAATATGCGTGGGAGCGTAAGGAATCGATCCAGAAGACGATTATGGCCATGACCCTAGGCAAGGATGTGTCACAGCTATTCCCTGATGTGCTGAAGAATATCGCGACCGGCGACCTCGATCAGAAGAAACTGGTTTATCTTTATCTTATGTAAGTGTTCATCAATACCAGTTTGGTTAGCTTCAGGCGGCGTCCCAAAGTCTTGCCTGGCAGTGAGCTTATCAGGCACGCAGGAATTATGCTAAGTCACATCCCGACCTATGTATTCTCGCCGTCAACACATTCGTCCAAGACGCGGAGGACCCGAACCCCCTCATTAGAGCCCTTGCTATTAGGACGATGGGCTGCATTCGGGTGGATAAGATGGTGGATTACATGGAAGAACCCCTACGAAAAACGTTACGAGACGAGTCACCCTACGTACGAAAAACTGCTGCCATCTGCGTCGCGAAGCTTTTCGACTTGAACCCATCCATGTGCATAGAAAACGGCTTCCTCGAAATACTCCAAGAAATGATTGGGGACCCGAATCCTATGGTTGTTGCGAACTCGGTTCAAGCGCTGGCAGAAATAACGGAGACGGCGCCCGAGACGAGGGCGTTGGTGATAACGCCGGCCACACTCAAGAAACTACTGATGGCGTTGAACGAGTGCACGGAATGGGGTCGAGTGACAATTCTTTCGACTCTAGCAGATTACCCGCCCCAGGACATCAAAGAGTCGGAACATATTTGCGAACGAGTAGCACCCCAATTCCAACATGTGAACCCTAGCGTTGTGCTTGCGGCCGTCAAGGTGGTGTTCATTCATATGAGGCTGATAAATCCCGATCTCGTCCGACAATACCTGAAGAAGATGGCACCTCCTCTAGGTTAGTGTGTTCCTAACTTTCTATTTTCTGTGGATCATTACTGATATATGCAGTTACCCTCGTCGCATCGGCCCCTGAAGTTCAATATGTTGCCTTGCGAAATATCGATCTCCTTTTACAAGCCAAGCCCGATATTCTAAGCAAAGAACTTAGAGTGTTCTTCTGCAAGTACAACGATCCGCCGTACGTCAAACTTCAAAAACTCGAGATTATGGTTAGAATAGCAAACGAGAAGAACTACGAACAATTACTGGCTGAGTTGAAGGAGTACGCGTTGGAAGTGGATATGGACTTTGTTCGAAGGGCGGTAAAGGCCATCGGTCAGGTTGCGATTAAGATCGAGGGTGCAAGCGAGAAGTGCGTCAATGCGCTGTTGGATCTCATTGCTACCAAGGTCAACTACGTGGTCCAGGAAGTCATCGTGGTGATCAAAGATATTCTTCGAAAATACCCTGGCTATGAAGGAGTCATTCCGACGCTCTGCAACCATATCGACGAGTTAGACGAGCCTGATGCGAGGGGTTCGCTTATCTGGATTGTTGGCGAGTACGCGGAAAAGATTAATAACGCGGATGAGATATTGGCAAGTTTCGTGGACGGCTTCATGGAAGAGTTTACACAGACACAATTGCAAATTCTGACTGCTGTTGTCAAACTCTTCCTAAAAAAGCCAAGCAACAACCAGGGTCTGGTGCAGAAGGTATTACAGTCGGCAACAGCAGAGAACGATAACCCGGATATTCGAGACCGAGCGTATGTCTACTGGCGACTTCTATCGGGAGATCTTGAGGTCGCAAAGGTATTTATGATATTGCCAAACATTTTGACTGCCAAGCTAATCGAGGCTAGAATATCGTTCTATCACAAAAACCTGCCATCACGACCACGATGACGAGTTTGCCGGCAACCCTGCTAGAACAACTACTGGGTGAGCTATCAACTTTGGCGTCAGTTTATCACAAGCCACCGGAGTCCTTCGTAGGCAAAGGTCGCTTTGGCGCCGACGAGATCCAACGAGCGGCTATCCTGGAACAGAGACAGAACGCGGCCGAAAATCCCATTGCCGCATCGGTTGCGGCAGCCACCCAAAATGGCGGACCGGCGCAGAGCAATATCGAAAACCTCTTGGATATCGATTTCGATGGTGCTGCACCGGCGTCGCAAGAACACAACTCGGCATCAGCCACGCCTGATCGTGTAGCAAGCCCGGCTAGTGGAACTACACCATCAGGCGGGATGGCGGATATGATGGGACTCTTTGATGCTCCCGCGCCCCAGAACAACCTTGCGAGCCCTGGCGGTGCTGTGAGCGATATTATGAATGGATTTGAGGGATTGGATCTTGGTGGATCAAGTCAACCTCCGCCAGCGTCGGTCCAGCTTGGCCACGGAGGCGGAGCCGCGGAGCAAAAGAAGGGATCGGGCAATGACGATCTACTGGGCCTCTTCTAGGAGAAGCAAGACCAGCTACCTCATCAAACGGGAACCCGAAATCCATGGGCAGACGAACGCCGAGAGAAGCGCGGGGATAACCTACTAGATCTGTGAGATGAGATGGGTGATTGACTGTAGTAGTCATTGGGCGGTTGCGCCGAACTGCTTAAGGGGAAGAAGGACTCCTTGGAGAAGATGGGTCGAAAAGTGGTGGTATTATGAAATGACTACGAGAGAAAAGCTTAGTTAATTAGACAAGAAATCATGATGCGAAGACATGTTCCCTTCCCGGCTTATGCCGGCGTTCCTTGTGATGCTCTATGCTTTATACAAATCCATGCGCCTCGGCGTTCTCTTATGTCTTTACGCCGGAATAGTGATCCCGTCCGCCGACTGTATAGCAAACATCGGCGAATATTACGCCCTCACGGCGCACTCATTCACTGGTATCATGTTCCCTTGTTCTTCCTCCTCACGCATCCACCCCCTGCACATGTCCTCCCACCGTGCCATCCAACGGCGGGCCCTCCGCCGCCCCGTCGTTCTCCTTCTTGTCCCGCTCCCACTCCTCCGGCGTCTGGCACTTGGCGCTCCAGGCATGGATCGCCGCGATCTCGTCGCGCAGCGCCGCGTTCACGGCGCGGTGCCGCTTTAGACTGTTCTTTCCCGCGAAATCCGGCGATACTATTAGTGATGTGAAGGATTGGCCGCAGCCGCCTGTGGAACAGTAGATTAGTTAATGACATGAGCCAGGTGAGGTAAGTGGGAGGACGGAAGGAAGGGAGTGAGGGAAGGAGCAGTACGGAGATAGGGGACTATCAGTGGAGACAACTGGGAAGAGTAGATCTGGATTCTGGGAGGAAGAGCAGTCGACGTACCAGACATGTCGGTGACTTCGACGTGAACAGCGTGAAGCCGCTCGGTCAGCGCCGCTTTGAGCGACGCTTCGGTGATGGTGGATTCGCTCATTGTTCGGCGCTCAAGGAGTGACGGCGTGGGTTTCTTGCTTCGGTGTTCACTATTGGTGTCTTGCCGTAGGCTGTATAGTTGTGAGATATGATATGTGTAACGGCGGTCTATTGGGTACGACGTGGACTATAAAGGTGCTCGTCGAGATCGCATGTTACTGCGCTCAGTAATATCGATGGATAGACGATAAAAGAGTGCCCCGCGATGATGAAATTGGTTCTCGGTTCTAGAAGCCAGGAGCTCCGATACGCCGCTTATCGATAGTGATTGACGTGGGGTGTGGGGCTACCTTACCTGTTGACCCCCTTGTGGCTGAAGCTTCTGAGTGCCGTATCTGTGGTAACATTCCATCGAATATTGGCGGTATCCATATATGCATCATACATGATGGATATTGGGGCAGTTAGTGAGTTAGCGTATCATCGTTCGACCAGAGATTTAGAAATTTGAGCCTCATGAGATGTCCATCTGGCAACGATCCAATCCTCTAAGATTTCTATCTAGACGTATCTCCAGATCCCCCTCACCTCTTCCCCCGCTAGTCAAGAGAGTAAATACGATTTCTACTTTCTCGAGCACGTGTGACGGAAGCAGGCTTCTAGCGCGAGGCCGAGCTTGGAATTCCCACGCCTCTTTCACTACTAGTACTCGGATTAGCAGCTTCAGTTCGTCCAGAATCATGGCGGCACCGCCCGCTACTTGTCTCACGGATGCGGTGGTTGCTGCAATGAGGACTCTGTTGGTGCTCATTCTTTTCAAGAGCTACTCATTCTAAGCTAACGTCACACATAGGTTTCCGGAAGAGCTAGCGGATGGCGCATGGGATAACACAGGACGTAAGAAACAAGTTTACAGTCCCTGATATTAGCTACTAGACTAACGTAAATATAGTTCTCCTAGGACAAGCACCAGGGCATGATACTGGACGCACAGTTCTTCTCACTAACGACTTGACCTCCGCTGTGGTTGATGAAGCGCTAAAGGAAGGGGCCCAGATGATTGTCTGTTATCGTATGAATTAACCCGTCCCTGAGTAGATGATTTCAGCTACTAACGTCGTGCAGACCCGGTCATTTTCCGACCCTTGAAGTCTCTCACTACCAAGGACCCTATGCAGACGCAGCTCCTACGCCTAGCTGCCGCAAGAATCTCCGTCTATTGTCCCCATACGGCCATGGATGCAGCGAGTGGAGGATTGAATGACTGGCTCTGTGATATACTACTAGATGGGGAGCATCAAGTCAAGCGTACAGTCGTCCAGCCTATTTCCCGACCCGTACCCGAAGGACACCAAGGCACTGGCTACGGACGAACAGTCGAGCTGGCCCGATCCGTCAATTTGCAAACCCTTCTGAAGCGACTCTCAGCTGGCATAGGTGACCAGCGGTACATGATGGTCGCTCTGCCACCAACATTAGATGGCCTGACTACGACACAAGAGATCACCAAAGTGGCAGTCTGTGCGGGTTCCGGGTCGGACGTATTGAAGGATACTGACGCCCAGGTCCTGGTGACGGGCGAGATGGCGCACCATTACGCGCTCCGGCATACGCAGTTAGGCCAGATCGTCGTGACTGTCTTCCACAGCAATTCGGAGCGCAAATACCTGGAGACGAGATTGAAGCCTATGCTGGAGGTAGAGTTGGAGACCACAAAATATGGAGATACCCGTGTGATTGTTAGCAAGGCGGATCGGGACCCCTTCGAGGTGATTGACGTTAGAGACCTAGCCTAGGACCCTATTGAACCTGTTGAGGTTCAATTGATATTGGATGGTAATCTGGTACCACTCATCTAACTTTACTCGATCCGTGTGACACATGGTAGAAGAGAGCAATAGGTCGTCGGTGCTCCTAATTAAGTCGTAAGTTGCAGACGCTTCATCGTCATGAATCTTTCGTATTTATATCCCGCCAATTACCCCTACTCGGTTCGCCGCTAAGAGCCGCGTCGCCATCTTCTAAACATGTGTCTACGTCGGGGCCACCAATGCCCTGCTCCTTCCAAACCAGTAGAAGTCTTCGCGGCATCTTCCATGCTTGTCTTGCATCTTCTAATCGCCCCTCGCTGACGAGTGCTCGTATCCTCTCTGGGGTATCTAGAACCTCGATAGCCAGCTGTTTCGTCCGTGCTCTCCTGCGACGTGCTTCCTCTTCTTCGGCTTTAGTTGCATCAGGTGGTGGAATTGACTTCCGTAGCGAGTCTCGTATGGCCGAGGCTTGAGAGTATATCTGGGCGATAGCTGGATCGAGCGTAGAGGCCATGGGATTCAAGGGGTCCATATTCGTCCTCATCTTTAGTGTATCAGCACCGTAGCTAGTACCGTTATATGCATATGTCAAAACTCACTTTTCGTATGGTCTCCGTGGCCGTGATCAACTTGCTATAGTTATCATAAACCAACGCCTTCTTCTCGGCATCCAACGCCCGCGTCTCGCCTAGCACCCGCGTGTATAGCCGTAGCAGATCCTCCATCCCGTTCTCAGTTAGTGCCTTTTTGACGAACGCATCTGCGTCGAACCCCTCCTTGTCCATCTCGCCCGGCGGCACCTCCGAGTAGTGACCTGTCTCACCAAACGGATCCGTTACCTCCAGCTGCGGCGGCGTGGGTGCTGCTTGCTGCTTCTTGAGGTTGTAGTACTCGCGCAGGGCCGCGCGGTTGCGCTTCGTGGCTCCGGGGTTGGCGCTGGCATTTGGGTTGGGGCTTGAGGTGCTGTTTGAGTTCGGGTTCGGTGAGCCGATGGGCGATCGCGACGCATCGAGACTGGGTCGTGTGGATGATGTTGGTGTCGTGATTGCTTGGTGAGAATTCGTGCGCCGCGGTGGCTCGCGGGGAGAGGCTATTGTAGACATTTTGGCGTAGTATGTAGCTTATCTGAGCTACCTAGGAGGTTAATTGTTGTCCGAGAGTAGTGATGCGGAGGGGGATATCGGACGTTTAGAATAGGGGTATTGAGGTGATGTTGAAGTTGACAGCTACGGCCTGAGCTTACCTGCGAAGTGAAAGTTACTAGTGAACTTTAGCGCGTTAGCTGCAGATCTCCCGCATTTGTAGCGCATGAGGCCGCTGATACGCCGCCTACAGCATCTCCTTGTGGGTCCGTCATATCACCAACCGGTGAGCTTCCATGTATCGGCTCAAATCGTATCACACTTCTCTTCTCATGGATTGGTTATCCAACCGAAATGCCAACAGTGAATTAAAATTGTCATGCACATCCTAGGTCACTCATCACCCTCAATACATATGAATATGTGAGAAGGGAATATAAGAAAATGAAAGCTTGCATAAATCGGATTACTATCCAATCTCTCTCACCATGAGTTCGGATCTTCCAGCACAAATCCGAACCAGTCTACGAAATCAGGGGATACCAATACCATCACTAGCTTGGATACAGAGCGCGTTACCCAACCGGAACCCGCTCCCTCCTCTCCCCGCCTTAGTAGCAACGGTCAAAACACGTCTATTGGCAGCGGACCTAACCAACCCAGCACTCTTCGAGCATCCCGCTCCGGCGCTCCCGCCTAATCTAAGCAACCCGGAGATCAAGGAGACAAAGCTAACCCAGGACATCCCCGTGCAAGTCCTCGACATCGACAACCTTGCCAAAAGCAAGTGGGAGCAAGTCGAGGAGCTCGAGGCCATCGCGCGGGGTGAGCAGACGCGCGGGCGGGAGATCATCCGCCTGCCCACCGGGAACGAAGGGGACGAAGAGGGAGACGACGGCGGAGTGGGTAGCTCCAGCGCGCCGCCACCCGCTACGCAGGGCCGCAACGCTGCCATCAACGCGAATATCGCCAACGCGGCGGCAGCGGCAAAGAGCGCGACGCACCGCCTCGTGCTGCAGGACTGTAAGGGCCAGAAGGTGCACGGGCTGGAGTTACGTCGGATCGAGAAGTTTGGCATCGGCACGCTGAGTATCGGGGAAAAGATCCTATTGAAGCGCGGTGCGGTGGTTGCTCGCGGCGTCGTGTTGTTGGAACCGGCGACTTGTGTTGTACTTGGTGGCAAGGTTGAGGCGTGGCACCGGGCATGGACGGACGGGCGGCTAGCGAGGTTAAGGGAGGCAGTAGGCGCTGATGCGCGAGGATGAATTTGAGGCTCTTTCAACTAGCACATGGTGGTAGATTATAATGAGTTGCAGTCTAAGCTATGATATGGCCTGAACTTGAGCCTCATCATCAAGATCATGTGTTAAGCGAGACCGCTATTTAATGCTATACTATCTCAATAGCTGGTTTTAGAGAAGAAGGGGTATCGCTCAGGATCGAGTCTCGTAATACCTCAAAAGTCAACCATCACCCCTATCAGCGCTATATTATTTCTGGACCTCGCGGCCTATATCAGGAGGCGTCGTAGCTAGGATACACGCGTGTACATCCGCTGTACATATAAGTGAGTAATTTCGAACTCTACTACCTGAGTAATATGGGGCATCTTATACGAAGATTAGCCTGTACATGATGCTGTTTCCCTGTCCTCATGCGGCTTGCATAAATATATGAATTGATGTCACCTAAATTCTGTACTTCTAAGCGACTTCGGGAGCTACCAATAGCACGTGGCAGCACCTGCAGCCCCTGAAAGCCGGGTCCGGGGCACATGGTTGAAGCTTGTGCGGCTACCTAAGATTAGTGGGTCAAATCCGACTTTCTAGATTTGGGCATTCCATGTCGGTAATTTCCAATGTTCCAATGTTCCCTTTTGAATTTGTGCCCATCACATTTTCCTCGGCCCTTCAGCTTCGGCTTATTTTACCTCTTTCTGTTCTTCCTATTCTTCCTAACCTTCCTCCTTCATCTTGCTTGGTTATTCATATGATCTAGATGATTTAGCTCGCTTTTTCACGCGTTCAACGCGCTGTGTTGGCCTATGTTGGCAGCATATAGCTCACTCTCCTTCAATGAACCCTTGATCTTTCACGAACATGTCTATAAGGCAGTTCCCGGGATTATCGAAACTACCTCTCGTGGGCTCTATTTTCAGTTCGGTTAGTAGTAGCCGTCAGAGACGGGACGATGGCCAGGCTCTGTTGGATGACGACGCGTTAAGCATTCCGCTTGAGAGCAACGAGCCCACTCCAAGTTCGCCTGTTCAACAACCAAGGCTAGCAGCAAGAAGTTACCAGCACGTCAGCTCGAGGTGGAATAGGTCATGCCAATTCGCCATATTCTTTGCTATCTTAGGGGGGCTAGTGTTGGCAGTATTATTACCATGCCGACACGCTACTATAAGTAAAGATGGTTTATTACCGTGTGGCAACTCGAGATATTCAATCAATGATGTGAGTCTGTATTGCCCCCACGGACTAGAGGCATTTCTAAGAGATATAAGCATACATGTTATCGCGGCAATTTTCTCTGCCCAGTTGTCGATAGAAAGCGTACATTACAATGTGGCAACGATTGCTACCTACCCAACGAGTATTCGTGAGTCGTTTCTTCATACTCATTAAGAGGTTTCAGATACTTATAATTGCCAGCTGCGATGGAGGGAAATTGGTTCTCATCGAGAGCCCTACGAGCGAAAAATCACCATCTAAAGATTCCAGCAGGGCATCATGTCCACCCAGTTATCTTCACTTAAGCGATCCTCCGTATGAGAATTATTTCCTGTCCGATTGTAGCAGTGCAAGTCAGGTCGTGATAACAAGCCCATTACCTGAGAGCGACTTGAAGATTACCAGTCCTCGATTTCTCATTGCCTGGCCCGCCGGAAATAGCGGAATTGTGATATATTTCTCACCAGAAAATGGTATCAACGGCACACTCGTCATACAACTTGAGAACGACGCTCATTCAAATCGCACCTTATCGCCACTTATTGGCGGTGTGACCGGTACCTTCTCTCTCAACTCTTCTGCCACGCTCAACCTAGCTATCTTGGGAAGTATTAGGACAATACGAGAGTTCGTTGAAGGTCCAAGTACACTATCGCCTAAAATTCAAGACGCAATCGAAGTCAATCAATTATCTGATGGAGGGATCCAGCTCAATCGCGTGTGGCTTGATAAGACGACAGAAACGTTCATGACAATACATGATTCTAACAAGACCGCAATCCCAGTCCAGAGTGGTAAGCCTCAATTCAAGAGAGGTAATTATGTCTTCAACGCTTGGTCTAGCTATCCGCAACTTCATCAGCTCGGAGCCACGGAGGTCATTAACCCAGCGTCCCAGTCCATCATTTCCCAGAACGAAGAGGATGTACAGTCCCTTTCTTTTCTTTCGTATAGTTCGAAAATGCTGGCTGGGGCCTGGAGATTTCTCACGTATTTTGGCCGTGACAGCTTAATCTCACTCCTTCTCCTACAGCCCATCCTGAGCGAAGGTGACGGAGGTGCAATCGAAGCAATTCTCAGCGCAGCTATCGAACGGATCAACTCAAAAGACGGCACCGTATGTCACGAGGAAACAATCGGCGACTACGCATCATACCTCAATGAACAGCAAGGAATTGACAGCACGGATCCATTGTGTGATTACAAGATGGTTGACACAGATTTCTTCCTTCCGATTGCCATCGACGAGTATTTCGTTAAGTCCGACGTTGGGCGAACTCGACGTGATGCATTTTTTGCTCGAAATGCGTCCTTTCTTCCAGCTAACCGTGGATACACTTATGAAGCTCTCACTTTAGCTACTGCAGAAAAGATCATGAAACTTACTGCCGACTTTGAGCATTCTCCTATTAAGAAGAACCTCATCCACCTTAATAAGGACCAGGCAGTTGGACAGTGGCGTGACAGCGGTAGCGGCTTAGGTGGAGGCCGTATACCATACGATGTCAATACAGCTTTAGTACCTGCAGCGCTTAGGTCGGTCGCGTCGCTCTCGAGCAGTGGTTTCTTTCCTTCGCATTCGGATTGGAATACGGTTGCTGGCGAGCGCGCCACCTTTTGGGAAGATAATACGCTATCTTTGTTTCGAGTCAATATCACGGCGGAGGCTGCCCGAGACCTCGTTGAGAAATACGTCAACGAAACGAGCTTTCCTGGGAATGTCAATACATCCAGCTTAAATTCGCCAGTCGTATTTCACGGCCTAGCTCTGGATGGCAAGAATCAACCAATAGTGAGGGTTATGAATACGGATGACTGCTTCCGACTCTTTCTTCTCAACAGCACCGATCAAACGCAACTCTCGGACTTCCTTTCGCAAGTAGCGGATAATATTCTACGTCCGTTCCCCCTAGGTCTTTCCACTGCGGTCGGTTTGGTCGTTGCAAACCCAGCCTACGGCGAGGGATCCGTAAACGTGGATGAATTCGGACAGACCGCGTATCACGGTACGGTAGTCTGGAGCTGGCAGCTCGCGATGATGGCTGCAGGGTTGGAGAGGCAACTAGGACGGTGCGAAAATGAGAAGCTCGCATACTGCACGGATACCCAATTGCATGGGAAGATCATTGAAGCGTACAGCCATCTCTGGGACCTGATTGACGCTAATCGTGAGCATCTCAGCAGCGAGGTTTGGAGTTGGGTCTACAGAGATGATACCTTTCAGTACACACCTTTGGGTGCTCTACCGCCTCCGGGAGGGCAAAGCCCAGTCGGTTCGTAATTTACGAATTTTCACCGAACAGTTCGCGGCAACCGGCTAACGCGCTTGACAGAAAGCGATATCCGACAACTCTGGAGTCTGGCCTTCTTGGCGGTGAAGAGGAATAATGAGTACGAGCTATCCTAGAAGCGATCTTCAATAAGTTACCAGAAAATGGATACCTCAAATCCGGTTCCGCCAGGTATGTTCTCTCTTTTCCGCGTTCCGTCACCGGTTACCATACAAGCCAGGCGTATGAGGGAGGTCACCAACTAGGCCTCATGCATCATCGAAACCAACATAAATTACATCTCATTTCATAAAACACGATGGACTGCACACAAGTGGAGCTCACCCAAATTTTCAATCATGTGGCATACCTAATGAAGAGATTTGAGGATAATAATGATAGCTCTAAGCCCGACAGCCTCGATATGTACAGAGCAAATTTCATGATTTTGAATTGCACAATTTGACAAGCGAGAGTGCTACAGGGATCTTGTCAGTACCTGCAGATTTAATGACCCGTCTAGGTACCCCTTCTGCTGACCACCATTTCTCATATCTTAGAGCGACCCCCAAATGCGACCCGCGACCTGGTACCTTTCGAGCTTGCCACCGTTTTGAGACTTTTAGAATGCCTAGTTCCCCAACATTCCTCTATACTTCTAATTACCGGGGTCTTAAAAGGTTACAGTAGATACATAAGTATGTTTCAGGCAGAGATGAATTACCGCATCATCCATGGCGACATTGTCGTATGCATTTCATCTTGACAAGGCTACCGGATGACCTGGACCGTTGTTTCAAGATCTACTATTTCCAAGCGGTCCGCCACGGGCCGGCAACCTTTCCTTCTAATCTCGGGGATCCAATTCCCGCTACAACTACAACTGCTGCTACAGCTACGGAGCAAACCACAACAGGCGACCGCAACGGAATCGGTTCAACAGACAAGATGCAAAATTCGCAGCCCCGACAGCAATGGTGTTTCGTTAAGGGAAGTAGAAGGGAAAGAACCTGTAAGTACTGTGCAAAGTTACTTTCATCGGTACATCACTGAGAGAATCAGGTGTTCGTGGGTAAGGCTGAAAGTGCGAACCATTTGCGAACCATTCCCCTTGCAGCCTATCTCTCGGTTACGACAGACGTGCAGCAGACGCAGCTCTTGTGACCATTTAGCTAATCTTACCTTTCCAGGTATATACATGCCATACCTTATACTTATGGCCCCAATGTGTGTCCGAGGATGGCATCCAGTATCCATCTACAATAGGATGACGCCCCCCCTTCTGTTCTTAGGCATGAGCACGACGATTGTTGCACACACCACCGGATTGTCCTTAGCCTGACCTCGAACTGCACCAGGCCAATTCAAGACCAAATATATGGAATATGCATATCACTGCCCCTGGTCTTGGCCAGCGCTGTGGTGTCCAGGCAATGATGTCGACTTAATTTACCCCCAGAAACATCTATCTTACTCGGACGGCAGCTGACTGTTCCTCGGCACAACGATTTCCACGATTCCGGTTCGTCCCTGCCGCGGGCTCGTTGCATACATGGAACATGTTCAAATCGCTCCCCATACGAGTTTTCTTATTCCATCTTCTACCAGGACGCCCAGTGCACGTCCCCCAAGTACCTTCAGACATGGGACGGGGCCGCAGTTACGCGTACTCCAGTTAGTCGTTAACGATTCCCTAAGCTAACTTCGTCAGGGCCGTTCAGACATTGTCGATATTAGGGTGCTCTCGTCATAGTATATCCCGTTCTCATAAATATGACCCTCCCCATCCAGCTTTCGATGCTTCAACTCACTCAACTATCTGATTTCAAGACATCTTGCTTCAATCGTCGCATAGACCAGTATCCACGACAAGCATTCGCCATTACATCCTATCGACTCCTATTGCCACCATTTTCTTAAGCCTATTCCATCTTCAACGCTTCGGGCCGTGCCATATCCTAGCAGTTCCAAATATTGTCAGGTCATACGACACCTTCTCAGCCAATTCTCACTATTATATCTTTTCAACATGTCATCTACCGGAGTCCACTACGATGGCTGCTCGTGCAATCCGTTAGTCACTATCTACTCATTATTAGTGAGGATACCGCTAACTTCGATTCCTACTAGTGGGCACTCCTCAACCTCCACAGCAACCGAACGCCGCACTATGTGTTACACGTTAATGGAGATCTCGTCGAGAACTGATAACTTCACCGACCGCGCCGTATCCGGGGCAACTCGCGACCATTTAGCAGCCTCAAACTCTGCAATCGCTGCATTTACCACCCAATTCAATGCGGGTGCCCCTAATAACGGACCAAACAACGGCGGCAACCAACCCGGTCAATGATATGCCGGCGTCACGAATTACGCATACATGGTTCATCTGAGAAACATGTACCCACGACGAAGCAGAATTTATCTTAATATGAGCCGGACTCTCTTTGAGCGGGGCGAGCAAACAACCAGAATCATTCGGCGTATCAGGAACTCCTAGATTCCTCGAAATTCATCCGTTTCCAGGGGCAGACATTTTCGCCAATCATGTCTTATTACCTTTTTTTCAACCTAGACGGTGGCACTTGGAGGTTCTATTCTACAGGGAAATATTCTTCTCAGTTTCATGTACTAGTATAACAGGAGTTTCTTTTCAGCGTGTATAGGATTAAAGCGCGGGACTTTTACGACTTCCACTTTTTTTTCATCTAAGCTTTTCAATGTATACCCCTCTATCTATTTTCATAGACTTAATGTACGATTACTTTGCGTGAGCTCTTACCTATCCTAGACAGCAGACCAATACAACCATAGCTTACTTCCGTGGAAGTGTAACACGACACAAGCTACAACATGGCACAGCCTCAACCAACATATACAAGGTACCGTCCGGTGTCATAATACCGCACTGCCTCGAAGCTTAGACTACAGTAAGAATGTGCTCCCCCACACAATCAATCCCTCAGTACCCTGTCCGCCACGTGCGGGAGCAAGGGGAGTTGATCTACAGATCACGATCCAATGGTTCTGCCTTAGTGGCTGGTCAAGGAAAGGCGTTCGGTTCAAGCTCGACTTGGTAATTGCTAATTGCAAATCAATCGGGCATACCGGCAGTACAATGTCGAGTAAGCTAACTGGGTAGTTGATTTTCCGGAGACCCCATTTTCCCCAGTGCCCTGGGCAGTGGGGCACGATATCATCCATGAATCCATGCACGGAATATAGTATCTAATACCACTAAAAGTAACAAGCCGTGAGGCTCTACTGCGTATCTCTACCGGAAGACTTTAGAAACGGTTCTAATAATTTCCACATGCCAGGGCACCGCTGCCATCAAACCCTCCCCATTCGCTCGTTTGGGCAATTTTACACCGTTCGTGTCCTGCCTTGTCCTTACTCTCGTAGACCTGAGATTGGCGGCATCTTTTGGATTCCTTTCCCACTCATCAGTCATAATGTTCATCGTTTCATTGCATACATTGGTTTCAGTTGTGAGTTTTTACAGATCTCGGTATGCCATGCTTCCCCGCCTATTGGATACCTTCAGCATGCATTAATATGCGGGCAATCCACTCTTCAACACGAGGTGCCGGGTCTCCACGAGGTAAGAATGTTACCCACCTAGCCATTTCGTAAGAGGCTGGAAGTCTCAGGTCAGGTCGAATAAAGCGTGTCTGGGCACTTGACAGGTTGAGATGTGACGAATTGGCGTCCGATATCCCGCTGACGAGGACCCCTCTAACCCCCTTTTTCGGCACGTACCCATTTCATGCATGTTCCAGCAGGGATCAGCACGTGGAGGCCATGCCCACAGAGAGCACAGAGCGCTCGCTAAGCAGGCTGGGCATCCATCGGATTTAGAAAGATCGTCGCATTTACACCAAATGGCGAAAAATAAATCCCACGAGGTTACTTTTCGGATTTCGCTAATTATCGTGGTATACATGTATTTTCCGATCACGCCGATTCGCGCCAATCCCCCAATTAATTACTCTCCTCCCCTTCCATGTGTTCTATACACAGAGACCGCATCGCACAAGCACTACCTACATCAGACGATCCTGCAACCTTCAGAACTGAGAAGACGCAGGTCTGGCGGCGGTGAAACTGGGTAATAAGGCCTTATGTCTCTTTCTAGAAGGTGTCACTAGTTAGCCTTCTCCCATGTGCCGATCGTCTTTCTTCGGCGCTTAGCCATGCGCAATGTAGCAGTAGCTGAAGAAAAAGATCATCCATGACTGGATCCATGACTGGTTATCTTGGCACGCCTGACACGCACCAGGAGTTGGGACACCAATGAAGGGGGTGAACATGCACGAATTAGCATCTTTCCATGTCAGGTACAGTACATAGTACTAAGTACAGAACGCCCGCAGCATGCGTTGTATGATGACAGCAACAGACGAAGTAGGGGGTATACAGTGTACAGGTCATATTCAGAGAAAGATCGATTCTTGACCGTGCGCATGTTGATCTACACTGGGATGCTGACGTATTGGGCGCATTGGGGAGAACCGCTATTTGTTCCACAGTATCAATGTTGCACAGACTTACTACCATTGAAGAGACCATGTATACTTCAATCCATTGGTAGCGAGAGCTCGCCAAATTGTCGCTTAGTTTTCGGACGATATCTAATGAGTTCCTCCGCTAGGAACGCTTATGATTACCTCAGTGATAAGAAGCTTTGAAGGAATGAATGAACATAAGGGGTGAGATTAGCTCTAATCCATGGTTGCCTTACTTACCAAGGTATCCATGGATGCTATACACCGACCTATACATCGACACCTCGAGAAGTACATAGCGAAAAGTCACAATAAAATACCTCGGCAGTTATATTCCCCAGTCGTTACCACAGTGTCTTGATTTCATCGCTAGATTATTAATATCCACGTTCTATGGAGTCCTAGGCTAGGTTTCAGGGCACCTTGCGTATTAATCCCTACACCCACGTGGTAATCATGGAAACAAACCATATAAGCAAGGATAGCCTAGTTCACCCACTGCCTTATGAGTTGTGGTAGCATCGATGATCCGCTCGCCAAGTCCGAATTATGTCTGTAAACCAGCAAAGCTCAGCATGATTTGTGACAGGATACAGAGAGTTGTAACAGGACAACCGACTCGGTACAGACCTAGAAGACTAATGTGATGTTAATCTACGGCGCGTCGCCGATTACTATAGAGCTCATTCTTCCAGCCATTCCAAATACAACGTACCACCCCCCCCCCCCCCCCCCCCCTGTGTATCTGTTCTATTCTATCTATGCCTCCTGTAAGCTCCGCCCCTCGTAAGTATGAGACACATCTGCCAATGGCGAGCCACTTCCGTTTTAGGCATCGTGTTAAAAGGGTAAGAAAGAGGGTTGCTACTACCACACACGGCACCTACCGTACCTGCTTCGCCGTAAGTCCCGCAAACGCCACACGTGCATCGGCCCCATCCATCTCTCCGGTCCCACTCGGGCGGCGCTCAAAGTGTAAATTTACCTAGGTGTGGGCAGAATCGACCATTTTCTTTTTTTCCTTCTAGTGTTTCTAGCCATTTTCCTTCCGTAGCTAGCTTTCTTCTACAGCCGACCCAAGCAGCTCTTGCTCATTCCTCACTTCCAGATATGGATCCTGCATGCGCGGATCCCGGCGCCGCCGTGCTGTCTGTCAGAATCTAAAAGTACCCCTCCCGTGCGGTGTTCCTACGCAATCAGTATTTTTGAAATAGCGCTGTATGGTTCGATGCTACCCTGGGAAGGCATCCGGGCTTACGACTTTCCAGAACAAATACGCATGTAAGCTCAGATAGGATACCTGAATCTCCCATAAACAAAATACTTAGTCATATCCTGCAATGCATGCGGCTCAACGGGAAAGACTCGGCGTCCGTCGCATTATTCGCTCGCATTTCATACAGATACTACCCACCTACTACAATCAAGAAAAATTTCCACGTTGTATGCCGACACGGAACAGACCTCAATCGGAGTCCCACTAAATCCCGGCGCCTAAGGTGAATCTGTGCTTCTTAAAAAAGCAAGTTTTGCTCACCTCCGATTCTGGTGGCTATATCGGAGCGAGCGAAGGTAACCCCCCGAACCTTTCCCCCAACGTTGCTCGAACGTTACATACTGTAGTTCGCTCTCCTCCACACCGGTTTACTTAAAGCTTGGCAGCTTATAGGCTACACAAGAAGGAAAATAAAGACTTCTAGAACGGTGGCCCAGGGCAGTTGTGGCACGAACCACGGCATTTTCCTACAAATAGATTTAAAGGAAACCGCGCCGTGACCAGGGTCTTCCATCCCGAGACCACGTAACCGTCTTACGGTGGGCTAGCTTCATTATTGACAAGTAGATACACGTGAAGTAAGAAGCTAATAATGTGGGAGATATGATGAAATACTACTAGATAGATAGTAGATATGTACATAGATAAGCAGATCGGGAGAAGTTTCCCAGGCCCAAATACAATAGATTAAATCATCCACCTTGTTGCCGTACATATGTAGGTTATGCACCAACTACCATATTTCAAAGCAGTTCATAATAGTGTCATACTTGTTCAATCCATAACCTTGAAATAACTTCAGCTTCTTAGTTGGCCATAGGAGCGGGTTCTCTATAAGTATCTCATCATCTGATTCGTACGTTAACGATGAGGGCGGTGTCGAGGATTACCGGTGAAACCTTTACAATACAGTAATAGAGTTGACGTTAGAACCCAAATTAAACGTTGCATAATTCAGTATTCAAGTTTCCGCGACTAAAAATTTTGCAGGTTTATTACACGCTTACTATAGGATGAGTTTAGCGAGGAAATCGTGCGGTGATTCTCAACAACTACCATATTGTATACCACGTTTAAACAATAAAGATCGGTAATTACAAATAGAGATAGTTGCGAGTAAATAGGATTACAGTGAGCCATTTGATACTAACAACAAACTACCTTATCAGATTAAGTATTGAGATATAGCTATTGCAATCGTTTATTCTCTACCCCTTAGCCATTTTTCAGGCAGGGTTCTCACCACCTTCACCGCTTCGTTGCCATTATACGGTCAATACTTACCTCCCAGTTTCATACAGTAACAACGATGCGGCTTATGAAGTGTATAAGATGTGCGTTTAGGACTAAGCTTCCTAAATTAGTGAGATCCATTCCCTCTGCGAAGACATTTTGTGTAACCTTCTACGACCTGGGAAACTTACATCCGTTCATCCATAAATTTTCGTTAAGCGATTGGATGTCGCTAAAGCCTTTAAGAATGTCTTATGTATTGCGTGGGCTATTTTCTATTTTTTGCTGTTTTCGACGCAAGGTAGAACCAACGCAGGACACGCCGACTCATCTCCTGTACTGTATTTGACTTGTGCGACGTAAATACGCGATAGAATTCTAGGGAAGTGAATACTATACGCCCATAAGCAGCCCTATTAACCCTCTGCTTTTTTCTAACTTGAATAGTATCGTCGTATCCTTGTCAAACAATCCCCAACGTTGGCTCTTATGATTACACCTTCACACTAGACGTAAGATAGATCACAAAAACAGTAAGAGTATTAGAATCATACTAAGAGTTGCTTGTCGTTTTTCCCTATATGAAGACTTCCTAGTAATAACATTGATATCAGATCATGTAACTACTAGATAGTAATTAAGAGGACCATATAATGGTTTCATACGGAAGAGCTTATAAGCCCCCAAGTTTCCATGCTAGCATTCCAAACAAGGAAGTTGATTACGGCCGTAAGCAGAACATACGTCTTACTACAACCAGCCTATCGTTCGAATTGGTACGGTCACTGGGTGCAGGTAGGTACCAAATCCTCGAATCAAATATAGAAACAGAAGAGCCGCAGCCGTCTCTACCCGGGTTGGGCAGGTCCGCTAGTAAACCATCCAAACTAGCACCGTGGCTCTCCAACCCTTGGACTCGACTATATGTATGTAATACGCCCAGCCCCCGAATCGTGGCGATAACGCCATCCTCTCATCGCGCACACGTTACCTACTCACTGGTAGTGTTTCCTCGGGAGAGTCGAGTGCCGAGGCTTCACTATTTTCGTATGAGTCCGCTGCATGTTGGTAGGTATGTATGAGTTGCATACTGACCATAGCGCTGGTAGTGAACGCAATATACATACATGAATAGGAAAGTCGAGAACCATTGCATATGCAAGGTACGTCTGCAACAGGAACATTGCATACCCATCTCATCCGTTCATATTTCATTCATCGCCTTACGTATGCAGTGCTTCATGATCTGCCCTCTCATCTCTCCCGCCTAACCCTCAAGTACCTGGCCTCAGCCCCCAAGACATTCGAAGTCGGTCGCCTTGCGCCTTACGCCTTACGCCTTACTGTAAGTAGCCCTCCATCGAGGTGCCGGTATCGAGTGCCGTGCGCCACTGCGATGCTAGCTTCAGCTTCAGGTCTTGGTTCAGGTTATTCTTATAAATCCCCGAGGGGCGTTCCAAAAGTCGCTGCTGCTGACGCACCGGGCCAAATGTCTCCCACGTACCCTACCTATGCAATGCATCGTACATCCATCTTCCGTACATCGCGTTAGTGAACCACCCTTAGACACCTAATTACCTCCAAACCCTCCACTCTTACTTATTACTACGCCGTTCTCTACCCCCAAAAGAAACGCGGGACTGGGACCGGGGCAGTTGCATCGTAGCAACTTGAGATATTAGCTAACATAAGCCGCCCGCGGCCCCCCCTTCTGTCATCCACACCTTAAATCCCCAAGTCTCTCCTCCTCCCTCGCCTCTTTTTCTCTCCAACGTCAAAAAATAAAAGAAGAATCCATCAATCTGAGACCCCGTGGAATGTGCGTCGGAGGTGGGGTGAAACATGAAACGAGCCCCCAATCATAAATCTTTTTATTCTATTTCTTCTTTTTTTGCACATTCGATACGAGTTTCATGTTCTCAAAAAAATCAATCAATCACACGTGGGATACATACGTATGTATGTCTATGTGTCCCATTCGATGTGCTATACTCGGACTTTGCTAATTACACACTGATACTTGCGGACCTCGATGCAAAACCCACAACCTTAATTTACCCAAGTATGTCTGTCCCCTCCACACACGGGATCGACTCTTATATACATGTTGAGAAGTCTGCTCCGGCGCGCATCGGGGCGCACAAAGCAGAGAATCGTGCAGAAGTGACGTTGCCGCACCCCCACGCGGTTCGGCTCCGAACTTCCTTTTATATAAATATATATCACGATGGATAGAATAGGTTAGGTATACGAGAATGATATCAAATGCTGAGCAGCTATTAGCTAGGTAAGTAGGTAGGCGTTTGTTTCTTAAAAAAACGACAACACAAAACTGCCGTGTCTATGTATAAACCGATGTAGTAGTAGTAGTTATGTAGATAAGCAATCGTCCCTCCTGGATGCTCAAACGCGTATGCTTTGACGCGGCGCGTCTCGACCCTTTCATGGGGCGTCTATCGATGTCTCAAGCTTAGGGGACGACGGACACGTCGTATCTCCACGCAAGATCATATCATCTAATTCGGGACTCCCGGGAGATGACCCGGTGGTGCTTCATGAAGCTCATCCGCGTCTGAGATGAAAGGAATCGGAATGGTTTCGAATGCACGAATGAACCCTCTAGTCCTAAACCTAATAACCTTGCGCCGCGCTTGTCTATATTGCTCTCTGTTCTTAATATAAATCACAACTTCGATTTGACCAGTCATTGGGGTACGTGGCCTTCAAGTCCGGCAACAGTAGCCAAGTTGACTTGGCTAAGTTGTTCGTGGGCCTCCCCGCTCAGTCCAACACCAGCGAGGAGAGCGATGGCCTCGACGACGTCTTCGGGTTCCAGCATATGCCATTTGGCGAGAGTGACCTTCGTGCTTGCACCGATAGTAACGGTGAAGACGTGGCTCCTGTCGACTTGGGTGCCGCTGAGACCATTCAAAGCTCGGAACATGTCCTCATCGGTGAAATCGTCACCCATGCAAAGGACAAATTCTAGCTTTTCATTCCCAGAGCCATCAGATGCGGTTATCTGGGCGATATCGGAATTGTAGTCGTTGATTAGACGCTTGGCTATCTCGCCCTTGTTGATAAAGGTTGGTCGTACCTCGAGGTTAGCTTTGCCTTTCATTACGTCTACATCGTATTTCTTGACAACGGTCTCCTCGAGCTCCTTATGAAGTGCCAGTGATGAGTGTACACCTTGCTCGGGATCGGCCTGGCGGTAATGCCAAGTCAAGGCACAACGCTTGCGCTCAATGAACGAGCCTGAAGTGAGTCAGTAAATTATGTGATAGACTGTGGTAAAGAAGGACTGTAGCTTACCGGGTACGCGGTCGGTATACTTCTGGAAGATGTCGACCACGTCCGCCTGCCAGCTCATGTCGAGCTTCTCCGCCAGATTTTCCCAAGTATCCTTGCCAGGATGTCTGATAAAGCTGCCGTGCTCGGCACTGAAGCCTAATTCTGAGATGTGACCGAGATGCTGCTGTAAGAAGTCTTGGTCTCTCCCCGAGATGATCCAAACAGCATTTCGGTGGTCTGCCGCAAGTGCCTTTAACGTTTGAATGACACGCTCAGACGGGACGGCCGCTTGGGGGTCCCTAACAATCGGCGTGAGTGTACCATCGTAGTCGAACATAAACAGTCGCTTCTTGGCATCCCGGTACTGCTTCAGCATGAGCGTGCGGTCAAGCAGCGGCGTGACATTTTCGTTCTTCGTCGACGCCAGCGTGCCGACAAGCTTGCGCAGGAACTTTGCGATCCAACTTTGGACGTTCTGTGTGGTAACGTGTCGGTAGAGGCTCGCTTGCATCGCCATGCGTTTTTCGGCAGACATGGTCAGAGCATTGTGGATTTGGTGGGCAACATCGGTGAGGTCCCAAGGATTTATATGTATAGCGTCGCGCAGGCTTCCTGCAGTGCCGCTAAACTCCGAGAGGATTAGCGGGCCATGCGTATCGCGCTGGCACACGACATATTCCAAGCTAGTAGTATTCATGCCGTCCCGGACCGACGTTATTAGGCCGACATTAGCAGCTCTCAGCAGTGCAAAATACTCTTCCGGTGATAGGTATTGCGGATAATGCTGCACCGGCGAAAACCCTAGGCTTCCGTATGTGCCATTAATCCTCATGACCAGCTCATTTACTCTGCTTGCGACTTTGTTTTCTGGCTCTTCTCCTCCATCCTCGATAGTGTTTGGAGAAGTGACTTGTATCAGGACCACTTTTTCTCTATGTTCGGGATAGAGCTCCAGGAATCGTTCGAATGCCATCAGCTTCTGGGCAACCCCGCGGACACTATCCAGTCGGTCACGCCCCACAATGATTTGCTTATCCTTGTAGAGATCCTTCAGGGCGTCGTACATATCCGAGACGTCTTTGGACCAGGCCATCTGTTCTACCTTAGTCACGTCAATGCCAATTGGGAACACGCCGACTTCGACCCGAGACCCGTAAGCATCAACTCCAATAGAGTCCGAAGGGAAATCAAGGATCCGCGTGCAGCAGCTCGCAAAGTGGCGCGAGTAGCTGTATGATTGGAATCCAACAAGATTGGCGCCAAGCATACCCTCAAGCACCTCTTTTCTTCTGGGCAAACACCTGAGGAACTCACTGCTGGGAAATGGGCAGTGTAGGAAAAATGAGATGTACATGTTAGGCGCTCTTTGTCGTAACATGCTGGGCAGTAATAGAAGATAGTAATCGTGAATCACCACGATATCTCCCGGCTTATAGATTTCGATGATCTTATCAGCGAACTTCAAATTAGTACGGAAGTAGTCAGCCCATTCCACACGTTCTGACCGCCCGTCATTGGGCTCGTGTTGCTTATAATGAAAGAGTGGATAAATGGTGTGCTCGCCATATCGTCTCCATCGTCCTTGGTCGTTCAATGTGATACCCTCATTGGTAGTCTCAGTATCGTCGGCAAGCCATACAGGGATTGTCTTAATGCGCTTGTCCTGTATCAACTGCTGCTCCAGTTTTGCCTGGTGATCCACGGGAATATACAAGCCGTCAACCTCCGGGGGTGTCGGTGGTGCTTCTCCATCCAGCGGAATCGGAGCAGAAAGGGAGTTCAGACCTGGAATACTGGCGGTCGTATCGGGAAGAGCGTCAGGCGCGGCTAGAGCCTCAGAAGGCGATTCGATTTCGCCCGTCCATGCAACAACCGTGTGGTTCCATGGCGTCTCATCAGATGAAAGATAGGAGAAAGAGTCGAACAGAGCTGATTGGCCACGGCGGTAACCCAATTCCTGCCCAATGTTAGTTCCCCGACGAGTTTATATCGTGGACTGGCCTAGACCAAACTGACCCATTCGCCATTCTTATGATATTTAAGGGCATGAGGGGTTGTGAAGGTAACCGAGATGATGTTACCACTAAGAGCCAAATCAGGGGCAGCAGCCTTAATTTCCGAGAGACTCTCCCTCCGCCCCCTTAACGATATGCTCATCCGCCGTAGCACCTCATGGTCCGAGGTAGCGCCCTTGACCAAATTTGTAGGGGAGGACATATCTGCAGGAGACTCGGTTCGGGGGGCATTGGTAACGCTGCTATTGCCCTGCTTGGCGGGGTTCTGTGTGAAGTAGCTCGGACTCGCGGCCTTATTAGAGTCGGTGCTCGCTCGCGACGTGTAGGTTGAGGGTTGGATTCCCGGGGTTACAGGAACTCTCGTAACGGACTTTCGTAGGTGGGGAGGGAGCTCGACCGACTCCCGTGAGTCATTCCCGGCGAGCGACTCGCGAGGAGAGAAGGACATTTCTTCAGCCTCCTTTATGACGTTATTAGCCGCGCCGGCCTCAGCTTCTTGTTTGTTTTCTGCCATTTTAGTTCAGCCTTTTTGTTTGTTTGTTTCTTCTACAGGAATAGAACCACAGCGTGGAGTCGCAGTTTATCGGGACAAGCAAACGAGGTGAAACAAGCTGGACGAAGCGGCAACACAAGGTAAAGGACAAAGAAAGAGACAGCACAAAATTAGGGAGTGATAAATTAGCGGTAGTGAATAACTAGGTAGGTGGGGAGGATGTCGGTGACGGATAGCTATGAGGACTAGGCGATAGAGGATAGAATGGTACCGACTAGCTGTCGAGGTCGGAGAGGACAGCGTAGAAGGTGAAGGAAGGAAAGGAAGGTTAGTTAGACATCGCTAAGTACAAATAATGAACTCGGGCATTGGTCAGGACTGGTCCTGGTCAAGGTAGGGGATGAAGGTACGGTATACGGTACGGTAACGGGGAAGTATCACTTGAGAAATCTAGAAGGTAGAGGGCCAGAACGGCATGGGCTCATAGCGGGGCAGCTTGTCGTTGACTCGATTATTGGTTCAATGTTATACCAGCTTAGGTATGATGGTGGGGCAGTTGAGGTAAAGTGCAGTGACGATACTTGATACCTCCAGCGTTGATAATGATTGATAGATAGAAACAATGCTCCGAACCAAATAATAAGTGTGGTAGATGCAACCTGGAGGTTTTGCTCCTAGGCCCCATGTGGATTTACTTGACGACAGGTCCAAAAAGTACAAAAAGTACAAAAAACATGCGCCAACCCACCGTATGTAGCTAGCAGCCAAGCAAAATCAAGCAAGATTGAAGTGATCTCGGTCTTTCTTGTCTCCAGATCTTCAATCAATTTTGGCGGTTCGTTCCGACTGCGGGACTTGATGGGCAGATAGGCACATATGTTATACTAGGTATGTACTATATAAAAAGCATGTGCTTAGGCAGGTATTATGAATGAATTATGTACTCAATTTAAAACATCATGAATAAATAATAAAGCAACATTGAACCTTACCGTTGCACGTTGCACAGAATTTAGAAAAGCCAACCTATAATAGGTAGAACGGAGTGATGCGGGAAGTATTGTGTATATCTGGTGTGTCTGACAAGACGATGGTGGTTGTTTTGTCAATGGTGGGGTAAGAGTTGTGAGCCTGTGACGCTGGCACATGCTGAAAGACAGGCTGGGAAGAGATTTTGAAAGAGCCTGGAGACATCATGGACATGGGAGCAAATGGAAAGGCATGGAAAAGCATTGGCTACAAGCCTTAGCCCAGCTGAGGTACGTACCTAATCACCTTGTACGAATGACGTAAAGGGGGTGTAGTACCTTAACAAAAACAGCCTAAATGTGACTTCAGCGGGTTTAGTAGCAGGAAAACACCGAGGGCATTTTATATTTTGAAGAAGAAAAAAGATCAAATGTTATGGGTTATTGAATCCCGAGGACGTCGGATTAACGGCCGAGCGGATTCATTTAAGGTCTACATATTTTCAGAGAAGATCCCACGCAATAGCCTACATATATATACATAACGGGATACATAACACATGCAAATAGAGGGCCACCTGCGGCAGCCACAAGAGCCCGAGTTTACGAGAGTTTTGCGGTTTAATATTTAGATAGCGAGGCGGAGCCTCGCTATCCGAGAACATAGGGCCGTCCGCATGACTTATTTATTAATCCAGAAGTTTATCGTTAAATAGGGTACTGTCCCACCTTTCGATTGGCTGTGGGGAAAAGTTGCCTGTTCAAGTTGAATTTCCTGGGCCCCGGGGCTACAACGAAAACGGCCCCACAATAACCCTCGTAAACTCGGGCATATGTACGTAGAACCTAGGCATGTATGCGTAGGTAAGTACGTGTAGATGCATGCATATGTATCTGAGTGGGTTGTGGTATGATGGTACTAGCCTTATACTTAGGTACTATGTAGGTAAGCGTTATCGATTGGACCGCCATTGGCTGTCCCTATTCCCTATCAAGCTAATAAGAAAAGTACAGCAGCAAATGGCATCACAAATACATTACATAAATACAGGTCTATTCTTCGATCGGGTAACCCGCTATCGGATGTAAGTCGGTAAGCAAAACCACATGTCATGAGTACCAGCACATTACTTCTTCGGGTAGACCTACTCTCTGGTAATTTCTGTATTCATCGATTGGGTGTATGCAATACAGTCTTAAAGTCCTGAGGAGCCCCGTTGCGTTCGAGACCGGCCTATATCAAAGTGCGATTAAAAGGCCCGTCTTTGGGCCGCTGGTTGCGACTCTTGGCTGGCTGGTCAGTACCTAGGAATTTCAACATTTCGGCCATTTCGACCCGCTATACCTATTGGGTAGGCCGAAGAGTACGGCGACGAGATATATTGGCGACAGAACGATGGACCTTGCCAACAAGACGGGTTCCACGAATATGAATATCCCATGTGAGGCATAAATGTGAACATCGATTTCTTCTAGGTTACATTGGATCGCGGCTAGACTGAGCAATTTTACAATGAGGGATTAGATCCATGGATGTTGTTGATGCTGCCGATACTGTTGCTGCTGTTGCGGCTGTATAAGAGGATTTCACGGCCCGGGATCCCCCACGATGCAGCCGACGGAACTTTTGCTTTGCGCTCTAAGCGTATCAACCAGTATCTTGCCGTAAAGATGTAACTCAATTCTGAATCTTTATCGCGGCGGGAGCCTAATATTCAAGTCGGAGTCATGTTCTCAGTTTGAAGTAGTACTTGTCATGTCATGCCCACACTACCCGTAGACCTTGGTCAGTGCCCTTGTGGGACACTTATATCGTTTTGCGTTTGGGAGCCGCAGGTCATATATGCGCTTTTATATACGGCATTTAAGCTTGCTATGGTGAGAACCAGGTTGAAATCTTGCCATTTTGTCGTTTATCTGCCGAGATTCCCAACAACACTACCAACCATGACCGCAACTTCGCGATCCCATCCACCGCTCTTATCCATATCTCCCTTCGTGGCTTTCCCCTTAGCAGGCGCAACAGTGCTCGGAGGCTGACTACCTCGGATAACGCACTCCCTTATAGCCTCTCCTACCTGGCTGCGGTTCGTCTTCAGCGTACGAGCCGAAACACCCCCGCGATTCACGATCTCCTGAACTCGCGTTGCTAAGCTACTCGCCATTGTCCGCCAGAAGTAAGACGCAAGCGAGCCGGTCTCAAGATACGCTAGAAGTGGCTGAAGGAGATTGGCTTTATCAGAAGTATGCTTATGCGCTGGTAAGAGCGGATGTGTTGGCGTATTCGTTGTAGCGAGAATGATTTCCAGGGCAATAATGTTTTGACATCGCGCCGAGACTTCGGCTAGGGTCCGGTCGAGAGAGGGTAGCGTCGCGAGCGACCTTGCTAGTGATGCGATAGAACTCTGCAGCGCATTACGTAGGTACACCTCGAGGACCTGTAAAAGAAACTGAGGCGTCCACTTGTCCGGTTTTATGCCAGTGACCGGCGATATGAGGTAAAGCGTGACAGCGGCGGAAATCGTTCGTGCTTTGGCTTCCTCACTCTGCGCAAAAGTTGCAGTCCCAGAAGCGGAACCAATGCTAAATTCTCGTACAATCTGTTCCGAAGTGTTTTTGACAGATCTTTCGATGGGCAATATAACGGTGTCCTTTAGACTCTTGATCGCATTGACTTTATCGAGTCCATATCCTTCCTCCCCTGATGCCTTCTTGTCGAGTATTTCTCGTAATGATAATATCGTATGGGCACAGCGAACTAGCGCCCTGTGGTCCTCCTTCCTGTTGCCACCACCCGTATTGCCTGACGCCGAACTAGTGATTTCGGCATGTTGGATCTCAAGTTGCCGACCTAGCTGAAGACAGCGACCAACCGACCTCCCCAGCCTTAGGGTCTCCCATAGGCGGGCAGCAACTTGGCGTACCTCATCGGCTTCGGCATGTTTCTGTATAACCTCCTTTTCCAATTGTTTATAACTCTCATTCAAGCTCTTAACCTGATTATCGATTTCGAATATTATCTTCCCACTCGCCTCGGTCTGTTCCTTGGTGTGTGTGAGGAGAGGGATCGCTGAGCGAGTGGTCAGGAGGTCAATGTGGGAATCGATCTCTTGGGCATCGAATAGTACTTTAGACAACGGTGTCGAGAGGTCTAGTGGGGTATCGTTCGGGTTATTTGTGGCGAGGACGAGGCTGTTAGCAAACGACGATGGACTGAAACTTGGGTCGAGAAAGGTTTCATAGTCGACATACGACGCATCCTCGTCCTCGTTAGCTGCCATTTGCGCAATTAGCACAACTGGGACGCATTAGGCACCCCAATTGTTACTTGTCGGAAGACCGTGTTGAGATATACAAATATTGACAACACAGGCACTAGTAATTGGCTGAAGAACCTCATAAACTTGGAGTTTCATAGAAGATGCAACTTTGTAAATTCAGTCAAAACCCCACTAACGGTTAGGTACTTGGGTACCTAATAGCAGTCAAGCCACATAAATTCATCGCTACCATCACCACCGAGTAGCCACAGCTCTACCATCATTTAATCCATTAACATTCACCGGTTGACTTTATCATAATCATTTTAATTAGTGATATTTTAATTGAAATTCAAGTGTCGTAACCCAATTCCCACGTCCAAGTGACCCTATATTCAATACAAGAAGTCGTATAAATGATCATATCTCATCCAACCTTTACGGTCGTCAGTCGACTCTCATCCCATCCTTAAATACCGTAACTCTTAAACGCAGCACCATCATCCTTCTTGGTACCGGTCGCACCAGTGACACCGCCGACGGTACCACCAACCGAGTTCGTCACGCCGCCTACGGTGTTTCCAACACCTTCGGTTGTTTGACCGACGGCATTCCCCACGCCTCTGGTTGTCGAGTTTAGGCCCTTGCCGACGCCTTCGGTAGTACTTCCGAGAGCGCCGGTGACACCTCCGAGTAGGCCGCCCTGGCCCTTGGCCTTCTCACCTCCGGTGAGGACGTTGTCAACTCCACCGAGTACACCGCCGAGGAGACCGCCGCCTTGGTTGTTGTTCGACATTGTGAGTGGTATTGGTAGGAGGTTTGTTGTGGGTGTGTTTTGTCTGAATATCGGAAACCCAAAAGTAGCAGTTGATTTTTCTTCTCGCAGGGTTACTAAGGTGTTTGATCGGTTTTGGTTTTGGTCTCTTTACACACCCATAAAAGCAAAAGGGTCTCCAGGTCTTATTATACATCTGAGCCTTGCCATCGCAAGCTACATGATGTGATGTAATATCCTAACCTACGGATTCGAACCCAAGGACACAGAAACGCCACATGAACGCATACTCTTGTGGCTTGCGTCAGATCGCCAGGTTGGTGTGGCTAGAAACTTGTTTCATTCACCTTCTTGTGAGACCCCAGAACCGGGGTTTGGTTTCTTACGAACCATTCGCAATCCAGATGCGCTCATTTGCGGCTCGAAGACCTTTCTAGAAATCTGTTTGATTTGCTGATCTGGATCTGCAGCCCTAGTAGCCGGCGGCCAAGACCGGGACTACCGCTGGCGTCATCTATGGGGAATTTCATCGGAGATCGGTGGATCGAACAGAATCTGTCGGGTCAAGTCGCCAATGATTAAGACAATGACGTCGCTTCTAAGATAACCGTCAACATTGGAATTCCTAGTGTGGGTAATAACTTGAGTTTTACCATAGGTCTCCTCGACTCATTCGCTAAGTGAAACTAAATCTCTGCCATCATCGATTCGATTATCAGTCTAAGCCATTCTAATATCGAATAGGCGCCACGTTGAAACGCGACATATGGGCTGTCTAGGGTTCAATCTACTCGACTATCCAAGGTAAGAGGTCTATTTAGACCGAGTCTCCTTTATTTTATGCTTTGTCGAGAAGTCCTCATTGGCTCGATGCGTTCCAACCATACAGACTCACAGCAGCTGACTGATGAGGCTTTTCTCGCTAACCTCGTACTAGAAGGTAGTACATTAACTTCGATAATCGGATATCCTGAGCTTTATCGGACCCCTTCTGTTCTTGGGGTCACCTTGTTAGCTATATCGGAAGCCGCCGATCTTGACGTTAGAAGCTCCTTGCTCCATAGGAAATCATGTAGTACTCATCATAATAGAAGACATATCGTATATGCGGAGAGTCACACGGGTATCGCACATTGATCTGGTCCTGTGTGTGGGGCATGTGCGTTTGAACCTCCCACACCTGTCCACCCGCCCGGGACGACCGCTCGTCTCCGCATGTCAGCCGATAGATAGTTGGTACTGGACACAAGATAGACTACTCAGTTGAGGGGTTCGAGATTGAAACGGTATATCAGGCAAGATGGGGGTTTTCTAGACAAACAGGTGTCACCCATACATTACCATATTGACTCGCGTGATCTTTCCCAGAGATGGCAAGAAAGTACTAGTATCGACAACCACAAAGCTTCCGGACCGATATGAGAGTTGATAAAGGATACATTAGGTCCTAACAAGCCTACTACATATCAGTAGCATTTAACACATCTACATGCCGTTTTTGGAAGATAACGTTCATTGATCAGGAATCGCCGACAAGTGGCTATCCAAAAGGTATCTAGAAATAGCATTGCACTATAAACCATGCGATAACTTTTCTAGCTGGCAATCTTCATACGTATCTCATCGAATAACAACCACAACCCCTGGATTCGATCGATTTAGTAGACAAACACAAACTCTTCATTGTTGAGATCAGTCAAGTTCTCAAACGCCCGTTCTCCAGGTTGTTCCACCGAATCATCGAGGGCCATCTCAGTGACGTCGCCCTCCGCAGCAGGCCTGATATCATCCCCGCCCTCCTGGCGCTGTAGTGCTGCTGCAGCCGCGACCGCAGCCGCTGCCTCTTTATCAGAAGTCATGCTGGTGTCGACAATGACAGCACTCTTCCCCATAGCTACGCGTTTCTTAGCATGGCCCGCATTCAAGAACCTGAGGTGTATGGACGTGATAACCACTAAGATGATAATCACGACATAGAGCGCTAGGTTCGAACGCAGACCCCTGGAGTAGCCCGGGGCTTCGTTCTGTGTGTATAGCAGTGGGCCAATGATGTTACCGATGGATTGTCCGATTAAAAGGATTGCGTTGGTAGATTTTCTCTTGGTGTCGCCGGCCGTGTTCTGTGATGCCCAAGAGTAGATAAGCGGAGCTGGTAGGTTGCGTTAGTTTCCGAGCTGGGAAGACTCTCACGATGGTACTTACTTATTCCTGGATAAACTGAGATGAGATAATAGCCAGCCAGAAGCGCTCCTTGGTCGGACGGATCTCGAGGAATGACCATGAGCATTACACAGCCAGCGATAGGGGGTAGACAGAGCAGTGCAATGACAGGTCCCTTCATCTTGATCTTCTGGGCAAGGAAGGCTCCGCCCACTGTCGCCACCAACTGTACGAATCCGAAAGGGATGTTGAAGAGGATAGTCTGAAACTGGTCGAAGCCGAATGTCTTGATAATCAGTGGCCCGAACGTCGAGATGCCACCAGACGGGACGCTAATAGAGAAGAGTAGTGCGAACCAAAACCAGGATTTGGGATCGAGCAAGGCTTCCTTGAGGTGGTCGTTCCGCCACTCGCGTGACACCACGCCCATCTGATTCATACGGAGCCGCTCGACGGCAATGATCTTGTCGTCGTCGCTGAGGAACTTGGCCTCGATCGGCGAGTCGGGCATGAAGGTAAGCATCACAAAGCTGAATGCAACGGTGATGATTCCGAAGAACATGAAGATAATCTAGGCCCTATCGTCAGTCCATGTCGTAATTGCGCGCAATAGAATAGCGATTATATTTACCTGATAGGAATGTAGCTTCGACGATATATGCCCCAAACCATACGTGATTAAACTACCGAACTTGGCTTATTGTTAACTGTCGCTCGTCTCATTCGCAGGGTATGAAATCTTACCATGTTTGTAAATCCATTCATGGCACTATACAATCCAAAGTCAGTACCTTAGTTACCATCAACCAGGATCTTAGGGGCAATGTCCGGCATAGCCAGGCAGTTATAGGGGCATTAGAGAAATCCGAATAGTACTTACTACCAATAACTGGTCCTAACCGTCTGCTCGCGTCGCCTCCACCACATCTGCGTGATGGCAACGAAACTCGGCGCAACACTGGCCTCAAACACACCCAAGAAAAAGCGTGTAGCAAGAAGACCACCGAAGTTATGCGCCGCAGCCATGCAAGCCAGTGAGATGCCCCAGCACAGTACCATAGCGCTGGTGAACTTAGCGATGGGCAAGCGCACAAGTAGCCAGGCTAGAGGCGGCTGCATGACGAGCTGCGCCAGGTACACGATGCTGCCGAGCCAGCTGTACTGGTCGCCGACGAGGCCCGTGTCGTCGATGAGTCCGAACACGGAGGCATAGGCTAGCGTCGCTTTGTCTAGGCCTTGCAGGAAGTATACCGTCAGCATGATGGGCAGGATGACCAAATCGATGCGCTGCAGCACACGCGCTGAGTCCTCCGGCGTCACGGTAATCCGCTGTCCGGCGGTGTTCTTAGCCAGGAACGTGGCGGCGATGTCCTTCGCCCCGGCGCCGCTGCCGCCCGGCTGGTCGGAGACCGCCGGCGCGGGCGACACATGTTCGGCTTCTTCTGCAGCAGCCGATGGCGAACCCATTGTGATGCGATGTGACTTGTAAAATCCGGGGTTTTCCTTTTCTAAACGAAGGGATAGATGTTGCTTTTTCTATGTAAGCCAAGGAACGAAGTAAGGGGGCTAGCGGATACCAGATACCGGGGTCAGCGTGAGGAGTAGGTCGTGGGGGGTCTTATTTGACTCTTGGAGCTACCTCTTTCGATCGCAGCCTTGCTTATTACTCCGCATTTCGGTAACCGGCTGGTCTATCAAATCAAGCGTACACCGCTGTGCTTTCAGCTGACTGTATGGTAGTATCAACCAAAAAATCGGGATGCCCGATGCCTAGGTTGGGAACCGGAGTAGAAATCTCGAGCGCATATTGGCCCGAATAGATAGATGCTCTTGGGAGTCGGTAGAGATATGGACCTCTCATCTACTCTTTATTTGAGGACTATATTAACGAATGGCGCTTTGTTTGTCCTTATCACCCCTCAGTTACACTAGACGGAGAATATGAAACGGCTCATTGCGAAGCCTGATAACTTCATCCGATGTATCAAACCTTTAGACGGCCACCATTATACAGATAGTAATTCACCAAAGTCGCGACTTAGGTAAGTAATACTTCTGTGATATGTCTGGAATACGAACCAATATGTTACAGATGAGAGTATGCCCTGTACCAATATCGGGACCATGTTAAGGTAATGGCCGGCATCCCAAGTCCGGTAAGAGACATCTCTTCGGGTGCTTTATCGGGCCACGATGCTGCGAAAATGGGGAACTAAATACCTTGTAAACGGAATTTGAATTATACCACCTATCAAGTGTTCGGAAGTAGCACGAGGATCTGTCAGAGCGTTTTCCGACATACGTAATCTAACCTCGGGCACCAGCCTCACCGCCGATATTTATTGATATCTGATGTTCATGAGTGGGGGGTTTTATTAGTTGGAGTAAAGTTTATTGTAACCACAAGAAACGGCCAAGTCCTCTAGTGACAGTCGAGGGGATTAGTTTCCATCTGTGCTCTCGTAGATAATTCTCGTATAAGTACGAGGTTTGTAAACAACTAGACCTCGCCCGGCCGGTGCTAAATTAGTGCCACGAATGCTGCCGCCTGTCTACCAGGTGCTTCGGTAAGTTAGAGCGGATCACGCTATATTCGTTAGTGTTGTGAAGGGTTCGAATAGTTTAATTATCATCTTCACGCGTAATCAACGATTGAAAATTACTACGCCTCTTAGATACGAAAATCTATTCTGTTTAGTCATAGAGATAGTTTGACACAAAGGTTGACGACTTTGTGAGAACTAATAGGAATAGAGTAGGTAGCGACGTGGATGATATTAATAGTGTTATGTGTCTCATATAATCTTCGGGACTAGTACCTACGTATCGACCACCGCCCCCAGTGATACCTAAGTATTGGGATCTCAAATGTGTTCGTAAATCTTGCTGATTGTTGTGAAATTTCGCTTCCTGCTCATGTCAGCACATAATTCTATGATAGTACACTATTTTTGGCACCGGGTCATGTAACTGCAACTGGTTAATATTATATTTCTGTGATTGGAGTTTCTACCCGGACTTATGAGGCGAGTGCAAGGTATCTTTCAAGATTTGAAGCTGTGGTTGCCCGATAGGAGATTACACCTCGGCAGTGTTCGTATACATTCGACAATGGACTTATGTTGGAAGAGTCGTGAGGAGACATCGCATTTTGGCTCTAATGCAGTACGTTGACGGTAAAATCGCGGCAGAAGGTTCCATAGTCAATACTAAAGGCGATACTACCTAGGTATATACCAGCTTGTGAGCGATATCCGAAGCCGAGCATAGGAAATTAAAACCTCTGCTTTGCCGTAAACGATCGTGCGGGGTGATGTCATTCAAGGATAGATGCAAGGGACAGAAATACACGTACAAGCGAGACTTGGCAAGGCGATTCATGTAAGGCAGCCAAGAAGAGTCAGATAGAGCGAAACACCAAAGTACCAAGATGGATATTCCCGATTTCTGATTTCTGATATCTTTACAAGTCATACAGATCGTTCGACAGCATGTGAAGATCACATTGCCCCTTACTGCGTAAGTGCGGCTGTCGCTCACCACGAGGCTTGGGGTTAATCTCCCCCTTTTCCGGCGAACGGACGCTAGCTAATAAATCTCTGCATCTTACATATATATTATATATACATAAGCGACGGCATTGCTGCGTTTTAAAATCAGCTCTCGTATTAATTAATGCGCTATATGCTATCTAGATCCCCTGCAGGTCGACCAAGGGTCACCTACCGATTGGGCTAAGCACGTTTGGAGAAAAGCAATACCAAGACGTCCCAAGCGTTCCAACCGTTCTTGAGAAATCCCGGGGTTCCCCACATTGGATGACTCGTCAAATCAGGCTTGCTGTTCACAACGGTAAAAGCTTGTTCCCCCACAAGAGTGTGTGCCGAAGCAGCTCTCCAAATATTGCATTCTTTCAACGTGCCGTCGGCCTAGGCCCGGCGGTTAGATAGGATCCGAGCTCTTAAGCATCGATCACGCGCGTTCTCTTCTTTGTTTGCGCGCTGTTGGTCTGTTGGGGAAGATGAATACAATGAACACCTGGTCAACGTCTTGGAATGTGGTCAGCCTGCATGGGTCACACAGCCTCGAGAACATGTCTGGGGTGCTGGGGCAACGTCGGAGCTAGGAGAAAGGGGGAGTGGAATCCTATCAGATGATGCTGTGGAATGTGTATTAGCCTGCTCATGTTCTCCATACGACACCCCAGACATATACATATATGAGGGTCGAGATGCCTCCGTCGAAACCTAGCATGTCCGTCCGTGCCCTCTAACCCTAACCGACACCAAGTCCCGGCACCAGCTCGGAATCTCCCGAGCCCATTCGGCAGACCAATGACCACGATAAAGGCCGTCCTTCTCGTGCTGTGCCAGCTCTACTGCCTAGTAACCGCCGTTGACACTACTGTCGACTTGGTCTGCAACAAGTATGCCGGCGTAGCTACACCTAACGGTATAACTCAATGGTTAGGTATTCGATATGCCGCCGCGCCAGTTGGGAACCTGAGGTTCATGCCTCCACAGGATCCGCCATGCACCAATGGTACCCAGATAGCAGACCAGGTACGCCTACTCACCACCCTCAACGGACAGTAGTTTTTCCTACTCTCATCTTTCGCTGAGGCTTACTTCGTTTCTTTGATCATAGCATGGTAAAATCTGTCTCGCGACTGATAACTCTCCACCTAGTAGTGGTAACGCGGAGGACTGTCTGTTTCTTGACGTGTACGCGCCAAGTGACGCGACTTCGAAATCCAAGCTACCCGTGTTCTTCTTTATCCACGGCGGAGGTTTCAGCAGCAACAGTAACCCGAATTTTAATGGATCGGGCTTGATCGAAGCGAGCGGACACTCCATTGTCGTAGTCACTTTCAATTATCGTGTAGGACCTTATGGCTTTATCACGAATGGTGACCTTATTAAGGCCAACAATGGCCTACGCGATCAAAGGAAAGCGCTCCAGTGGGTGAATCAGCATATCGCCAAGTTCGGCGGTGACCCAGGCCGCGTGGTCTTGGGGGGCGATTCCGCAGGTGCTGCCAGCATCAGTCTTCAAATGGTGGCCTATGGAGGCAAAGATTCCGGCCTATTTCATGGGGGCGCCGCTGAGTCAGTATCGTTCGCCACGGTCCTCACCATCGAGGAAAGCCAGTACCAGTATGACAATTTCTCAAGCCGTCTCGGATGCGGAGGCTACAATTCTCTCGCCTGCCTGCGGAACAAGACTGTCGAGGAACTGCAGACTGCGAACACACGATGGCCATACCCGGGTCAGAGCAGCAGCCCAGTTTACATGTGGAATCCGGTTCTAGATTATGACTTTCTCACGGATTACACATACAACTCTTTTGCCAAAGGTGAATTCGTCAAGATCCCCGTTATCTACGGCGATGACACCAACGGCGGGACGGTTTTCACGCCTAGGGATACTTCAACGCTCGCCCAAAGCGAAAATTTCCTCCGAGCTCAGTTCCCGTATCTAACGCGAACACAACTGGACAAGATCGACGCCATGTATCCGAATCCAAACACCACCTGCCCAAGCACCGGCTGCTATTGGCGTCAAGTTAGTAACGCGTACGGCGATATGCGCTATATGTGTCCGGGGTTATACATCTCCTCCGCGATGACGCAGTACGGCGTCGGCAGCTCGTACAGCTATCGGTACAACGTCGAGGATCCGCAGCAGATGGCAGATGGGCTTGGCGTCCCTCACGCCGTAGAACTCTCGGCCATTTGGGGTCCCCAGAACTCGGGCGGCGCACCCCAGAGTTACCTGAACAATGGCACCAATGCCGCAGTGATCCCTGTTATTCAGGCATATTGGACGAGTTTCATCCGCACATTAGACCCAAATACGTACCGACATCCGGATTCGGCTGTTTGGGAGAAGTGGGACTCGAACAAGCAAAACAGACTGCTCTTCGAGACAGGCGGAAAGACACTCATGGAGAAAGTGGATACGAACACGAGTAGCCATTGCGAGTATTTTTCAAGAATCGGCGTTGATATACGGCAATGAGCTAAGTTCCACTCCAAGGCTTAATGCAACGGCGTAGAGCTTCCACCTCTATCTCCATTGTGGTTCTCGAACGACTCGGTTTACATTAACTTAGCGTATATACTTACATGGATATGGCTTAGCTAGGCTTATCAAGAATATTACCATTATTTCAAATGACAGTGGACGGAGATATGACATTCTATTGACTTAGAGTCTAGGCTTTAGCCTCTGTATCCCTAAACTAAGGCGCAAGGGTCCTGCGCTCCAGCAAGCCCCTTTACCCAACCCTGAAAAAAAAAATGAAAAAACCTAGGACCGCGAAGTCAGCGTTAAGCTCCATAGCGAATGTCCACCTCTTCGGTATCCACGCCCAGGTCTCGTCCGCCACCTTCTGATTACCAATACAAACGTCGGTCGCTAGAAATAAACGCCTAGTATTCTCACGCCATACAAGTGAAAGACGTGAGGCATCAGACATAGGCTAATTATCCTCCTTCGTAGTCTTCTCCGCCCTCAGGGTCTCATTCTCCTTCCTCAGTGCAGCGACCTCCATGCGCAAAGCCGAAAACTCCGTGATCAGAGTTAAGTACTCCGAGAAGATATTCTTCATCGCGTCGCGCGTCATCTGGTTCGAACCATTGGCTGAATCCACGGATCGGCGCATATCCTCGTAGAGCAACTGCTTGGGCTTCGTCTGCCACGCCTCATCGGCGTCGTTGCAGTAGCGATTGAACTCAATCTCTAACTGGGTGTGCTCTGCTTGTAGGTGCGCGTGCTTGCTAATAAGATGCTCGCTGCGTTCTTCCGCCGTCTTCGCCGCTTCGTAAAGCTGTAGGACTAGGTTCTGGACTACGGGGGATATGACGACGCCATGGTGCCGCATGTCAGCCATAATATCGATCATGGCATCGTAGCCATCGTCCCTTCGGCGGCTGATGGGGCGACGGGATATTGGACGACGTCCAAGTTCTTGATCCATTGCAAGTTCTGTATGGTAATGATGAGTATGTAAGAAGATGCTAAGGGGGGCGGTTCAACTTACTCTTTTGAAAGGCTTGAATAGGGGAGTCTTGGGCTTCCATGGCTGTGGTAGGATATTTTGCTTTGATATATCACTCTTAAGTTACCGTAATTGTCATTCAAGATCGTTGTCAGCAGATTGACTAATCGTCATGAGACTGACTTCTATATGAGTAAGGCGTAGTGTGGGTATGATTATATATGTAAGGGGGGCTACATACTGTAGTATTTAGACGACTTCAAGGTGAGGGAAGATCAATGCACAATTCAATGCGACTGCAACGGACTTACTGCCGCGGCCGTGTAGTAAAAAGCGACGACAGTGGCGTAGTTGAGTCTGTGTTTTGTCTCGCATTGGGTCACAGTGCATACACCGATCCGCCCGTCCCCGGTGCCACGCCGCTCCTCGGTGGTATGATGCAGTAACTATTATCACAATGGAAGTTTCCTACTATTCAACCTTTGGGAAACGACGTAGATAACTACCCAATTACCAGCGATCGTGCCTGGCGACCAGTGAATTATATATTAGGCATAGTCCCGTTTCATTTTTGTGCACTAAATTGTTGCCTGTGAGCACCTTTAAACTTATAAATTGGAGGTCATAAATACTCGCCCGGGAGCTTTAGTTAAGAGATATGGGATAGAAGGTATGCAACCTTGGGACGTGAGGCTATCACGGATCTCGATCTAAGTGAGTGGCAAATTAAGCACGGGAAATCAGTATCTACATGGCAGATCAAATGAGGACCGAATTAGGACTTACACGCAAGTCATAAGCAAGCCATCTTCGAGCCATGGGGAAATTAAAGATTTAATAACTCAGGTGGCCAAGATCCATTGCCAGACGCCGGCCGGCTTTCCATCCCCGGGCCCATGATGGCATACGCAACTTACAAACCAGATTTTCTATGCGAACCATTTGACCCTGACGACATAGTCTCTCACATTTTGGACATGGTCCTAGCGGCTAGATCTATATAAGTTAGACGGCGAGTAATCTATGCTAGACTTCTTATTATCTACCGACCAGGTGGCCATTCTGAGTCAGTAACCAAGACTACATCAAGTAGAGATTCACGCAGGAATATGATGAAAACACGAATGCACATAAAACTGTACCTTAATATCTAGAAATGGCATTAAGTGCGACCCAAGACGTTACACTCAGTCGATAGCTATCCAGTTGATGGCAATCAAATGCCAAGAGCTTACTAGGGAAACAACATATTGGATAAATGACTTACTATTTTCCCGCGGGATGTCACTTCAACTTGAACTCATTACCCAAACTCTTCGATCACTTATTATTAATTTACTATTTGTCCTCTTGTATATTCTACAACTCCAACGCGCTGCCATTCATGCATTCTCCCTTCGTCCTTCCCCTGGTAAATCCGATTATAAGTTCCCGCAGCCATCATGCCTGTTATACCGGATTTCCGTCTTACAAGTCACTTTCGTTTCTCGTAAATCATTTATATCGAATATTTTCAATGGAACTGTTATAGCCTTGGGCGTATTTCGACCATCCCGGAACGGTGGATGATTCGTAACTAGTCCGATAAGTTGAAGTCGAGGCAGGAGGCAAATAAGGTGCACGTCCTATTACGTCTGTTGTTGCAGTCACACTTTCTGGAATCTTGCCGAGTTTTACGGTCGGTGCCGTGAAACCTCGCTCGGCGTCCGGCTGCCGGTCGCGCTTTCTAGATTTGTAGGTATCTACCATAATCAGCACCCAACAGAGGAGGGAGAACAGAACCACAAAGATGACGTAGCCGACAACAACGGCGCGGCCTTGGGCCTCAACGGTTGGAGACCGACTGTTGTCTGAACTCATATCTAGAGCAATTGCAAGCCCTTGGTGCTTAAATTTCGGCAGGTCGTCGTCGTTACTAGGTTGAGGGTCCTCTGACACGGCTCTATCTAGATCTACCAGACCGAGCAATATTCGGAAAGACCAACCTTAATCGTACAGATCCTTTAGCTCTCTGGCCTAGCTAGATCTACCCCCGAAGTAGTTCAATGCCTATTAATGTTCTACCTTGTCTATGTCTATCTAGGGTCACAATCATCTTGTTATGAACAATATCAATATTAACGTGAATATGACAGGGGGTAGTGATGGGGGCTTTCTTCGGTCCTTTGTTTCTAGCTCTGCCTAATGTTAATTTCCTTAGTACGGAAATTTACGAATCTTGGTCCATGTATCAGCGTAAGACCCCTATACCATTGACTAGGCATGTAATTTCCTTTGTAGCAGATTAGGATGCAACAATCTTGTATTTGAAAAGAATGGCAGTGGAACTTATCGCTCAACAAAAGTCGAGTGTTACCAATACCTCTAATTAGTGTTATCAAAGGGCCATCCAACGAGTCCAATGTTGAGCTTTGTTCCAGACTCAATTTCTTTTGCCTGCGCTTTGAGTTCGTCTACATCCCAGTTGCACCATAGAAATTTGCCCTTGAGGAAACGGGCCTCAGGACTCGCGAGCCAGACATTGAAGCTTGCCGGTAGGGACACTAAGCCGAAATCAGTTTCATAATCGTTAATCATCGCCGATTTACTTACCGTCGTCAGTCTTGATATCCTTGAAACTCTCAGCGCCGCCTGCGCTAAGGTTCATCTCGGTAAGTATCACGCCAGGCTGGGTGTGGAAGATGCTCAAGTTCGGGTTGGCAATGGCGACTGTGTCCCAGAGCCGGAACACCGCCATCTTGGCGACATTATACGAAGCGAAGTAGTCATTTAGACTAAGATGAGCGCCCCATGAGTTGATAGCAATGGCGACCGCATCAGGCGCCGCGTGGCGGAGGAAAGCCTTTGCAACCCAGAGTGAACCGGCGATATTGCCCTGGATAGCCTCAAGGTATTGATCGCCATCTGCCTCTGCAACAGACTCCCTGGGCCCGATAACGGCTGCACTATGAACAAGAACGTTGATCTTCCCGTTTCCGGCGAATTGGGCGAAGGCGGCGTCCATGTCGCTCTTTTTGGTGACATCAGCAGACATGGCGAACACCTCAACACCGGGGTACTTGTCTTCGATGAACGCCTTGTTGTCGAGAAGGGGCTGCTCACGTCGGCCGAGAAGGCCGATCCGGGACGCGCCCGCCGCAGCGAAATAGCGGGCCGTCTCTCCGCCTATACCAGTGCTGCCGCCTCCCGTGATTATTATGGACTTGCCCTTGGCGGATAACTCCGGACGGGTGGGAGATGTGGATGGTTGTGCCTTTGTGTGCCACCGCCGTGTCGGGCAAGGGAAAGGAGGAGCCTCGGCCATGACGGAAGGAGTATGTATGTGCTAATTAATTGGACTCGAGGTGAATGTACTGTTAAAAGCTCTGGATTGATTATGAGAAGCATGTTGAAGAGTGACTATTACCAATATTTATAAGAGATTGAATTCGACTATGATATTACTCAGTTCAATGAGGCCGTGCCGGAGTGGTGCAATTTGTAAAGGCGATGCCTCGGCCCTCGTGGGTTTCCTTTCTAAATGCCGGTCTTTTCTATCTTGACAAGCAATCCTATGAAACTCTGTGGGCCGTATTCTAATGCTGAGTATAGTGAGAACATTTTCCAAAACGCTGTATACTTCGAATTTATCCTGATGATGAGATAGTGTTAGATAGAGATAGGGTGAGAATCGCAAGGAAATACTAATAGATTCTATCTTATACGATGATTAGCAGAAAGGGGTGAATGATCACGTGAGCCCCTTTCTACAAATTGTCCCGCCCGACGGGACCAGTCTAACCCACAAGTGCTTACAAATGCAACGTACAGCAATGTCCATCATAACACGATTCAAGAACTTGGAGATTTTCTTCGATAATCAGGTATGTACTAATAACTACTTCTAATTGTTCCGTGTTTCAATACGGTCTAATTTGAAATGTATGCAGCCCCTGTACAACTTGTCTTGCGGTGCGGGCAGTGTAACAAGCCATTTAACAAGGGTATGTTGTACTTTCGTCGCGCCGTAGCTTGTACTGACAGCGCGATGTTTTAAGAGTCCACGCTGAAGAGACATGGATACTACTGTCGGTCCCGGAGAGTTGGCACTGCTGTCCGGCCTCGATCGTGTATTTGTTGTGCGAAAAGAAAGGCAGCTTGCGATAAGAAGCGGCCGCAATGCTCGAGGTGCATAAGCAAGGGCGCTGAATGCCAGTACCCGAACGCGCCCGGAACCCCAGAATTGGGGGTGTGGCGCGGCGATGATGCCCCCGCTGAACGGGGGAAGACGCCACCCCCTTTCGTAGCAAACTCGTCTAACGCCGACGATCAAGAAGCGACAATCAACGACAATGATATGATTCTCAATGGTGCTCTCATCTTACCGAGTTCGGACTTAGCAGACACAGGAGGGGAATACCTTCAATGGGAAAACACCGACATGGGATTCGCCGATTTTTGGAATACACAGATAAACGAGCCATACCTTTCACCGGCGTCATCATCTGTGGTTCGCCGCTCGACGCCTTCAATTGATCAAACGATCCTGGCGCAGCAAGGTCTATTCTCTCCTGGAATTTCAATACCGGCAACGCCAAGTGGCACCATTCGATCGCTTATCCAGCGGCCGAAAAGGCATGCCGGGGCACAGAGAATTTCTAATCTTATCCTCCGTACCCTAAAATCCTACCCCCTGATGATGTTGCGCCACAATACCCTTCCGCCCATTATCCACCCCAGTTTAGTATCTCGAGATGCTGAGAACGCCCACATGGAACCATTGACCAACTGCCTAAGTCTGGTACATATGATCAGTAGCGGGGTCCAGGGAAGTCGAAAACTATTCTGGAAAAACGTGCGGCTGGAATGTGAACGCTTGTTTGAGGAGGTACGTCGAGTCTAGTATCATCTATGTGGAAGTGATAAGGCGCTAATATTCCATAATCAGTATCCAAAATTAAGTAGATGGGAACTACTAGCGGCTATGCAGGCTATAACCATTTACGTTCTCATACGATTAGATGAAGGCGAGACGGACCATAATGATTTAGACCTCCTATTAGTGAAAACGGTGATCGTAAGTCTAGTTCTGTGTTCAACTTTATTTTCACCCTAACCCTATACCGTAGGTAATATCCCAGCGGCTTCGCGACGATATCACATGTCATACGCAATGTACACTATGTAACAAACAGCTCGAACCGAATTGGAAGGAGTGGATTTTCAGAGAATCAAGGCGAAGGTTAGACCTCTCTACGCATCACGCATCACGACGAGCTAGTACCAGAGAAACTAACCGAATCAAAGACTAGCCGTACTCTATCGAGTAGTAAATATGCTCATCTATTTCGATCCGGTGGCTATGTGTGATTTGCCAGCAGAGTTCATCTTAGCGCCACTTCCAGCGAAGAAGCAGCTATGGGAAGCAGACGACGAGCATATATGGAAGGCAGAAAGCCAGAAGGAGCCAGGAGTCCGGACTTCCTTTGGGTTGACCGCCGACGGTGAGATCGTCAAGCTGGACGAGGACCGGCTGTCTTGTGATGACGCATGGCTGTCCTATCATCCTGTAGGTGTCAAGAGTCAGTCGAAAAGCACTACTGGCTGGGAGGAGTGGTGTTCGGGAATAGATGGATTTGGCGGGCTTGTTATGCTCGCTGCTTCCTTAATAGTATAGTGCGTTTTACGCAGGGAATGCCTCTCCCAAATTGAATTATATGTCTCGACCAGGGGGTGCCATTAGTTCCTGATAAGGCTAACTATAGTCTGGTAGACTCCTTCGGCGTCGATCTTCCGGCCAGTATATTAGAAGCTTTGATGGGTATCTACCTGCCTATGTGTGGGTAGGTGCGTCGGCCTTATCCCATCGCAAATTCAGCGCGACGGGGTTGGAAATGGGATCGTAAATCTGCACGAGGCAAGGATTGCTGGGACGGTGCGGCTGAAAGGTTCTGTTTTGAAAAATCGTTATGCATGTATACCCCACTAGCCAAACCAATAGGGGTTCATATTTGATTTTGGCCGTGGCAAGCTGGCTGCGTCCTACATCGACGCCACAGCCCAATAAGTAAATGCTTACTTACCCCTCTCAAACTTCTAATAGCTTTCATTAATCGAACAAGAGCTTCCTTATAATACCGACGAGTTATGCCGGGACGCGCGAACTAATACGACCGACGATGGACCCGTTGGCAGCCTTAGGCCTTGCCAGTAATATTCTCTCCTTTGTGGACTTTAGCTGGAAGCTGGTAGCTGGAGCCCATCATATTTACGGATCAGCTTCGGGAGCAAGTGACAACAGCCTTACCCTTGAAACGATAGCGACGAGTATTACCGACCTAAGCAATTCCATCGTCGTTAGCGCCTCCATCCCGAAAGACCTTCGAAGATTATCAGACGAATGCCATCGAGTTGCAAAAGACCTCTTAGGTGTCATAAATAAATTAAAAGTCAAGGGGAAGCGTAATAAGATATGGGAGAGCTTTGGGGTAGCGCTTAAAGAGGTCTGGAATCAGGGGAAGATGAACGAATTATTTGGACAACTCCAAGGATTACAAAGTCAACTTCTGGTGCAAATCCAGTTCATCATGCTGTAAGATCCCGGCCCTAAGTATTATTAACTTTAGCTTACACGGTGTTCTAGGAATCAACAATCTTCGGTAACCAGAGAACTGGCAAGGATTGATGATACAAATAGGAGGCTTGACATAGAAAGAACGCAAGTCTTGCTTAGCTTGAAGCAGGCTATATTAACCGAGCTGGAAGAACTCAAACGGTACTCTCAACATACGACAGAAAACACAACCGATCGAATCCGTGACCTGCAGTACATAAAACCCGAAATAATAACAGAAACATCAAATAGGCTCCAGAATCTATCCGCATCTCTAGGACAACTAGAGAGACAGGGGCAAGCGACCGTTTTGGACCAGAAATTTCTCCGAAGCCTCTATTTCGAACGATTTGTGTTTCGACATGACAATATCAAGGAGAGCTATTCTAGTACTTTTGAATGGATGCTTAGTGACTCCCACGAAGAAATGGGTATCCCTGGAGGATTCGTTGAATGGTTGCGATCGGGGCATGGGACCTTTTGGATCCAAGGAAAGGCGGGCTCAGGGAAGTCTACACTCATGAAATTTCTTTGGCATCATCCCTCGACAGCCGACTACCTACAATATTGGGCCGGCAACGATCATAAACTAGTCACTGCTAGTTACTTCTTTTGGGCCGCTGGGGACACATTGCAGAAGTCACAGGAAGGCCTCTTGCGTACACTTCTCTTCGAGATACTCCGAAATTGCCCAGAGGTAATCGAGCAAGTAAGAAGGTCCTCAGCTGAATCTATTGAATTGGAGATGCTCGGCGCGAAAGACTCGTGGTCACTCAAGTCACTTACAGATATGTGCATCATCGCAATAGAGCAACTGCAATCTGCAAGATTCTGTTTCTTCATTGACGGGCTTGACGAGTTCAAGGGCGACAGCTACGAGCTGGCGCGGCTTATTCAACGTCTGACGGCGCATACGCACGTCAAGGCTTGCATTTCTAGTCGCCCCTGGGCAGAGTTCTACCACACGTTCGGGAGTGATACATCGTCGTACATCAAACTTGAAGACCATACAGCAGAAGATATTCGTCGATACGTGCATGGCCAACTCGACCAAAATAAGCAGTTCAAGAAATTAAAACGAGACGACGCTGCATATGAGAGCCTAGCTAATGAGGTTGTTAAAAGGGCACAAGGTGTATTCCTTTGGGTGTCTCTTGTTGTCCGATCTCTTTTAGACGGGGCCCACAAAGCAGACGAGATCGATGATATGCGCCGTCGCGTTAACGGATTTCCCGAAGATCTGGAAGAGTTCTTTAAGCAGATGCTGGACGATGTGCAACCCTCCTATCGACGACAGACATCTATGAAATTCAAGATTGCTATTGCAGCAAATAAAAGCCTGCCCTTAATGATTCATAGTTTTGCGGACGACACGCTGAAGAATCCTCAGTTCGCTTTGACCGCTAAGACGGAGCCATTACCCGAGAATAAACTAATGCAGAGACTAGAAGATATTCCGAACCGGCTCGACGCTCGATGCAAAGGGCTCCTTGAAGTCGTCAAAACAAGTGGAGCGGAAAGCCTGTATGACGAATTTGAGGTCGATTTTCTCCATCGTACAGTCCGCGATTTCCTTCGCGATTCATTAGATGCCCACGAGATGTTCCAGCAGAACTTAGAAGAGGACTTCAGCCCTTCATTGACTTTATGCTATGCATTCCTAGCCGATCTCAAACTTTCGTGGAGCATTTGGGGGCGTCCAAACCCGCGACGTAGTCGTAACGGTTCCATGTCAGTTCAACCCCGAGATTTAGGGAATCCACCTGGAACAGGTAACTCTACGTATTTACTGACCCGTTGTGTCTGGCACCTTCTCACTTACGCGAGACAAGCTGAAGCAGAGCTTAAAGATGCATCGAGACTAGAGGTCGTTCTGGATGAAGTAGGGAATGTCTTGTTCTCGCCAACTTCGATATGGCCAGACCGACATGAAGGAAAAACAGCGTTTCTTGGCCACGCGCTACATTTCGGGGTCCGCCGTTACGTCGAGCGCAAGCTATTGGACTGTCCTAAAAAAGAGAGGACTTTGTTATTATCTGGCAGGAATAGGCCTCTACTCCACTACGCACTCCTACCTCGAGAAAACAAACTAGTTGATCCTACATTAGTTAAATTTCTCCTAGGTTGCGGGGCGGACCCTAACCAGAAATTTGAACACGGTACCGTCTGGACTAAATTCTTGAGCCTCTGCGCGGCGGACGGAACCTTCCGTAAGCAAGACTCGACTCACGACGCAATCGGTCATCTGATACAATATTCTGCAGACCTTGAGAGTAGTATCAGCATCAAAGGTATACCGGAGCATAAGATACTTGGCGTGTGGAATAGGGCGAATTGTGCCAGAGATCTCATTAAGTTTCTTTACCCGAACACCAAAAATATATTACTTTCACAGGAGCCATCTTGGTTTAGTTTGAGACGATTATTATATTCAAACTATAAGTTGACTTTTAGTGACCTTGGAGGACGCTTCGCAGCGCGGTTATCACGCCACGCGCCACGTGACAAATCAGGGGGGCATGTGAGCAACCACGATGTCGCATGAGAAGTCACTATCCTCGCTTCTTGGGGTCATACGTATACGTACGTGTATGTACTGTCGTGAACCCCTTATTCTAAGATGAGAAGTGCTAAGCTCCTCTTATCTTTGACTAGGGAGTCAAAGATCCTACTCCATCCCCCTAACGAGAAATATGTATGTATGTATCTAGGGCTTCATAAAGGTATCATGTAAAGGGTGTATACCATTGACTGGAGGGATAGGAGTCGCATGGATGCGGATGCAAGTGCCGGGCTGCCACTTCACTAAATTTAAAAAAAAAAATTGTCAAGTTGGGTTCCTGTTCCCCTGTTTACTTTGTTATAATACCATGGCATGTCGAAGGGACGTAGTTTGATTTGACCACCCGTGGGTATCTAGCTTACATGAGTACCTCGCCGGTGATCACCGTTTGCTTTAGCCCCGCACGGGATTGAATCACACAACATTCCAGGTTACCACGGAGCCGCCCCGGGGGTAGGGTATGAACCGGATCGGTATTCGGCGCGGATAAGAGGATCTTAAGAATACAGTATCCATCTGAATTTGTACTGTATAGCACACGCGCCTCGGAGTCCCCAATCTCTCTTAAAACAATCTCCTTTTCACTTATGGTTGCTGTATTGAACTTAACTTCTAATATTATAGTTCAAATAGATAATCCTCCATCTGAGGCAATATCAACTCAAATTGCAGATGTCCTATATTAACGATTTATGTTGAGGAGTGATGGCATCGGGCTAACCGCTCCTATTCAAAGCATTTCATCACTGAATAGTCGAGCCTGCTTTGAACAGTATCCGAGAGCACAAATACACATTGTTTGACCCCGATTTTTGCCTCATAGATCGCTCCCTCTTCCTATACGAGATATACGAGAATTAGTTCTCGGCTTTGTGGCTACTCCTTTATCGGCTGGAATCAACATTACCAATAAATTCCACCAATCAAATCAAGGTAGCAGACCGCGTGTTGTCGGCAGGGACTCGGCAATACAATAAGGGGGCTTTCCACGACGTCCGGTCCGGGGCTGTATATATGCGAAGTCTCCGCCGACCGTCGTTGTATTCCTATCCGAGGTAGGTACCGCCCAATCATATATGCAACAATGGTGAAGCAAAACCAGGTGCTATCCATCGATGATCGTAAATTTTACCTTCATTTTCCCTGACGCCCCACATAGTCGAGACTTTCTTGCAGGTCTTGGGGCATGGCCATGGCGCCAGGATCTTATGGCGTTTTCTATGTATGGGTCTTCTCCAACGGGAAGCTTAAAATGGAATCATCGTGTCCTTCACCCCGCGGGATGGGCTCCGTAACCCCTCCGATTACTCCGCAAGTGAGAATTTCCAAGGTTAAGACTTCCTTGGACTGTTATAAGTCTATGGTAACGGGGAATTAGTAAATAAGATGCTGTAGGTGCCTGCCTAATGTATTGCCGGATTACGTCTTTGTTCGTTCAAAGTTCCGCCAGCTGCTAGCGGCAAACAAATCTCAGGCTCACAAGGTAGTCCCCCTTACATCACCACCCATAGTCTTCACTTTCCAATTTTATCCTTGCTGATTTTGGGGTAGAAGGAAACTTTCCAGCTAATATCGTGGGAATCTTGGGGTGTCTTTCGTTCGCTTCCCCTCAATGATATAAAACTCTTCGAACGGCAACATGTATCTACAGCGTGAAAACGTACCAAAACACTATGAGCTTGACGCTCTCAGTGAGACTAGCTCCGGAGGGAAACCCTCTATAACGCTCCTCGCCACTGGGAGAAAGGACAGTGAAAAGATCAATTTCAGCTTCGAGGCACTACGGCCGAATGTATTCCGGACCACGTTCACCACCACCCAGCACCCGCTGCCGCCGCATCCTAGTGCGAAGCGGCCCGAGCCCGCTTTTGGGGACATCAAGCCGGAAGTAAAAAACGAAGATGATGAATGTTCTCGAACGATCAAGCTTGGGGACGTTAAGGCCGTCGTCAATTGGACTAACGCGCCGGTTATTTCCCTTTTCTTGGGTGATCAAAAGAAGCCACTTCATCGTGACTTGGAGTTTAGGTCTTATGCCATCGATGGCACCGGAATTGCGCACTACACGGATTACAAAACGGACAGCTTGCACGTTGGCCTAGGCGAGAAAGCGGCACCAATGGACCTGAGCAACCGCGGTTTCAACATAACAGCCAGTGATACATTTGGGTACGACGCCTACAAGACGGATCCCTTATACAAACACATCCCTCTGTTAATCAATGTTACCCCTGAGGGCTGTGTCGGAATGTTCTCGACATCTCATTCCCGAGGGACTTGGGCAGTCGGGTCCGAAATTGACGGTATGTGGGGTCATTTTAAGGTATACCGGCAGGCTTACGGCGGGCTGGAGGAGTACATCATCGTTGGTAAGACGGTCGCCGAGGTTGTACGATCCTACGCCGAGCTAGTAGGTTTCCCTTTGCTTGTGCCTCGATATATGATGGGTTATATCGGCGGGGGTATGAAATACACCATGGAAGACTCTCCGCAGGCATATAAGTCAGTCCTCGCTTTCATTGAGAATTGTGAATCGCACGGCATGCCGTGCTCGGCTTTTCAGATGAGCTCGGGGTACACTGTGGCAGAAACCGAACCTAAGACGAGAAATGTGTTCACTTGGAATCGGCACCGCTTCCCGGAACCGCGGGAGTTCACGCGCGAATGCCATAAGCATGGAGTCCGTCTGCTAGCGAACGTTAAGCCGTATGTTCTAGCGAATCATCCAGACTATCCCGAATTAGAACGGACTGGCGCCTTTTTCAAAGACCCAAACACCAAAGCCACGGCGGTTGCACGACTCTGGAGTGCGGGCGGGGGAGAGAGCGGAGAAGGCAGCCACCTCGACTTTACATCCGAAGCGGGATACAACTGGTGGTACAATGGGGTGAAAGCCCTCAAGACGGTAGGAATTGATGCCATGTGGAATGATAACAATGAGTATAATCTCCCCAGCGATGATTGGCAATGTGCTCTTCAGGTCCATGTCGATGTGCCTGCCGGTGAAGTTGGCAATCATGTTGGATTATGGGGTAGAGCGCTGCACACCGAACTCAACGGGAAGAGCTCACACGATGCGACACTTGAGGTGGAACCCGAGGTCCGCCCTTTTGTTCTGACTCGCAGCGCGACAGCGGGAACTATGCGATATTGTGCTAGCTCATGGAGCGGCGACAATGTGACAAGCTGGGAGGGAATGAAAGGAGCAAATTCGTTGGCGTTGAATGCAGGCTTTTCTTTACTCCAGGTAAGCTTCAATTTGAGTCTCAGCGTAACCCCTCACTAATCTCTTATGTCAAGTGTTACGGCCATGACATCGGTGGCTTCGAAGGCCCTCAACCGACTCCGGAGCTTCTTGTTCGATGGATACAACTTGGAGTCCACTCACCGCGATTTACTATCAACTGCTACAAGACCAACCCTAACGACAATCTTATCGGTGACGTTATAGAGCCATGGCAGTATCCATCGGTAGAACCCGTGATCCGGGAAACGATTAAACGTAGATATGAGCTAGTGCCGTATACTTATTCGCAAATGCTCAAGTCCCATCGGGACGCGGTTCCTCCTCAGCGGTGGACCGGTTGGGGTTATGAGTCTGACGCTACAGTGTGGACTAAAGAACTTACCAAGGGAGACACGCAGTACTGGTTCGGCGATGCGTTACTCATCGGAGGCGTCTACGAGCCCAGCGCCTCAAGCGCGCGAGTGTATCTTCCAAACCAGAGCGGGCAGGACCCAGGATTCTTGAATCTCGCGGCACCCTACCAGTACCTCGAAGCAGGCAAGTGGCATGAAATCTCGTCGACTTGGCACAATTCGATTCCGGTGCTCGCGCGTATCGGCTCAGCTATCCCAATCGGAAAGACCAAACCAACAACATGCATCGCGGCAGAGGATCAGGAATTCCCCAATCTGGAGAAGGATGACTTCCGAGGCGTCGAGATCTTTCCCCCGCCGTTGGTACGGTACCCGCACTGGCCAGATGACAAGGAGCGCTTGGCCCCCACCACTGTAGACGCGGAACCAACATGGTTCCACAACACTTGGCTTGAAGATGACGGACAGAGCCCTGTGGAACAAACGACGCTCTGCGAGGTGAACATCGCATATGGTGTCTCAGACGGAGAGATCCGCGTTAAGATAGACCTGCAGCAGAAGGGCACATTCAAGCCAATGTGGCTGGCAAATGGTATTACTGTAGTGTTGCCTGTAGGCGAAGAGCGCCCTGTCAAGGCGGAAGGAGGAGATTCGCGCGAACTGGCCCGCGATGCAAAAGGCAGGCGACTTTGGAGCGTTAGTGTGAGTGAGCAGTAAAGATACTTAGAGAACTCGGAGGGAAACTAGAAGGAACAGGAATAAATATTCTTCATATTCGATTAATTAGCTCAGTCCCGTTGGAGAAAACTAAATTAAATGACTGATCAAATTGCTACCTGCGCGAGCACGCGACTGTGAAGAAATAGCCGGCGCAACCCTCCACATTTTACTTTGCTCTATAGTTAAAGCTAGCACAATCCTCTGTCATCCAATAAGCAAGCATCAGTGGTTTAGTGGTAAAATCCATCGTTGCCATCGATGGGCCCCGCGTTCGATTCGCGGCTGATGCATTACTTTTTCTATCTTTTATGACAATTATTTTTGCTTCATTCATCCAAGTATCGCGCAAATATTTGTCTTTTTTTCCCGAGTTACTACCGCTTAGATTTCCCCCCTTATTTACCTCCCGGCCCGTTTCCCGACAATGTAGGTGCCCGGTTTATAAAATGCCTAGCCTTGTCCTAGAGATGGTTACCTCGTAAGTTATATGAAGACGCGACGAGTGCCTCACACGCGCAGTTATCACAGGAAGTTGAGTAATCATGCGGCTTTGAGCATTTCTGCAAGTATACCTACGCATGTGCCTAGAGGTTCTCTCGAATCAAGCCCCTTCTCCCATTTTGGGATAAGTGTAACCATCATCTAACCGCGCACGCCGGAGTTGGTGTTGGTTTTGTTGTTGGTTCAACATACACATTCGAGAATTTCTACCTAATACAGACGGACTTGAGGTAACCGGTACTGCAGCCTGCAGCTAGGCGGGTGGAGAGAAGGCGGTGCATAGGTAGCTAAAGGCGATAACCAGCGTTACAGCCGTTTCAACGACCCCTGCCCGCGTCTAATCCTCCCGGCATGAAGCTGCAGGCCCAATTCCCCAGCATTCGTCATCGGCGCAGCAGCAGCACTAACCATCTATCCATTGCCGCGCTCACCTAGATCGCATCCAGTATAAATAAGTGGCCGCGATACCATGCCGATGAAGTCTCCTCCTGGTCTACAGAGCCATCGCCATTGCTACTATGGATGAGTTTGCCCAGCTGTCCCGCGAGAACTTCGAGGTCTTCCAACGCTACGGCGACGCTGGACTGGGTCCCGACCCCCGACACCGCGCCATCGCCATATACGCGTCACCCACTGCACCGACGGCCTACGTTGAGAAGGACCTCAAACTTGAGCATCTACCTAAGTTCTTCAGGACCAGGTCCAACAGCATCGATAGTAATGCCCGTGAGGGCTCAACGGCAACGGCAACAACACCAAGAGTCGCCTCCCTCAAACTCGTCGTCATCGACAGCAGGCTAGAATCATGGTCTCATTTCTTCCCCTCGCTCTGGGTCACCAAAGACGTCTTCCTGGATCTCGTCGACGCCATGGCCATGGATCCCTCGGCGCTGTGGCTCCTCCGCAGCGAGTACGACGGGTTCCACCACTTCCCGAGCGGCAGCTCCTTCGGCTTTGGTTCCGAGGAATTCGATGGGGGCATCGGCGTCGACACGTACTATGTGGGCACATCCAACTTCGCGCTGATATGGACATTCGACCGACGGAACCTGCGCACGCACGCGCTGTGGATCCTGCGGCAGGGCCAGAGCTTCAGCAACAGCGCGCCGGTGGCCTGGTTCGTGAATATCCTGCGCCGCCACCAGGAGCACGCGTACTCGCCGTTCCTGCTAGCGTACGTCACGGCCCTAAGCGTGTGTTGCCTATTCGACGGCGAGATCTCGTATCGCGCCCATGTGGTCCGGCTCACGGAGCGTGAGACGGGGTATAGCACGCACTCGAGTAGTATTGAGGAGCGTCTTGGTAGTATGTGATTAAATAACCCGCCCTTGGAGCCTGGATTTCCCGATAGATACCACTTGAGAGATCCCAAGACCTCATAATACACATACCTGTGGCTCTTGGCTCTAAAAGATCGCTAACCATGGCCACAGTGGAGTCACTCACCGTCCACATCAAGGAGGTCGGCGAGGTGTTGAACCACATCGCAAATAAGGAGCGCCACTTCCGGCTCGTGGACTCCATACTCGACTTCGTCTTGGAAAACGCGATATTAGATCCGGGGATCTTTAGCGCAACGGAGGAGGAAAGCACACGAAAGCTGCTGGCAGCAATCCCCCTTTTAAGGAGGCGAATGCATGCATGCCAGGAGTACTTGAAGTACCTGAAAGAACGCTCCGAGCGCTTGTCAGCGGTGGTACGTATCTTCTTACCCAATACGTTACCTCGTAACCAACTCAAGCAAACAGCTCTTCGCACTCCTCACGCACGAAGACTCAGCAACACACGCCGAACTAGCCGACGCAAGCCGGCGTATCGCGGAGGCGGCGCAGCGCGACAGCCGGAGCATGAAGACGGTGGCCATCATGACAATGGCGTTCCTGCCGGCGACCTTCTTCGCGGCGCTGTTCGCGCTGCCGTCGCTGGACTGGCGGTTCTTCGGCAGCAGCGGACCGACACCGAGTGTCGTGCAGCCCGGGTTCTGGGTGTACTGGGCGTTTACGCTACCGGCGACGGCGCTGGTGTTCTTGTTGTGGCTGTTGCTGGATAATAAGCCACTTGGGAAAGGTAGGAGGAAGAGGAAGAGGGGGGAGGGCTTGGAGGAGGATGGTGCGTCCATTATTTCGGAGGAGAGGCCAAGGAGTACGGGGGGGTAGTGGCAAGCTGGTATAAGGCTGCTTTTTGGGTGGCAATGAGGCACTGGGGTTCGTTGTGATCAGTAAAGCCAAAGGGGGCTCGACTGGTTATGGGTTCCGGCGCTATGAATATCTCGTCCGGGCCAGCTGCCCGGATTTTTGTACTATAGAATTATGTAGGATTATAGGATACGGCATCGGGGTAGTATATAGGCGCTAGGTACATATGTACCAGATATTTATCTTCGGATGGGCTAGGGGACTATATTAGGGGCGTATTTGGGATACGATGACACAATTTCTCAATAAGCGATACGGCTTCAGCAGCTCCGCATTTCGTGAGAAGTATGATCCAAGAACATAACCGACGTCATCTACGCAGCCTTCTAAGCTTCCTAGACGCTTAGAATGAAACGCGATCACTAGCTTACTCTAGTTCTTTACGAGCCTATTGCGATCTGTGATGTTTTCTCCTTGAGAGTTCTCCGAAAAACAACGCGTCCCTTGCGTTAGGTATTAAATTATTCGCGATCTGAAATGTACTAACAAGTACTAAGATTCTACCGAGCTCCTCTCATACCCTGAAGAGTCTCCAGAACTGCCCTTCCCGGCCGTGGTAAGATTGTCCGTGATTATCGGGGTCTAAATCGTGGATGGAGGAGAGTGAGCATTACCCCAGCATCCATTACCGTCGCACTGCGAAGCGACAGCCGCCATACTCCCGGGTGTACCTAACCCTAGGTGCCCACTGTATTGCACCACCACCTATCACCATCCGTCCTCTTCATCCTCAAACTCGCCCTCAAGCGTATCTTCCTCACCGCCATCATCCAGGAGATCATCGTCTTCGGCTTCATCATCCTGGAAGTCGTTTTCACGGCCTCCATAGTAGTCTTCGCCACTCATTGATTCGTCGCCTTCAGAGCCGACATCTGATTCCGGTGGGATCGGGTTTTCCTCGCGGAACCGTCCTAACTTCTCGAATAGGGACATTGGCTTTTCATCGGCAGGTTCCTCTTCGGATGCTTCGGATTCCTCCTCCGAGGAGCTGCTCTCATTTTTGGTATGATCTGCGGTACGTTCCATAGCTCCGGCCTCGTCTCCGCTGTCGTCTTCGCTGTCAGACAACACAATTCGGCTCCGCTTAGTAGGTCGCGACGGCATTCTAACCTCCGTGTTGCCTTCAATTTCGGGTTCGTCTTCATCATCTGAGAGTACGATGCGACGCTTGGCTCGACCAGTCGTTCGGACAGGCTCCTCGTCAGAAACGGCGTGTTCTGAGTTATTGCCATCGCGGTTAGGGGATTCTGGCTCGAGGCTTGAGAAGTTGCCGACTCCAGCCTCATCGCCTATGTGGAGCTCAGGGTCTTCATCTCGAATTGGAGAGAATCCGTTGAATGCGGATGCTTCTTCCTCTTCGGAGTCCGACTGTACGACCAAATCATCTTCATCTCCGCTCGACGCATCCTCGCTGTTAATCGTCGCGTCGTCTATTCCCTCACTTTCATACTCGTCCTCGGTCTCGGATTCGGAATCAGGCTCGGAGTCAGAGTTGCATTCTACATTATAATAGATTCCCCCGTTTCTGGATGGGTAGTCAAGCATGGGCCACACCTTAAAGGTCTCGTGGTCGATGACGGGTTCAAGGCGTTTCTCGGCAAATCCTTCTTGCTTTTCAAGATCCGGCCAGCAGTACAAAGCCCCGTAATGTCGGGCCTTTCCTCCTATATCGTCGCTTTCCCAGCCTTTAGTAAAAAACGTGCGAATTAAGTTATTGTCTTCAAATGTATCCGTGCCCAATACCCCTGTCTTAAGATCGCAATGGTAATACATTGCCTTCAGTTGCTGAACGTGTTGGGGAGGTTGGTCGGGAGGGAACAACCAGTCTGGGTCCACGTCGAAACACTCGAATGCGAGATTTCTCACACCCACGAGTGATGTTTGGAGAAGGTTATCCAGTGTCGCTGTAAAATTAATCATTCCCTGAAATGACAAGAGAACGATATCCGTCTCATAGCGAATACGAAAATCCCTGTAGCGACGAGGTTCCATACCAGTGTATTCGTATAATCGAATGATATCAGGGTAGAACTTCAATGCAAGTTCACGACTCTCCCGATGTGTGCTTAGCATTACCCTGGCTTGCACAGTTTGTTGTATCAGACGCATTTCGCTCTGAACAGGACCGCTCTCCATGTATAATTCCGTCTCATAGATTCGGTTCTTTGATTTTAAATAGGGATCAAAGAATTCCCAGATAGCTGCGCGAAGTTCTTTAGGTAGGCGAGCGAACTGGGGGAAGAACTCCTGTTCTGTATTCTCAACCGAACCATAGTCCGACTCGTCATCACCATCCGACTCGACGGCCTCCATAATCACGAACGCATTAGAATCAACAGACTTATCTATGTCCGAGTCATAGTCGGTGGAGTCAGGTCCATCGGAGTCATCATCTTGCTCAGACGCGACGCGGTCCTCAATATCAGATTCCTCTGACATGATGGTGGTTGATCAAGGTGACTACCTGGGTACCTAGGTAATAAGATGGTGAGATCGGTTGAGCCTGTGTTATGTTTCAATTGCAGATAGATTAAGACAGGCCTGAGGTGATGAGGTATTTGGAGATGAGAAGGTAACTAGATGCTAGAAGGAGGAATTACAAAGTCGCGTTGATGAAGAGTTGATGAGAAAAGCAATTGAATATGAATGTGTGTTAGGCGTAGGCATGTGGTAGATTGGTATCGGCGCGACAAACGCTAATACGTAAACTGCAGTGTCAGTGCAGTGTGGCTACCGTAGAGGCGGGAAGCAGGGCTACAGGGGTCAACCTATGTCGGTCGCTCAGCATTAGCCTCTAGGAGGTATCCAGGTACCTAGCCGCGGCGCATTTCAGTTTCCTCAGCTAAAAAGAAATAAGCTTGGCGCACAGACCTTGGCAGTATCTGCCTACCAGCGCTAGACTCTAGGTACCTATTTCTAAGTTGTCCACTACAACTTCAAACACTGAAACCACCGCGTCGTGATCTTAGCACTATCAAAACTTTGTCTCAGTAAAGACGTAAGGATCCTGTGCTACACATTATCAACTCGGACTTTTTATATGTACGCTCTAGCCAAAATCCTCAGTTAATATCATATATGCATGACACCTTGCAGATTGGAAACATGTCGTCATAGCTGCTAAGTAGACCTATAGCCATACTTAATCACGATTCCGCTCACTGACATAGATGGGTTTACATGCAGTTGAAAGAACATTGGGAAGAAAACGTAGTGTAGGGCTGTTGCATTACTTAGCTACAGCAGCTACCAGACTATCAATATTGATAGTCTGTATTAATTATCAAGTACCCGTGGACCTTGACGATACCATCTGGCAAATACCATAGGTGTTTCCACCTGTAACCATTCTGTCTTTCCCTCCATAGCATAACGAGACCCTCACAGCAAGTGCTGCCCTCCATACTCCCCCCTACCCGTTTCCCTAATCCAAACCCGAACCTCACTTTCCATGACGAGATAGTCTAGTATGGCCACTGTAAGACTTCCTCTTCGCCTGCAGCGCCTGTTGTGCCTGTTGTGCCTGCTGCTCCGAGACCCTCGTCCCGTCCCTATCACGCGCAGCCTGTCGTTGCTTAGCATCTCTGACCGTGAAGCAGCGCAAAATGCACAGGTAGAAGCTAATCTCGCGTGCGAAGTCGCCACCCCACGTATTCCAATCGTCGCGATCAGCTCGCTTACGGAAGTCGTCTGCCGCTAGCACGAAGCGTGTGATATGGTCCGCGAGGTCCCACTCTGCTCGCTTCTCCGGCCGCGCCTGCGTCCATCTGGATGCCCTCAGATCGCCCTGCTTGACGCCCTCGAGGTCGAAGAATAGGTCTTCCGCCGACCAGTGCGTCTTGTCATTGGCGTAGCGCCCACGGCGGTATTGTTGTACGAAGTCGGCGCCTAACTCGAGCACTTCGCGTGCGCTGATGAACTCCTTGATCGCCGTAGCGTTTACCTCCGGGAACTCGGCTGCGACGTCCTCGATTGTGCTGCTGATTTGGTGCCATATCGTGCCAGAGGGCGATTCCGACCACTCCTTACCCACGCTCCTGTTCCACTTTGCTGAGGTCCTACGTGTGGTGCTACTGCTGCCGCTTCCCGCCGAGTTGGTGGATCCTTGGCGCTTAACCGTAGTAGCCGACGAGAAGTTGAAGCTGAGAAGATCGGCGCTATGGGGCCGTGTTTCTTCTGGTCGGAGCCGGCCGATGTAGTCTGTGAAGAGCGCGACCGTATCCTTTGCATCTCTCATGTCCTCCATCCTGTCGCATTTATATTTGCATATTCGTCGCACACTCTTGTAAGTGTCTGATGTAGTAAAAGTGTTCTGGCGCGAAGGACGCATGTGTATTTTTTTATCTGATACGTGTGTGAAAGAGAAAGTTTGCTAACAACGCGAAACGTCCAGTTACAGAAGAGAGGCGAAAAAACGGTTAAGTCTGCCCAGCAACGAGCGGCCCGAGCAGGATTTGGAACGGTACGAACTTAAAGTATTGAAGAAAAAGTATCCTTCCTGAGGATACGATTAAACAGAAAGTCGCGAACCTACGCAGTGGCCAGCCGGTATCGAACGGTTGTTAAGGTGAGGTGGAAATCGTTGCCCCGGCGGCCTGAACACGTGTGACTTTTAAACGGAGTCACCTCAAGCAGACACAGTACCAGGTAGGTAATGAAGCTTGACAATCGCCTTGTCATACTACATAAAGACATTCATTTGCATTTTCTAACACAATCACGAAGTGACACGTGAATCCCGCTTTGTTGCCCATTGCACTCCCTCCCCGCCTTATCTTGCCGGCTTTTGTCCCACGGTCGGCTGGAGGCGGTGCATGAAACGCGACATCTTTTCGGCCAACCTCTTTGGAGAAAGATTCAATATTTCTGGAAGAATCATGGAAACTTTTTTCTCCTTTTCTCTTTTTCCACATTTCCACCTTTCTCCTAGGATTCCGTGTGCAACCCCTAAAAATTCCTCCTTTCACCCCTTACCCTGGATTCGATACCTATTTAGCAACCAACGTAGATAGCGTTGGCGAAGAGGGCATAGGTGTCGGCGTGATTGAGGTTCTGCGAGGCAGAAAGGCCGCGGACGCCATTGTAGCCGTAGGTGCCGTAGTCATCGGTGCCCTTAATCTGCGTTAAGTGGGTGGACTCGTGCAGAGTGGTAGTGGCTTGGTCTTGGCCGTGGCAGGTTCGGGTTAGGGCCGAGAGCGCGGTGTAGTACAGGTTGCAGTTGACCATGAAGGAGCCCGAGGGAAGAGTGTAGGCGAGGACACCGCTTGAGCACGCGCTGTACACGTCTGAGCAGTACAGATCAGACACGCCCGAAGAGGTGCTGCCACACTCACTGGCTACGCGCGAGAAGACCTGGGAGACGGTGTTGCGGACTGAGGTCGTGCTCGACTTAAAGTACTCCGTCAGCTTGGTGGCCGAGCCGGAAGAAGCGGCGGTGGCAGCGGCAGAGGCCAGTGATCGGCAGTTGCTGATGGCCGTGTTGGTGGCGCTGAGCTTGCTGCCGGTGCAGTCGGACTGCACGTCAATGCGCTTGGCGTGGAAGCGGCGCCGGACCTCCTTAGCTACGACACCATCGACCTCGGCGGAGACGGTGCTGCCGGAAACCGAGTAGATGCCAGTGAGCTCGGTAGAGTTGATCTCGGCGTACGACATGGCGCCTAGTGAGACAACATCGTACTTGCCACCGGCACTGAGGTCGTAAACCTGGCCGACATCGAAGGTGGCCTCAACAGTCTCGCCAGCGGCGATGGTCTGGAAGGCTTCCTCGTCAAGGTTGGAGGTCATGACGCGCAGACGGATGCCGTCAAATTCGACCTTCTTGTCTATTGGTACCAAGTCAGCTCCTTTCTATGATTTAGGCTAACACATTGGCAGCGGGAAACTTACCACCCTGGAAGATGGCAACCTTCTCGGTAGCAGCGTTCTCATCCAGGAAAGTTCCGGTCTTAAAGACCTTCACATCAGCGGCACCGCTAAATATTAGCTGTTAGCGTTCGTTCTGTTACATACAAGGCGCTTTAAGCGCTTTCTCGAAGATAGTCTTTGAAGCGAGCCGCCCTCCTATACAACGCTTCCCAATTATAGCTACTATGTGTAAGGTAGAATCCTTGAGGTAAGCCTTTACGTACATGTTAGTGATGCTGGCCTTGACGGCAGTGTTGCCGACCATCTCGAGCTTAACATCGAGGGGAGAGTCGCGCTTGGCCAAGTCGACCGAGAGCGCACTTGCCACAGCGGCGAACAGAGAGATTCCGGCGGTGAACTTCATCTTGAATGGTGGCCTGAGGACGCTGCTTTAAATCTAGGCAAGTAGCTTAGGATGTTGCTTGAGCGGCTTGCTAGTAATAACGTTTCTCGCAACTCAGGAGCGAAGACAACATCTCTTTATAGCCGGCGGGCACATAGCTCCGGTGCTTAATTACACAACACCAGATTCTATACTTCCAAGTGAGGCATGTTTCCAGAAGAATATTCCCTATACGCATTCAGGAAGTTGCAGAGTGAGGTAGCACGCTCTTGTGTCCCCGAGGCCAGCGAAACTTGGTGCCAAGCCGATGGAATCCCACTCTCGGCGGCGATATGACCCATCGCAGCTACAACAAGACGGTAGTCGAAGCTATCCCTGTCGGGTCGCCGGCATTAACAAACTGACCAATGACTGGGATCCTAATTCAGGCAAGGCACTCGATGTGGCACTCCCAGTCGACCGCCACAGAGGCGACGATGCATAAATACGTCCGGAGAAAACATGACATGGGCGATAACAAGCCGTTCGCCATCTTCGGAAAGAGGACATCAGGAATCCCGACGGGAGGAAGATAACAGAGACCTAATTCACCCCCAGTGACGTGACGCGTCCATTTCGCTGGCTACTATGACGGAGGCACGGAATCGGTTACCATATTCGCGACTGTAACCCCCTACCAAGCACGATATGACCTCTCACAAGAACCACTCGCAATCGCCTTCATTAAACGAATTGCGTTATCGACCGATTCCAGGACACGGTGAAGAAGAACGACCCTCCCCGTACGGCAGATATAGCGGGTATTTACCCGGCAGCGAGGGGAAGCATTGAAGTTGGGATCTTGGGTATGATCGACGTCTACACAACAGTAAATCTCAAAACAAGGTCGCAGGGGTTTGGAATACCCAAAATCTTGGCATTCGACAAGCTTATCAGCTCGGGAGGTGGCCGGATCTTCGACAAAGCTGAATTGCAAATCAAGGAGCTGGGAATGGCGATGTCATGCGATTGACCGCTCTGATCTCCAACGGGTGCTGTAGAACTTGGTTTTTCGGGCGAGAAATCGCCAGACCTTCCCGATCCCGCCAAGATCACCTCTCATATAACTCGACCATACCAATCTGTCAGATGGCCGTCTATAGTTACCACCACAATCCTGGACTGCTTGTTCGGCCATTGGGACTCTTGGCTTGGCGCTGATAACTGACTCGTGGAAATATGTAATATATGAATCGTTGGGGCGGCGGGGGTGAAGCACTATATGGACGTTTCTTTGGGGTTCGGGACCTGTAAGGTTAATATTTCGTATCCCGGTTCCTCCCAAGTCCCGCTCTAAAACTCGAGCCTCAAGTTTAATACGACATCGACCATCGATACCACCTGCTTGTTTGGACTAGCTTCTCCGTTCTCTCATTTGCGCGTTGTCACCACCATTGGACTGCTCAAGCTTTCTCGGCGAACCCCATAATGCTTGATAGAGGATTCGAATGTGCTGCTTGAAACATAGTGTAGGATAGCCGAATGGCTCTCTGTCCACGATAACGTTTATATCAGCCCATTTGATCGGAGCCAATCGATCCTTAAACATGGTCGATCGGCAGGTACGCGACAGCTTCACCCTGACCTGCATCCAGCACCACTCTCCTCGTTGCCCGCCTATCGTCGGGTAACACGGCTCAACTCAGTCGGATCTTTTGGTCAATATGTCGTTCCATCCGGAAGGTCGCGCTATCGCGTATCAACTAAGGAATCATATCATCCCTTTGAATCTATATCTCAAACAGACTTCCTATCTTAGTAACCATAGCAGAAGTTAAACACCATAAGCAATCAAGCCCTTAGCGAGATGACAAGCCTCAAAGGCCAACCAAATAACTTCGTGTAAGATATTCTCCTAGTAATCTTCTCCTAGTAGAAGGCAAGGGGGGTTAGAAATCCTCTTTATTTCGCTAAGAGACCTGTAAAAAGGCCCTAGCTCGACGATCAAGTGAGTCCATATGGAAGAATAAAATTTTATAAGAGAATGAACGGATAGGAGAGGAAGTGGTAATACAGAGCGTTCCTCCTTCATATATCTTCAGTAAAATGAGTACCTTGGTGGACTGGTTACATAGGGCCTCAGAATAGGTATTTGAACTGCTAATCATACCCCCCACTTTCTCTGGGAGACTTACATATGGCTCTATACAGCTTAGTATACGCATGTATGTAACTATATTTCAGTCTACTTAGAATTTCGTAGAGCCCAGGTAGGAATTTATAAAGATCTCGAAGTCCACTCTACTATTTTAATAGTGTCTTTTTAAATATCCATTGGTGAACGTTCGAACTCGCCGATAGTTTCTACCATAGGAATTAAAGGGGTACGTGACTGTGGACTACATATGTAGGCTAAAAAAAAAGTCAAAAAAGACGCCAGCTGGGGGAATTGAACCCCCCAGCCCTTGGGGGCGTGAAAAACCGGTCTGATTTTTACTCCCGGAGGGGTACGTGCCACAGGTAACTGAGCTACCTGGGGACTGCCCCCGGTGAAATATCTACTATCTATTATACCTTATAACCCTTAGATACAGTGTCTAGTAGTCAATTACGCATATATCTTGGTGGCCAGTATGCGTGCTCCTTCAAGGGCTGATCTTATATCACAGGGCAACGCTACGCTTGATCCCGGGGCACACGGGCCAGGCGTAACAAACAGTGTATATTGCTGCCTAATTGCAACTTATCAATAATATCTATCTGGTCGTAATATCCACGGATCTCGGGAATATAACATATATAACGAACGCTTCACTAGGTATCCCCGTCCACCCTTCACGGATATTCCATCGGTAAGGAATTGGAATACCTGAAGACATTCGTAGGGTCCCACGCCTTCTTTAACCGCACGAGTTTATGAAGCTTGTCTTTCCCATGTTTTTGCTCGGGCGTCTCATCGCCACGAGCGTAATTCAGATATACGGTCAGATCAGGATACCCTGACGCTTCAGCAATATCTTGACGTAGTTCGTAACCGAGGGCATTCGCTACCTCCTCGACGGGGTTCCCTAGATCAGGCCAGGACATATTCAAGAAGCTATATATGCTTTAGCTTTCTAACTTATCGAAACGGAAATTTAGTCTGTGTTGACGTACAAATTGCCCTTCGAATCCCGCCAAGGATACGCAGTGGCTTCATCTCCCACCGAGACTACGGCTTGATTAGGGAATGTCTCTAATATAGCGTGGCTCTCTCGGCCGTCCGGGTTAGCTTTCAAAAAGGCATCGAGTTTGTCGAAGGTAGACTTGAGTGTTTCGGCCGAGACTTTGCGGACGTTAACTGAGAATACGTCGCTAATACGCCCCGGTACACATATCTGAGCCTCCGAGCCAAAGAAAATCGTCCCATGGAATTGGCTGTATGGGACGGAATTGGTACGTAGCACCGGAGGCTTAAGGTCGAGGAAGGGTGCGATAATCCGGTGGGCCTCTGTTTCAGGGCCAAAGTAGACAAACGAAACCACAATCTGAGTCTTTACAGGGAGTAAGCTGAATGATTAGCAAACACGGTTAGATTCAATACGTACTGTACTAGAGTCATTATCCCAGAGAATGACAGAGCAAATGGCTAGCTCTGCAGGTATTATGTCTTGGAACGATTCCAGCACCTCGAAGAAGGCCGACTCGGCACCCGCCGGGTAGATAGCGTCAGTCATGGAGATCTGACCATGGTTGGGAGCCTTGTGGAGCTTGTATATTGACATTGTGATAATGCCAAAATTGGCACCAGCGCCGCGAATGGCCCAGAATAAGTCCGGATTGTCTTTTTCCGATACGTTAACGATGTCCCCATTGGCTGTAACTAGACGCGCGGAAAGGAGGGAATCTATCATCAAGCCGAAGAGCCCCTGGAAGAACCCTACGCCACCGCCGATCGTCACGCCGATTGTACCAGCACTAGGACAAGTGCCCATAGCTATGGATTATTAGCATACTGAGGCCTAGTTAAATAGGGCTGCTTCTCGATGAGAAAGAGTGTACTATTTGAATGATGATGGAAAATGGGTACCATGGCCGTCTGACCGGTAGCTCGTGTCCTACGCCCATGCGCTAAGAAATTGCATTGAACTTACGCATCATATAACCTGCCTTCTCTACAGGGCGAGTCATGTCGTCTAGCTTCGCTCCTGCACCAATAACCACAGTACCGGCGTCTTCGTCGACCTTAACCGTATTCATATTGCTCAGGTCGATCGCCAGCCCACCACGGAATGTACCCAACGTAATCCCATAGGCGTGGCGGCCTGCCGTGGCTAGGATAGGGACGTCGAATTTCTTTGCGGTTTTAACCTAGAGCTCGCGGAATCAGTACCATGAACTTCGAAGTTGGGCGATCTCGACTATCTCACAATCTTTGCCAGCTCCTCTTCACTCGAAGGCGAGACGACCGCGGTGTATTGCGGGGCCTCGTAGATAGACCATCGTATCGTTGCACTTTCGAATGCATCCGACCCGGGGTAGTAGACTTGCACACCAGCGGGCCACGGTACGTCCTTAACGTCGACGAGAGGCATGTTCTCTGTATCTGGACGGCGATCCGCGGGCTCTATCATGGGAAAACCCTTTGTGGGAATCGTCCGCTTTTATGGACCGACTTTGCTGATATTTAGGTGACCTGAACGAGGGCATAATCGCGTAAGGTCGCCGTTCTATGAGATATTGGCAGGAACTTAGCTATTTCTATACTTGGGCGAGGATTGATGGAGAAGCGGTGAATGGCTGTTCTTATAAATATCGGAAGACGCCGTTTCCACTTTTGGTATCCGAGTGTCCTTATATCGCTGGCTTGCTTGCACGAAGGTTTTGTAGAAGGTAATACAGCCAGGGTCTTAGTTCGGAGTTACCCATTGTTGAAGCTCCTCGCGTAGTAGAATGGTTCTTCCCGGACTTCTTGGTTAGCATCGTGGCATCTATTACGTCGGAGGTGAATCGAGTGTCACGGAAGGGCTGACCAAGCCACAGCGACACGGCCGAAAACTCCAAGGCGAATATGTTGTGGAGCACTAGAAGTCTCTGTATCCCCTTGAGTGAAACCATTGAGTACTTTCATATCAATGTTATTATGAGATCATCTTGTCTAGGAAGGGCTCGGTGAGTAACGCGACCCGGAGATTTCGTCATCAACTGGGAAGGTTGGATGTTTGATAGCTCTGTGTTTAGGTCGACACCAATAGTTGTAGTAGATGAACCAGATTACGACTCACTCATACTATGAATAGGTTGTGTCGCCTTACGGCTGGCATCACATTTGACAGTCACTCCTGAATATCAGATAATCTAGTCGCCGAATCATTCTCCTGCAGCTTACTTGAAGTGACGACAGTGGCTGCAGTGATAGGGGTAATATGAGTGCCCAGGTCAACGAGGCCTTGTCTAAGTTGGCAAGTGTTATGCAAGCCAACATGTAGGTTAACGACATCGCTCCCGACTTATTACTTACATACTGTATACAGTACGGCTTAGTAGAAACAAGAGTAAACAGATATCCATATGTAGCAAATTCGCGCTTCATTCATTCTTTCCCAAGGTCCAGAACGTCCGCACTATGACCATCAGTATCAACATCGCCGAGTGCCAGTCTATCTGTCTGACAGTCAGCCAGTCCGTCCGGCATTAACAATTACCATGCCTACTGTACAAGGATCCCATATAAATATTCATGCCAGTAGGCCATGACGCATATTTCTTTCATATCTCATATCCAGCAAAAAGAGCCTCCTCCTCTGCTCTGCTCTGCCACGCCATACCATGCCATACCTAGATCCCCGGCTTTCTCCGTTCGTACCTAAGGATCCTCATACACTCATCCGTCCATTCATTCATTCCAAAACGTGTCTCTTAGCGCTCATTACCACATTTTCCCCGTTCGAATCATATCCGATGTTTTATGTTCCGCGATAAATATACTTTATACGGTCCTCGATCCTCAGCTCGTAGCCCCAGTTTTGCCATATCTACCCATCAATGCGTCGACCTCCTTCTGCAGCGCATCGAGATCGGCCAAGATTTCAGCGCCCTGTTTCGCATCAGCGACCTTCTCTTGGCGGGAATCACCGCTGGCGCTTTTCGCGTCCTCTGCAACGGCAGCCGGAGTTTCTACGCTGGCACGGCTGCTGCCGCGCTGACGTGGCGGAGGCGGTGGCGGGGCCGGTCCCCCCTCCTTTTCCCTGCTCACCCGCCTCACCGACCCGGGTCCGGTCCCAAGGTCCATGCTCCTGACGCTGGGCGGGCGCCTGGTGCTTGCTTGTCTGGCTGGAGGAGGGGGTGGAGGGGATAATTTAGGAAGCCCGTCTTTATTCGTCGTGATGGTTGCTAGGCCTGCCAAACTTTCTATATTCCCGCCATGATTGCTAACGGGGCGCCGGATTCCTGTTGGACTCCGTTCGCTCTCGCCGATTCCATACGGTGCTGCGGATATCGGAGCGAAGGTCCCTTGGCTTGGACTTGTGAAGGAACTCCCTTGCCTGGCGTGATTTGGCCGACGGGGAGGTGGCGGAGCGGGTGCGTTAAGGTTACCCGGGTTAGTATTTGTACGAAAACTGTCAGCTCGGGACCTATTCGACTCTAGGGATGACCTTGGAGGAGTATCATCATCCGCGTTAGTAATACTAGCAGGAGGTGCTTTACTATCACTTCTTCCGTGGCGACGTGGTGGGGGTGCTGCGGGTTTTCTGGGTTGAGTGCTGCCGTTGGATTCGGAGCGATTTCGTGTTGCGGCTGGTGGCGTTGGGAGTCGAGGGCTAGGCTGTGGATCAACAAAGGGTTCGGGTCCTTTGCCAATGGCCTCACGATCGAAGGGAGAATCAACTGCCTCCTCAACGGATGGGCGGAAGGGAGTCAGTGGAAGCGGCTTATTCACATCTGTTGTTATTGGTGGGGATTGTAATGGAGTAGCAGAGTGAGAGTTGGATTTTCGAGGAGGCGCAATAGAAGGGAGTGAGGTGGTATTTATAGATATTGGAGGTACTGGGCTCTTAACAGAACGAGATTCCACGTCTGCTCCTAGCTCGATTTTTATGAGTTTCCCATGCCGCGAGCTGGGAGGGGGTGGCTTCTTCCTCGTTGAGGAGGACGGAATTGAGGCGAGAGGAGAGGTGGGCAAGATGCCCCTCCGCTCCTCGGGATCTTCCGGTTCGGAGGTCTCATGCGAGGTTCGAGGGGTCTCCTGTACTATAGCATCGAATATGGACTGGCGAGAGACAGAACTTGCATCTGTATTACTCGCGCCGTCATGTATAGACGTTTGGGGATGGGTCGGGGCTCCCGAGTTTCCTCCTCCGGCAGTTGATGCGGACGGAGGATTTGGAGTATTTGCATAGCCAGTCAATAACAGTCTTTTAAATGAGTCAACATCAAGTGTTGCCCTTGCTGCAGCGCCAGCCGCAAGCACATTGGAATCTTGTCCTTGCCCCTTCCCGGTATGTTCTATGTCTTGTAGTGTTTTGGAGAATGGATTTGCCGGTGGCCTTATTTGGACACGCTCAGAGCTATCCTCATCTCGCCTGGCGAATATACTCGTATTGGGCACGCCAACACGCTCGTCATATTCGGGTGAGTCACTATTGTCACCTTCATCATCATCGTCGTCATCGTCATCGTCATCGTTGTCCTCTGCATCATCATCATAATCATTATCGTCGTCATCACCCACTGGCGGGAAGCGGGTTACGGGAGTAGTATCCTCAGGTGAAGATGGAGGTGGTGATTGGACCCGGACCCTCTTTACGATCTTCTTCGGTTTTGACTCCACTGGTACTATTTCTTTCTCCCCCACCCCATCATGTCTCTCGTCTTTGGGTGGAGCTGACTTGAAAGTTGTGAAGGGGAGTCGAGGAAGGGAATCGGAAGAGCCGTCGAGATTCGAAGCAACATCTGGGGAGGGGCTCTCGGTGGTGAGCGAGGTAGTGCCTAGCTTTCGGCGGAAGGGATTGTTGGAGTTGAAGGACTGGTCTTGGAAAGCCATGGTGGGATGGGCACGGCGCCCAGCGAAGCAGGACGGGGCAGGGCACGGTTTAGGCAGGACTGTGCTGGAGTTCGATGGTAGCTATAATGGGAGCTATATGAGGCTAGCCATGATATGTAATGCGAGCCCAATCGACTGTGTCGGTGTTAGTATGGGTATTGGAATAGGTATTGACGTTACAATATCGCTTGTAGATCCCCCTCCAGGCTACGACATACAGTAGAAAATAGCCTCTTGGGGGCGATGTACTGTATATGAGGTTAAGTCAGCTTTGGGCTGCGCTGCCTGCGGGACTGCGGGCTGCGGGCTGCGTGGGTATGAGTCTTCGGAAGTTTCGGTAGCGGGCTATCGGGTTGCGACCGACGCTGGGCCAAGTACCGATATGGGCTGAATTGATTGATCTGACAGCGATACCGATAACAGCGGAGGTTAGGAATACCTTGAATCTCCGTATCTAATAATAAGAACGTTGAACATTAAAGTTAAAGAATGGGTATTCTATATTACATGCATATACAATGACTTCATGTGATGCTCATATCAAAAGGAAATAACTCTATATAGCCGAAATATTCTTTCAATGTTGGTAAATAGATTGAGCAGATTACATATAAATACATGTACGCATGTAAATATCGACAAGAGCACGACTTATCGTAACTGGTGAGCATCGGTACGTGCATCACCTCAGTGGATACATGTAGTGGATACATCCATCAATGTAAAACAACACGCAGATCTGACTTGGGCGCACGGATCAAGGATGATACCGTTACTAAATCTGTAAGTCATCCATGGATAGGTCTAAATCTACCTCGACAGGTACAGTAGTAAATCGTGTGGGGAACCGTATAACGTCCGATCCACCAATCCTATAACACCCCTTATTGATAGAGTATTCCCAAAGAACCTAGACTCTGAATTCAAATTCATTTCAGACAACGCCAGGCATTGAATCAATTGACCAGACTTAGTCTCATATACGAAAACCTGGACGTATGAGGTTACATTTGTTTTATGACTGCGGATTGAATTAACATGAATGAGTTTAATACTCAGGCAAGTGGAGAAATCATGATATGGGCTGTTGTTTTATGGTTTTCGTACGTAGTCCTACGTGTGTGTATGTTGGAGGTGAGTAAAGATAAGACGCAAGATTTCCAATCACAGGTTACACGAAACACAGTTGATATTAATGTATCTTAGATGTATTAAGCGTCTAGTATAATGGGCTTTCAACTTAATGGGTCAACATAGGTACGAATTTATAACATACGGATTATTATGTAGACTTCTGTTCTTACCTGTATGTAATAATGCTATTGTGCCTTACTGCTAGCTAATATGAGGAAGAGGTGGGAGCAACACCATGGCTTTGACGCAATGCAACAATTCATAGGATTGATTGATGTGGGATCACAGGATTCGCAAACGGCAAGTGGATCAAAACGCACAGTCCCACTTCCGGTGCAAGGCCCCCTCTTAACACGTGATAACCATTATCGACACCGATAGCCGTAAAGAGACCCGCAATCCCTTCTAGGTATACGTAAACAAATCCGATGACACGGATGGGAATAGACGCGTCAAGCAAAATACGAGACTTCAATCACGCGACGGGACGATCGAAAAAAAATATTTTAGAAATTTTGCAAACGTGCATTGTAAACCCATGCAGAAGACCCTCGTCCTTGGTATAATTACAAGTGTACTCATCATGTCGTCAGTGCCAAACCCCTTCCGTAACAGATGCCGTAACTGGGAATATGTGCAATCCAACCGAAACAACCATGATTCCGCGAGGAGCCGTAGAATATGCACATGGGCAACCGGGCGTCGCAGAGGATTGTTGGACACAATTGCAACGCGTCAAAGCCATTATAAACCCCTTTCAAAGCCCTTACCGACCCTGCCGTAAACATGACCTATCTCGCCGCGTAGTCAAGACGCATGCGCACTCTTTGTATCCCTGTTTCCTGAACGCCAGTACACCGCTAACCCCCAACATACAAGCCGAACGCACAAATCAGGAAGACTAAGCTTATGCCGCAGCTTCAGCCTTGGCTTCCTTCTTTGGCGCCTTCTCCTTCTTCGGAGCGGCGGCCTTCTTGGGCGCAGCCTTCTTCGCAGCAGGCTTAGCTGAAGTCTTGGCGACACGACCTGACTTGGTCTTAGTTAAAGCGGCAGGCTTGTCCTCGGCGGCGGGAGCCTATGTTCATTAGATAGTGCTACGGAGAACAAGTCATCAATGCAAACTTACATCCTTCTTGGCTGCTGTCTTCTTGGTAGTGGTAGCCTTCTTGGGGGCGGCAGCCTTCTTAGCAGCAGGCTTCTTCTCAGTAGCCTCCTTCTTGGGAGCGGCAGCTTTCTTGGGTGCAGCAGCCTTCTTGGTGGTCTCCTTCTTGGGGGCAGCCTTCTTGGGGGCGTCCTTGTCACTCTCCTTCTTCGCAGCCGGCTTGGTAGCAGCAGGCTTGGACTTCTTCGAGAGCTTGGTGCCACCGGAAGGTCCTGGTATTGGTAAGCACTGGGCCAGAAAATTCCATAATGACCTCAAGGAATGAGGCGACATACCCTTAGGCTGCTCGAAGATGCCCTTGTCAACACCAGCCTTCAAGGCCTTGTTGAACAGAGAGTCGAACATCTTGTCCGTGACATTAATGGTGTTGTTTGCCTTGACATACTTCTTGAGCTGCTGACGACTGTGCGAAAGTTAGCATAGGATCAAGAGAAGACGACCACATGAATGTAGGCGTCGAGCACTTCTTTTCGGAAAATAAATACATACCTAGAACCGTTTCTCTCCTTGAGCTATGCAGATGAAAAAACGCGTCAGCACGACAATTCAATAAAATTGGTAAACCGCCAGTGTGAGGACGAGTTAGACTGTGGAGGCGGCCGATGATAGCCACACATGCAGTCTAACCTGCGAACACCGAGCAAAGACGCGATGCGCCGGAAGCAAAGGAATGGGAGTAAGTACATGAACGATAGCGTCAGTGATCATGTCCTATGTCTCGTTAGTATCGAGGAATATTCAGTAATAAACCGGTTCATCAGTGGTTGTACACACCTGGTAGGAAGCATGAGTGCTCTTGGGCTTGGAAGCTCCGTCTGCCTTCTTGGGACCCATTTCGAATGATAGTTGAGATATTGTACGCGTTTAATTATGCGGATGTATTTGTGGAATTGATCAATTGATCGTCGGATGACCTTCAGATGATAATATCGACCGGACCGAGAATGATTCTATTGTACGAAAATAAAACGTTGAGTGGAAGGGGAAAGGGAGGGAGCATTCGGTCGGGGCGCGTCGGCGAGAAGAGCGACTATGTTTATATACTAAGCGGGGGGTTGCGCACAATCAGTAAAAAGCTAGCCTGGTACAGTATGTACAATCAGCTATGGCAAGAGCACCAAAGTGCCCAGGTGCCATTCCCCCCCTCCCCCTCCAAAAATTCCATCATTAAAAATCCACTGGTGCTAAAATGCTAAAATAATAAAATGCCAGCAGTAGGCACGGTGCACCTTCCACCCATATTGGTCCATACAGGTCCATACATCCATACATTTGGACCCGATCGCTCTCCAAGGTAGGGTACTACCCTGTCTGTTACCCTACCTTATCCTTCCTCAGCTTTTAAGGTTGCATTATCTCACTGAAACGTCTGGACTCTTGCCTAATTAAGTTTAGATCTGGTGATGTCGTAGCCGTTGGACCTGCTACACAGCCGCTGTCAACCAGTCAGATGGCCAGGAAGGATCAATTCGGTACTGATTTGGACCTCTCAGAGTGCTTAGAGCTTTCCCCCAGTTTGAAAGAGTGACTCCGTAATATCGAATTTTTTGATTGGTCAAAGCTAGACAACAGCTCATGGTCCAAGTACCTTTTTTTTATTTTTATTTTTTTAATCCTTAACTCAACTCGATCAAATCATGCGCCTACTCGAGAACTCGAAGAGAGCTCTCACCCAACTCTCCCACCGTCCCCCCCTTCCCCGTCCGTTTTTTTTTGTTCTTTCGTTCTCTCGTTTCTTTGATCTTGCCTTCCACACCTTTTCTGATCAGGCGATCGATTGAGTCATTTTTTGCCTTTTCTATACTAGAGACGGATTTAGGTAATAGAAAGAGTGATTAGTCTAATAGCAGCTGTATAATCCAACCCTCATCCAAGCCTTGCATCTGTTTTCGGTCGATTGATCTTTCGACACCACCGGTCGCATTCGAGATGTCGACCTCACGACCCATGCAATGCATTCCAAACTTCGCTTCTCGTAATTGTCCAGTTCTCCAGCTATCTTCCAAGCTGTAATTGTAGCTCATTGCTTTTTGAGGGACTTCGAAAATTGAATATATGGGATCCAGTTGTCTATGCACCGTTTGAGCTCCCACACTTGTCCACGACATGAAGCTATCCGCACATTTTGCACCACCTCAACCATTCAACATATACGTCCTGATTTTCTGCCGATCTACCTAATCTCAGGGTCCCTTGGTGCATCAGAAGGTGATACGGCTTATTTTTTGCTATTTGTCACGTTCATTTGAATATTATAAGGTATCATGACGAACGCGGTCTGTGTTGCCTACAGGTCGCGTCCAGGACTTCGGCTTGCCACGCCGCATATCATGACGGCAACAACGCAACGTTTCAAGAGTATTCTCAGATCCGTTCCGACGAGTGAAGGGGTAGTTTCCCTTGTTTCGTTGACTTTTCAGGGTTCTAATTCAGCAACTACGACTCAATCGCTCCCGGCCACCTGTCCCCGTTGTGGTGCGTGTCATAACGAGCGATATACATGTATATCCGGGGATATCTAGAAGTTGGAAACGAAACAACTTGGGACTACAAGCTGCAAATGGATTGCTCTGGATTCCTTCATGATCGCCTACTCATGGACTCTAGAGAGGCTGACTTCCTACGCGTCATTATCGACTTGACTAGTGCTTGATAAACCAAGCGCAAACAACCCCCTTACTATGTGGGGTCATGATTCGCGGTCACGATGTCCACGTCACCCCTATGGCCAATGATGCGCCAACACCTCAACTCCTCGACATGACCACGACATCCAGTCAGTTCATGGTTGACTGGTGAGAATTTATCGCAATTGGCATCAGGCTCAAATTTTCGGTTACCAGACACTGAGAAATTCACTGGTTCTCCTACAGTATTAGGTGTCATCATTCGAAGTGATGAGGGGTATCGAGTAATGAGGCCAAACGCGACGATCTCAAGTGCAGCACCACAATGTCCAAAACAACAAACTAATCTTCCTAAATACCTAGCAGTGAGATTCCGAGAGAAGAAAAAGCATCTCGACAACGATGGCTACAAGGCAGTCAAATCACCAATGTCCTTTTGAAGTGGTCGCAGCGTCATCGCCTCGATTTAATTCGAGCCAATTTTTGGTCAAGAAATCAATTCACCGAGCAGGCGGATACGCTATGGAACTCTACAAATCCCAAATCAAACAGTTGATATCACCAACCTACGATGCAGAGGAATTATCGTTATGTGTCGCACGGGTCAAAATTTTGGGAGCTATTCAAATTACTATCAGCGAAGCTCCCAGGCGCTTTCAATTTGTGCTCGGATGCTAATCACGACTCGGGGATAGAACTCGATTTTCTACCACCCGCACCTCCTGCGTGTGGGCGAACAGATAGCAAGGGGTTAGGGTTTGCTCTACAACCAAGCATCGACATTGAGACTCGCGATTCACCAGGGACTCCAAGGTTGTCAGGGTTTTGATCACAAGTCGAAACAACGAGGCTCCAACTATAATCATAGATTGGTGCCCCGTGGGACACGTTCGAGGCAGAGTTACATCCACCTCACGTTGACCTCGTATATACGAGAAGGTCTCAGCCCTGCTACGTATCACTATAGCCAGGTCTGTTCGCCTTGGCAATCCCTACCATAATTGCTATTTCTCTTCCATCTTTCAGCTGGTCGTTGAACTAGGTTTCATCGCAATCGATTATATGTTTCCTTGAGGAAATGCCTTCGTCTTGCAATTTCCACTTATTTCTCTCCTTTCCTAGGCTATTTCACCCCATGGCTTAAGAAACTTCTGATTGATGGTCACGGTCCTGCATTACAAGTCCCATAATAACTCTAGCGAGCTCCCTATCATCAATTTCACAAGAAAATAAATCGGATCAAACGCCAGCCCCCGAAGTAGCCAATGTTGTACATTTGTCGCTACTCTTTTCTTCATCGCATGATTACGCAGTACTCCTACAATACGTTACAGCTGAGCCTTCAATCATGTTCCTCGGGCACTATTTCGAAGTTCTATCGCTCATAGCGAGCAGGTACACCACCACGTTATATCTAATCTCTAGATCTACCCAAAACCGATCGAGTAAAGTTAGAGGCATTTGATCTCGGCGCTATATCCACCCGAGCTCTTCGGACATATCCATATACGGATAACAAGTGTTATTGTGGCCCACACCGATCAATAGTAAAAAGAGCAGTATTCTGCTTCGTATGATGTCATCGTATGCAACCAATTATCGAGACTAGTCAACGATTAATGCATTCTAACTGACAATGGAAATTCTTCCATATCCTGGGTTCTTGGAGATCTCGACGCTGTAGCCCCTCGCAGAAGCTGTCAATACAACTGGCCAACCCCGCCCGACGCAAAAACGCGTGATTTGATGTATCCCTGAACCAGAATGGGTAGGTAGATGAAGGAGAAAAAACGAGCAATTGATTCTTTTTCATTTGTTATAGCGTTTTTGCAGTTACAACATCAGACAAATCGGAATGTCGCCGCATTCGACCGAGACCACCCGCGATCGCGACGGGTCCGCCGGAACGCTATCATCAGGAGACGAGAAGCAGCAAGCAAACTTCGGCAGCGCCGAAATCTCGAGAGGTCCCCGATGTGAGGCACGCCAGGACTGTCACCACCATCTGCTCTCGTACGATGAAATTCCGGACTGGTACCAGGACAATCCCTACATCCGGCGCGGTTACCGGCCCGTGTCGCACTCAACGCGAGCTTGCCTGAGTAGTTGGATGTACATGCACAACGAAACACTGAATATCTATACGCATTTATTACCGGCAGTAGCATTACTCGTGAGCGGTGTAGCCTACCTCCTTGCGCGCCTACAATACCGAAGCAGTGCCGACGCCGGCGTCGTCGCAGCCCTGATGCTTTCTGCTGTAGTTTGTCTGGGTTTTTCAAGCGCATATCACACGCTCATATGCCACTCGCGCGAGGTTGAATCACTATGGTTACGCCTTGACTTCGTCGGTATCATCCTCCTGATATTGGGATCTTTTGTCTCCGGCATCTACGTCGGCTTCTGGTGCGAGACGCTGGAGAGGAAGATATACTGGTCTATGGCAAGTGATGGCTTTCCCTCGCCTTCCTCGTACTACAACAGCTACCCAAAGTCAATGGGGGAAAACGGATAACCAGCACCCCAAGATCGTTCGGCTCAACCAATCCGGTCAGACATTGAACTAACCAATCGTCCACGTACTTTACAGATCGGGTCTCTTGCCGCGATATCCATTGTTATCGTATTAGCGCCGACTTTCCAGGGGCCGCGGTGGCGCACCTTACGCCTTCTCACATTCGTCTTCACGGGGCTATCGGGTCTGGCTCCCATAATCCATGGCATCTGCATGTTCGGCTTCACGCAGATGATGAAGCAGTCCGGTTTACCTTTTTACATAGCTGAAGGCGGCCTATTCCTACTCGGTGCTATTATATATGCCGTGAGTTTTTTTACAATTCATCTAATTACACAGTTACTACTTATCGTCCGGAATATCGCTATCTCGATTAAGCGGTTACTTGGCAGGGTAAGGGAAACAGGAAAGACAACAAATTACTGACTCAACCGATGGATACAGACGAGATTTCCGGAGAGTGTCATCCCAGGAGTATTCGACATATACGGATCGTCCCACCAGATCTTCCATATTCTGGTCGTCGTAGCTACGGTGGTTCACCTAGCTGGCGTCCTCGATGCTCTTGACTACAATCATTACAACAGACAATGCTTTCCGTAGACAAAGGCTATCATATCTAGTATCGCGTGATGCCAGATGGAGACCGGGGTCAACGGCTCATACATCGTCGATCCCCTAAAAGCCGTCATTAATCCCCTCGCATAGAAATAAAATAACGATGTAGTTGAGTTTCACAAATAGAAAAACACTCAACCTATGACCAATTACCTACCACAATGACCCAGTGACTTAGCAATCAAACCCCTCAGATAATACTCATGTTTGTAGCCCTATCATTGCGTCTATAATCATCGGCGGGGGGACAGATATATGCTATTTCAAAGTGTTGAACCTCACTTTTCTCTACTCATCTAAGCAGATCGTTATCATTGCTGTCTACCAATTCGTGTGCTCACATTCCAACTGCCCCTAAGCTGCGTCTTAGGTTCAGGTCCTCTTGCCCTCGGTTATGATAACAGCAGCTTGCTCCGCCAGAGCATATACGGCAGCCATAATATGCGCCCCGATAGAAATAGGAAAAACGGAAGCGTCCACAACCCGTAGATTCTGGACCCCTTTTACGCGTAGTTCTGTGTCCACTACTTTACCCATCGAGCAACTACCACAGCCATGGTATGTGGACCTGTAAAGAGTAGATCCGTTAGCGATAGTATGTACGGTCTAGCGGTACGTGTCAACTTACTCGCCGTGTGTTCTCACCCTGCTGTCTAGGTACTCGTCGCTTGCATCGGCGGTCAGCGGTTCGAGGCCTGGCGGTGGCCTCTCACACTCAACGACCTCGCGTCCAAATACTGTGTCGCCCGTCATGAAGTTCGTGATCATGCGCAGAGAATGGCGCCAGGCAGCCTTGTCGACCTCCGTAGTGAAGTAGTTAGGATCAATAACGGGGCTATCGGCGGGGTCGGCTGACGCGATGGAGATGGTTCCATGGGATGTAGGCTTGAGTCCCATCTGGGCGGTGCTGATATGGGTGCCGTCGGTTTGGACGGGCGGGAACGCTATATACATCACCATAGTCTCCGTCAACGCCCACTCTCGCTTTAGGAGGTAATGGTTCGGATCCACTCGGCCTTCATCTTTCTCAATAGCCGCTTCCAGGAGATGGCGCGGTACCTGCGTGTTAGCAACGTAGCTTATTGGCACTCCCGACCCGAAGCGAGGTTCGCGGAACATGGGATTGCTCGAACCGAGGGCGTACCCCTTCGAGGGATCTTTTAGCTTCCAGTTGAGATATACCATGAGATGGTCGCTGAAGTTCTTTCCCACGTCGGGGATATCGGCTTTTACGGCGATGCCATGTTTTTCCAAAGTCTCCTTGGGTCCTATGCCGGAGAGCATGAGTAGCTGCGGCGACCGATACGCACCAGCAGCCACGATTACCTCCCCTGCATGGATCTCGGTACCGTTGGCTAAGCGGATTCCAATGGCTTTATTGCCCGAATCTAAGAGAATGGAGCCAACGATGGTGTTGGTCAATATCGTGATGCCATCCAGGGGGTACGTCAGCGGAGCAATTTGGCGGATACCTTTTTCGCGGTTCTCGTTCACTTCACCAAACCCGACATTCATTCCCGCATTGAAGTCGACACCAGGAAGCTTATGTACGCCTTGTTCTTCCCAAGCTTTCTCAAGAAGATTGGCGAGGGGATAGATTCGATCTGTGGATATAGGAGACTCGATAGAGAATTTCCCGTCTTGGCCATGCTGGTCGGAATTCAGATCATTATACCACTTCTCGGTCTTCTTGAAATAGGGTAGTTGCTCATCGTAGCTCCAGCGCTCATCGCCGACAGCCTCACCCCAGCTGTCGTAATCGGCTTTGGAGCCTCGAAACCATCCACCTGGTAGGGGTGTTATTTAGGGTTAGATCGCAGAGGTATGGAATATTCATTGAATTCTTCGTCAATATCGATTTGAACTCACAGCCGTTGATCACTGAGCCACCACCGAGAGCGCGACCGGAAGGGATGTCCACTTGTCGACCACCGTAACTCTTCTGAGGTGCGCTCTTATATGCCCAATCGAATTCACCACCAATGAAATTCAGGGAGCTGTACTTGAGGATCTCTGAGTTCTTGCTCACGTCCGGACCGGCTTCAACAATCAAAATACGGGCGGATTTCTGATATTCCTTTAGACGGCTCGCAAGTACGCACCCTGCGAGGCCACCGCCCGCAATGATATAATCCCAGCCTTCGGTAGCAACCATGATGACTTCTGTAGTGTATGGAATTTGGACAGGAAAAGAACCAGATGAATGACTTTACGAGAAAGCAAAAGGCGAAGGGTTAAAGAATACTGAAAACTTTACATTTTAAAACAGTAACAAGGATGATGGGCATTCTGAGGCCGGATAAGCTGAACAGAACCAGGCAAAGAGATGATCAAGAACCGTACACCCACTTTTAGTATGAGTTGTACAAGCTCAAGGCTCGTGATTAAGATATTGGCCATAATTATATGTCTCGCAGGAAGGGTGGATACACAGAGCGGGTTCGTGGGAGACATTTTGGTGTTCTCTATCGCAACATGAGGCATCTAAAGGGTTATAAGACCCTTGAAGGGGGTCTACTAGGGTTATGTTCGTCATTGAAATTGACGTAAGAATGTAAGACGAACTGACGCGATATGCTCATTCCCAAACTCCTCCTCCTCTATTTCGAAGTTAAAGAAAGTCAATATCATCACTAGCCGGGTAAGAAGTGTAGACTGAGTCGACAAATCGCCAACCAACCAAACCACTCCAAACTAGGAATCCGTAAGCATATGTACAATATCTTGATGTGGTGGGTATTATAAATTATCTCTGTAATGGTATATTTATATCTATAGAGATCCATGTGGTCATTGTAAGAAAGTAAGTGTCCATCGTGATACCTATCCAAGTGATAACTTTCAAGACTGACGTTCATATTCTATGAGTAAGACACTACTAATAGCCACGGCCATAAGTAACTATATACTTATGTCAAATAACATCCGGCTTACCTACGTAGCTAATTATTTACTCAATGGCTTGGCCCTTTAGTCATTAAGCTGATTATTTATCACTTTACTCTTCAGTCATTTTATCGCCATACTTAACCCGCTCGCTCGGAGCATTATCCAATTAAGGCTCCGAAGGTTTCTTATACGGCGATTAACAAGTACTTAACGAAACAGCCAATTCGTCTATTTATAAGACTCAGATGACTACAGGATTGAATAGTTGCATAATTATAGTAAGCCGGATGTATTTAAGAACCGAATCCGCGTTACGTTACATGGTCCTCATAGTTCTTGTAAAGTATAAGGGGCATATAGACTAAAGGGATATATACAAGACTTTATGCTTATATAGCTCATTTCTTGTTATTAATATGTTACCGATTAAATGTCTTTTTAGTGGTACTATCCAATATAATAACAAGATACAGCCATATGAATTCATCCAAGGAAAGGCAGTACAGTAAAATTAACCATACACTGTACGCGTTTATACTGTATTCAGACTTTGGTCCTGCAACATCTTGGAGTTCCTTGGCAAAACAAATATTATGCGCCGTATACCTGTGATATGGAACGTTCGGCACGAAGGTGTCCGCCGACTCGTCGGCCGTACGATTTCTCCTAATGGAGAATCAATCAGGCGAGTAATTGACGTCCTGTTAGCATATTTATTACATAAAAGAATCATAACCGATCTATATGTGCCAATATGGCGGGGAATGGCTTCAGCTCCAAGCACCGTTATGGCCATGCATCAATAATGTGGGCATCTCTGCCTTAGGCATTTCTCCTCAGACTTTAGCGGCGGCGAAACGTATGGCGCCAAGAATTATGATAGATCTCTTGCTTCTATTCACAAGAGGAGCTGTGAGGAGAATTGAGGAGGGTTTGCTTGGCTGATGGATTGACGCATACCTATGTAGTCTTAGAACAATGAGACAACGTCATAGATCTGGTGAGTTCTAGTAGCGATGGTAGTTCAAATTGACTATCCATACCAAGCAGACTATCCGTAAGGCGGATTCGGCATTTTATCCGCAACCGATCGTGCCTCTTTGTGTGGAGACGGGACCCTGGAGGGCAACCGGTACTGATTGGGTCTATGATCGTGACCCCGACCTCGTGTCAAGGTAATACGAGAATTGGGGCTCGTATCGCGATGGAACAGGCGGTGATGACTGTGATGACCTTACGAAGTCTTAACAGGTAATCTAGGTGTAACATTCGAACACATATAAAATCATGTTCCCGTTCACCGCTCTAAGTGGTGTTTGTTTGTCTCGTCCTCATCAGCTATATTGACCATAATCATCTAGCTCTTGATCACATTCGCTACCAAGATCTCCAAACTCATCCAGCTCGCTAAAATGAAGTTCTTCGCTACCGTCATGGGCGCTGCCCTCGTTGCCACTGGCGTCTCTGCCCAGCAGGCTATCGTCAAGAACAACTGCAAGTCTACGGTCTACGTTCAGTCATTCCCTTATGATGGGAGTGCCGCAGGCCCCCTTACTACCTTGTCACCTGGTCAGGCATTTGCTGAGAACTTTCGCCCGTCTGGTTCGGTTAGTTCCCCTACATTCAAACTATGAAAACGACATAGACTAACAGCATACACAGACCGTTAAGATCGCGACAACCAAGACTCTCTCAAGCCCTCTGTTCTTCGGCTACTCCTTCAGCTCAAATCCGGACTATGCTTACTGTGAGTACACACCTCCATACCAATCTTTCAACCCATGACACCTAGGCTAACATACCTTCTCCAGACGAATTCAGCACGTGAGTGGAACCGACGCGCAAGTGGTTATTTGTTGTTTACTAACATCACTGCAGTGAGTGGGGCAACCCCTTCGCGAGCTCGCACAATGTCTTGACTCCCGGCGACGGCTGCGAAGTCTTCGACTGTGCCGCCAACAACGCGGACTGCTACAGCACGCCGGCGCATAAGAAGGTGTACGGCTGCCCGCAGCCGGTGGATCTAGAGGCGGATCTCTGCGTCTAGAGTCCGGGGGAGATCGTGAAGGTGCCACATAGATGGCTATTTAGTGGCATTTAGGCGATTAGTCAATGTTGTGTTTCGGTTATAGTAACTGTAACCGTGGTACATTATGCGCCCTAAATAATTTACACCTTTATGAGCCTCGATTCCAAGTCGCACTATCCATGGTTTGCGTCGCAGTGACCAGTTTCCCGTTTCCCTGGTTTGTGGTCCTGTTTCAAAAAAGGGGCTACCTCGAGGTCGAGTCCGTCCAGCCGTAGGTACTGTGTAACCAGTTGTAAACAAACCGCGTAAACTTGCTAAAGTCTCACAAATGAGCTATAAGATTCTTATATATTTAGGCAGTTTAGTATAGCACGGGAGGTATCTATTTTTCTTTTCTAACCTATTCATCCTTCACGGAATATATCTAGAAACGATCCGCCAAATTTTCCACCTCGATCTGGGGTAATACGGCTATTCAAGTCCGCAGTCTCCAAGGTCAAAAGGAGAAACACATATTCTTTGACTCTTGTCCTATTCTAGAGATTAGAGCCTATGCCCCCCTAAGGGGTTTCTAGTACCCTATACCTTTCTCTCGCTCTTACTCCACGGTTACACCATATAGGACCGTATCGACTGACACATACAGCTACTTCCTCTACATCATCCACATAAGTACACAGTGCGCGAAAAGTATTAGTATCTTCGTCATTTTGATTCTCACGGCGTAGAAATGCTCTTAGGAAGATTGAGGACTCCTACGGTGTAAAATAAGTGCATAGTCTGCACTGCCAGCCCTTGAAGGATGAAGTCGCCCATGTTCAAGACCTCTTAGTTGACTTCGTGATATTCCAATACCTCTTGAATGTGTTCAGGGGACTATATAACCAGTCGTGCTGTGATAGATACACTAGTTATATTAGACGGCTAGATCTTGTATCCCAACTAAAGGGACAATTTCCTGACCCTTTGACGCTTTGGCCTTAAACAGGAGGTTCCTCTCCCTAGGATGATAGCATTCATAGGATAAAAGGCATATTCACAGTATATACATGTAGGTTCATGGTCTAGGCTGGCTGACGATTGAGGCTCTTCATGCAACAACGGAGTCGCTTCTGAAGTTCATTGGTCTGCCTTATGACACGTCATTGTAGTTGTCAATCACGTAATATGCTGCCAGTAGGGCTATCGTACCCCTAAGCTTCTCGCTCCATGAACTCTTATCTATCACAAATCTTAATAGTTCAGAAGTCAAAAATTAGAAGATAGCTCGTAAATAACCTAACCCATAAATAACACCTATCTAGTTGTCGAATGGAACTCGAAAAGGGGTCCACGCAAGCAACTCCTTTACTTGAGTTATTAGTAGCTCATACTCCTCGCCAGTCTCGACTTGCTTCCCATTTGCTCATTAAGTGGCAACGCTTCAGTGGGCTGCCTGAGCCAACGCACAAGAAACCCCGTAGTCTAGTTGAATTGGGTTCGGTGGCTCTTATTTCTCATAATACACTGGGAGAAAGGAGTAGTTACATCATATTGATTGGTAAGAACGGCCGTAGTTAGATGAATATAAATGGACTATGGACGAGATGACATTTCACACATGACATATAAATACTTTGAGCTGTAGTTATAAGAGAGAAGACATGAGTGAGTCTACGTTGCATCTATAATGAAAACACAACCTTCACATAACAATCATACACCAAAGAAGTCAACGGAGGGGCTAATAATGAATGCAGTTGTCGAAGTTAAGCAGCAAGCTATAAAAGTTTAATAAGACTAAGGTTTCAACTTGAAATGTCTACTTAATATCTTCAATTGCTCCTAATAGCTAAACTTCGATAAGCTTCATCCTATTGCTGTACTTAGTCCTTTACTTACATGGGAACATCCGTATGCGGAAACATGTTTATTTAGATTGCTAATGAAGAAAAAGCAGCCAAGGACTTACCATAGGTTGTCTCTAGTTAGACAGCATAGGTTGACAACTCTAGATACTAGGTACCTGAGTAATAAATTGCCAATATTCACTAATCAGCTTTCATCGGTTTTATACGGTGGTTCCAGAAGCTTTACGGACTGATATGAATTCAAGCTTTGACTATAACGCATAAACTATTGGAGAGCTATTACCGTTGTGATTATGAAGATACTAGGTATAGTTGAACCTGCGATGAGCGAGACTGTTCGGCACCTTATCCTACTACGCCAGGCGTAGGCTATCAACGGCCCAGTCTGCAGTCTTTCCCGACGAGTTACATACCCAGGCAGATATCGCTCAACATCCTCACGCGACACATCGTGACTACAAGCCAACTTACATCAAGAATCCCGAACTTGGCAACCTGCGCCTCCCATCCTAACCACGTCGCCGTTCACATCCCAAACCACTAATCGAAGATTTTGGAAACTCCGTTCATCTCATTCAGTCTGGGGCAACCGCGGACTTCCCAAGCTTGGTACAGAATCTGGCACCAAAGCTTGAAATAGGTATATACTAGGTATGTAATAGAAACAAAACAACCTGTTTCTTGTCTGGCTCGGACTAGCAGAAGCTATTGTGTCCGTGGTCCGAGCTCGATGTTTCGGGGGCGCGGATCTTGCCATGCACCGTGGTCTCTCCCATTATAGACTGACTCATCCTATCGCGCTTAATTCTGCCAAAAGGAGAATGAACCAGCAAATCACGAGAAAGCCGGTCCCGAAGCCCTCCTGCTATAATATACTATTGCTGGGGGTAGGCATGGAATTTCATATTAGGAAGGGGAGAGGCAGGCGTCTCTAGCCCTATGGTTGTTAAGCGCGGGAGGGCTGAGCCTCTTTCGGCCGCATAGGGGGGGTGTTGATACTTTCCCTTTTTTCAAAAGGACCGTGCAGTCCGGGTTCATAGCGGCGGGAAGCAGCAGCAGGCCAGATTTGAGGCTCCCCCAGGGCACCCGGCGTAGCGTAGTCCAGTTACCTACCCATACCCATATGCCTCTAGGCATGCGTATAGTGTGCGGCACGGACGCAGCTGCATGGAAATTGCCGATGGGGAATCTAATGCAGATGCGGAACGACTTGCGGGGGAGGGAACCGTCTTGGATTTCCCAGATTTCTCTCTCGCGGACGCGAGCTCCTTGTCTATCCTCCTCCTGGACCTGGACCTGGACCTGCTGCTGCTGCTGCTGGGTTGCTTTAAAAAGCAATATAGATGCTAATATTAGTAATCCTTCGTGTAGGGCTTCGACCATGGTCCATGGATGATCAGGGCTGTAATTTGATTAACTAAGCCGGTCGAATTGAAACTCTAGCATGTGAACTTTCACGAGCTTCTTCTCGACGTACTTTTGGCATCATTCCTGGCTACCTAGCCACCTGGATTGTCTTTGCCGGTCGTACATCCTGTGTCGTAGCATCGGATCCTGAGGTAATGCAAACTCCACAGAGGAATGAGTTGTGATGTCGAGGAACCTTGCTACGGGTTCCACGCGGTTCCTTCCCGGACAGCTCTCAGGAGGTCTGAGGCAGGTGGCTGTTCTACAAGCTTGAGTTAGCAATATGACAACGGGATTCGGGATTCGGAGTGGTTGTTATTAGAACCAGAATTACGTGTATGGAGACATATCCCGGGATTCAGAGGAGGTTGCCTGCTGGCAATATGGAAACGACGGCATGTGTAGATCGTCAATTTTTAGGGAGGTAGTCCTCGTGATAATACCTACAGCTTAATAAACAAAGTATTAGAGACGTTGAGTTGTCTGTCGTGATTGGTCCAATAGCATAACTCTGTCATATTTTCCACGCATCTGAGTAAGACGCTTATCTCAGCGGGACTCCTTGTTACACAAACCTTAAAAGGGGGCTGTCATGCCAATGGTCCTACTGTGTAACCTATAGGGCTGTCGATAGCATCATCCTCTTCGCTTAGAGACCACATGCATGTTGGTTGTCCTTTGCCGGCATCGGCGGTGAGGCGACAGTACATCGTATGACCGTACCTTGAATACGGTACCCCCTGGCGGAGAGGTTGAATAATAAGTCCAAATTTGGCCATTGACTCCTCCAGTGTGGCTCTTGTTTATGGTTGTGGAATACCGTGTAGATCTTCGGATACCTATTGAATGGGTTATAAGGCGAGCATGTACTACTTCGGCTCTGATCATCCGGGCACGTGGTTCCTGATGCTCGCACGCGGTTGCCCTGTCTATCTCAAACGCGTTCGCGATCTGGCGGGGATATGCTTCGGGACCGAGCGGTGTACATGTCCGAAAGGGGATTGCAGAGTGAGATAGAAGGCCAATGCAACTCCTATAGGAGATACCGTACGAGTCTCAGTGCGATGTAGCGAATGGCCATACGCCGTAGCCTTGCGCCAAGAACAAGTGCCGCTTTCACCGTTGTGGCGGTGAGGATGGGAACCGGGTGGTGAGAAAGGACATGACCATTTCCTCATGCGACACCACAACACGTGGATGGGCCCCGTATATGCGCATACATTATACACATGTACCACACATTTAAGCATATACCTTACCTACCTTTACCTTAGGTAGGTAAATCCATAATCTCCGAGCGCGCCAATGCAACGCGCCTAGACCAATTCCTGCTGGGGGAGGCATCCCTTGGATCCAAGGCGCGATGGATGAGGAACCCTGGTATCCTATACCGCACTGGCTTTTTGAACTCTCTTGCCTTAACAGTCTGGTCTTGTAAGTGTCTGCCTGATGACTAACCCTGTTGACATAAGCTAATAATAAATGACCGCCATTTGTTCGCTCCGACGATTTGGCTTCGTTTTCGTATGGCAAAGACGATGTGGTCGTGATGTTGGGGATCGGAAGCAGTAAGCTGACTTTGCCGGCACTACTATGCCGCATAGGCTACTATACATGTAGTACCATGATCGCGACCGTGACTATGATCGTCCGTTGTCGGTGATTCCTTTCGGGGACCAAGACCGTCATGTGCCACATACTGTAGGTTTACCGAAGATGATTTTTTTTTTCTTTTTTTAACGAATGCGATTCTTAGGCTATTTGTCCCACATGCTCGCTAAACCACGTACTTGAATTGTGTAGGTATGTAATCACACGTGGGATAGGCTTGGCCATGAGCCAAGTAACTCCTTCGATATCTCCGCCGTATACGAATCATTATATTATGGTAAATCCACTGAGTATTCTCTTCTGTGTCCGCGGACGTACTTACGTAAGGTAACATGGCGGGCGATCGTACCCTGCACCGTCCGAAACCCCGAGGTGCTTAGGTAAGGTCCCTGATCTGCCTTGCTTATACCACACTCGGTTCGAGAATACGACCTTAAAAGTAAACTAGATCTCTTTCGCGTCTAGTTAGTTGATTGCCCTTGATGCTTGATGCCACCACTGCAGGCGAACGGAATTGTGCCGCCTCCTCTCCGATCCTTTTCCTATCTTTGTCGTTGGAATGTGTGGAGAAATGCGATTTCATCAATTGATAAACATGAACTTTACGGGCCGCTACGGGCAATAAGGGGGTTTGTTCGATGGCTACGCCCTTAATTGGTCCGGGCGCTAGGGTTCGATGTGCCGCTTGGTAATTCGCTGCCCATTTATTTTGAAGGTCGCACAAGGATCGACGTCATCGCTGCTGATCGGCAACGCTAAGCTTAACCTTCTTTTCGCAAAAAATTAAAGTTAAGGGGTGGGATCTTCACCCGGTCGAGCTCAAAAAAACTTTATTGAGCAGACCTACCGCTACCGGCCCCGCGGCAGGCACAGGTAAGGTACCATCCCTGCCCATCCATCCATTCCGTCCTTTTCACTATGTACCTACCTAGAATCGGGCTATGCAACGACCATGCAGGTAACGGGAATTTTAAACCAGGTACAGCAAGTGTGGGAACTGGGCGCTGGGTATTGGATTTTTAAATCGGGGAAACGTAAACGAGGAACGAGAGAACAAGATTAGAGATCACATTGAGCAAGATTTTAACTCTAATTACTTAAGATAAGGTAATCTGGAACGTGGACGACAACTTACCCACATGATGGTTTTGGGTTCTGTCTCGATTGTGGGGCAGTAAGACGCGTACAGATACAAATAGGGAAACAAGCGAAAATGGAACATACGAAGAACAATGTGAAACGGAAACATCAACGACAACCCCTGGTTGCTTTTTTGCTGTTTGGGAATCGACATTTTGATGGTGGTACAGGAGGCGTTGCGAGTTTGGTACTGAGTAGATTGTCTACCGTCGCAGGTTATCATACAATTACAGCATGAGTATGGTCCGATGACCGCACCATGAAATTGTCATAGCGGTGAGCCGCATCTCTTCTTTCCTTCTAAGTTTTTTAATATTTGGTTCTGGGTTACCATTGATGCATGGCTACAGCAGGTGTTAGGTATTCCTGACATATAATCAAACCTTTTACTACTCCCAGTCATTACCATAGTATAATACTATACTTAGATCGGTACTTAATGCACGTGCATATGGCAAGGAAATACTATGCTCGCTGATTCCAAAATTCCAAGGATGGGGCACCTGGGCATCGGAACATTGAACAAATGGACATTACATACATGTGTGTACATTTTTCGGTACGTGTTACCTAAGTCGAAGGTCTATCGGGTTGGAGAAACCGAAAAGTGTAATAGGAAATAAGGCACGTACGGCGTCTAGCATCCCTACCCTTAATGCTTCCAGGGCTGCAAGCGCCAAATAGAGTAGTGGATCTAGAGGCATCGCCCGTTTTAGTGGCTCAGAAACTGTCGGGTTTGACTTTTTGGATTGGACTGGATTTGACAAACCTTGTTTGAATTTCAAAGGATGTTGGCATGGACATCGATGGAGGTCGGCATGGATATTGCAGCCGGGCAGGTATAGACGGATTGATGCGTTACAGGGGGGTATCGTGTTTGGCTTTTGGAATCGCATGGCCCATCATGCGGATCATGGATCCCTGCAGCCAACCCCCCCTTAGCCTAACCATCTGGTACCATCTACTGTAACAATGCGCTTTCACATACACACGACACGACACGATTAGGAAATGCGTACTGAGAGAACCGTTCTGAATATTGGTAATCAACGCAAGACTGACGCTCTGATTCCGTGGTATCGCCATCACTTTGCACTTAATCTGCCCTCTGCCCTCTGAACCGGTATTTCCACCTATCGCCTGGAGGCCCCCTTAAATATGCCAGCCCACGTGGGCACCACACTCTGCTAAAGCTATATACGAAGCGCCGAGTTATTTGCCATGAGAATAATCCGCGCCCCGTCATGCTCCCCATCGTGAAATGTAACCTTAACTCCGGCCCGCTGAGAATGCCCAGTAGCTAGTAGGAAAGCACTCGTACAAAAAAAGCCGCTATTAACTGTAGAAAATGCACGTTTTTTTAACGCCCAAAAGATGCGCAACCGTCCGGCTCCCGTAGACATCGTAAGAAGTGGTAAGAAGTTAGACGTAGAAATTGCGGTTTAGAGACTGAATTGCTCTGTTATCTTCAGTTCGGAAATCGGTGGTGGATATGCTACTCGCTCCCGCCGTTGAAAGTGCTCTCGGAGAGCTACCAGCGCTATTGGTGCTACCAGGGTTTGCGCTGCTCGGCTCTGAGCTGGCCGGGGTCCGGTTGAGGAGCGCCGACAAACTCGCCTTATTTACATTCCCGTTGATTCCCTCCGGACCAGTCACTCGTGGCGGCGACACAGATTGGTTCCTCGGAGGCGTGATTCTATGTGATGCTTGGGGTATTGCAGGAAGGGGACCTTGGGGATTACGTGCGCTCGTCGCCGATAAGCGGGGATCGATGACGGCTTGCGCGGCCTGCACGGCTTGCGCAGCTTGTACAGCGGCTTGTGCAGCCTGGGCAGCTTGCATCTGAAGCTGTTGTTGTGGAGGCGTTGCAGCACGCCCATTGGGTATAGTTACTGGGTAAGTCCTGTTAAGGGCCGGCGGCGGTAATTGGTTATTTTCGTAGTGGTGAATATTCTTGGAATAGATGGGAGCTTGAATCGGAGGAGCGGACGCCACTGGCAACGGGAGTTGGGGTGGTCTTTGTACTGGTTGCTGCGGCTGAGGGCGAGGTTGGGGCTTCATCTCTGGTGTAAGTTTTCCCTGTCCCCAGGGAGGAGTGTTTGGCGAAGGCGGCCATGGGCCTTGCCATGGTTGTTGTGATCCCCATTGCGGTGCAGCGTAATTGCTATAAGTCGGTTGCTCAAGCTGGCCGTTATGAGGCGGGTATGGCTGCATAGGAGCCCTCGTCAAGGCGGGTGGGGTGCTTTCGTGTAGACTTGACTCGGGGTACATACCCTTCACGGGGACGATGTGTCGAAGTTGAGGATCGGTGCTCGGTTGCGGCAGATCGGGAGCTCCAGCATGGGGTCTGGAATAATATGAGATTAGGTGAAGGTGCTGACCCTGCGATGTGGTGATGCTGAATGACTGCTTCATAAGACCGTCCGCCTTGTATCTATAGCCTTCAGGTTCGCCGTCGGGGTCTTCGTCACTAAGTCGACCGCTATCCGGCGTCCTTCCATTGCTTCGTCTGGCGGCGCCGAATGTGGTGCCTCGCTTGCCCTCCATCTCCCTGTAGGTTAGAAAGCTACCGGAGACACGGCTTGCGCTCCATGATTTTCCATCCGTCCATCTGCGCATGCCAGCTTCTCTCTCGTCCCATACGAAGACCGAACCGGATCTGATGGATTGTCGTTCCTTCTCGGATAATCGCCTCTGGACTCGAGGTAATAAACCCAGTCTGCAGGCTTCAAATAGCTTGATGGCGTCCCCAGGCGTCCGTACGTAACCGTGATAAGTCTCCATATCCTCCGCTGGTCGTCCCAGTGTGGACGGAATTCGATATTGTGGATGTTAGATAATATGGAATCAAAAGGGAAAATTCGTTTCCTAATTCCTTGCCGGATGATTAGGTCTTGTAGTCCCACCGTTCCACCACATCAGCTCCACTACGTCGGCTTCAATGGTGGGTCATTCAGACAAGAGGGCGGCTGAAGAGTACTTATGAAGTGGGTACTGGGGGAGGCTTGCGTAGTTGGAATGGGACCCCGGCCTTGGTAGCTGAAGATATGAAAATGCGCGTGCTGGCTTGGCGTTTCTGAATTGCGGGCAACTCGAGTCGATAGTTGGGTCCCCCTAAACTGTTAATGGCCTACGCGTTACGGAATCGGAGCCGAAGAAACTGTCCAGACTCGTGGATCCCTTGCTATGTTTCCAAGTTAGTTCCTCGTTCTCATAAATGAAGCATCCAACGTTAGAATTAGGTGGTTCAAGACAAAAATAGCCTTATTATGGTCATGCCAGTAAATAACGGGTCTGCGTCTTTGTGCATCTTGATGGGATCTCGAGCCAGGCAGGGTATGCTTAAATAGGTATTGAGTAGACCAGATAGCTCTGCTCCTGGTCTGACTAAGTTTGTGCATATGATGGTATGGTGGATGGCCGTTCAATGGTAGTCATCATTTAGTGACACCCGGACCCGATATATTGTAATCAAAAACTTTTGGGTTCTTGACCTTGTGAAGTTTGTGAGGTTGGCTTAATGCGCCTGATGGGAGTAGGGTAAGGATGGTGGAAATAAAGTGAGGGTCAAGGTCAACACTATACCCAGTCTCATCATAGTCCTCTCAGAGATGTGGTAACCTTGATTCATCGTCTTACTCCTGGGGTCAAATATTGAATTCAACTCGGAATAGACTCAAATTTGAGGTGTCAAGATTCGACCCGGTAAAGTGTAATGTGAGAGATTGGAAATAATTCACGTACCTAAATTATCGGGTCAATTTAGTAGGTCCGATATTTACATGGGGAAAAGTGGTCGGTATTCGTGAGATCGGAATAGATACTTTTGACTTGGGTGAGAGAAAAGGAATATTGTAGTAGAGCTAGGCAATGCCGAAAGATTCGCGATGGTATCGACGATCTATGACAATATTGCTGTAACTCGAGGTCTAACCAGGTAATAGAAATCTCCCGAGGTATCCTCGAGGGATCCGTATGCGACGTGGTTAGTTCTGGCGGATATGGTAGTATTACTCCAATTCGAAGAATGGAGGGGTTCTAGATTGATTCTTTGGCTCGGAACCCTAGGATCAAGATCAGGTAGAAACAAAGAAACCAGTCCTGCAGGTCTTGCCGGCGAATGGCCCGAGTCAATGATAAGTTCGAACGGGTGAAGTCTGTGTATTTTGTTCAAAAGACCGTCGGTTAGGACCCGAGTTCGTGATGCACAAATCTCGAATACTGAGGAGGCTAAAGGGAGGGCTGCAGGGCCACAGGAACTGAGGTGAGGTGAGTTTTAAGGTTTTGTGTTGGCGATTGTACGTTGGAGGGTATGACTGAGAATGCCGAGCTCGACCCCGAGTAATCAATGGTGGATTAGAAGAGCAGGTGGCTTGCTTCTGTGTTGGAGCTATCGAGCCTCCTTCACGGAGCTGACCAGGAAATAATTAAGCGTGGTTGGACACGTGTGAAGTTGGAACTAATCAAGTAGCTCCAGCTTTCCAGGACCCTTGACCGTTTGATAAAAAAGAAAAAGTATAAAAAAAGAGAGGGTTTGGTAAGGTAGGTAGGAAGGAGTATGATATGGCTCGATTAGAGATGGCCGAAGATTCAGTTTTGTTTCCCACGCGCAATGGCTCTAGATCTAATAAAGGGTCCTTCCGTCGGTACACCTTGGACGTTTACTTTTTTCTCTTCTCTTTCTTTGGTCCAATAACCCCTCTCGTACTGGTTCTCGTCTTGCTTCCCACGCAACCTAAAATTTTCGTGAAGGTGCCGAAAAGATGCACTGCAAGGTGAATTTCCTGGTAATGCCGATTTGGTATTATCCCACGTCTGCGGCTGCAGGTAGATATTCAGCCTTCGGGTAGGATCGAAAGAAGACCGGTAGTGGCAACGAGATATGAAACAAGTGCAGATTGATGAATTTACCTCTCCTTCAGGGGAATGGCCGATTAATCAATGCGTCAATATCGGGCTGAGAGGATAGGGAAAGGATGGAAGGTGGTAAAGAGTAGGTTGAATGGACGGGTAGATAGAGTAGATAGAGGTAGAGGTAGGGAAAAAAGTAAATAGATTATGACGAGATGATGAATTTTTGATTTGAGGCAAGGGGACGGAACTGTGGGAAGTAACTATTACCTCTATGGTCACTTTGTATGGCACCTGGGTATATGGCAGGTAGGTATGGCAGGTATGGCAGATATTGGATGCACAGTAGAAAACGGATATTACCTAGTACCTACTCTAATAATAATAAGAATAATTAAGCTTCCTGATTTATTCAAGCTTATTACCTTATTTTGCAACCCTCTTCTTTCCCATTTCCCAATTTTTTTTTCTCGGCGAAGGTACTGTTACACGGCCTAAGCATCTCGCAGCGGCTCAAGTACTTTTTGTATCCACCCTTTACAGGGGCTGCTAGCGCCCGCCGCCAAGCCGTCCAAGGCTCCATCATCTGGTACCAACGGCGGTATCCAGTACATCTTCTCAGTATGTCATCCACTAAGAATCTTAGGAAATAGGTACTAAATAGACTGTGCTTGGTAAGGGATCCATGGACGTACAAGCTAACGTACAATACATCCCTACCCCTTACCGTAATATACTTGGGTACTTGGGTTCTAGTATCAATTGCTGTTTGTAGATATCTGTAACGTGTATTGAATTAATGAGAATATTGAATTCCGCGTTCCCTGTATGTAAGAAGCACTAATGCATTTTATACCCTAAAGCCGTTCGCAGTTTAGTACCTCTACTATAGTAAGAGGCAATATGAGATGTGAGCTTTCTCAGCTTGCACCAGTGTCCTAGTTGATCGAAGCTGAATCTCCCAACAAACCCTCGGAAGGTAAAGGACATGGAAAGGGGAATACCTTGGAACATGGAGGCTGTGGGAAAAATCAGACCGAAGTCGCTTCTGGAAATATACCAACATCGTCACCGACTATCACCGTATCATGTATCATAGACACGGGTATCGCAGAAAATAATCCTTCGAAAGTCTGGATATACGTAGTTATACGTAAATAGCTACCTACATTCCTCATTACTTCATACGGAGTGTAGGATACCGTATAAGGAAATGCGATACCCGCTCATTCGTTCATTCGCTTATACACTTCCATGTTACGTCTCCATATCCAATTTTGTATCCAAATTTCCCAGCCAAGAATAATCTCCTAAACTATTTGATATCATTTATTAGTACAACATGGTAATAGTTGGCGAATCAACCCATCAACTCCGTCAAATCGCTCTCATCGTTCGAGATACTACCAAGGACGTCCACCAAGCGGATATTTGAGCAGATTGCGTCACACCCACGAAGGAACAAGACAATCGAAGGAATCGTAATAAACGGCATCACACAAATCTCAGTGTCACATGAAAGTTTAAACCGCGCTTTTAGGACCCCTAGGAATACCCATACGCGGCGCGACCATCTCCAGCTCTTTACTTAGCTCCTGAAACGAAATAGCGTCCTACATATGCGTAGAGAATGACCGCAATCGTTCTCTATTCTAACGGGAACACAGGTCACAAACTCGTTTTAAGCTCGATTAATCGCGCCAGATCGGTCTAGGCTCCCCCCGGTGGTTAGACGGGGCAGCACGTGTGAACAGGGAAGAGGAGAAAAAAGCATTGACCCGATCAATATTAACTCTCGCTTAGCAAGATCTAATTATCATGACCATTCTGATCCTAGCCAACTAATAGTACAGAAAGGTTTCCCTCGTGTCGTGGGATGGTAGCTTATTGAAGTCATCTGCTCGTGTACAGCTCGCCAACGGGACAGCCTCACTAGTCTTCGACGCCCCGGTTCAAAACAGAGTCTGTCTCGATTGTTGAGCTACGAATGCTCGAGGGAGGAGGAGCCATATTTGCCGTCTTGCCGACCCTGAGACGCATCACAACAAACCTTTGTGCTGCCGTAGTTTAATCACCTCTTCTGTCTTACGATCTGAGTCCGTTTTTGGTCCTTCGTGTCCCCTAGCCTTGTCGTTCTCGGCCAGGATGCCGCCTCTTTCGGGTGTCTTTTGCCTTTTTGGTCGCGCTGAGATGAGCACGGCATTTTGTATGACCTGGATTGAAGCCTTCTACTCAAACCCGTCTCACATGTCACCTCCAACCAACATTTAACCAACATTGCCTCGAGGATACAAGTTACACGGCGCAACCACGGCCCTCACATCATCAATGATCGTTTTGGTGATCTTATGCGGTTACTGGCTAGTTAGTTCATCTGTGAACGATTCCTGGAAGTTGTATGGCGAATAACTTTCCTCGGGTCGAAATTCTAATATTAGTTCATGCCACCTCTCTGTACCGATTTTCAAATGATCCGGTAGTAACCAAGCATATGATCCGAAGCCAGCAAGGTAAGGTTATTTCGGAAGGAAGCAAGGCGCTACATTACACGCCGTTTCGAAAGCCAAGCTTAGCACTTGATAATACACGTTCAGTAAGCGATAGGCGGACACGTAAAGCTTTTGATACCCAAGAAATTTTTATTAGATTTGCCTAATAAGTGTTGTGCTCTTTAAGAACTCGATATCGTTATAAGCGTTGTAAGATCTGGTTACCGAGTTTTATACAGGGACCAAGTAATCCCGCGGCTTTTTGGATTCGGTGCGTGGAAAAAATGGTCGCGGTAACAAATACGTCTGGATCATGCTGCTTGCTATCGTTATACGAGGGAAAACAACGTCCAAAATTAGTACTATGTACTCCGATGGCAAACATTTCGTTTATGTCGATAAAAAAAAGCAAACCGCTTTTGTTACGTACGGACTGGCGAAGACGTCATGTCCTCTCTCCTTAATAACCAACAGTGCCGCCGGCAACGTGGCTTCTGTGGCCGATCATTGGGTACACGGCACAGCATCGAGTCCCGCTGTTGGAAATCCCGCTGATATTCATCCGTTGAAAAGGGGCCGACATGAGGCCATATGAACACCGAAGATCATCGTGCCCCTTCCTGACGTTTCATTACAATGCACGGGCTTGTGAAACTGCCGGCATACGGCTCTTAACTAAATCGCAATTTGATTGTATGGAGGATGAAGATCGCATCTAAAACTTTCCTTACGCGCTCTGGAATTTTGTAGGATCATTAGACGACGTCGCAGCGGTTCCATATCGCAGACGGATGCCATATTTGGCAACCCGCCAGAATCACACATAGAAGGAATCCGGACCATAACATTCGCTCGCTCGGATGAAGCAATCCTTCTAAGCCGCATCCGGCGCTCAGCACATGACATCAGGCGCTTACGAATGATTCTGTTGGAGTACACGAATGGAAGCAGATTTTCATGCTTCGAGGCTATTCACAGGTTGTTGGGAGATCTAAAAGGATTCAAGCTTGTCTGTGACAGCCCGGGGTGCATATGCCTCTCATGCTTAGCATACGTTTAGCCCTATTGTAGTTATAAGAAGACGCATAATAGGACCAATGCATTTGTCGGTGAGTCGGGCTGCTGCGGTATGATAGTCTAAGCAACAGCCCACAAAGCAAACAAATGTACAAGTACTTACAGGTCTAGCTCTCCCTGTCGACCGCGGTATACCGACCCAGAAAATAACCTTGGAAATGCTTCGGTTATTCTCTTTCAACGCCTCTTACGGACAGGCTCGGCCGATGCTGATAATCGTGACAAGAGTGCGTGCATATGTTGGTCGGTATTATGGTACTATTGTACTTTTTACAAAGTACACGTTGGAAGCTAAGAACGATAACCCTTGTTGTTGATCGCATTCTAGCATTGGCCGGTGGCTGATTAGGGGGTCGGCCACGCGCTTGGCAGCTTGGCGACCACGAGGGATCTCGCCCCAGACCCTCTTCTCAAGGCCTGGCCCGCTCATTTTAAGCATGAATTTAAGCGTGGTGCCCGGTTACCAAGCTCAGTCACCCTAGTTGATTAATAAGGTAGTGTTTTTAGTTGCTCCATATCCTCGCATGTCCTCGTAAAACCCACCACAGCGGGTCGAGTGGCCGAGACCCGCATCGACTTCTTCCTCATGCCACATAGAATCCTCGTGAGAAGGTTATCTCATTATAAGCTTGCTCAATGGGACCATTGGCATACTTGGCGGACTTGCCAAAACCGATGGTCCGCTCTGGGGATGGAGGTTAAACCTCCTACGAATGAAAAGGGCTACCAAGCCATGCATCCTTAGCGAAACGGAATCCCTCTCCCCCTTGGCGTCCATACGAACCCTCATCTCCGCAGTGGGTGTGAAGAGAGAACCCGACCGCTAGCGAGGGAGGATCCGCGATCTTCCAATGCTCCAATGACGTTGTGCAGCACATTCGTAAGGAGCGTAGGGCTAAAGATATCAACGCCAAGCTGGGTACACGATCCCACTTAGACGGGCAAGCTACAAAAAAACAAAAATGCCTTGCAGATCTGCAGTGAGCACCTTACCAGCTGAGTAGGTTTGTACATAATATGCTTATGTGAGGCACGGCATCCACTGTTGTGTTCCCCCGCGAGGGAACTTCGGGTGATGGCATCCCTAAGTGGTAACGATATAGACGAAAGGCACAGGGCGGATAATGCATCCGTGATGATGAGAGGATCGTAGGGATAGTCAAGTCGGCACCGAATGTTATGTATTGTAGATCGTTGGGAAACGAGTCCGAAGATCGCTTCTCATCCTGCGAGCGCACTGGCCCCCTATCTTAAAGGGCAAAAGGGCAAAGATGGGGGTTGTGTAGCACAAGCTTCTGACGGCGTGACAATCCTTCGGCACATTTCTCCCTCTCCTATTGCTGGAGAAGGAGAATCTAGGGCATTTTGTTTACCGTATTTCATTGCTGCTGCGACCGGCTTGTCCAACCCGCTAAACAGCTTCTACTTGGAGGCCACATGCCCGGTCTGATGGTCATACAGACTACCACGTCGGCGGTCGTACACGAAATTCGAGAAATGCCACTCATTACGTTCAGTAGCCTGCTTGCGCCACTCCACCATTAGTTATCGTGACAAAGCGTCATCTCGTTCTTTATCAGCGGCGGTTGCCGTTAGGCAGTAGCCGCATCGCTAGTTTATAGGCTATTGTTGGCCAGAACTTTTGATTATCAGGAATTCATCAGTCACTCTCGATGATCGGCTATCATTCTAATGCGAATTAGGTGTAGGTATTAGAATCGATATGGTCACGCTACCGGAGCGAACTTCAAATGGTGACAAGCTCGATCGGCTGAGTGACCTTATTTAGGTGTATACATAGACGGAGCCACGGCGCTGGGCTCCCAATTTCGCTGTTTCGTGAATCTCGTTAGCACGCACGCAAGTCCCAGGCATGCATTATCTTTCCGGTCCCCGACCCACGGCCTCGGAACCCAATGGCGTGCCTTCGCTTGTCCGAAAAGAGAGCAGAAATGCCCACCACTACGTTAGGGGACCCCTCCTTTTTTCCCTCGCCCGCTAGATCTTTATGCTCTAGCATAATTCAGCCCTCTTTTCTACGCCACGCGAGCCGATCAAAACCCCTGAATAGTTATATGACGCGAGAAAGCCATACGCACGCTAGAGTACGCCAACCGTCTCTTGTCGCGGCCACATGTCTGAGTGAAACCGGTATAATCGAGGAGATTTTGCTTATTCTCTATCGTCTACTTCGGCCATGCGGGCACCACAGCTGCCACGTCGCTGTGGCGTCGCGACCGGTTCTCAACGGGCAGGGCAGCTTACTAGTCGTTGGCGTGGGGGCTGGGGCTAGGTCTTCCGAGTCGATAGGTACAGTAGCGTTAATAAGACGTAGACGAGCTTACAACCGGTCATAAATGTCTAAACCCCGCCCCCTCCCAGCGTATTCAGCCCATCCCGCACAATCTAAGTCAGAGGCAACGGAATGTCGCCGCCCGGTGGCGCTCTCGCTTCAGCAGCAGCAGCTGACAGCATATATTATGCGGTTATTACTAACCGAGAAGCTGGGAACGTAATCGAGATTGGTTGCGGCCTATTATCACTTTGGTTCGGACACGGGGTATCTCGGTACACGAGACCGGTCATTACCTTTACAGCGCAAGCACAGCCTTGGTGTTCCCAACAGCACCTATCGTATATAGAGGAGCTGTCACTTTATTCGAGACAGCGCCTTACCATAAGTAGACTTTCTAGATGACGCCACGGGTTTAGGCGGTTGGCTTCAGCGGGACGGCACTACGCGTTACAAGGGATATGATGTTGTTGAGGAGAGGGTATCGGCAACATGACGATTGATCTCCCGCTCAGCTTCGATCCTCGCGTCCTCCCTTCGCATAGCATATAGCATGGCGTATTACTACAGCTAGGTCACACAACGATCGGTAAAAGAGGTAAGATAGATAAATAGAATGATTGTTAATACACTCATACGTAGTACACCAAGCTTTTCTTATCACGCCTCTAGCGCTATTACAAGAAAGAAAGCACAATAAAAATAAATGAAGTGCCCACCCTTCCCTTTCGGCACGACAGCGTGGATTAAGGTGGTTACACCAAACCGACGAGCCTGCAGCAGCTTCAAGCAAGATATATTGCAGTCGAACGAAGCTTAAAAGCCAAAAGAAACCTCCGATCTCTCAAATACCCCATCCTACCCTACCTTGCTTACCTTGCCCTGCCCTGCCCTACCTTATTTTCTCCCTCTGTCACCTTCTTGATCGGGTCTTGTCCTTATTTTTACACGTAACTTTTTTATTCCCGCGACGGACAGGGTAAAATGTTGGTCGCTTTTTAGGCAGTACCTTTCCCTCGGGTTCCGGACTCATTCCCAATCTAAGTCAAGTCGCCAAGTTTGCCCATCCACACCAGAGGGCTAGGCTTTCATGAAACCGTTTCTAGTTTAGGCAACTTATCCGATTGATTTTTACGTCGCGTGGATGAGTTAAATTCTGTCAGCCTTTGGCGATGTGCCCCCGCCCGCTTGTTATTTGTTGTATGTACGTACACACGTATGACCGTACGATCCATGAATGCTAAAAGAGAGCTCTTATAATATCCTATTCGGGCTAGATTCCCAACCGTTACCGTATAACATAATATGGTGAATTTCTTAAGCGACAGTCAGCTTATTGAAGTCAATCCGAGGGTCTTTATTCAGCCCTTAACGGTATGTAACATCACATACGTTTCTTCCCTGTTGTCAGCATTCTTTTCAGTAAGATGATGATATCTAATCACGGAGTGTTTCGTACTAACGCCCGATGGGCGATCCATCGGCCGAGACGGGGGATATAAGACGGAGTAGCCATCAACAACAATACCATGTCATAGTAAACTTATCGGTGCAATCAGGCTCTGGGGATTTCTCGGTAACATGACCATGTGTAAGTTGTGCATATCTATGCTGCGATCTGATTCACCAAGCACACTCGACCACGCATGCAATGACGATAATGGCATCTGCAAGTGGCTAAGATGTTACCAATTTGCGTCTGGAGTGCATTAGCCTTAAAGCCTAGAAAACGAATCACGCGCGACCTCGTACAAAAGAACCCCAAAAAGTAAAGAAGGATGAAGATGAAATGTGACACCCAAGGGTCCGAACTATAACGCGACGGCAAGCCTAGCGTCGTTAGCTGGTTAGACAAGAAACTGCAGCATAGGATGATCCAAGCGCGCATAAAACATCCTCTTCTATGTACGAACGACCCAAGCAGAACTCTAATATTCCTCCATATGCGCCTATCGTGTGGAACAGGGCCTCGCCAGTTGATACCAAACCTGGGAAACAAGGTATATCGGGGAACTGTCTAACCAAATCCCCGGGATTCGAGAACCATTCGCTAAGGGTTCGTTCGGGTCATGTTAGCCGTGTAGTATTCCAGGGGGCAGGGAGCGCGAAGGAATAAGAACCCAGAAACTTTTCAGCCTTTTGGTGATATGAGAAGCTGACGACAATGCAAAGCCCGTCACAGGACCATGTCCCTGGGTGCCTTACCTTGCAAGTTGGTAACTCTGAGGTGTTCTGACATCCCGTGAGTCAGCACCGCCCTATCGAGTAAATTATATCCGGAGCCGATAGTAATCATGGTCGGCCGTCCGCCCGAAGATGAGTAGATGTCTCTCAATCAGGGTTTGTGACCATCAATATCACTGAAACTCGCCGGCGGTGAGAGAGACGGACGGAGGATGGACGAAACAAGGCAGCCGAATGGCACGTGCCATCGGATCCTATATCAAAATTTAAGTGAAGAACCAAGATTGAAGTCGACGATGGGGAAAAGACCCTAGCACTAGCAGGGCAAGGAAACAACATTAACACGTTTATTGAACCAACAAAAGTGCGACTGTGGATAAGTAGCCTTAACCGTATCAAATCCTATTATTCTTATTTCTTGTACGGAGTAGAAGTACAATGGTGGGCTACATGTACATAGGGTATTACTGTACTCGGGGCAAGGCGTAGCATAGTTTAATCCAACCAACAGTCGAGCCGATCTTGGTTATGCAGTATCTAGCTAGCAGATTATTGCCTACTTACAGACATGTATGATCGAGAACCCTTCAGAGTTACGCTGCGCGTTGGCGGCACAAGTGAACACCACGCATTAACGAATCGTTTACCGCTAGTCGTTCTGTTGGGAACTTCTCAATTCCTTCTAGGATATGCGACCGTCCGACCGCCAGATAGATGAGTCTCGAGGACATTGCACAAAGCGGCACAGCGGGCAAGATGTCAGCTTTGTGTAACAAGATGTAACCATTGGGAAACAGACTTGTATACTAATTGGCGCGGCATTTAGCGCTGGAGGAATATACCTACCTAGTAGGTATCATGCAGAACGTACGGTCACAAGAGACCGTCTATGTGCATGTATGTACGAAATACCTGTCAGAATTTCTCCATATCTAGAAGTCTCTTATCCGGTTCAGTTCGGACTCAAGCCTTGTAGACGGAGACTAGATCGACCGTATGAGACGTTGATCTTAGCCACCACATCCCTATCCTTTCTCAGCTATATTCTGCGGGTTGGTAAAGATGCTGATTCGCACCCCACACCGATAGTTCATAATCTTATTCAGACGCCGCTTCGCCGCCGCCCACTAACAACCACTAGTTGTCTTGCTCTTGTAGCCGGCTGACCGCTGACAATGCCCGTGCCCACAGCTTCCTAGGTTGCCAGGCTGCTCGCATTTGCAACTGCGGCGCGATGCAATGGTCTGATTCGTATAAAAAACCTATAGGACATACCGTATTCGCAAAATGGATATAGCATAACGAAGCCAAGGAAGGCCGAATGCTGGTCGCTTGTTGGCAAGATGTACTTACTTACCTATTCCTACCCAACATCTATATCAAAGTAAATGATATCGAGTCAAAAGAGAAGGTCATCGTGTCACATGTGAAGTCGACACGACGGTTGATTCGTGATAGGCAAAATGCATCCCGGCCATATGTCGACGACTAAAGCAAGTGACGTGATGTCAATATCATGAAGTTAATTATTACTTTGATTATTTCACCGTCATATCCCGTCGAATAGTACCGACAAGCCTTTCAGCCCACTTTAGCAGTTGGAGATTGCCGGGATTAAGATGATGTTCGGAAGAGCAGGAAATGAACGAAACGAACAACATAAAAGAAAAAAAAATACTCCGTTTATTGGAACAATACGATTTGTCGCCCTGTGCTCGTATTGTGTGTAGTTCGCTGCGCGGATGACAAATGAGATCTTACTTCCGTGGACTTAATTTTCTTCTATTATTTTTCTTTATTTTTTTCTTTTCTGCCCCCAAGCCGTAGCCATGTTCCGAAGCCATGCAACCCTCCCCTCCCCCCTCGAACGATGGAGAAGCTTAAGCTTAAATTCAAGGACAAGGAGTGTAATCAAATCAGAAACGTTGACGGGGAGCCACACGTATCCTATTCGTCCTAGCGCCGACCCCCCTTAAATAGTAAAACATCAGAAGGGGGTCGCGCCGAGCTCTTGGTCAGCAGCTTGGCGCAGTTTTGTTCCCTGCCCACGCTTGGCTCTGGGAAAGAAGCTCGAGAATCTCGGCAGAGCCAAGCAAGCACAAACCCACAGATGCAAAATTCATGGCCGCCGCCCATTGGAGACACTTGACTTCCCCACCAATGCCCACCTTATTCTGACAGCAAAACTCCCTTTGTCATGTGCTGACGCGGCCCCCTTCGGTGATACTCGACTGCGGTAGTGGTAGTGGTAGTGGCGGTAGTAGCAGTCGTAGCACATAGCTGCTAGTCGTGGACGAACAAGGGACGGTAGTTAATACAGTAGGTGGTAGCTTATTTTGATTGTTCAACATCTGAAGGGATCGGCGGGTTTGGGGGGAGACGGGACCCTCGAGCCTAAACTAATAGGGCCCATATCTCCGTGAGGTGGAACATCGTATACCACCATCAGAAACTTGCCTTCCGGGGCATACAACATATCAAACGGTGAAATGGAGAAATACCCACTGGCGATCGCATATCAGTAACAGGTATGTATCGTACAAGTGAGTCACGAGGGTAATTATCTTATGTTATGCTATGTACTGTAACGAGCTTGTCCGAAAGAGCCGTCTCGCTACTACTAGAATCGGCCCAGGAGGAAACGATCACGGTTTGTTCTATCGTATCCAATATCCGGTATCCTATACCTGTGCCGTGACCCCGGGGGTACTTAATAATAAGTTGCCTACTAAACATACACACCAATACCCAACGGCATATTAGTGTGTAGCCAAGAGCCGTCAAGAAAATGCCAAGCTTCTGGATAGTGTAACGAAGAAACGGTTAGCCAGCCAAAGCTGAACATTTTGCCTTCCAAGCTTTCCCCATCTTCAACCGATGCGACTAACTTCAGTACTAAGTATTTGCCCAGCGAGCCCAGTAAGCCCAGGCCCTAAGGGTGGAAACATGGGCTGATCAGGATCTGGGTTCACAATCGCGTCAATCATCATCCTTATCCTGCACCCCGGATATACACGTGAATCATCTCGGGAGCACAGAGATTCGTAGGCAGGCGTCCTTTATTCGATAGTCGTTCGGCCAAGCACTTCATCAGCTGGGCTCATTAGGACCCTCCTTTCCGATGACGAATTGTGACTCTCGATAGCGGCTTTGTTACCTAATGCAGCGGCTTGGCGGCCAGTCTTGAGTGGCCGTGACGGGCTCCGACACAACAACCCCACTGTTGCAAATTGTACAGTAAAATACTAGAAAGCGTCTCGTACGCCCACCAGCTTCTTAGCTACATACCTAGCTAGGACAAGAATGGTGATAATGGATGTGACGAGAGGTAACGGGAGGAATCTGCCGATGGCGAGAGCCCTTTTTTTCTTCTTCTGTTCTTTGCGCCGGGAATTACACCGCAGCCCAATGCTACCCCTAACTTGTCCAAATAACGCTCGTTTCTTGGCAGGCGGTTAAGGCTGCCTACTTGCATTCTGCATCCTATCGCGATGAAACCAACAGCATCTGAAGAGTAATTGGTGGGGACGAATGCATCGCCGTCGAAAGGCCAACTGCATCATGACAGCAGCTTTTTAGACCGCACGCAGACCATACGGTAGACCAGCACACCCAGTGGATAGCTACCTCGACATTCCTTGCATTAGATGAAACGTCAATATGGCCTAGAGATTGATGGTGCGGTCATATGGCCCCAATCCGTCGTTGCCGGCATAATGTGGACACAGCTCGCAAGCCGAACGAAAGGTAATGCGTAGTAATAAACCGAACTCGAAGCCGTAGAAACGGCCGAGCGGTCCATTGCTGGGCCGGCCAGGTCGCGGGAACGTGGGTATGGCTTTTGGGTATTCGCAGATATTTCGCAGCCCTGGCCCTGGTATCCTCCAGAGACCCGGTCGCACAGAGTGTGCCAGCTACGGAAAGGCTCCTCGTTTTTTCATTCATGACTCGTAGATGCTGCTCCCCTTCGGCCGTACCAATGATGATCTGATCAATACGCTACGTACCCACCAAGATGGAGGCGCTGAGATACCTGACAAGCTTTACGGTATCTTGCAAGGAATATTACATACCTACATGTAGCTGAACGGGGACGTAGCTATCCAGACGGGATAGCAGCAGATGTAGGACTAGATTTACATACATGCCTACGGACTCCAACAAGAAACTCCCTCAGTTATTGTCGCACTTCCCCGGGACCCTTTTCGAATATTATTCACCGATCGGGTCTGAGAATGGAGCGCTTGTGACGCGATAGGCGATTATTCCAACTGCCGAGCAGTAGAAAGTTCCATGAGTGAACCCGCCGATCTATCGCCACCGGGTTAAAATGGTAGCAAGGCTGCAGAGCCTAAGGGTAGGATAGAAGTTGAGGCATTTGATCAGTAACTTCTCTATATTGTGATATTGTACAACATTGCCAGTAGTCTGTTTTTACACTGATGCGACCCGCAATTGCTGGGGACTCATTGCGACATAGAATCCTCCTTATACGGATAGTGTAATGGTAACTATCCGAGCCGTACTTGCTTTATAGTGTACCAAGCATGAGTCTGCAAGTAGCTGATATTGCTCTCCTTCAAGCGTGCCCCAGCTCCACGCAAATGCAAGTGAAGCATGGATGAAGCAGCACAAGAAGAAGACGCGGTGTTTCGACCTGTCAAAACAAGCCTTAGACTTTGATCCTGTCTTCGTGAAGCCCGAACGAAGGCACGGCAGACGCCACAAAGCTTGTTCGGCAGTCAAGTCTGAATCAATATCGCGCTGTGTAAGGGTAGTACGAGACACTCCTTACATCCCAGAGAAGTAAGCGTTAACGAGCACGGCATGCCCGCTACTATATGGTGTGTTTAACAATCACACCGGCCGTACCAACGGGGGAATGCAGCAGTGTCGTGTATTGTTTGGACGCCAGAGAGGTAGCATATCAGGCGATCGAAGCCCAGGCCAAAACCACCATGGGGTGGACAGCCCCAGCGCCGTAGGTCAACATACCAGTTGAGGTTATTCTCACCTGTTTGGGGGGACGACTCGGCAGCACCGTCTAACGAAGAGTTTGGCGCTATCCCATGAGCACGCATAGAGTCTAACAGGTTATCTAGTCGATGCTCGCGCATGGACCCCCCGGCGATTTCACAGAAATCTGGCACTAGGAGATCGAAGCATTCAACTGTGGTACCGGGAGATGATGCACTGGAATCCTCCGCGCCGACCTTCATGTAGAAGGCTTTGATGTCTCGCGGATAGTTTGTGACAAATACGGGGCTATTGCCATTGCCTACCTTCGTCGCAATGTACTTCTCGTGCTCGGTATGAAGGTCCTTGCCCCAAGTAGGACTGTGAACGAACGGCGTCTCATCAGAACGCTTCAATATATCGATAGCCTCGGTATAGGTGATGCGTGGCCAGTCTTTGCGTATGAATCCCTCCCAGCGCTGAGAGACCTGCTCCGGCGTAGCTAAATCCGAAGCACGCTCGCCAGTCCGTACTAGAAGCTCATCCCTGATTTTTGACCCGGCCAAATCGGTGCAGATATGTCTCAACATATCCTCCACGAGGTCCATTACAGACTCCATGTTGTCCGTAAAGCTCATCTCTGCCTCCAGCATGTAAAACTCGCTAAGGTGGCGTGGGGTATCACTCTGCTCTGCGCGAAACGTCGGAGACAGCGTCCAGACATTGCCAAGAGCCTGGGCTAGAGCTTCTAGATGCAACTGAGCTGACACAGTTGTATAGACAGGACGTCGGAAGAAAGACTTTGGTGTCTTAGATGTTGAAGGAGATGAAGATGGAGATGGAACGGGATCCCCTGCCGACACGTGAAAGACCTCGCCGGCCCCTTCACAGTCCGATGAGGTGAGAATAGGGGTGTGAGTCTGTATATACTGGCGGCTTCCAAAGAATTTGGTTAGAGACGCGATAATCTCTGAGCGAAATCGCAGGATGGCAGAGTTGAAAGGTATCCTTGGGCGAAGATGTGGCAAGGTTCTCAGATATTCAGGAGTCTGGTATTTCTTTTGTATCGGGAACGTCTAGGGAATTGTGAGCTCTAGTACGTCGGGATCTCAGGTCGGACGAACCTTGGCATCAGACGGCCCCAAGACTGTGGCTCGTTCGACTTGTAGCTCATGGCTCTGGCCGCGGCCTTGCGATGGAATCCAAGACCCGTGTAGTCGGACAGCGGCCCCGATATTTAGACTATTGAATACACATTTAGCTATGGCGAACATAAAGGAGATTGAGTCAGACCTGGGTGTCCTACCCCTCGGCCTGGTCGGCAGGTACTACCGCTTGGAGTGATTCAAGAGAAGAGCCATCCCCAAGAGATACGAAATGGTATCGCTTCTGTGCACGAACGGACCGAACGAAACCGTCAATCTTCACATCTGAGACAGCTTCATGCGGCTTAAAATCTAGAAAACCAGCGATTGAGTTCGGGGTCGTAAAGATGAAAGCGCGTTGTGGCAGCCGCGATGAGAGCCTCAGGGGGGTTCTAAGTGGTGCTCCTCTCAGAAGCGGTGAAAGAGAATTCATCTCAGGAGGTTATCTATGAGACCTTCTGATAAAGTAGATGACTTTGGCTTGCCTAGGAACATCACGGACCCATATTAGTTAATTAATATGCCGTATATTATGTGGCTCACTTAGAGCAAGAAGCTCAGTCGAGATTTTATATTGACTCAAAAGTGAGATATGAATATGAGATATGAGATTGATAAGTGAATATGTGACTCGGAAATTTGTCGGTCGAAGTTGAACTGAAGCCATCTGGCTGACGGCGCCGACAGCTGCGAAATCCCGCGATATTTATCGGATGCCCGAGTTTATCCTAGTCCGTATCAAGCACGGACCACTTTAGTTGTTTTTATTCTACTTAGGTACCTAGTACTTAAGCGCCCCCTATTTAATTGTTATTGGCTTCAATATTCTTCCTCATATACAAAAGCTGCCTGTCTTAATGAACCCGTCCGTATGTTTCACTAAACACGATCTACACTTATCCGTCTCATGCTCCGAAGCGACCGTTTCTCATATTATGTCAAAGTGTCATGGCTAGGCTACGTGAAACAATCCTAGACATATTCTTCATCCGTGGCTGTCTACCCGTGCTATGAGCGATGAAAACATCAGGATATACACGGTGCATTGATAGGTGTACTGTATCGCCATCAGTGTACTCTTATGTGGATATCAAATACCTATGGCTATGTCGTAAATGTCAACTCTACGTCATGAGTTCTATATATTTTTTTACCCGTGATGGAATGCAGGATGACTCGGTAGGGGACTTTCAGCTGTATCCGGTAACGCCGTCCTGAGCGGCATGCCCGTGACAAATATTACAGCCTTGTTAATTACCATCGGCGAAATTAGCACTTCCAAATTCCTTTTCTATTCCGTTTAGATATCCCTCAATGATTCCATTCCCAGTCATCGACACAACCTCGTTGTAGTCGTCCCAATGTTACAGTGTCTGCTCACGAATTCTGCACCACTGTAAGTTCAGACGGCTCACAGCTTCTACATCTCGTTCAATCGCTTGACTTGCAAGGGTCTTACGATGCTGCACGCCTAGGAGTACCAGATCTGTCCGACTTCGGTTATCTGCAGTGCGCCTTGATCTTCAACTCGAAAGCGATTCCATCTACCTGGGAGCCGAGTTGTGTCACAAAGACAGATGTCTAATTCTCCCAGGCTTCCGGAATACCAAGAAGGCTAAGACGACGCGGAAGCGCTACGGTAGGTTATATTATGGAAAGCGAGCCTCTTCACCTATCGTCTGGATTCATTTCATCTCAATGTCTAGGACATAAGTCACTCGATAAGAGCAATCATCCTATATTGGTAGCACAGAGTTTCTTCCCGGGGAGAGCTCTGACCATGACTGGGACATCCCCAATACCTGGCTGAGCATCACTTTCTGCCTGATCGAGGCTGTCGATGTAGGCGACTGGAGTAGCTGCAGCTCAATCCTGGCTTCTATAAAATGATATCGTAACCCGGCTGGTTGAACTGCATCTTCACAGTCGATCAACCAGCCACTCGCCCATTATTAGCGCTCGGTAGGGACTATCATAACATTCTGCTATATAATCAAGAAATAGGATCTTTTTCATAATGCCTTCGAAGCCCAAGCCTTCCGATGTCGCTGCAGAGACGAAACGCCATTACATACCTGTCATAAAAGCCGAATATGCACACCAATGGCCAACACACTCCTACCTATTTCAACAGCCTCTGCAGCAAATTCCACTTCAGAGTTCCGTTAGTGGATTCTCACCATCCCCTCCAGAATTCTGTAAGTATACCAGAGCCTCAACTCATAACGCTTGCCTAACCGACTACAAAGATGTGTGCCCAGGAGACCCCGTCGACTTCACTATCGACTGGAAGGAGAAAGTTAACATCCGAATACCGTTCATATGTGCGGCAAATGATAAGCGAGCTGGAGGGGACTGGGAAACTGGAGTAGTAAGTTCATCACCCCCTTACTTACCATCACAACGCCATTCGCACCTCACTAACCCATAAATAGGTAGGCTACGAAGAGCGCCTCTGCCGGCGCAGCACTCTCTCTGCCACGCTCAGCACACCAGGTCCAGGCTCCGACATCGAGAGCAACTACCCGATCCCATCGGAAGGGGGGATCTACTCCGAATTCGTCGTAGTCTTCCGGGGGCCGCACGACCAGTACAAGAAGCTGGACCAATGGCACGACCTCCCCGTAGTCTCGGTGCCGGCGGCGCGGTGGCCGAAGCTGAGCCACGGCGGGGCCAAGTACGCGTTCCCGCTAGAGCGGGAGATGGTGCGCAACAAGATCCGCGCCGCGCTGCGCATCTGCGTCTACTACGACCACCGTACCGTCGTCATCGGCGACTTCGGCCTCGGCAACGGCCATCGCAACCCGCCGCAGGAGCTCGCCGAGCTCTGGCGCGATGTGTTTCTGTACGATCCCGATATCCGCGGCCGCTTCGACTACGTCGCTTTTGTCTTCGAGGACCAGTTCCAGAGTACCGCTAAGCTGATCCTTGATGATATCGCCAAGAAGAGTAAGAGCGGTAGTAGTCACGGCCATAGCCACAGTCATGGACATCACTCGAGTAGCAGCTCGAAGGGTAAATCCAAGGCGTCCGCGACCACGAGCTCAGGCTCCGGAGGCAACGGCGGGGGATCGGCAGCGGCGCCGAGTGACTTCGAGATCTTCTCGCGCGTCTTCGACCCCAGCGAGATCCAGGGCGTCATGAGCCGACCGGACCCTCGATACGGGATCTCTATGCTGACGTCATGAGCGCGCCGATGACGACGAACGTCGAAAAGGGGTTCGAGCCGGCGGGTCGAACAAGTAGTCGGCCCTCTGGTGCGCCATTACACAGCGTCGAGTCATACGAACCCCATGTGGGCGGAATTAGGGACCCGGGAGTTTGGTTGTATACGGGGGCATGAATAGGTTGGGCATAGGTTGGGCAAATCGTATCATATCGGAGGCTAGCTATTTCCTTTCTCTTATCTAAGATTGGCTACGTTCTACTATATGGTCGGAAGGTCACTGTGAGTTTAGTCGTTTGTATAGTATAGTTAGGAGCGCAAAAAATTGCAGTTATGTTAGCTTTTGATGCTTTCTACTTCTTTGGCATGGCTCTTGCATTCTATTACGCATCAAGTATTGATATATTGTAATAGCATAGCGTCAATACGTTGGTAGCTATTTTGATACTCGTCAAACGACTCTAATAGGCTATAGTTGTGTGGGTAGTTGATGTAGAAAAGGTCCGACGTCGGTTAGTTCGGCATCCTATGACAACATATCCAAGGGTAAAGTTGCCTATTCTATGGGGAACCATGGCGTCGGAGAAGGAGAGATTCGATCTATCAACCGGATCTACTCCCGCGACGTTACGCCTTGCCCTGGACGCCCAACGCGTGGGGAAGTCGGCAAAGTCCGGCCGGATGAGATCTTGAGTGACGGTGAGGTGGGTCACATGAGCCTCCACAAATGCACGATACAGTAGGAGCGTATCGTCCGTGAATTGGAGCTCGATGCCCAGATCATGCTCTAGGTTGCTTTGATGAGGCACAAGAAGACCGGCTAAGTCATGATATTGGGGGTCACGTATACTGTTTTCCTAGGTAGGTATTAATCACATATCATATAGATCATCCTACTAAGCGGTGAAACTGCCAAGCATTGAAACCGGCGTGGACATCTCGTGGCAATGCCTTCCTTTTCCGGCTTACCAGTCTCGCGCTCCGCGTTGCTGGAGAATGAAAAATAAGGCGAGTGTACAACTGAGGAGCAAGATAGCCTGCTTAAATCTACATGTGGATCGGTGTAGGTACTCGACCGGCCTCTTTAAGACTATCAAACACGTATGCGTGGGGTTGAAGGAGCGAATCAAAACCACCCGGAGGAAAAGGGAGTGACCCAGCTCCGTGGAATCGACTTGGCTAGGCTTTGAGAAAAGAAAGGAATCAACTGTTACGATTTGCGCGGAAGCGGCTGGCGTTTAGCCCCGGAAGTCGTATTCGTAAATTGCACGAACGCATGTATTGTGTAAGGTGTGCTGGAGAAGTCCTATAATCACCGTGTATGCGGTCGATATGATACCCTAGCTCACGTTCCGTCTATGGGGCTTTATCACGCGTAGTGTAAACAAACGTTTTTTCACTCTACACAGTAAGATAGGCGAGTCCGATCTCTTTCCGTTCTAATCCATGTGGATTAGAGCCTCGCTCATGCAGGTCTAGCCTCCTGATGAGCTCGTTTCAGCCACTAGGAGATTTCTAACCGCTGAAGGATTCTAGCGCCAAAGAATGAATGTTCCCGTCTCCGCGCTGCTGAGACATACAACAAATTATTAGACCGGGTAAATAAACTTAACGTATGCTGGGTATACACGGAAAGTGATAGAGTATCTTCAATACGAGTCATGAATTGTATTGCTTTGGGGTACCTCAAAATGGACCCTGGTATATATCCAACTGACATTGGTACATAACGCTGCCAAGAATTTAAAGCCTACTCGATCTAGGTTTGGGCTTCCACTTTGTACGATACCGAATCGCAGGTAATGTGGCCGAGGACTATCGTGTAAGGCGCCGAGACCCATCATTCCGTCATTATTGTGCCTCCAAACAAACTGGAGGGTCCAACTATATCAAAGCCAGGGGACCATTCGTCGTATGGTAGGACAAGTGTATGCATTTTGTGCTCCTGCTAGAGAGTAGGTGCTGCAAGTACCCGGGGCTATAGCTAGATATGCTGTTCTAGTCGAAAAGGACCGTAACACATACATGATAAGTCAGATGAGTCATTAAGGGCCGGCAGGTAAGGAGCTGGGGTACGCTGAAACTGGTCCGCTCACGATCGCCTTGAACCAGGTAGTTCCGCTTCTCAGTGGCTTGGTGATGTGGCATTCAAGGCACGTAGCCAACGAAAGAGTCAATCCGCTCAGCCCACGGAACGGCTTGAAGCAGCAATCCGAACTAGCCATCTCATGGAATGTGACATATAACTGGTGAGCATTGGCCTGTGGTCATGTGGCTCTACTACGATAGGTTATAAGATTTTACCGTCGACGCAGCTTGCCGCGATTCCGTCCCGTGTCCGTGGTAGATACGATTAAGCAGATCAAAGTGAGCGTGTACCTATAACCCGGGCGACGGTTATATTGAGGAAGCCATTCAATGTGCCTATGCAGGATGGATCAGATAGACAGGGGTGTTCGGTGATGTGACAGCCCAGATTACTCAATTGTGGCTTGATGATGCTGACTGGCGGCTACCCCTAAACCTATTGTGCATTGCTCGAATATGTAGTCAGGGGTCCATTGTGATACAGTTGGCGGCTTTTACTCCGCGATTCGGTAGGCCTCATGCGCCTGGATGCGTAATGACAACAGGGCTGGTTGCGTCCGAAAGAATATCTGCTGAAAGTTGCCTAAATGTTCGGAGGTGGTGGCTGATAGCTTTTCGCACATTACGAACCAATATTGTTGCCTTTAGTGACTAGGTGTGTATTCCATCTCACCAGAATCTTGGTAGGCACAGTCACAAGACAGACGCACCATTTGAGAAAATTTACTGATAAACCACAAGGCTGTCTGTGGACCAATAACCTCGACTTGGATCAATACATCTAAGTTTCACTGTCGGACGCAAACACCCTGTAGCGGCTCAGTTTAGAATGGAGCCCGCGGCCGTTGCTCGCTATCGAAACGGATTGAAGTAGTCGGCCATTTTCAATGTCTCGGGTCTCACTTCTTCTGAGTTGTTTGCTTCATTGCGGCCACAGACGGGATGCAGGGACTTCGGCCGAAATGATACTCTCCTAGTCCTCGCCTAGACAGACAGACAAGCAGGCAGTTAACAATAAAATGTGGTTAATTGGTCAACGGGTCTTGATCGGGTAAGTTAGGCGACACAAATTTTTTCATTCAGATCACCCTGGGACTAGTACCCAGGTACGAGGGTTTGGAGGTTGATCCCCTATTTTGAGAAACATGGCCTGATGACGATGCAGTGGAACCTAGGGCAAAATAGTTGTAGATGCTTCATGATTTTTAAGTCGATATTTTTCGTGCGCTCGGCCTAAGTTCTCAGACATCTCCCAAATGCCGGGTCCCTGGACCCCAACTATCTGTGTACACAGCTACTCTTTGGAATGATATCTTACCAGTATTGTGGCCTCAACCCTTGGAAAGTGGATGCTAGGGAACTATGCTCTTCACCTTCCTTCCGTCTTTGTCCAGCCAACTATGGTTACCAGTATTAGCGGATGCTATCGGTCAAATGATGAAGCAATCAACTTACCTCAAGTTGTACGCCCTTGTGTATGTGTACTAACCAGTCCACATAGCTCTGTGCTTCATTATTGCGATCCTCGATCAACATTCTCGCAAACTCATACTCGGCCCCATCGATTCCTTGCCTAGCCAGCTGGATTGTTAACGCTTTGGAACCGCGCATGGTCTTGAGAAACTCAATTATGTTCCGGACTTGGGCATTAAGGTGTGTCTGTAGTATCGGTAAAGAAGAGCTATAGGGATCGAGTTGGTTGAGGCTGTCCTTGCCCTCCCCGAAAAGGTCCACAAGTAGGTTAGGTGAGGTTTGCGAATGGAACCACAATAAGCATTGTTGTCCATTATCTACCAAATATACCCCACCTGGTTCCACTCGGCTGAAAGATGTGCGGATAGCTGGTGGCATCTTCAAGTATCCCGTTTGCGCGTCGGGGAACCCGTCTTCCGGATTTAGGTTGTGAATAGGTATCATCCGAGGGTAGAGGTAGAGACTGAGCTCTGGCGCGCCTATCGATCTGATCATGCGCATCTCATGTACTCTCCGATCAGACGTTTCATTCCCACCCTTGAAGGCTCGACATTTGATTAATCCGAGCATGTACATGGAAAATTCTTTAAGTTTTTCTGGCATGACAAGCTGTCCTGGCGGATGTGACTGTGACGAAAAATTCTTGCGATATCCTGCTAAGATGTCAATGGTCTTTTCCGTCAGTCCTAGTCTTATGTCCTTAAGTGTGCTAGAAGTTGCGCCAAGCTTTGAAGCAGCATCCTTAGCGAGGATGGTATAGACAGCGTCCTGGTCCACGAATTTCATGCACTCTCTTGGGTTGTCGCTGACACTAGCAATTACGTTACAGCACCTCACTCTGCGCTGGCCCGAAGCGGTCGTGTAAAGCAACGCAGATTGAAAATGAGCGTCGAGTTTCGAATCGAGCTTTCCGTCGTAACCGAACGTAACGCCAACTGCCTTATCCGCGTCGATGACACCGATCTCAAGATCGGCCCCGAAAGTGTGCTGTATGAAGTTGCCGTGGTACGCAGATATCTGAAGACCATTGGAGCACCGAACTTTCATCAGCGCTTGGTAGCCAGTTTCTCTCGTGACCGTGTGCTTGATTTCGAGAGATAGCTTAGCGTTGTCGCGACCTGCCACGAAATTAGGGTAGTAAAACGTCTCTCCGCCCGTTGTGGACGAAACATGACCTTAAAATGGTAAGCTACGCGACGGGTTCCTTTTTGGTGCTGAACTTACCGATAGTAGCTATGTCCAAATATCCACCGGATGGCGCTGCCAGGAAGAAATCGACACCAACACCAGACGCAACCATCTTCTCTGCGACTTTCTTCCACGCGGGGTGCTCAGTAGAGAAAAGCTTCTTATCAATCTCGCCTCCTGGGTATTTCCCGTCATCTCTCATAAACAGTCTTCCTGGACCCCATGTGGGTAAAGCAGAGAGTGAGCACACGATTTTACCGCCTGTCTTTTCCAGTGCTGCTAAACAGGAACTTAGCGTCGGTAATAGGGCAGGTTCCGGGTTCTTAATATCTGAGAAAAGGGTAGGCAGTCGCGCAAGTAGCGATGTGATGACAGCCTTGGATTCGTAAGGGTCAACAAATAGCCCATCGCTGAGCGGTACGAATGGGTCTTCGATGTCGGGCATAATCATCATTTGCGCTTGCTCCAAGGCAGGCTAAGCAATTATTAGCGATATTCTCCATAGGACTTAGAGCACCTACATTGCAATTGTAAAAATGAATATCCTTATCGTAGGTGACAAATCCGACCTTCGCGCCTAATGGGATCCGTCGCTTGGGTTCGCCGTTCTCGTCTGTCTCCTCGTTTTCCTCGGGGGCGTATAGCGCAGCCAGGATGCCTTCGCAGAAAGCTTCCAAAAAGCCTTTATTATATGATTCCTGAGTGACATCAATCGCAAATAACCAGTGTAGGCCTGTCGGTTCCTTCGTCCAGTACTCCTTAGGTACCATGAATTCGACGGTTCCCTTCGTCAACTCGGGTCGCTGATCCCGATCCACTCTTACCCCCTGAGGCGTTGTCGCGCAAAAGTATTCTGAGGGGGTATCATTGGGATAAGTACATAAATTGCACACAAATTTGCTTCCTCCTGAGCGGAACATCATAAAGGGGTTGATGTAAGCACGGCATCTCCGACACCTCGGTGGCCCGACGTCTCCAAAATCGAGAACAGGGACTTCTATTTCTCCAGGTTGAAGTTGGGCTAGAGGTTGTAAGATCAGACCCAAAGGTAGGCCGGTGCTATTTAAGCCTTCGGCATTGGCTGGGATATTGTTCATCGTTAATCGAGTAAACTTAGGGGAGGAATTGCCCTGATCGTACGCAACAAATGCTACAGTGGCCGGGGGTGGTACGTGGCGCTCAAACGTAGGATATACATTGCTTTGGTAGTACTGTTGAGGCACATCTCTGGAAACTGGCACGCTGGGGATATCATCTGGGGAGACTTGTCCTCCGCCAGAAGCCGGCACGAACGCGGGTGCTTGTCCCTGGTCTATCTGACCATTCCTCGCGGCGAATTCGGCGGGGTTCGCTGGATTCGTAGGATTGTAAGGCGCGTTTACGGGCGCAGGGAATTGGTTAGGGCTAGTCGGCTGTCCGATAAATTGGCTGCCGGGCTGTACAGACGGATCGGCATTTAGGAAAGATGTAGCTGGCGTTCCTGCTGGAGGTATGCCGTTATATGCTTGCGAGGAGCCGGCGGGTGCTTCGACGGAGTGGAAAACGTGACGATCCTTCTTCTTTCTCCTTGCCGTATGCTGTCCATCTCCTAATGACATACCCGCCATCTGTGACGCAAGACCTCCATCTTGCGGAGGTGCGAAGCCGGGCGCGGCGGCCGGCGATGGACCGCCGGGGACGGGTGGAGCGCTTCCGTAGTACTGCTGGCCCTGAGGGGTCGGGGAGCCGTAGCCAGCGCCTTGCTGGTAGGGATTGGGTGCAATAGGGGGCTGGAATTGCTGGGGAGCGGGTTGGCTGGTTCGATTAGGGTCATTCGGGTCAAGTTGTTCGCCCTGCCCTAGCGCGTGGTACATGGAATAATCAGCCATTGTGGAAGACAGTCGGGTCTATATATGGGTATCTCTTCTTCATAGACTGGATTCACAAGCTAATTTCGGACGTTTGTATCACTGTATAGCTCATACACCTCCTATACCTCAAGGTGCAATGTGGATGGGTTCGGGGTTCGGCAAATCATAAAGATCGGAGCTATTCCATGGTATCGTGCATCTACAATTTGGCGTGTAGATCTGAATCGAAAGGCGATTAGGAGAAGAGGAAGAGAAGCAAGCTATTAGTTGTGTTTATGTCATCAGATCTTATCTCGTCAGGTTCCTCTGGTCTCGTCTTTTGTGGCCACAGTTACAATTGGCATCTGAAAAGTGAAATCATAGCCAAGATATACCTGCAACGCATGGATGCGGTCAAGGGGGCTCGAATCGATAGAATTATGGAATTGACACGATAACATTCCGGGGATTTTCCGATTCTCCAAATAAACCAAACCTCAGAACCTTGAGCTCCACTGTTTCCAGCCTTGCCAGCACGTGCAGCAGCACCAGTTGACGTCAGGTCAACCGAATCTTAACTTTACCCCACTTACCCCTCTGGTCCTAGCCAGGGATTTGGCCCCCAATCTTCGGCAGAATATTCACCGCCTTCTGAATTCGGAAATGTGAGTTTCCGAACATCTACAGTACCTGTTACCTTGTCAATATTATCCACATGGATATCGCATCTTGAACGCTGGTCACTTAGAATATTTCGATTCAACAGGATCATTATTCAATTGGAATACATCATTATGGACAGCATAATACTTTTCGTACTCTAAGGATGGCGGTCAATCATCTGTTTAGCTATTCTTCGACCTCCCGTTATGTCACTTAAGCATATGCAGTTTCTAAGTAGTATTCTGTGACTTGGTACTGGGGGCCAAACTGATACACATCCGGACAACCCGTATGATTCAAATCATCTCCTAAGCCGTCTGGTAGTGGGTGAGTAAGATATCCCAAATGCACATACCTAGGTATGTAGGTATAGATACTATGGATGGTCTAGACCTGACTTACGCTGCCAGTGCAGATATTGGCTGATGCAATGTAACGCTTCGCCTTGCTCCGAAGTGGGAAGAAGATCGCGAGCTCCCCGACTACTCGAAAATAATCAAGCGGATGCTATGCATCACAGCTTAGGAGTCTAGACGGTACTAGCGAGCTGTATCAACTTGACAGTAGAAAGGCAACGCCTACATGATAGACGGGCTTAGTGGACGAGCTAGTCTACCTTTCGGGAATTTGCCCAATGCTGAGGCTTGGATATCTATACAGTTATAAAAATTCATTGAGCAAGTCATGATAAATCTGATATCGTAATATTCATGTCCGTCCCCCTACTTGCTGCGAAAATAACATCTATTATCAAACAGGGGATATCGTGTCCGTGGCTAATGACTTTATCGGAACATTGGGATGGCATTCGTAGTGGACAGCTTGCACGTCCTCATTGCTTGCTCCAAGAGGGATAAAACCGCCCTGGGGGCCGGAATGATTCGAGAATCTGTGTGTTGTTCCCCCAATAGTGTTTAAGGACCATACAGGATCAGGTATGGCAGTATCGATTTGAGTGCTGCTTCTCCCTGGTCGGGATGAAGTGCTGATGCTGTTCCAGAGTTTTCGAGTGGCCGGACTAATGCTCTTGAAGAGAGGCCAACAGACGGGGAGGCATGCGCAAATAATTCCAGTCGCGCAGTGCACCGTCGTCCATAGCTGCGTTTGGATGAAAGACGGTTGGCGGCTCCCGGGGATGTAGCCGAAGATGGCTTTGAGTAGGCCAGACGCGACGACACTGTCGTAGTACCATTAGTTCCCCGTTGAATAACAAAAACAGAACATATCTCTAGGAATTCAAGGGCATACAAGAAACCTAGCATGAACACAAATCCCACAGCGATCTTCTGTCTCGGATTCAGCCGTAGGCTAAGGACAACTCGCATAGGCATCAGAACGATCCATAGATCAATAAAAGCCTCGCATACGCCACTAGCGAACCAATACACGTTATAATTAAAGCAGTACCGAGGATCGGCTAGGCTGTTAATCCAAGTGTATTCAATCGGAATACAATCCAACAAGTTGGCTATTGTGCATCCGATCCAGAATCCTATCACCAGAAGACCGAGGAGAATAGTCTGACGGCGAAATGAGTCGCTAACAAAGAACAGCCGGCGATACATGAGTATGACGGACAGCTTCGTCGTGGCGGTTATGGAAAAGTAAAAGACAAGGGCGAAATAGTTCAATTGGGTATATCGGACATCCTCCGGCGTATATTCAGATGTGTCGTTTGCTTCGGTGGCTGCTTGAGCCCCGCTGGGGTGACCTGTTTCTGCTGAAGAAGCGATACCCATTAGAGACAGGTACTGTTATAATACCATGATTACCTATGAAGTATGGTTTATGACAATAGTGTATAAATGGGGAGCCGACCGCATATTGCCAATATGTCTACTCCTAACATTATAATGAGACTTGCGAGTATAAGCCAGTCGTCCCATCTGAGGCCAGCCTTCTTGAGACGCCGGGTGTAAAAGCGCATTCCGACGAACGCAATCGACAAGGCAGCCAGTACGGCCCCAACTGCTGTTGTGGTATCCTCATCCATAGCTGATGAATTTATGGATATGTGCCGTGACTAAGGAACAATAATTGTGGTACAAGGCTATGGCTACATGATTGAAGACGACGATGGTGATGATGGCCTCCTTCTTGCATGAATGGCAAGATTGAGAGAACTTGGGGAAAGGTCTACGGGCGGATGCATGCATCTACCTACCTATACCTACATGACTGCCTGCCTACCTACCGATTCCCTTCGGGGCTGAGAGGTCGAATGATCAATTGATACTATCAATAGTGCAATGTAGGTAGCATACGACGGGTAGGTGCATCGTTTCTGTATAATAGGTACATGCACAATATGTGCGATTTCAGGTGCTTCCACGATTGTGATAGGTGTGGTAGGACTTAATATATGCAATATATGCAGGACTCGTGTGTACGACGTGATAGCCTGCGTCTTCAGCTCCCTTCCTTAGACTATCCCTTACTCTTCCCACTTTTTCTTTTCATCTTCAAGATTCCCTACGCGCATTCAATTAGCAATTTACCTGCCAAACTAACCTACGTCTTCGTCCAAGGCGTTCAGACAGAAAGGAAAAGTCTACAGAAAACCCTGTCGACAAAGCCCTTCACTCCGAAAAGTCTTTGTGTCCTTCCTAGTTATTACCACAACGGCAGCGAAATTGGTCCAAAGCGTAGCCAGCCATGCCTAGAAACAACTTTCCGGTGCAGGGCAGAGTATGTTATCACATAAAAATTGGCAAATTGCGAAGTCATAACTAATAAACCTAATAGCTTGCAATTGTTACCGGTGGCTCGCGGGGTCTTGGTCTCGCGGTCGCGCGCCAGCTTGCTGAGAAGGGCGCCAATGTGGTCATCGTTGCGCGTGGCCATGATAGGCTAGTCCAAGGACTTGAACATATGCGGGTACGATGACCATCGAAATTCCCAAATTAGTCACTGGGGTAAGCTGAACTAGCTATAGCAAGGAGCATTGAACCCCGGAACCCAACGCTTTCATCAAATAAGCGCGGATTTGACATCGGCGTCCGAAGCGCTACGCGTCGTTGACGAGGTGATCGCGTGGAATTCGGGAAATCCGCCGGACATCGTGTGGTGCTGTGCCGGCGTCTCGCGCCCGAGATTATTCATTGACACGCCCGTGTCTGACTTCCAGGCGCAAATGGATGCTAACTACTTCACGGGTTTGTATATGGCCCACGCGACGCTACGATACTGGCTCAAAAATCCCGAAAAGGACGCGGCAGCCAATAGGTCCAGCAACCAGGTGACGCCGCCCGCGCGCCATATCATCTTCACATCATCTTTCGTGGGGTTCTACAGCTTCGCTGGTTATTCCTCCTACGCCCCGGCCAAAGCTGCGCTACGAGCTCTGTCCGATACGCTGTCGCAAGAGATGAATCTGTACGCGGCCGCTAACCCGCACGAGCCGCCCGTTCGCGCACACGTTATGTTCCCTGCCTCCATCGCAGGCGAGGCCCTAGAAGAGGAAAATAGATTTAAGGCGGACATCACTAAGAAGATTGAGGAATCGGATACGCCGCAAGCACCAGAATCCATCGCGGCTAAGAGTATCAAGGCTTTGGAAAGCGGTCAAGAGATCATAACTACCGATCTTTTGACCGGTCTAGTAAAACGCAGTATGTTGGGAGGGAGCATTAGGGGTGGTTTTCTGATGGCACTCTTTGACTGGATCCTTGGCGGCATCATGGCCCTCGTCATGATATTCGTGAGAAGCGATATGGATAACAAAGTTAGGGATTGGGGCCGTAAGTACGGTGCCTCGAATAATAGGCAGGATGCGTAGAACACCCAAGGCTAAGCCAGTAGGAGAAGAAGGGATAAATGTGCTGTATACTAGCTGATATTTGCTCTGATTCCGATGGTCCCAAGCTAGATCTTGTCATGTACATCAACTAATGTGGCACTCCACAATATTTAATTCTAATACCTTTTCTTTCTCAAATGCCTAATTTTATTGACAGTACGGCAATATAATAGTATCTGAAAGAAATGAAAGGATCAATTGATCCCTTTTCAACCTAAATATCGTGAATTGAAAGGGGGATGTTGTTGGAGCTTGTGCTATTGATTAACGATACCTAGGTGTGCCCCAGACCGTAGCATTCCAAGTTCCCAGTGCCCCACTACGATTAAAAGGTACATACCATGCAAGCCAGAGCTCTGGGCATTTAAACCCTGACCATTATGTAAGGCAAAGGCAATTCCCGACTTTTTGTCTCGATCAATCAATGCGCGCTGGGTCAAGGCCCATCTTTATTCTTTCACAGCTACTTCGTACAGCACTTGAGTCGACCTTAGTCCTCATGCGGTTTTCAATGCTTTATCGAACTCAACATTACACATCTTCATTATCAAAAGAGCATCGGCTGTCTTTGGCAGCGCATGTGCTAGATACCCAACTTCTGGATTTTCTAGTGCGATGATGCAACCATGTTTACCTTTAGCTCATTGCAGGGCGCACTCTCAGAATCAGCCGCGTCGCAATCTATCCTCGAACTAGATGGAGGAATCAAGGTCCTAGTCGACGTCGGCTGGGATGAATCTTTCGACATCGCCAAATTGAAAGAACTAGAGAAGTAAGTCGGATGAGTTGGATACAGCTGCTCTGATTTTGTCACGCTCGTATCTGATCGATAGCTAACTCATCTATAGACAGGTGCCCACTCTATCCCTCATCCTCCTAACTCATGCCACGACGAATCATATCGCCGCCTTCGCCCACTGCTGCAAACACTTCCCCCTTTTCACGCGAATTCCGGTCTATGCGACATCTCCCGTCATCTCCCTCGGCCGCACCTTACTCCAGGATCTCTATGCCTCTACCCCCCTTGCAGCTACAACGATACCACCCAGTTCTCTTGACGAAGTTCCATATAAGACTCAACAGTCTTCCTCCGATATTCTCTTACAAGCCCCTACCCCCGAAGAAATCGCGACTTATTTCTCCCTCATCCGCTCTCTAAAGTACTCTCAACCACACCAGCCGGTCGGCTCTCCGTTTTCTCCTCCCTTAAATGGTCTTACGATAACAGCATACAACTCGGGTCGAACCCTCGGAGGTACCATATGGCATATACAACATGGGCTAGAATCTATTGTATATGCCGTGGACTGGAACCAAGGACGTGAGAATGTGTATGCGGGAGCGGCCTGGTTGGGTGGTGCTGGAGGTGGAGGCGCTGAAATCATCGAGCAGCTGCGAAAGCCGACGGCTTTGGTATGCAGTAGCAGAGGTGGCGAGAAGACCGCTATCCCCGGAGGTCGGAGCAAACGAGATGAGCAACTACTAAGCAAGGTGAAGTCATGTGTTGCAAGAGGAGGCACCGTCTTGATACCTATCGACTCGAGCGCTCGAGTATTGGAGTTGGCGTACTTGATGGATCATGCGTGGCGAGCAGATGCTACGACTGGTGAAGGCCAACTCAAGTCCGCGAGGCTCTACCTTGCTGGCCGCAATATCCACAGCACCATGAGATACGCGCGAAGCATGCTCGAATGGATGGACGATAGTATCGTTCGAGAATTTGAAGCCGTTGTCGATGGGTCCAGAAAGGTCAACGGTGCAACGGATGGATCCAAGACGGGCAAGGAAGCGGGACCCTTTGACTTCAGATTCTTAAAGCTTCTCGACAGGAAGGGCCAGGTTGACAAAATACTCAGTAGTGAGGCCGCAGATGGTAGCTTAGCTAGCAAGGTCATTCTCGCGAGCGACTCCACGCTCGACTGGGGATTTTCGAAAGACGTTTTGAAGCGAATTGCGCAAGACCCCAGGAATATGGTTATCTTGACCGAGTACCCATCTCTAGCTTCGGATACACATCCATCCTTAGCCAGAAGTCTCTGGACATGGTGGAAGGAAGGCCAGGAACGCGCGAGCGAGGGTTCGAATGGCGAGCTTAAACGTCAACTTGAGTTCAGAGATGCGAAGAGGCAAACTTTGGAAGGCAACGACTTGACGATCTATCAGCAATGGCTAGCACAACAGCGCCAGCTTCAGACTACCCTGCAGAGCGGAGGGGCCACCGCACTCGAATCCGCCGGGGATGTAGGCGACGAGGCTTCTGAATCAGAGTCCGAGTCGGAAGATTCCGATAACGAACAACAGGGCAGAGCGTTGAATGCGGCAACCACACTGGGCCAAGCTAGTAGGAAAAAGGCGGCATTAACGGACGAAGACCTTGGCATTAACGTACTATTAAAGAAGAAGGGCGTCTACGACTTTGACATTAGGAATAAGAAGGGTCGGGACAGGATGTTCCCCCATCCAGTTCGCCGAAAGCGTACCGATGACTACGGCGAACTCATACGACCGGAGGACTATCTCAGAGCCGAAGAAAGAGAGGAGAATGACGGGCAAGATCTGGCGCAGACAGGGAAAGGCGACGATCAGGAGCATTTCGGAAAGAAGCGGAAATGGGATGATGCTGCAGCGGGCAAGAACCAGGGTTCCGGACCGTCGAAGCGACCACAGCTCATGCGAAACATCTCGGACGATTTCGACGCAGCGGTATCCGATGGTCCCATTGAAGATGAGCTTGACGGAATCCCTGATGATCCGGATGAGACGACGTTGGGCCCATCGAAACTGGTATTTACAACCGAGTCTATCTCAATTAATCTTGAAGTTGAATTCGTCGATCTCAGCGGTATCCACGACAAGCGGAGCCTTCACATGTTGATCCCCCTGATCCAACCCCGAAAGCTTATCCTCATCGGCGGAAGTGAAGCAGAGACCTTAGCGTTAGCTTCAGATTGTAAGAAGTTGCTCGCGGAAGGCTCTGTCAGCATCTACACGCCGAATGTGGGCGCCACTATTGATGCGAGTGTCGACACCAACGCCTGGGTGGTCAAACTCGCCCCTACCCTTGTCAAGCAGCTCAAGTGGCAGAACGTGCGCGGTCTAAGTATCGCAACCGTCACCGGGCGACTCCTTGCAGTACAGAAGGAGTTAGCTGCACGCCACGACGAGGAAGCCGCGAATAAACGCGTCAAAACGGAATCGGCCGAACCCGCAGATGCGCCGGCCCCGGGACCCGCAACCGCGGACACGCCTGTGGAACCCACGCTCGACGTGCTTCCTACGAATATGGCATCTGCGACCCGTTCTGTCGCCCAGCCCCTCCACGTCGGAGACCTGCGTCTCGCCGACTTGCGGAAAGCCATGCAGCAGTCGGGCCACACGGCGGAATTTAGGGGAGAAGGTACCTTGCTGGTGGACGGGTCGGTAGTCGTGCGCAAGACCACCGCCGGACGCATCGATGTCGAGAGTATTGGCTTGCCGAGCGACGGCGGCCCCGCCCTCCCGCTCGGTGGCACCTTCTACGCCGTGAAGAGGACTATCTACGAGAGCCTGGCTGTGGTCGCCGGCGCGTGAGTGGGCGGGTCGGCCCTTTTCCCATGGATGTGTATGACTATGTAGAATTAGAAGTTGAGTGCTCGTATGGGCAATTCCGACGGGTTAGTGGAAGTTGGGGCGTAGTTGGAGGGTTTCAAGTTTGGGGTACGGGCCATAGTAGAAAATGAGCGATACCAATACCTGCCACATGGCGAAATGAGTCTAGCTAATGGGATTTTCGTAATCAACGTCTAATTTTACATTTAGCGCACCTGAAGCTATGTTTATATACACTTCGGTGTCTAGTATGTGAGTGTCGCTTCGGGGCATTAGAATTGCATAGATCGGCATCGCTCCGTATTTCCGAATAGCTAGCTTACCCAGGTGGGCTATGGAATCAAGCCATCAATCCACGCCTTTATACGTCCCACCGGTTGTGGTCTAGTTTTTTAGACATAGAGATATGATTCTATTGTTTCGATACAATATAGTCCCCAGTTCACTTAGACTTGTCACCGAAATAAGCTGTAGCGTATATTAGTACCACCTTTAGGCCATATACTAGCCCTTCTGTTATATTGTGCTGATGTTCTTTCTTGTTTATATATGTAGGCATTCTATCTAATATATATTCTTCGTCGAATGGCCCCCAGGTTATAGGAAAGTCCGCGGGGTTGGCAGGAAAGGAGTAGAAATGTCATAACTCTCGATACTACTCCCACTCCACGACGAGTATCAACAGACACACCGAGGACATTAACAGAATGCCAGCGTTATTTTAGATGACGTCGGTATATTACTTCTAGAGACTTGCCTCCCCAGTGAAGAGTATCACCATATAAGACGCACGTGATACCTGGAACCACCCACAACCCCTAAGTCTATGGTGAATAGGGGGCCGGCCAAATCCGACCCGGTGCTACCTAAGAGAAACACGTTCGATGATATTGATTGATATCTAAAGTTATCAAAGTACCGTCATTGATGATGTACCTGTTATTGTACTCGTCGCTACCGGTTATATCTCATTGTCCCCAGGGGGCACTTCCCATACGTTGATCTGTAATTGGTTTTGCATCGATGATCTTGTAATCTTCGCATTAAATCTAGTTCAATGTACAGCATACCTGCCAGTGAACTGAAGCCATCATGAGTCAACCATGTCGACGTGTACTATGTACATACATATAAACATAGCTGTCGCTGTGCTTTCCTGATGGATGAGATCCTGTCTAAAAGTACCTAGATTAACTCCTTCCTGGTTCATCGACGATACCTCGTCGTTGACCACCAGACTCATCACCGTTCATGCTCCTTCACATAAATTCTCAAGTACGTACAGGTACTTTGGAAGTGTAGCCCATTGATCATCTTCTCAAAGTGAGCTGATCCCTCGCCGCTCCTTCTATATGTAGTAGAGCAAGCTCAACCTCACTCCCCAAAATCGGACGGCAAGACATATGCAGTGGTGTAGAGACGCTGCCGTCGGTATCCTCAGTGACCAGGTACACAGGACCAATTTCGAACTTAAACAGCACATCTCCCTGCCATTTTCACGCCGACTACCTTCCCAATCCCCAGTCGTCGTGAATCAAGTGTGAGTCACTAAGCCCATCGTTATTGACCGCCCCAATTACATTTACTTGGTATCGATCCAACCTTTACTCGTCGCCGAATTCATCCTTCCCAATCCCTGATATTTCTTCCCAAATTCTCACCACGACTCCAAGACATAGCCAACACCGTTCCTACTCCGCCGATAACCTTTCTACTTCCCAACAGGGACAGGAAGGCATCCCCATATCCTCGCGCTTGGCAAACATAGCGAATCCGTGGACGATAGCGGATCCGTGGATGATACCGGATCTGAGGACGATAGAAAGCACGAGGAAGATACTGAACGCGACAAGAATGGTAAGTACGAGGACGTCTAGAGGATATCAAGTACCGCTTGGACGGCATACAGTACACCGTAGGTACAACATACACCACACCGTCAAGCACTCTACAACGTACAGCATACTTTACACCGTAATTAATACACTACACCGTAAGTGCGACGTACCTAATAGAGTACAAGAATACCGACGGCAGTAAGTATAGCAAGTCAGGTAAGTACGACGTGAGCGACGAGGGGAATAACGAGCACGGCGAGCACAGGAGCGACGAGAACGGTGAGGACTCCCCTTTTTCTCACCAGTACCAGCACTCACACGCATATTCATATCTCATTCCCCTTTTCACCAACTTTCATCGCCGAGTCTCTTGCTCCTCCACTTGAAAGTACCATCGTTCCCCCTTTTCTCTTCACAGAACCTTCATCTTCCCCTCCGCCGAGAGGATACTTCCCCTAGTACCGCCGACCTGGCATTTCACCTTCAGTACCCATAGGAAGGCGCCGGGTGATGTTTCCTGCGTCAAAAGGTATTTCCTACGGCGAGCAGTCTTGCCTGCAGTGAGTGACCTTGCTCTGCCTCGTGAATGATAACTCTACATATCCCCACGCCGAGTCACTACCTACTACACCATACCTATTGCACTTCCTGCGCCGTTCAATGCTTCTTGAAGCAGACGGTCTTTCTTCATTGCATGAGCCGTGAGTACACCTGTCCTCAAGTAAGTTACCATTCGGAACTATCCCCTTTGCGCCTTCTGCGGCGTCTAGTATTTCCTGCAACACCTTGTACCTCCTGCGGCGCCTGGCATCTCCTCCAACACCCAACATTACCCATGACATCTAGTGTTCCTTACAATATCTGGTATTTCCTGCGGCGCCTAGTATCTCTCATAACTCCTGATATTTCCCATGACATCCAATGTTTCTTGTGACGTCCAGTATCTCTTGCGGCGTCTAGCATTTCTTGTGACACCTGGTATTTCCTACAACACTTCATATTTCCTACAGCATCCATGATTTCCTGCGGCGCCTGGTACTTCTTACAACGCCGGCTCTTTCCTGCAACACCCAATATCTTTCAAGGTATCTACGGCGCCCACTAGGTATTGCCTCATTCATTATTTCTAACGGCGCCAAGTAACCCTCGCACCACCCATTATCTCTCTCAACATCCAATATTTCTCTCCTCACTCATTATTTCTAGCCTCATTTATTATTTACAACGGCGTTCATTACTTCTAACAGTTCTCAGGAATCCTTAAGACGTCCAATATTCCTCACGACGTCCATTATTTCGAACGGCGTTTAGTATTTCCTACGGCGTCTGGTATTTCCTGTGACACCTAGGATCTCTTACAACACTCAATATCTCAAGGTATCTAGTATTTCTCACGGCGTCCAATAGTTCCTGCCTCATTCATTATTTCTAACTGCATTCACTGTTTCTAAACGTGTTCAACCTTCCCTACGGCGTTCAGGACTCCTCAAAACGCCCATTACTTCTCCTTACACCCAATATCTCTCCTCATTCATTATTTCTACCGGCGTTTAGCACTTCTCACAACCTCCATTATTTCTCGCGACGTCTGGTGTTTCTCACCCCATTCATTCTTTTCAACTGCATTTATTATTTCTAACGGCGTTCACTATCTCTAACGGTATTTAGTATTCCTTGCAACGTCCATCATTTCCCACGGCGTCAGGTATTTCTTGCGACGCCTGATTTCATTACTACGTACAACCATCGCTCTTATCCCAACTATCACCATGGCGACTGACCAGAATTCAGCTCCTGAGCCGGAGTTTCCGCAATACGCACGACTCCCCGCCGAAATGAAGGATGAGATTTGGGGCCAAGCTCTACTGCACCGTGGAATGCAGTACTTCGTTATTGATGGTCAACGACTCGGGGAGATGAACATGAGCATGTTCAATTGCTACATCCGCCCGCTCGCCAAGTCTCAAGACACCTCAGCATGGCGACGTCAGAACATCGTTAGTGCCCTTGACAGTTCCGCACGCGGCGTTGTGAAGCGCCAACGACAGGAGACGGGCTCCAAAAAGATGTTTCCTGTGTACCCTGTCCGCTCCTCACCTCGTTTGCCTGCGTCCGTAGCTTACGTCAACTGCGACCGTGATGTTATCTGTTTCAAGATTCAAGGTCGAATCGTGCCCATCTGGGAGCGACCGGTCCCGGTTGCCAGACTCAACGGAATCAAGCGCGTCGCCATTGAGTACGCCCCCCAGCCGGTAGGCAAAGGCTTTGTGTCCCCTTCCACCAGCTTCTGCTGTACCCCAGAAGCGCACCGACGAGCGCCCCTTTGCGGAAAACTGATGGCGCTTTTCTTGTCGAACTTCCCTGACCTGGAGGAGTTCTACATTCTTTACGTGCCTAAGCGCAACGACACCCAATGCGTGGTCAAGAAGAAGGGCGCTGGAGCCAAGGCGGGAGGCGTTAAAGGCAAGCGAGCGATGGATCAGGAGCTTGAGCGATTCCAAGGTATGAGTTTCCCTGTTCATGATCCTTCAAAGCAAGCTTTATTTATTTATTTCCATCTTTCTATGCCTCAACACCTACTGACGCGTATAAACTACAGATATCGCCCGCGAGAAGAACCTCGCAATCTTCGAGGATACCAAGTTCAAGTACATCGAGATCAAGAAGCGTGATGTCAACAAGAACCTTGGCAGCTGGGATGGCATGTGGCGCGCCTTGCGCGAGGTTCGACTCAACTGGGAGCATTACCAGAAACCTGCATTCTTTAAGAGGTATGCCTATAAGTCTCCCAACATTAAGCTCGGCATCATAGTACGAGCCAAAATCTGATCAACTGCTCAGCACCGATAAAGCCGTCGCATATCATGCACAGAAGCTTGCATTAACGAACACGATTCCCTTCAAACATGGTTAGGGTGGTCGGCGACGTACTTTGAGCATTTACAGGACTATGGTTATGGCGTTATGGGTTTTTCACTTTCATATTTATTCGGCTCCTCACTTCTGCGATTCTTTTATTCTTCTTCAATGCATCATCAAATCATCATCAAACCATCTTCGATTCTTCTTTGCAACACCTTGTGTGTTCGCACCTTTATTCTATTACCCACTCTGAGTCTTTGATTCCTAGCATTTCGCTGGTTTACGAGTGTGGCTTTTTATGCACTTTAGTTTAGTTCTTTCTACACCTGGTTTCTGCAGACACTTTGCATTTGATCCTGAAAAGGTCACAAAAACGAAAATTAATACGCGTTGAGTTTTAAAAAATGATGTTTTCAAATTCGTAACGTGAAGTTGGGTTACTGAGTCGCGGCCGAGATCGGCGCCAGTGAAAGAAATACCTAGGTAAATATCGGTGACGCATGATCTCGGTAAGAATTATAAAATTGCCTCGGCCATGTAAGTCAGCAACAACATTCCTCTCCTCCGAAACTTCAGCCCAATGTTCTACGCCAATTTTAGCCAAGCTAGCCAAGCCAGAAAGAGATTCCAAAATGGTAGTTGAGCACGAACGAGTTCCACGCGACCTGTTGTTAGCGGTTCAACTTGTATGATTACCCCTGAACATACGCTAGTTCAAATAAAATACATCTAACTGATGTTTATCAGGCAATCCGGCATTCCCGGCATAGTATCATACAGTCATGGCTGTATGTGCCTTTTGGAATTGTGTTGATGCTGCTGGCTTGCTTCGGGGTCAATAAGTTATTTGGGCTTGGTTCCGTGGCTTTTCCATCGTCAGTGGCTTGTCTCATCATCCTTTTCTTGGCTCTGCTCCTGTCTGAGCAAGTCCTTGGTGAACATCGAACGAAGCGCATAGTTTCTATCATAGAGATCCCGGTAATCTACCTATCAATTGATTCGTTTATGAAACTGTAATTGACCTTCTCATTAGGGTGGCTGGGCGCTGCGGTGGATCAATGTGCTGTTCACACCTTCATTCGTTCTATTACCCCTGAGTCCAGCAATAGGGGGGATTGAGGTGCTTAAGATCATAGCTGTTTTCGGTGAGCACTCAGAAGTATTCGCGAGAAATCCGATTTCGACTCATTGACCTCTCAATTAGTCATTGGCTTTGTGATAATGGTGATTCTCGCGGCGTACATGACTCGGGGCATACAGCTTATTCTAGGGAGTTCAAAGCGAGCTCTCACCGAGCGCGCCGAGGAGCTTAATCCTGACAATGAAGAGATACCCATGACTTTGGTTCCAGCACAAGGAGGGACCATTACCCCTTCATCCGAAGAAGTAGACTTACAGCGACCTCCGCGACTTCAAGATGCATCTCAGGGGCGCCGAACAGATGAGTCTCAAACAAGCCACCCCCGAACTAACAGTGACACTGAACGCTCAGATCTGCCACCTCAAGCTCCAATCCCACCCTCGCGATCAACGCGCTGGGCAGCCATAATCACCACACACCTCGACCTACTCATCTTCAGCGTAATATTCCTATTCATCGGGCTCCCCCTGTACTACACCACAGGTTACGCCATGCCACTCCACCTTGCATTCAACGTACTAACCTACTTCCTCGCAATGTCGCTACCGCCCATCTGGCGACAATACCTGCATCCAGTCCTCGTAACCTCTCTCTTCACTGTCCTAGGACTCTGGGTCATCGGCCTCACAAAAGGCCAACCTCTCCCCTCGACGCTAGCCGCATATAAGACGGGCGCAGGGTACACCGCCCTATGGAGTGGGCAGCACGGGCTCCCAGGAGCCGGCGATATGTTCAGCAGTGTCCTTGATGCAGCTATTGTCGCCTTCGCGCTGCCTGTGTACCAGTATCGGCGTGAGCTGCGACAGCACTTCGTCGCAATCGTGGTGCCGAACGTGGCTATCTCCATCGGCTCGCTGTTCGCATATCCGGTTGTGTGCTACGCCATCGGGATCACCGCGCGTCGGAGCTTGGCATTCGCGGCGCGGAGCCTGACGCTCGCGCTTGCTGTCCCGGCTGCAGCAAACTTGGGCGGTGATGTAAATGCCGTCGCGGCGCTGGCGATCATGAGTGGTGTGGTGGGCGTGTTGGTGGGCCAGCGTATACTTGCTGCGCTGAAGATTCCTGAAGGTGATGAATTTCTTCTTATAAAGAAAAGTCTGATTGTCTAACTAATTGTCATCTGCAGATGATTATGTTACCCGTGGCGTCACGCTTGGGGCTAACTCATCCGCTATCGCAGCAGCGCTGCTTCTGCGTACAGACCCACGAGCTGCGGCGCTGTCGATTCTCGCCATGAGTCTATTTGGGACCATTACAGTCTTGTTCACTTCGATTCCGCCAATAACGGCTGTGATTCAGTCGTTGGTAGATTTGTGATACTAAGAAGACAAGAACGGGACATATAGAAGATTTACCTCCCTAATTGAGCCAAGAAGTACCCTTAACTAACTCCTGTGGCATCACTTATAACAAAGCCATACTATACACATTATTATATAGACAGGATCCAAGTAAACATTTTGCTAATACATTTACTATCGTATAAGAAGCATGAAAATAAGCCATGGTGTTCACGGGGGTCTTTCTACTGATCTGTAGTTCATAAGTTATCGATGTTTACAAGAAACACCGGTATATATCACAATATCTCAGCAGCAAACGGCCACCTCACTGGCGAAGTATCTATCTGTATTCAGGGAGCCTACATGCCTTAAGTCAAATGCGAAGTCGTAAATGCTTATCGTATATATGCTTAGCTAGTTGACCCGTCGGGGCAGCACAGCAAACCACTCTCAGTGACGAGGTTTATACACTTATCTAAAGCATCATATAACTCTATAGAATAATACATAACACCGGTATAATCACCGTGCATCGTCAAATAAGTTTTTATTACCATGCTACCTACAATCCCGCCTCTTCTCTGCTGTCGCGTGCCTCCGAGCCGATTTATCCATGTATGACGTCACATGCCGAATCCGCGAACATATTATTTATGCTTATATCTATCTCACCAACACAAACACGAGATATCCCCGTAAGGAACAAGAATTAAAATAGCATGAATCTACACCGCTGATCGTGAGCTGTGTCGACGGACTGGTACTCGTTAGTAATGCTTACCCGGGTACACAGAATTAGTCGATAAACGTGAGTCACGATCGCATCACTGACGCCATGGCGATGCGCTCGGGGTTTGATACGCATTTAACCTACAGTAGAAGCGTAGATCCCACATTAGCACGTTAGCAGGCCCCAGAGGTCCCGGGCTCGGGCCAATGAGCACCGGGCTCCCCATTCGGCCATCTCGCGCCGACACGGCAGCACGGATAGGTGACGTGATGAGCGGCGTCCCGAAACGGCAAGACGGGATGCTGATCACCAGCTACTTTAGCTGTTTAGCTAGGCCACTGTACGCTTTGGGCTCACCGTCACACGCGCTACCACACACCACACGCACTAGCCACTTTTCTGTCGTCACACACACATAAACGCACAGCGAAGATCTTCCCTAGTGGCGCGACGGCCCAATAGAGAGTGTGGAGAGAGATCTTGGTGGTGAGGCTTGACCCCCCGTCCACGAAGATCACCATCTGATTTTCCTCGCCAGCGCACCAACCATGGCCGTTGTGGCGAACTGTGGCACCACCGTCGCTATCAATGTAAGGAGAGAGGTCGAGCCACACGTAGCAAAGTGGCTCGACCTCGGTGAATCGCGTCGAAAAGGGCAATGCTCGACATGGAGAGTCGCTGCCGACTGCCAGTCTATAAGGAAGAACGCTTCCCCTCCCCAGGCACCCCATGTACTTAGAGAGCCTGTGGCGAATGCGGATGACTGCCGGATGAGGAAGGTTTGCTGCTTGATAGGACGCTGTCATTGGCTACTATGCCAGGCTGCTCCGCGGCGGAAGTCGCGAGGGCCTGTGGCTCAAAAGTGGCAAGTTCGGCATTCTCACATAGTGACAGGACAGTGATAATTCGCCAACGCTCGTCTCTCTAGCGCCACCGTTTGCTCCCTTTCGTCGCCTTATGGCGTGGAAATGATGTGGCTTGTACCCTGGGGATCGTCCTCGTCGTCGCACTCGTACCCGCCCAAAGCGGGAACTACCCCGGGGCGTGGTGGGATAACATGTGGCTCACCATCCCTATTTTAGGATCATGTATACTTGTGGCAAAATGCTTAAACCTTCGCAATAGTTCCCTTTGAACTATGGTTGTTTCCCCTGACGAGCCTTCGTCTCAGGGCTTGATTGGTCCCAGGAATCTCCTGCGGTGGTCCAACAGCGGTTGTGGCTCCTGCAGGGACCGTAGCGAGCGAGAAGTGGCGATCGTCGTCGAGGGTAGTACGGAGGGTCGTGCCGAATAGACAATCTGCCCGTCCCGGCGACTCGTCGCTTCCCATGGCTCGGACTCCCTGGCAAGCTGAAATGAGCACCTCTTTGAGCTCTCATTGGATCTAGACTCAGATGAGACATTACGGATGTCGTAGATTGAGAGTCCACGTGGCAGAAGGGAGGCCTCCATACACTGTCTAGATCGGGCTGTCCCTGGGAAATTGGCGTACACATGTAGACATCCTCTGTGTCTTCGGAAAGGTGCATGGCCGTGTCACCGCTAGTCGGTAGCTCAAATTCCGAGGGGACGAGGACCGAAGCTCGCTTGTGTTAGGGCCATCACGATGCGCTACCGACATATTGACGAAGTTTGCATGTATATAGCATAATTGGAAATTCCCATCTTCAGCCTAGCTTCTGACCACCGGTCGGATCCGGCACGCTTTGTCGGGGTTTGTGGTGAGGCCGGAGTTGACGCCGGGGGTTAAGCCTCCCGTAGGGTCTGGACAGACTGTGGCGAGTGAACCCCCTGGTTTACCCCATTGTCTTCGTAAGTATCAGTACTTCGGTCGCTGAACTACCTACCATCTTTAAAGGCTAGGGCTCGGCTCACAGCACATTACATGGTACAGCTGCATGATGCAGAACCCCAATAACCCCAATGCTAAGCCGTAGCGGGTTTCTCCTACGGTGGATGATTTTAGCTGTAGCTTCAGGGGTATATAGGCGCTGTATGTACCCATCGCTAGTGCGCGCCAATTGTAATCCCCGATAATTAGGGCCTAGGGTGTGCTGTAGTGTAATGCGGCACGCTGAACGCGCTGAGAATGGCGCCAATATTTATACCATTCTGAGTTTTAGCGATGGCTCAATTAACGCGGTCAGCAATGCGATGCACCCGGCGACTCAACTCATTGATTCTACTACCTTCCTATAAGGCGATTGGCAATCTCAGTTGCGCTTGATGCTGACATGTTGATTGGCTTTATGCGCTTAGCGATGCGACTTCGAATCTTATTCTGACGCATTGCCTTCGTTCCGCGGTCGGTTAGTGGTAGCACATATGATAGGATACGGTCCTAAGTTGGCTCTTTTGGTTCCCAACGATGGTGCAGTGAAACGCGATCCTCGGAATGTAGAGCCACTGGGCGCGGCCTGATTGCTAAATGCTTACCAATAGCTCGACGAAATCCAGCTCAAGCATTAGTCCAATTCAGAGTTGGAGGGTGTGAGCGCAGGATAGATGCTGGCGTTGATGGATGATATCTGGAGAAAAGGGAGGCCGATAGAAGTCTTAGCTAGCACCTCGAGTATGACAGATCCTCCTTTCTCGGGAAAGGTCCATTCAGAGGCTTAGAAACTTCCGGAGTATACCGATCCTGGGTCTCCTTAGAAGCGAAGTCAAGTGAAGGGCCGAGGAGTTCTTCGTCCTGCATCGTCCCTAGGGTCGAGTGAGTTACCGAACCTGACTAGGGAGAGAGAGTCAGGCCAGCCAATGTCAAGATGGGTACATCAGTAGCAACCGATATGTTTTAGAAGCGCGGGGGATGAATCCCTTCATCCTGGTATAAGCAGAAGTACACATACCCGATGGGCTAGATCTCATCTGTTCCATCAACCTCATGGCTATGTACCGCTGCACCCGAGGAAACTTTGGTCTATTTGGACGACAGTAGCACGAGATAGCCGCATGTCGAGTCGTACATGTGGACTGGACCAGTCTACGGAACGCGCAAGCCACTCGCCACAGTCAGTGGGGTCCCGTTTGCTTGCACTGCCTCAATTCTATATTGAACCTAGACGTCGATCATCGGTTGTGGCTTTCAAAGGGCTGGATCTCCCAACGTCAGGTCATGATGGCCATTACCGGTGAGCGGTTCGGCCCCCAGTCGACCCCCAGGACGAAAACACAGTCGCAGTCGGGGAAACAATGTAGAATTCGGATAATGAAGCGGTAAGGAAATGAACGGATAGGGTAGTAAGATGAAGTTTGGGTTAGAATACCGACAAGGCCTCCCAGGATAGATACGACTCGGTTGGTCAGTTCGTTGACGTCTGACGAGAAATGACGCTTGTCGAGTTGTCCGACATCTTCATCATGCCTCTTCTGTTTCGCTCCCCGAGATTGTCAACCCCAATTAACCCCACATGGCAGTATAAGATGATGACGCTGATGTGAGCGTGTTGGACGGGTTGGGTAGGTTAGGCGGCCAGAGTCCCAAAGCTGTTCTTCATATCCATGGATGAGGGACGCATAAAAAACGGCAGATTGCGCGAACGACATTGAATTGCTAGACTACTACGATAGAGCGGGGGATTTGCTTCAAGTTTTAGAAATTAAAATGAACTCATCCTGAGAAATGAGAAGTTTTATGTTGTTGTTATTGTTTTGTTTCCCTCTTGTCACCTATTATCTGGGGGTGATTTTCGTCGGGGTAATGTTTCGATTTGGGGAATCATCCCCCCTGGTTGAATGTTTTAATGGGAGGTTTAATGGGAGGGGAGATGAAAGGATTCCAATCACCTGCAGACAGGAAACCCGGTGTCCTGGTGCCGGAGTTCCGCGCGCTGTGGGGGGCGGACTAAAAGCTCCAGTTAGCCTAAAAGAGTAAGAAAAACGACCTAGAATCTCATCTTCAGCCACTAAAGCCACAGCAATTTTAGGTGACTTCAGTACATTCAGTGTACACCTAGGCATTTAGACAGGGGTTTCCAACCTGGTTAGGTGACTGCCAGGTGTGCTATCCACTGTTATCAACTACATGTAGCCATTGGGAACACATGCCTGTAGAGAGTAATTCATGCGTTAGAACATTGCTAGGGCTGGAGGTAGATGAAGTGTATTTTGTTTATAATACCCAACTAAACGTGCCAATAGGCTTGGTCTATTGATGGTATTCAGAGGTTAGGTACTGCACTTGCAGGGACCAGTAGACTTGCTTGGGCACATGTACCGACACATCAGCCCATAACATCCATCACTTACGTTAGATGATATTCAGCGTCTTTTTCTGTTACAGACATAAAACATAAAACATCCTCAATCATATAGCCTGTGCTACAGAGATTGTTTACCGTTTATGCCGTTTATTTTGCCGCGCGTGTGATATTTTACCACTGCTTATATAGACTTATATAGACATAACCCATCACTTAGACGGATATTGATAAAACAGTCTTATTATTATTATAATAGCATGACATCCATGACATGGGATGTCGTTATAGTAGTATGTACGTCTTAATAAGCCTCTCCAAGAGCCTAAAACGATCTAGACCTTCAGCCTTTCCAAATGCAATGTGACCATGGGTAAGGAGGGGTCGTCAAAATTAAAGTATCAAGTCTCAATTATTTTATGCTTTGTAACATTACTTAGGTACTGGTAAAAATCGCTTTAATGAAAGAACTGTTTGAAGGGGCACCATGGTAAGATGAGGAAATCCTTAGACGCCTTGCCTCCACATAACGAATTCTAATGAAGTTATCAGGCACGGTCCCGATCGAGATCTTCGTCGTCGATAGTACCGGGAGATTAAAGCGTCGTCATCTAACTAAGCCTAATCGGGTATGCACCCGTCGATATCACCAAAATTGCACGTTTGGGTAGCTTCACCCCCAAAGTAAATAATAGTGAATAGGCCAGACCGCGAATATTTCAAATCTCCTCGACGCCCAATAAGAATATGATATGATGTACTGCTTCGTGTTCCTTGTACATGCATACATAGTAGATTAAGGTACATTACATACATACAGATAGTAAATAGCTAACAAGAGGTTGCAGAATGAGCCGTATACATGGCTCAACTGGTTCACTTCCACATTAAGCGTCCTCACATTATATACCATAAGCCCACGCAAGACCCGACACCGACTGAAATAATAGTTTGAAATAGTGTGATATCGAAGAGAAAAAGGTTTTATGAAGTAAAACCGTTGTGGTCTCCTTCGCATGTGATATAGTTCCGGGTCGTCCTTGGTCGACCTGCCATCTTTCCAGTACATCCAAGAAAAAAGCGCTGGTGCCCCGAAGGAACCAGGCGCACATGATCCAACTGGGTATATTCCATGACTGACCAAAAGAAAATGCTCAAGGTAGCGTTTTCGCTGTGCTCCAACTCAAATAGATAATACAATCCATATCTTGTCTAATGTATGTGGCGTCATCAGTCTAAAAGATCCAAACATCGGTCCGTCACAGCAAAGGGAATGCAGATAGACAGAGCTACCCCTTGGGAGGGCATGATATCCTTCAATGTTCCCGTTGAACGCCATATATAGTAAATCAATGTTCCGCCGGTGGTTCGCTGGGTATAAGTATTCATGTTCGTCAACAAGATATAACGGCGAATCCCAGTTCCGGAAGGTTGTCTCCCTGCCCTAGAGTATAGTTTTTGAAGATAATAAAATAGATTCAACACCGTAAAACCCCCATACACCCATAAATATTAAAACGTAAGTCGCAGTTCATAACCCGTTGCTGTGCGGAACGCGCTGTGCGCTGAGTTTCTGTCACCTTCGGGAGCGTCGACTGCCATCATTTCCCATTCTCGCTTAGGCTGGGGCACATTTCGCTTGACTTCGGCAATTTCGAGCGTCATATCTTGTCCTTCGGAAACGGCTTGAATCACATCATCGTCTACCTCTACTTTGAGCCCGTTTTCGAGGACACGAACGACTCCGACAACGGTTGCGGGATCGATAGCCCATTTGTTTGAAATTCGAGATATGAACTCCTCTCTCGTCCTCTGGGTCAAGTAGATCGCTCGATGGAGCTCGCGGTTTTCAGGTTCAGAAGGTTGCCGTCGAGCGACGTAGAAGCAAGCGATAGGTTTTATAGGTTTTTCGGTCGGTGGCTTGTACGATGAGTCGACTCCAAGCGCTTCTATCCAGCCACTCAAATTCCCGTCGTCGTCTGTCCGAGGGACTTTGGTCGGCATTTCAGACGGTCTCCGAGAAGTCGATGCCTCACCACTGCCCGAGAAATCGTTCCACTGCGTGGTGTTGGCTGATTGTGAATGTAAGGACATGGAGCTTGGCGATGGGGAAACGAGCGATGAACCGGCTACCGAACTTCGCGCACTTCGTATTTGCCATACAGAGCTATCCTTCGATTCCACCTTGGTAAGATCAGTAGGCTCTCCAGGAAGACTCACCGGGTGCTGATCCGGGTCGTCCAAATCATCACCACGTAAGTACAAAATGCTCACTGGCCGAGTACTTGTGAACATATCCTGCAGGGTCTGAAGCTTGAAATGTAAGTCATCTTCAAGAGAGGGTCTTGTGCCACTACCTCCACCCGCAGAGCTTGTTGATGACATCGACCAGGTTCTTTTATGTTTTGGAGCCTTTCCCGGTCGTTGTGGATCTTGTCCCTTAATATGCGAACCACCACCTCGTTTCCGCTTCCCAAAATCTTTTGCTCCGCTTTCCGCCTGAGCGATCTGCTGTTTGAGCTTATCGATTGTCTTTTTAACGTGGGCGACATCATTAGAAAGTTTTCGCTCCGCGCCATGATCTCTGAATAGCTTGACCTTGCAATAACATATCTCGAATGTTGGCTCCGACATGGGTGACGAATCGGTCGATGATAAAGCGGTCGTCTTCGCACATAACCTTACCGGAATGCCTTTAACACCTTTGGAATGGCTGAAATCGGTAGAGAGGAAGTTGAAGCGGACCGCAATGCTGCACTCCGCAGCGCCATTTACACCCGGGGTCCAAATAACCGAGAATCCATCAAAGGAAGCGGTCTCGACTTCAATACGGGTCCGCTTATCGTCGCCTTCAGCAGGCTGTCCGGCTTCAACATACTCGACTGCTTGCAGCTTGCCACCGCGCTGGTGCGCCTCGTTAGTTCCCCGACCCTCTTTCCATAAGCTCCAACAGACGCCAGGCTTTTGTCGTTGTTGGTCGTCTTCGAAGGAGATGCGCACAAACGTTCGGTACTTCGTGCCGGGTACGATGGGCATGGCGGCTGCGGTATCAACTACTGCTAGTGAGTATGCTTGTCCCTTGTTAAGGTATGTCACCGGAATTTCGTCTGCATGCTTAATCATCGCTGTCGGTGCGTTCAAAGTCGAGTGAAAGCGGAATTTGTCGGCCGAGGGTGGTAACAGATGGGTCATGGGTGCCCCAAATCGTCCATGCTGAAAACCCAACATGTTAGGTGGCGACTGTGAGTGAAACGTTGCGTCCATAGATCCTATACGATCCTCGTGGCTATCTGAATCGAGAGGCGATCCATCGTGGTCCATCGTTTCGTAGCCAGTATCTTGATGCACAAATGACGAAGGAGCGAACGAAGGCTGCGGAGGAGTCGGCTGAACGAAAGGGTTGAAGGGTTGCTGGAATTGGTGCGGCGCCATACCAGGATGGAAGTGAGCGAGGTCTATCATGGCCGGACCGGCTTGTATGGCGCCCTCGCTCGTCGGGAGCGACAGTGGGGTACCGAGTCCCATGCCAATGCCCATTGACGGCGTATGTAAGTCGCCTGCTTGGGGGTGGTAAATGGTATTAGTTCCGCCAGGCGTAGGCGTGTAGTAACCCGGCGGCTGGTTTGCAAAGGCGCTGAAGGAAAAGGAATTGGGGTCAAGTAATGAAGGCGTGAACCTCCATTCTGCACCCGAAGCCCGCGGTGTGGGATCCTGATCTCGGAACACATCGTGGCTTGTTGTTTGGTGTCTAAAATTGATACTTAAGTTAGTTTTCGTATTTTATTCTATTATGCTGACCCCTAGTAGCCGGACCGCGTATACTAGTGTCGTAATGATGTTCAAGCTGGGGGGGTTCTGCGGAATACCCCGCGCTTAAGTTGAGCTCAGAGAGCTCCCCAGATGCGCTTGCACCGCCTCACCACTAGAGTCAAAGGCGCCATCGTAATAAAAGACAAAGGAGAAGATATCCTTAGGCGCAAAGGTGAGTCTGAAAAGAAGCGCAACAACATACTGTTCTTGACCCGACGGAACAAGAACCGGGTTATCAGAAGTCACAGTGTTTGGCGCTGGCACTCCCGCCGCCGAAGACGAGGCTACCGACGTGATCTCGGGAAACTGCTGTCGGAAGTTGGCAAGCAATTCATCGCCAGGCTTCTGTGAACTTGTCCTAGATTATGCGCAGTCGCAGTTAGCAAAGCAGAGCGAGAACGAAGGTTTGTCGCATAGAGATACGGCACATAAAGCATAAGACATAAGGCATCAACGAGACCGGGATAATTCCACGGAACTCGCTAAGCACATGTAAGGGCTGACGCCATGGTCGGGATCTCTGATATCAAGTACCAACTTACCTCTGGCGAAACATCTGGAAAAGACTCAAACAGGAGCTGTCGCAAGACAGCGATACCGAAGGATTTGCAAACCGAGGCTAAAATGAGAACCTTTCACGGAACTGGGCTAATGAGTAAATCGAGGCATGCGAACTCGAGCGATATACCCGAGACGACCTAAGCTGCAAGGAGGGCGTAAAGTAATAACAAGGGCGACTTGTAAGTCGCTCTCAGCAGATGGTGGCGCGTACGTGCGTGGGTGCTTTTTCGTAAGGTTTTCGTGGGCTGTTGATTTAAACGATGGTAATGTCGTGGAGGTCTGAGGCGCGGCGCGGCGCAACGTCTAGAACGATCGTGAGGGGGGGAAATATTTGGGGCTTGTGTCAGAGTTATAAATCGAGGAAGCGGTAAAAAAACGAGAGAGAGAAGGGAAAAGGATTATATGAATAGGTAAAAGCTGATTCGATAATAGGGTAACCTGGTGGTAATATAGTACGGCTCACTAAAAGATTGCGTAGTGGGTACTTGGACTTTAACGTGTTCCAGGTGGAATTGGTGGTACTTTGTAAGAAATTCGCAACTCTCTTTCAACTAAGTCAAGTCAACTGGGCTGGGCCGAGCCGTCCTGGCTAAGCTACACTCTTATATGTATGTAACAGCTAGGGTCCTGTCGGGGTCTATAGACAGAAAACGTAACGGTGGTGGTAATGGTCGTAATGGGTAGTATATAGGATAAGTATAGATGTAGCGAGTGCTCATGGGTTTAGAGTATGGGTATGGTTATTGTATGGATATGGTATGGATATGGACATGGAACAGTGAGATGCGAATCGAAGACAGGAGGACCGGACTCAAAATCATAATAATAAGTTCGGACGAAAAGAGAAAAGAGTATGTAGGTAAGGTACGAGGTTACTAGTACCAGGGGCCGGATGAGCACTTGAACACTTGAGTGAGCACTGAGAATTAAGGTAATGGTACCATGTAGGGCAAGGTAAGGTAAGGAAGGTAAAAGGTCGACTGGCAGTGGTAATGTAGGCTTGACTACTATGGATGTATGTAAGTACTTGAGGGCGATTGCGATTAAGAACATTGAACATTTGAAGGGGGAAGGGGGGGGTGTAGCTTCATAATATGATGAGGGGTGTGAATTCGAAGACTCAAATGTCCACCATTGCACCGAGACGATAGAACGCTGCGTATGATTATAATAGGGATACGTATAGGTACTGCATTCTGCAATCCATAATCGTACAATACCTACATACATTAGACCGTACGCTACCCATTTCGCCCGACTACCTACTAGTACTAGCTAACGGAGGCTCTTGGTTGCGCATAAGGGAGGTACTATAGCGCTAGCTTGATAGGATCTGACGGAACCATGGGGGGCATTGAGAGAGAGCCCTGGGAGCCCTGGGAGGTCGCGCGATTGAGGAAAATGGAAAATGGGTGGAAGCTTTTTGGTTCAGACAGGGTCAACTGGTATTACTAGGTATACTAGGTATGGTACAAAAGTGCCCACTCAAGCTAGCTTAAAGATTGGGTACACCTTCTAAAAAGTGAAGGGGATGAAGGGGTGATAGTCCGGGGCAAATGTAACAGCTGCTTGAGAGATCTAGGAACCTCTAATCCGAGTCCCATGTACCTTTCTTCCAATTCGTGGTACGTACCGGTACAAGATCCAGACCCCTGACAATTGCCCCCTCTCCGCCTCTGCTGGGGATATAGGTACGTACCGCGCCGAGTCCAGCCGGAAGTCGAGGATACACAACCGTCGAAATGCAAGGTCCAGCCCAAGGGACCCGTGGACTTCGGTAGGTAGCCACGCCTTATGGTTATTGCTCCGTTCACATGTGGGTATGCTCTAATAAAAGATCGAAGAAAAAGAAAAACAAAACAGATTTTAGTATTTTACTGACCACATTCTTTCCTAAATTTAAATCGGTATGATCACATATGATCAGAGTGTTTACGATGCTATCGTATCCATGAATCTTTATATATTTTGACGATATATCGAAGAACCTAGTCTAGTAGTTGTGGGCTACCACCGGTGCGTTGTAGCGTGGACAAACGTGGTAAAGCAACACAGACCTCAGCTTCTGTATCCAGACGTAAAGACCGCATTAGTCCCTGCGGCTGATCCAGATTAGGAGACCCGACTAGTACGGGATTGTCACCTTGTTCGATTACTACGTATACCACATACTGTTATCGTTTAATAAACCCAGCATTCAGCTAGCATGCGCGCTCGAATAGACACGATTGTGGCGGGACGTATACTTGCGGCACTTTGGAATTTCATGACTGCTAATAATTCCGCTGCCGTAAAGGGGGGATTTTGCAAGGTGGCAAACCCTGAGAGACGAAAAAGGGGGTATAGGGGCCGAGGTGGCACATTACCAGATGCTACACCGTCGGTAGGTACTGACATCCATCGAAGTAGTCGCTTTTGCCTTTGGCTTTACAACGCTCTAGATTCACCTTCGCCTAAACTTTGCAGTCAATGTCGGTCTAAAATATAAGGTTTAGGTCAACGAGGATGCATGTTTGTGCCTATATTTATCAGACTTTATCCATACATCCTCACTTTTAGTACGATGTATGTAGTTCTTAATATGCATACGAGATATAAAAGCATAAAGGCGCCTCACTCCGCTCATTCCGCAACTGGTAGGCATAGGAGCTCGACAAATGAGCAGTCGCCATTCGTACTCCCTTTCGTAACATGCTCTGATTCCAAACCTATACAAAGTCTTATTAATAAACTTCACCTCCACAGACCCTTAGCTCAACTCATTAGGCTAAGGGCCGTTGGAAGCAGAATACTGTTACGAGATGTATGATTAATAGCTTACGTATCGGAGCCGGATTCTAGTACGAATAGGTCTACACATCTTCTTAATATGTACCCCCAATTATTCAAGGGTACCAATAGTGTACTTATAAAGCAGCGTATATTAAACAATAACCTTGAGCCTTCTTAGTAAACCCCCTAGGCACGGCAATGTCAGTCAGGCACCGGCACTTTAGCAGCCGTTGACGCATCGTTATTGTCCACTTGAATATACTCCGACGGTACATTCAACTTTAAATACGACATGTCAACGGTATCGGGAAGGGGTCAAGAATGCCAGGGGGCTAATAAGAACACTACTAATTCCTATCTCAAGGGACTAATCTGTTTAAAATGGCGATATGTCATAATGAGCGGTATACTACTACGAGTGCGATGTATTGACCATCAAAATTGATGAATTTATAAGCTAGTAGGTTACGGGGGCTGTTCCTGCCTGTTGGCTCCGGTCTTTCATATCATTGTTTACACGTTCTATAACTCGTTATTGTACTAGATTGTATGCGCGGGCAACCCGACAAGTGTCGTCGGTTCTTACGATGTGATCTTAGATCGGCGGTAGCATCCTTCCGGAGAGGCCTCGCTTGGCTCACGCAATTTCGATCTACCTTAACGAACTTAGTGCTAAACAGCCAGCTGGAGAACTAGTACAACAAGCGTGAACAACTAGTTCAACGCCGCTGTTTTCTACCGTCGTCCTTTTAATCTTCTTCATTGGATGATCACCGATCGTTATGTATTGTACATCGCCAAGCCCCAATTCGCGCGTGCCGACAAGCGCTGAACGAGAGCAGCGTCTCTTTAGACGGATAGCTAGTGAGAGAGAGAGAATCACCCAGAAGACACGCCAGGAAGGTTTAGTCGAGAATGACGTGTAATAAAAACGGTTTGGCGCCTGGTGGCGTCTTAGGCTCCCAGTAGATTGGACTCCGTCTCAATGATCTTAACCACTTGGGCGTAGAGAAGTAAGGAGACAGATAAACCCCCATTTTAGCATCGGCTACAACAACCGAGGCACATTAATAGATAATTAGGCAGTATTGGAAATGGGTGTGCCGTGACTACTAGCAGTAAATTCGAATCGTTCGTTGATGAATTCGTTCAAGAAAAAAACGGTGATAATCACCCGTAGGAGAGGAAAAAAATGACAAGCTTTACTGTATTCCCCGTTACTGATGTCAAGTTGCGTAGCATGATCATCGCAAAAAATTCCCTAGCGAGCAAAGGCAAAAAGATTGACAGCTGGGGGTTTTGCATAGATCGGCCCCCGTATTTATTTTTAACGTCGAATTAATTAGATGGAGTAAGGCAGTAATGGAGATTCCCGCGGTGTTGTAACATCACGTGGGGTGACGCGCTTCTTGTGGCTTGAACCTTGACGATTATGCGATTATGTATGTATCAATGGATGTACAATATGCATATGTATTGGTCCAATGCTGCATGCTTTCTTATTGAACACTTTGAAATCAGGGGATGGGCTAGACATCTGGACGCTGCCACAATCAATACCACACACACCTGGGCTATACATAATTGCCGCCACATCTCTGTACATGTACTTATTCTAGACATGTGAGAAAATAACGGGAATCTACGGAGATGGGATGTGTAACTTCCGTATAATCGCCTCTAATACCTAAGTATGGTATGGGAATAAGTTAGGTAGGTAAGTAGGGCACCGCCCGCAGTCCTACATTAATTATATGTAAAGCATTTGAGGCCACATGCAAATGTTGTGTGTATAAGTACAGTTTACATACGTCTATATAGACCATGTCGCTGGGGTATTATTACGTAGTCGCCAAGTAAGTCTAGTTCTCTTGCTTACCTACCTAGTACCTTCTACCCCCAATTCTTCATCTTCTTCCCGTCCTTTCCTCCCCTCTCCGCCCGTTATTAGTGAGGTCCCGCCTCGCCCGCTCAATTTCCGTAAGTGTCCTTTTTCGTAGCCGACAGCCTATTAATGACCCTTGAAACCCTTTTTTCAACTCAATCCTTTTTCGGTGTCTTCCTCCGCCACTAACATAGTTCTCGGGACTTATTTCCATAGGTCAATTCTTCTCACAAGGAAGAACCCGCGCGCATACATACATGATAGTAGGGGATTGGAGTAGATACCTAGGTACTTTCGAAGGGAATACCTATAACGGAATAGAGGAAGATGGATGCATTCAAAAATGTTCAGTTTTTATGCAATGGATCCAGAGCTTATTTCGTTTCGTCTGCACAAATCCACACCTATGACGTCATGAACACCAGCCAACACATCCTCGTCTATCGTCCACTCTTTGCCTGCCTAGCACCTCCAGGGCTAGCTATCTCCAGTTCCCCATCTCCAACTCCAACTCCCACTCCCCAACTCCAAAACAGTTATCGTCCGACGATGTCAAGCCCTGGTTCAGGTTGAAACAACTGTCAAAATATGTGCCAAATCTCACTAAACGTAATGTTACAAGAGATTTGCGATCAGATTTAACCTTTTCTAAAGTTGTTCAGGACTCTACTAAGCATATCGACCATGTCTACGATGTATGGATAATTAGAAGCACATGCCTAAAAGAGGCACCGAATATTATTGTCATCGGGCTCGGCCATATTCGCAAGGTTTGAACTGAAAGGTTCGGATTCCCTCTCCACTATGCCGACTATTCCCATTCCCACGAACCCATTCGGCATAAACCCGCTACGTAGCGATCAAACTGCTGTTTGGAAATTTCTAGCGCCGCAGATAGGCGACGCATATGCGCTGTTAAGCTGACTTGCTCAGAATCATCCCACGCACACGCGGTTAACTCCCTCGCCAATAGGATTCGAGCACCTACACCTTAAGCTTACTAGATAAGGATTAGAACCACTGTAGTCGCGTTCTCTTGTTGTTGAGCGCGTGTAACAACAACATTCGATAAATATTCATTTACAACAGGGACACAAGCTTTAAACCCTTTCCGATAAATGAGTTATCACGATCTAATCAACTACTACGGTGGAGATAGTTGGTTCAGGATCCCTTATTTGAATATGACGTGCCTTGAGCTATATTTGTGCGAGTTCCTCCCCTCAATAAGCCTAGCCGTCGGCTTCCGATTGAAGTAGTTCCGGAATCTACCTCTCATGAGCGAATTTCACCAAACGATAGATCCGTCCCTGACAGGGCGGCAATCTGCCGTTCCAAACAAACCGAACAGTGGTACACACAAGTTTGACGGACGCGGTCAAGTTGGTGTATTCTCATCACATTGGCCAATTGTATATTCTTATAATACCTAGCGCGTCTCTTATTGATTGCCATTGGAATATCCAAACATTCTTGCCGGTGAGTACGCAAGTCGCCCATCCTGACGAACCACATGCTACTACTCACACGGCAATATCATCTCATCGTGACATTTTATATATGATATTACATGGCTTATTTCGGACTGCTTTATCATCTAACTGATGGCTCATAAAATCGATCATTTCTACGACTTATCAGCCATGTTGATGATACCTACTTACGTAGCATTCGGGTCTTGGTTCCGTTAACAGCCGCATTAATTTATAAAGTAGGACACCATGTATCTAAACGCCCTTACTTCCAATCCGGGTCCTTAATAATACTCCGGAACTCTTTATGGCAAGGCGATAGGTTGGGGTTGTGCTACATCTGGCGACTAATCTCTTATTATTTAGACGCTGACCTAAGGACAAAACGAGTTTGCATCTCTCAGCATGCCTAAAACCGATTCAATATCATGGATAGGCAGGTACTACAATACCGGGTTTTGTTTGCGTGCAGTGGTGCTATTAAAATTCTTGCATATGGAGCTACTCGCTCTGCAGTCTCCCAGGCTTTTCCTCCGGGCGTTGCGTATCATACTCCATTATATGCGATCTAGAAGATAGATCCACGGATCCCTATTTTATTGTCGTTCGGTACCGAAGATAACACACATCTCTATAATCTCATATGGCTACCTACCTAGTAGGCAGGCTACGTTTTATTGCTGTCCAGTCTATCAGATCGGATTGGTGCTTACTCGGAATCGGCATACCGGTTCGAACCACCATACTCTCACCGCTTCATTATAGCCACCATCGTTGGCGCGTTGTCGCAACCCTTTAGCAGGGAATATACATGTTGTACAACCAGCTCAGGTCTTCTATAAGGCCAACCAGTTGGCTATCGCCTACGTGGCATAGGTCGAATTGACATCCTGCATTGGACTAGTGTCTACATGAAACAAACGCTTCCCCAATAACAGACTGCAGAGGCCTGGTGACTGAAACTGCTGCAGCATCTAATGATTCCCATGCAGTAAGGCTACACCTACAACGTCACAGAAATATCCCGACTGGCCCATCAACGAAATCCACAGTATATCAATATCATCTGATGGATGGCATGGCCTATACCTGGCCGCTCTCGACCAATACATCAATTGATATAATGGCATCTGGACATGACTGCATATTACACTTAGTCGTAAGCTACTAAGCTACTTTGCTAGGAGGCTCGGCTTGAAGGAGACTGAGATGAGGTTCTAGTACCAGCGCACCCACTTCGAATGGTATCATGTTAGGCCTTGATACTCCAATGCAGGTGCTTGGCTGCATTATCGTGCCATCAGCTATGTCTGGTCTATCACCACTCTTGAAAAAGGGTTACTTTGCTTACTTGACCGACTCATCGGATTGAGTCAGCTGCCGTTCGACCATTTTCTTAACCATTTGACAACTACGTGTACTACGCGGTTTTTTCCTAAAACTATTCGTTATCGTCTTATACGCCGGCTATCTTTCCATGTCCTGTCTTGCATGCCAAGCTTTACGATGCTACCTCTCCTCCACATACTATGTTCTTTATGGGATACTAGCTTGTCGGTACCGGGCCCAGGTTACATCACTAGCCGAGCGTTCTGTAATGCTGCTTCTTCCGCCTGTCACCGCTACCCTTTTGAGTTCGGCTTGGTCAGCGTTCATTATGGTTGGTTGTGAAATATCATATGGCGCGTACTGACGATAAGGTGATGTATTACTACAGTAATGTCGTGCCTGCTCCAGGATTCCATTGGCGTAAATGGGACATATCATCGCTTTCGCCATATTCCCGGTTCGTAGGGCCTGTCATCGACTCATATTAGCAGCCGTGCCGCTCAACCCACAGCTCGTCTAATTTACAAAAGGATCAATATTTCAACGGACAATAATATCAACGAGATCTACAGATCTACCTCGTGTCGATAGCGGACAAGCCTCGCCTGGCAGATCTACCAAGATGTTCCTTGCGTAGAAACCTTCTCTTAATCTATAGCCTTGTCTTGCCATCTGGATATTATTGGCGGTACCAGCTCCGACGTCTGCAGAAAAGGAACTTTCCATCTCGCGACCTGGTATTTTGCCACTCCACCTCGACCTCCGTTTACGAGATATCGCGAGATGATTGACGTCTAAAGATAGTCAAAGCCACTCGCACTCGCGTGCTCAGAGAAATTCTGATTCGGGGGTTGCACCGGAGCGCGCCCCGGACAGGGCAATTTATCTAATTTTAACGATGCGCCCGCCGTTGTCCTCAAGCCCCAAAGGGAACGGGACCGAGTTTAGTCCCACGGATGAGGTTGGCGGCACAGTTTATGTCGCATTCCATGAATTTTGTGCAGCGTCCTCCCCTGCAGTCAACCTTCTATGTGCATTCTACGTAGAAGTATCGTACCATAACACTACCTACTCTCCTGTACCTCCTATGTAGACTTCCAGTGCTGCTTATAGGTTATCTTACGCTAATGCATCCCGACTATAGGAAGCTATAGCTTATCCTCGCAATGCCTAAATATCCCCTGCGCTCGAACCATTCCACTGCTTTCAAATCGTCATAATATTGCGCTTCAATTCCGCTTGTGGTAGTAAGCAAATTCCTATATGTCAACTTAGGATATGCGACCTGAGAACAGTTCCTCCCGAATACTCGTCTTCACCATTCATCCTCTAGCTCGTCGGCGTACTAGTAGCATAGCGGCGTGAATAGATGCTGTCCTAGACTATCTAGGTACTGTATATTCATTTCCCATAATATCCCCAGTAACTTTTTAGACTCGGCCGAGTATCCCAGAGCTAGCTTCTACTTCCCCTATAGCAACCATGATTCGCGTCTAGGGTCAGATATTTAATGCATGTCTCTTAATTGCTTCACTTAACGGCAGCCTCCCCACTAGCCACCCGGCTCCGTGACCGACCCTCGAACATAGCGCTCTGGTATCGCCACAGTCGCTACGCCGCCCCGTCGCGTCGCGTCAAGTCAATACAGAACACGTTCGTCATCTAAAGGATCACCCGGGCAGCGACTCGCCAATGCAGCATACCTCGTGTTCGGCCGAATATTGGGCCCCCATCCTGTGAATCCTGTTGCGCCGTTGTATCGGTAGTCCTGTTCCTGCGCACGGCAAAAGCTCATTATGCGCTCTTACATCATCCCGTCGGCTGCCGGGTCACGTCAGAGCACTGCCACCCCGAGCATGACCACGGCTCCGCCGATCATTGCCAATTCGACCGCGAGAGGACCGGGCATGTTTGCCGGAACTGGCTTTGGCCCCCCTTAGCAGGGCTCCATTAATGGAATTATTGATTTTTCCCCCCCTCCCCCTTCCCCCGTTTCCTTCTGGAAGGGTTCAACGCGCTTCTTTCCGCGAGGACCCTTGGCCGATCCCAAGAAAGGTAGAAAGGGTCCTTTCTCGCCTTGCAGACCAAGACCCCTTCGCACGTACGTAGTACGCGCGTGCGATCATTGACCCAGCTGGGCCCTGCATGATCGTACGATGTAACTATAGATTTTTGCGGATCCCCCCAAGACGTCGTTAATTGCTGACCCCTATCCCCAAAAAACAAAAACCCTGTTTTGCTACTACGTGATTATCTCCGAGATCTGCGACCCTGATGCTATTCCCAGCCTTGTCAGCCGCGCTCAGCACCGCAACACGAGATATGTCGCCGTTGCCGATTATAACTATTGATTTGCAGCCTTGTCCTATATCGCACGAAGCTTGTTGGTTAATACTCGTAAGCGGCAGTTGGGGATCCCGCCCCCTGCAGACCGTCCTTTCGGTAAGCACTGTTGAGCTAATTGTACCTCGACTTCGACTTGAGTATAGAGACATACAATTAATTGACGGAATAATCCATAGCACCAATTGTAATTGCTCGTGTTTTCGTGCGGATCATACGGATTTGTGCACGAGGGGTCTATCTATCAAGCGTCGACAAGCCTGTGGGCTCGCGTGCCTCAAAAGCTTACTAGGTATTGTGGTGGATTCGCAGAACCAAGGCACAGGTTTAAACAATGTTGCATTCGCAACGTCCTCGGTGTCGAACGAGTGGGGTGCCCACGAACCATACTGCCGTTCACAACAGCCGTTGATTGAAATCTGAAAACAGGAGAGCGAAAACGCATCATCTACACGGACTAATGGATGCCGATAGTGCTATATAGCAGATGGAATATAAGGAAGCCAGTGATGCATAGGTAGACTGCCGACTCCGGGTGACGACATGCTTCACGATCGTGGGCCAGTGGAATAGATGGATTCCGGTAAGAGACGAAGAAGTTGGTCGGCGCTACTGCAAAACTTGGTCGTGAAATTAGAATTGGTGGCTTAGATTTACTAAGATACCCCTATTCCAGACCTTAGAGTAATAGCAGAAACATCGTGGGATTATAGAACGAGATTATACAACGTGCATGCAAAATGAGTTCCTAGCTGTTCAGGAGGAATGGCAATGGCAAAGATGTTCGAAATAGTATCGTATTGATATCATTATAAACATTCCATCAGCTAGATTCCTTAATATTAGTCCTCATAATACCCCATATCCTCTATACCATTCCGTGTAATGACACAATGAGATTGCCTTTTAGATCCGGCGCTGATAGATGAACAGTGATGTACAAAGGGAATACAAAGCGTCAACGAGTGACATCTGAGCGGCGTTTACACCAACTCGACGGTGCCATCCTCATCCTCATCCAGGAGCCCGAGACCGCTATCATACTTCCGCCGCTTCAACCCCTTACTTGTTTTCGCCAGCTCACCAGAGAGGTATGCGCCAGGCCTAATTGGGCTTCCTTCAGGAGTCGTGCTCTCTTCGCTCCCCTCTTCCTCTTCCTCCTCAGGCGCAGCCAAGCCTGCAGACCGCCCTCTCCTCACCACACCGCTGCCAGCTTTTTTCGGTGTAGCCAGTAGCTCGGAGCTCATCTTCAGTACGCGCTCAAGCTCGACCTTCATCGCATCGACAGCCTCCTTAGCGCGTCTCTTCTCGTCATCAGCACGTTGGCTTAACCCTAAATTCTCTACGCGCAGCTGCTGGATCGTAGTATGTGCTTCATGCAAGCTACGCTTTACCTCGTCAATACTACGCCGTAACTCTACGACCCTCGCGTCACGCACAGCAAGCGCAGTGCCATGATACTTATTCAGCGCCTTAATCTCCGCCGCCCTCCGGCGCTGGAGGTCCGCGAGCTGGGTCTTGAAAGCCTCAGCCTGCTCCTTTACAGCCTTAAGCTTTGCCTCAAGTTCCACCGAGCTAGCCTTACTATCCGCGAGCTCAGCCTGGGCGCCCGCGACTTCCGCTTTCAGGAGATGCTCCGTAGCTTTGCCCTCCTCCTCAAGCCGCTGCACCAGCGCCTCCAGCTCCGCGACATCGCGGCGGTACCCCTCGGCCGCACCCTTCAGGCGCTCGACGCCGACCTCGAGGTCGGTGATCTGCGCGTCCTTGTCGCTCAGCTGCGCGCGCATGCTGTCCATGGCGTCGACGCGCGCGTTCAGCTGCTGCCGTAGCGAGAGTTCTAGTGCGTGGTACTCGTCGATCGCGTCCTCGTCTTCGCGGACCTGGCGGGCTAGATCGCGCAAGCGCACGAGTACGAGGTCTAGGACTTCGGCGCCCCGCGAGGAGAGGGGCAGCGTGAGTTCCCCGGGGGTCAGGTACTCGAGTTCCAAGCGCGCGGAGCGGAATGCGCCGGTTAGGGAGGTGACGATTTCGCTGGCATCATTGCCACTGAAGCCCAAGGAGCTGAGCGAGGAGTTCAGATCTAGCAGCGCGGCGGTACGGTCGGAGAGGGCTTGTAGTACTAGGTCCAGATGTGCTTCTACGTCTTTTGCGTCCTCTGGTTCTGCGGGCGTGCTGGCGCTGGTGAGTTTATTTGAAATGCGCGTTTTAAGCTCCTCGTGGCTCTCGAGGACCTCCGTTAGTTTGGTCAACTCGAGGCGTAGAGACCCTAGTTCTGCCTCTATAGCATCCTTCTCCGGGTCGTGAAATGATGTTTGTACCCCAATATGTGATTGAGGTGTTATAGGAGCTCCTCTCCTCACAGAACATGGAGTCGTTGGTAATGTAGGGCTTGTGCAAGGCGGCGTGGGGAAAGACGCTGATGCACGATTTTTCGAGGGCGTGCTAGATACTAAGTCTGCCATCGTAGTATCGCCAAAGCCTTCGTCGTCATCCATATAACTATCAGAGAACGGATCGCGCGCCGCCAGCGTCCAGTCGTAGTTATGTGTTTGATCATGATCCGGACCGGATCGGCTGTCTAGTTCGTTCCTGAGCGTCCGAATCTCCTCTTCTAACTCGAGAATCCGGTCTGTGTCCTGGATCATTGTGGTATTCTGTAACCTGTCGATCTCCTGGTCCTTCTCGGCTAGTTCATCTCTTAGACGTTGAAGCTCTGCCTTGTGGTCTATCCCTCGTCGCCGCTTCTCCTGGTCAATGGTATTCATCTCCTCACTTAGACCATTCCGTCGGATGCGGCGCTTGACGCGGTCGTCTAGCACCTGGCGCAATGAGAAAAAGCGTACTTCGTTGTTGCCGTTACCACTGCTGCAAAGCTCGTCTTCTTCATCTAAATCCGCCCTTCGACGGAGTGGTGTTGAATGGCGTCTACGCTTCGGTGAAGGAGCAGCGCCGAGGGACGCACGGCGAACCATGGGTGTTAGCCCCGTAGTTGATGATGCATCATGATGCTCGAACTCCGGTCCCGGATCGGAGAACCTAACCCTTTTCTTCGATCTTGGTTTACTTGGTGTTTTTAGACTGGTTGAAGCAGCGTTCGCGACTTGTAGCCGAGACGGATCCGGAGACCCAGTACGTCCAACACTACTTCGCCGCGTACGACGAAGCGCAATTGGGAGATCTTGTTCGCCCCCCATCTCGTAGTTATGATGATGATGCTGACTGGCCTTGAAAGAGGACGGGAGGATACGAATGCAGGCTTACGATATACACAATGCAGTGGAATACAGGAAAGTCCAATAGGATGTTTTATCGGCACGTCAGAACCCTCTTAAAGGTCGCGTCTTGGTCGCTGTGAGTAAACAACGACATTCCGCCTATTTGGTTCTCGTAGTGGGGATGGTCCCTAGAAATATCGGCTTGTTTACACATTTCCTATTGCGGCTTGGTGTACCGTAACTCCAAATGCCCCGCGATCTGACAGCCAATGGATGTCGTCGTCCAAGGGTTGTTCTGGAACATCTCCACCCTTTCTTCTCCATTTCCCCTTTCTCCAACACGGTTGACCCCTCACCAAAGAGCGGTTTAAGGCTTATCGAATTACCACTATCTTGGATATCTTTCATGGATTCGAACGAAGTTTTGATCAATCGTTTGCTAAACAATGATGTCGCAGGACAGATACCCAAGTACCTGGATGGCATTCGCGTGGTATCTGTAGAATGAACAGACCGCCTCGGGAGGCTGGATTGATATCTACAGCTTCCTTAGCTTGTACTAGGTAAAGAGAAAGAGCATGCTATCTCGTAGAGTGAGAGTATTCTTCATACTGTATTGATGGATCTACCATCATGGGTTGAGTTGGTCGTTTTAGTGAGTCATGGTGGGGATCGGCACGAGACTTCATCTCTAGGCAGTCGACTTATTTGCACTGTATGTGCTTGTTATTACACAGTCTATCAACCAAGATAGAGTTGTTGCCCAGTGCGCAACCGTTAAACCAACGATAGTAAGTACCAGACAGTTAATATGGTAGCGAATTCTTTACACTGTCATCCGCTCGGGGCTGTAATAGAGGAATACCTACGGTGTTATTTTGGACTATTGTCGCTTTTGTCGGGAGAGATTTCTAGAGTCACCATACTGAACTCAGGAGGGAAGCGAGAAGCTTAGGGGGGTGATTGGAGTCTCTCGACCTTAGGATAAGTTAATATGGTTGTGATATCTCTCGTATGGCAGCTCTTGGCTATTATTGGTCTTAGCCTCGATGTGAAGTATTGAAATGTACGGGCGTATATTGACGGTCTAGGTGCGACTCTTTTTATATTCTCCTCTAGATGTCGGTCTAACGCATCTAGTAGTATGTGATGCCTCGTAAATATGTCCGCTGCCATGCTCCTCAATGCAAAGGTAGGACTAATAAAGCCCATCAACTCATATTCCGGTCTTATGTAGACAGGAGCCTATTTTCATTATAATGTTTGGGCGGACCCGCTGCTCTGTGTGATATTGGCTGAACTGTTTTACTCATTATTCCTAACAATAGCCTCGCCTTCCGGCGGCGACTCTTCATCCTCACCCCTGTTTGGCGACGGCTGCACGAATAGGGAGAACATAAACATGAAGAAGCATGCCAGCGAGACGCCAAGGTACGGTAGACCAATCCAAATCCCGCCTAATCGCATACCGACTGTGAAGAGGCCTGCAAGCATAGGTGTTGTCCATATATTGCTAGATACCTCCAAGAGCGTCATGATGGTAAATAGCCTCGATCGATGCTCGGCATCGACATGTGATGCTCCGATACTCTTGAAAAAGCTTGTAGACCCAGAACCGAGGGACATGACGAGGAGTCCGACTACGAATACTGGTAGCGACGGGGATACGCCGAGGATGAACGCGCCGGCAGTGTATGCAAAGTACGACCATCGTCCTAGTATGACATCTCGTTTCCTCTCGTCGGCCACGCGGAGCCACTTAGGAGTTGTTGGTTGGATCAGTAGGTGAGAGACGGCGGGGATTAACAACAGAACCACAATAATATGGGCGACGCCGTAGATGGACTGGATATAGCCTGTCTGCTTTAGGGGTATGTGGTAGTGCTTCGAGATGAATTGGACCATGAATTGGAGGGTGCACATTGCGACTGGATATGACAGGAGCATGATGCAGAGGACTAAGGCGACGGATCGTATCCGGATGATGGATAGGGAGTCCTTTAACTGGCTAATAATCTGCATTGTGCGAGCTTTTATTGTCGTGTGCTGAGACTCTTCGCTACGGGATTGCGGTGTCTTTTCGAATGTTTCCGGTAGAAGGCCTATCAAGAAAATAGCTGCGATCCATAGCACAAGAGTAAGCAGCAGAACGGGCCAGGGGCCGGTCGAGGACATCATGGCCGATGCCAGCGCCGGCGAGACCAGGTTGCCGACCATACTGGTGACATGTACTCGCATGAAGGCAATTGCCCTATGTCATGAGTTAGGTAATGGTACTCTTTCAAGATGGAAATGTGACTTACCTTTTCGATTCAGGCACTACATCACTCACTATGCTGTATGTGCAAGCATTTATGACTGTAGTACCTCCAAATAGGTGTGCGACTGCCGATAGCCAAAGCAGTCGAACCGGCAGCTTGTCTGGGAACCAGGCGACAATTATAATCAATAGCACATATAACGTCATGCCCATCGAGCAGGTACCAAATACCGGCTTTCGTCCAATACTATAGTTGACTTTAGTCAATAGGACAGCACTTAAGATAACATGAACGATGGAACCAACCGGTCGGCTGCGATACCCCAAGGCAAGGCTGCGAGGCAGCTAATGCCGGCAGTAAGGGCCTCGAGAACGGCGAACAGATATGCCAGTTCAGACTGCAAAGAATCCATCTTGCAATCTCCCTCATCGATGGGCTCGCCCTCACCAGGTGTCCTGCCATAGTACTCATGACACAGAATATCCTCGTAAATTCTGGTCATAGGAATATTCTGGAAACCACCGGTGGCAGAAACAACAAGCACGTAGAGGTATATTAAGTTGATGATGGTGCTTGGGTTGTGCACTCTCGGTACACTTATGACACTACCGACGGATGCGAGGGTTGGCGATCGCGAATGACCAGGCTTCCATGTCGACGACGACGTGGCGTTCTCGGAACCTCCCACAAGGGGAGTGCGTTCGGTGGCGGTTATATCATCGTTACCAGCTGTCGGTTCACTCATTCTGAAGGTGAATCTACGATATTAGATATCTCCGGTTACATGGAATTTGATGTGTCCGTGCAATATGATAGATCTTGTACGACCTCCGGGGGTGAATGATGGAGAAGCGAAGCCAAGGCGGCGATTATGAGATGAGTTGTTATCCAAACCCCTGTCGAGGTCCAGACACGGTTCTATCGGAATATTTCCTAGCTAACCCCTGCTATGATTAACTAGGATTCCATCCGAGCATCGGGGAACTGCCTGATAGAGAAAATGGCTATGGTGGACATATTTTGCCAAGAACATCAAAAGTAAACAATTGTTTAACAGAATACATAGTAACTATTTGGTATGTTATTAGTGTGTACATAACTAGCTCAATGACATAGCGTATGCAATTCCAAATGCTCTAAAATATAAGCCTCACTAATTATTAGTGCAACACCGGGAAAAACTGCCATGTCTTAATTCCTTGCCGAGACATGAGCAGCGTTGGATACCGAAATACAGAAACATTGATCTGATTGGCGTCATACTGCAGGGGCTGGATAGGACCTAGGTACGTAGATGGATTAATAATTTATACCTGGTAGGACTACTAGATATTCCTCAGGTATGTACAATTGGTACAATGTGTAGCTGTGATTGGACACAATCTCTTTGTCTGAACCGCACATGGACACATGAACACCAGTGACTCAAAGACTGCACTGTAGCTACGCGACGCGAACAACAAATTGAATCTTCTGCCCAAGCATCGAAGGCAAAGCCATAATTACTTTCCATACTTTCAGCATTTTCCAGTTTGCTACCAAGTACATCCATCTCAGGCACAAAAGAAATACAAGCAGCACAACACTTTCGTCAGCAGACCAAAGATTCAATCACTTCTTTACAAGTGTTTTCTCTAATAACATGCGCTCGAGCAACAACTTCTTTGCCCTAAATTTGACATCGAAGAATTCTGAGACCTAAATTCTACTTCTGCATCTGCATCTGCGTCCCGAATCCGATTCCCAATTCGATTCCTAAACCGAATCACAATCCAAATCCCAATCCTGATCCCAATCTCGGTCTCAATCCCAACTTTCCCACAAATCCACCTCACACGCGTAATTACACGCGCATAGCACCTTTCGACCACCTACTATTCTACGAATCCGACTACACACCAATCCACACATCATCCTACACACCATCCACCAACAAATCCACCGACATATCCATCGACAGAATGATGAAGAACTCGACTCGAGTTACGCGAAGTCGCGTCACTAAGACCGCTTCAGCCAAATCCGCCGCGCCCTCTAAGGGCAAAGCCCAAGCCACCAAGGCATCCGACTCCGACAAGGAGAACAAGGGCCAACGGGCCGCAACATCGACATCGACAGCGCGCACTAAGCGCAAGAGGGACGAGCCCGACGCTCCCCAAGGAAATACCAACAACGCCAAGCGCGTTAAGACTTCGTCCGCGCCGCCTCGATCGGCCAAAGCGTCCGCCCCTAAGAAGAATGGCGTTCGCGCAAAGAGGGCTAAGCCCATTAAGAAGATCAACGAGGCGCCCACCGAGCCTATGGACATCTTTGTCTTTGGCGAAGGTGCCGGTGGTGAGTTGGGCCTCGGCAGCAAGGAGGTCAACGACCAACAACCTTACGAGGTAATGCGACCGCGGCTAAACCCGCTTCTTTCCTCCAAGGATGTTGGCATCGTCCAGATGTCTTGCGGCGGTCTACACGGCGTCGCCATCACCAAGGACAACAAGATCCTCACTTGGGGAGTCAATGACCATGGCGCGCTAGGACGCGACACCAATGTCGAAGAGGACGACGACGACCTCTTGAACCCGGCCGAGAGTACTCCCGGTCCCATCGACACGTCCGGCCTCGATCCCGACATCAAGTGGGCGCAGGTCGTTGGCCTAGACAACGCCTCGTTCGCCTTGACCGAAGATGGCAAGGTCTACGGATGGGGCACATTCCGCGTAAGTATCTCTAGCTCACTAATCATATCGTATTACTTGCTAACACAGCCATTAGGGACGCGAGGGTGTCACGGGCTTTAGAGCCATTACGAAGCCGGCCGAGATTCAGAAGACGATCTGTCTCATCCCGGAGTTGAAGAACATCGTCCAACTAGCCGCCGGTACTAATCACATACTGGCACTCGACAACAAGGGCAAGGTATACGCCTGGGGCTGCGGTGAACAAGGCCAGATCGGTCGCGTAGTCCCCGCCTATCGCCCAGAGTCCGCTCTGAAGCCCGAAGGTATTGGCCGCCTACCTAAACGAGGCGCCAAAGCTGTTAAGGTAGCCTGCGGTTCCTACCACAGCTTCATTATAGATCAGCAAGGCCGCGTCTTCGCCTGGGGGCTCAATAACCTAGGCGAGCTAGCCATCCCGGACCAGGCCGGTGAGAATGACGCCCATGAGACGAGACCTCGCTTCGTCGAGGCGCTCTCTCAATACAAGATTGTCGACATTATTGGAGGTCAACATCACTCGCTCGCCGTCACAGATGACGGAAAACTCCTCGCGTGGGGTCGTATCGATGGACATCAAGTCGGTCTCGCAGCCGACACTTTTACGGAGGAAAATACCATCTTTGATGAACACGGACGACCTCGCATCTTAATCCAGCCGACGGTGGTACCTAGTAAGTAGTGGCTATGCAAAGTATTACTAAGAACCATGCTAATTATCTGCAGATATTCCACCCGTCGTCGCAGTCACAGCTGGAGGCGACCACAGCCTTGTGCTTACCGCCGAGGGCAAGGCTTATTCATGGGGATTCTCGTCCAGCGGTCGAACCGGTCTGGGCACCGAGGATGATGTCGAAATTCCGACACTAATTAACAGCAAGTCAGTTCGAGATAGGGAGCTGATTTTTGCTGACGCTGGAGGTCCTTTCTCGGTGCTGGGTGCTATCGCCGGAAATGCCGGCTAAGTTAGTTGGTAGCACTACATGAATATTGGGGGCAATGGCTTAAGGCGCAGCCCGCAAACGCGAACGAACGAATATTACATATATACTTAGGTACTCGAGGTAGTGATGCGAGATCAACTACTGACGCGATCTCGTCACTTTTACGGGAAAAGATGAGAAATCAGATCCTCCTTTCTGATCATGCATTTTTATAATTAATGGCAGTGGTTCGATCCGGTCTATAAACGCCACCAACCGAAGACTTATACTAGAAGAGTGATATGATTCTGACTAAATCTCGACGGCGAGTGAAACCCCCGCGCCTCTTCGCAGCAAGCTGAGGTCACATGTGTAACCAGACTGTCGAAAGAAAGTGCAAAGAAGCCTTACAACTTCAAGCCCTCATGACACAACCAAAACTAACCCGAACACCCTTTTTCGCCATGCATAGTCGCTTAGGCTCTAATCGTTAGTCATTGAGAACGGGCGCCGGTCGCTAATCAATAGACTTGCAGAGGAGATAGCCCCTAATCGAGCTAGAGACATGACACTGGTCACCACGACCAAGCCACCGCTAGTTAACGAGCAGCCCAGGTGTGGGTAGCCGGTATCTACCGCCAAACCATCGGCGATGTTCTCTCGCCGAAACGACGAAACTGCAGTACTCGAATCCGATTTCACAGACGATGCCAGATTGTCAAACCCAATCTAGGCCTTTGGTGCCGCTTGTCACTCGCTGGTCCATCACTCAAGCAGGTGGCTTGCAGAGACGATAGAGGTCCCACAGGAGACACAACATCACATGGCGTCTCCGTATTCGCCCATTAGATAGATAAACGGGGTGCCTCTTGAGACAATTAAAAACCGGTGAAGTGTCATCCAAACCGTTCGACCGAGCCGGACGTCGACCGGCCGCGGCCACCAGACGCCGAGGACCGCCGTATGTAGGATCCTCTAGGCATACAGCTGAACGGCCCGCCACACGATGGCTGATTCCACGTCGAATCAGAAGGCATCACCCGACAACCACAGATGGGGACGGTATGTAGGTTACCAGACTCATCTCCAAGAAAGGACCCGTCGGCCTCCACGGCTATGCCGGAGGTGATGCTAGTAGTCGATCTCATGTACTCGGTAGCCTCCGACTTCCCGCAAATACGAGGACCATCGAGCACGTACCTTCTCCATGCAGTAATATCCCCGGTTGAAGTCTTTGGAATTCCTCGTGATTCTAGATTCTAGATTCTATTAGCTTGCATCGGGCCCAGGAAGATGCCGACCTCGCCTTTAGCTTCGTAAAATGACCTATGCAAAGGGGATGGTGGCAGAATTAGCCTTGCATAGCTGTGAATGCCCTATCCGAGAATGATGCCAAATCTAGGGGCGAATACCGTACTCGCTCGAGTTCCTTAAAATAGATATTCTCAACTACATGCTCGGCCAATAGACACATATCAAGGGCGACGAGAAATCAAGGGGGCATCGTCCTAATATATCGTATTCTCTAGAACTTAGGGGAGATATATATTTAGAGACAGGAATTCTATCGATAGACAAGCTATGGCCATCAGCAAGATTTACCGTATCGGTATTGCTCTGTGGGAAACTCCATTTGTTTACTTCGTGAGCACGTACCCTTCTGCCACATATCTGTGTCCAATGAGCTGGATCGTGAGGATGTGTGGCGTAGTCGGTTATTTAAAGTAATGCCTATTGTAGAAGTTTTGTCTAACACAGTAAGGAGCTTGGCTATGCTGATATCCGTACGGCTATCCGACGTGTGATGTCAGACGCTGCCGAAAAAGCAATCGGTCGAACATCATTGCTCGTTGTGGTGAGACAGTGACAATAATTCCAACCCGGGAGCCTGAATTCGATGTCAAATATTCCAATTTAGTCAGCCCGGTTGAATTATATCTATTTTCGCGTCTCGAAAGAAATTATTTCGAAGCGTTGTACTTTGGATGAAGGATGACGCTACTCCTCGATATATTATTCGCGATCCTTCGTCCTGAACCTGCAATCCAGGACCATAGCCCAATCGGGAGTCGCGTTTGCACCTATTATGGTTGACAAGCACCCGCGATGCATTCCCGCGGTGCATAGGGATTATTTCAGTTGCACGTGGGAGCATGCATCATGCATAGGTAGCCAGGGGGATCTGCCAGGTAGCATCGCCCGAAGAAACGCCACCTTGTGAATTGAAATACGATCTTGTAACCATCGCGTCGGTCAGAGGGCCTCGCCTGGCCCCGATGCCCATTCGGTCCCGAGTATGCGGCGCAACTAGATAATAGCTCCAGCAGCTAGAGGATGACTTGAAAATATCACCAGCGCATATGACTTTACGATGTGAAGGTTCGTGGGCTTACTATACCGGTCGTACCACATCCTAAATACATACCCTGGAAGCATTCCTACTTAGTTGATCGGCCATCCCTTATATATTAGACGAATGTCTAACACCATGGAAGTACAGATTCAAGCCGCCCCGGTGTAACCCAGTGGTTTATAATTTATCTCCCAGAGACCGCTGTCGACGGCTCCTCGCGTTTTTCAGATCGTCATAGAAAGGCCCCCGAAGCTTGTCCCGCGCCTTGTCTTTGATAAGAATGCATCTGCTTGGGAACCCGGTGGTACTGGGGGCCTGTGCCGCCCTCTTAAGCCAATCAGTACTTGCCGGACCTGTTATACGTGATTCGAACCACCTGGTCGGTATACCCAAGCCTCACGATTTCCAGAAGTTCGAAGACACATATCAGAAAAACATCAAGAAATCCTTAGGGAAAACCGGCTGCACGAAGAAGACCCTTGCTGTACGAAAGTCATGGTAAGGCGCCACAACTCATAGATGAGTGATGACTTCATCGTTTTCTTACCTTAATTAAATTTAGGGAAGATATGGACGATTCAACACGGACGGATTACATCCGTGCCGTACATTGTCTTGCTTCGAAGCCCCCCAAAATGGATCGGAGTCTCGCACGCGGTGCAGTCAACCGATTAGATGACTTCACTTATATTCATATCAACCAAACCAACATCATCCATCAGTCAGTAAGTAGCTACTATGTTCACTTGTTCCCCAGACTTAGGCTGAAAAGGTCCCCTAGGGTTACCTCCTCCCGTGGCACCGTCTATTCCTCTGGCAAATGGAACAGGCGTTACGTGATGAGTGCGGCTATAAGGGATACCTGCCATACTGGGACAACCCGCGATTCTCCGATGACCAGTCAAAGTCTAAGTTGTTCGACGGGTCCATGACATCCTTCGGCGGCAATGGGGCGTACGTGCCTCACGGACCCCGAAAGGTCATTCTTCCCGGCTTAGTGATCGCCAACTTCTCATTGCCGAAGCCGGCCGGCACAGGCGGTGGCTGCATCACAGACGGGCCCTTCAAGAATTTCACGATTAGCATGGGCCCTGTGGCCAGAGAGGTCATCGACCCGGCTAACAAATACGGCTACGAGCCCAACCCACGGTGCCTGTCGAGGGACTTCTTCAACCCGGCAAGTCAAGGCATACTCAACTGGGCGAATGCTACTAAGATCGTTGCCTCCGACACCATCAAGCAACTCCGAAATAATATTGAGGACCTGTGGCACCTGAACTCACACACATTCGTGGGACTCGAAGCGGCGGACCCATTCAGCACACCGAACGATCCCGTATTTTACTTGCTGCACGCACAGATTGACCGCCTATGGGCGATATGGCAGGGGCAGGACCTAGAAAATAGAACATACGCCATCGATGGCAACCGGACATTTCTGGGGATCGCATTAGACTATGCGCCCAATGTGCCACGAAGCTTGGCGACGATTGAGGATGTAATGGATATGGGCTTGGGCTGGAATCCCAAGACGAAGGAGGGTATGCCGACCACGGACGACGGGCGGTGCTACATCTACGAGTAGATAGGCAGACCACGCGGGCGGGTCGTAATGGGTCTCCTTCTTCTTTGTTAATAGTCTAATGTTTGCCCGGTACATGAGGCGCGATACGAGTTACGAACACTACATAGAATACCACACATAGAGCACCGAGTTATTTTTAGTGATAGTTAGCTACATACATATAATCTCGCTATATATTACCCTATGAAAATAGAAAACGCATGATCGAAGCTAAACGCCACAACGGACGATTGGTCCACGTCAGGGACGTAGGGCACTCTAGTAAGAAAGATCTAGTGGCTAAAGCTGAAGGGAGGATACCACAGCCCTGGGAATTCAGCCCTAGGTGCTCAGCCCTGTCTTACAATTTTATAGCTAGCCGCATATTTTGTAGTAGGGCGTACTGCACTTTTTTGGAGCTTGGAGCATCTTTAGCCCGTACGCCCACTAAGGATCAGGTATGACAACCGCCACCTAGATTGTGTTTTTCCGATCTCGACGCCGACTCGTTAGCTACTATGGTAGCGGTGAAGCTATTTATCGATGCTAAACAAGTGATGCACAGACTACACAGACATGCAGGTCTGTCCCATCACGGGACTCCTGATGAATAAGGAGACAATTTTCGAGGGTGTGAAACACAAGCCGAACCTAAGTGGTGGTCTAGACCAACCGCATGTAATAAGAGCCTCTTCACTTTTCGGAAGATTTTATATCGCCATCGCAGCTAACGGAACTTCCCTACTGCTTCTAGAAGCGGAAGTGATTGCTGTCCTAATTATAGTATAGGTGGAATATATGGTATTTGTGCGGTTAAGCAGAACGCAATACCCCAGATTGTCTATATCATATATTCACATTGAAGTATAGGTGAAACGCACATCTCTGCCCGTTCCTGGCGTGCTCGATACATCGTCCTATCAGATGCCGCTCCAATGATGCGAGATGACAAAATTTAGCCTGTGGGGAACATATGCAAGATATATAGGCCGTATATAGGCCTAGACCTATACCAAGAAGTCGAAGAATCATCACGCGGTAGGCCTCACCATAGGGGTCCATGGAAACCCGCGATGGAATTCTTTCGCCTATAGGTTTACCAGGGTATTCCCTCAATCCTACGAGTATATGGTGGTATATTCTCATACCCGCGGGTGATTGGGCCGTGGCTCGTAGGCCGTGGGCTAAATTGCCGAGACCGTGATACGCGGGGTTCCGTCCGGGGAAGTCACATGCAGGGTCCTACTTACGAGAAGGGAAGCTCGTTATTACTTTCAAGTGCCGGCATGAGGTCTAGAGTCGTGATAGGGCTGTGATATCGCTGTTATTGTTCTAGGAGAGGCTATACTATGTCTTGTATTTTCGCAGATACCTACATGTAGTATATAAATATGATCAGCGTTCGTCGGAGAGCGATCGTCTCCATTGGGATCGAACGTGAAATCCTAGTTTTTCATGGGTTCTTATAGCCAATTTGGCCTCAGGGCAGCACGACAGTGACGATCGCTCTTGGCACCCCCGACTTCTTATTCGTTAGCGTCAACAATGAGACTCCTGCTGGTGTTGAGTAGCATTTTTGCGAAGATCCTCGTAGATGGCCACCTGTGCGACCGAGACAATGGTCCCAACCTCACGGTAGCGACTCTTACCGGAACCTACACCGGCCAGCAAAACCCAGATTACCCGGGGGTTAGGGAATTTCGAAACATCCCCTATGCTGAGCCTCCGGTTGGCAAGCTCCGATGGAAACCACCCGTGCCTCTGCGGCCTTCGCAAAGCCATCATTACTCCTATAGATTCCCCGCTTCGTGCCCCCAATATCTGACATCCCACCTATCCTTATGGAATTCGAACATCACCGATTTTTCAATCAACACAGGCGATCAGAGCCACTATGCAGGGGAAATGGCGCAGACGACGGCAGAGGATTGCTTGAGCTTGGCGATCTGGACTCCCGCCAATGCTACTTCAGAAGACAAGCTCCCCGTGGGCTTATTCCTGCCAGGCGGTAGCTTCAGGGGCGGTGGCCTGGACGCCCCTTACCATATACCAGCAGGATGGGTCAACCGCAGTCAGAAGCATATTATGGTCACAATGAACTACCGGGTCCATATCATGGGCTTCCCGAATGCCGCTGGACTGGAAGATCAGAACCTTGGCATTCTCGACCAGAGACTTGCTCTTGAATGGGTATACACCAATATCGAGGCGTTTGGAGGCGATCCCAAGCGAATTACTGTTTGGGGACACTCGGCCGGCGGAGTAGCGGCTGATGTTCTGAATTTCGCATACCCCGACGACCCCTTAGCTGCTGGCTTCTTCCTCATGTCAGGGGCTGCCATGCGCACATTCTCGCAGGGCGACAACGCGCTACAGACGAACTTTACGTATGTCGCGAAGGGACTTGGATGTGATTTCCCGGATGACCCCAAAGCCGAAGTCGAGTGTATGCAGCAAGTCCCTATCAACCTGATAACTAATTTCGTGGGCCACTATGGGGACAAGCGCAAGAAGCCTTCACTGTTCTTTCGGCCTACCGTTGACAACAAGATAATATTCAAGAATTACACGGAGAGAGCGGAGCAAGGCCTCATTTCGAAAGCGCCTGCGCTTATAAGCGATACTTCAAATGAACAATCAAGTCTCATCGCATACCCTATTGATAATCTAATAGTCGGCCCCAATATGACGGATGTTGATAAGGGGACTCTCGACGACTTCATATGCCCGGCATTCAACTCATCTAATGTCCGAGAATTCAACAACCTCACTACCTACCGCTACCAGTACGCTGGGAACTATACGAACCTGACTCCGTTCTCTTGGATGGGGGCATATCATGGGGCGGATCTTCCAATGATTTTCGGAAGTTATAATCTCACGGGCGGAGCCACGGACTTCCAGAGGCAGGTGGCGGAGACGATGCAGGACTATGTATTGGCATTCCTAACAGACCCCGAAAATGGCTTGAGGGACGAGAGTTGGTTCCGTGGTAATTCCACCTTGACGGTTGGCACGCCTACGAATATGATAAGGTTCGCTGCGGGAAATATCATAGCCCAGAGCATCGACTCGTCGGTAGTGGATATTGCGTGTATGGGAAGGGGGCTCTATGACTCTCATCCATATTGATGATTAGGGGGCTGAAGTTTGATAATGGAAATAATGAGTGAATGAAAATCCGAGACGAGCTGTTTGCTTGGACTTGTAACTTGCTCCTTGGTTTCATGATCGCTCTGCGAAACATCATCCCTAGTAAGGTAATTTGGTCAACATCATTCATCTAGCCTTTCGAGTATCCTTGCTGAACTTGATTGAATTTGCGTGCGTCAGCAATGTTGTATGCTATGAAGGTCGTGTTCCTTTGATGGCTCATTCTCGTTGATAGGACTGGGTATCACGGAGGGGGCACTGGACCCTAGGAAATACCAATTCACTCAAGAATGGGAATACTCATATTTGTTAATTGCTTCGATTACTAAGGGACGCCGGGGTCTTGCCGAATTAAACCAACTTAGGGGTCTCCCGGCGTCGGGGTGGATCCGTTCGGCTGCGGCACGGGTTCGGATTCTCCTTTTGAGCATGCTCCACGACATCCGGCTGTTACACCGGCCGCAATTTAATGAATAGTGGGCTGCGCACATTTAGAAGAGCAAACAATAATTATTACGAATAATCTTGCTATAGGTGAGCCTGTTTTGCTCCAGTGGGCTTATACCTAGATATTCATTGTTTGCTTCGTTGATCTCCAACGCGAGCAATTGACTCGCTTAGTCGTATTTCCCTCCAACATCGTGACATCACAATCACCAATGCATTAGCCCCTAGGATTTCATTCAATGAGTGGACTCCGTGTTAATTATTATAAATAGCAAGTCACCATGACAAGGTCATTGATCCCATTCCTACGTACGTACACTATATAAAGAGAGCCCACTACCGATTCCTTCGTAGTACACCACCAACTTCCACACCATCGTTAAACACACAACTTCACTCAACCATCGACCTCATCGACCTACTGCAGAGAAAAAAACACCATATCCAATTTGGCAATCAATCAATCAATCAAGCCAGCCTACACAATGCAGTTCTCCAGCGCCTTCAATCTCGCCGCCCTAGCCGGCACCATCTTCCTCGGCCAAGCCTCGGCCTGGTCCTTCACGATGTACAACGCGAACGGATGCGACAACTCAACGACCCAGACGTTGTCCTCGGATCACGTGGAGCACATTAGGGATGTGGCATGTGACCCGGTGCCGAACTCGGATGATCACAAGTCGGTCCTCGGCAACATCCCCGCCGGTAGCGACTGCCGCATCTCGTTCTATGCGGGAGAGGGCTGCAACTACAGGGCTGCATTTGCGCTCACCCAAGACACCACCAGCTGCCTCTCTGTCGCCGATTTCGTTGCGCCACTTGCGTCTTATAAGGCTACGGGTTGCGAGGGAGTTTGATCTTGGGAAGATACGTGGAGGTAATTCGGTCGGATGTTGCTGGTAGGAGGGGGTCGATATGAGGGATCAAGGGGTGCGGTTGCATCCTCGGGCTTTTCAACCCGTTTATGACAGGCGTCTATGAGCATATTGCTTATGCTCTAGGTCGTAAAGCAATTAAGTATCCCGGTATTTCTGGGCCGTTAATTATCCCGTTTATTCGATGACACCCTTCTGGAAGTGTGTTTTTCCTTTGTGTTGGAAGTGCGTTTTGTGTCTGTGTGGATGGGAGTCCGTCCGTCCTTACTCGAATTAATTTTGTGTTGTGTATCCTTCTTTCCTCGTGACTGTTGTGCTTCGGGTATTTGTTCTTCTAGTGTTCTATTGTATTTGCTTTTCCTATCAAGCGTATGGCGTAGGTCGTCCATAAGACCTACCATGGCAGGGTATTCCCACGGAGCCCCTTCTACCAGTGTGAGTGCCTTTTGAAGCATTGCTTCCGCCCTTGAGTATTTTCCTCCTTCGCTAAGGATACGTCCTAGAGTGTGCATAATCTCAACCCTTATGTGAAGCATCCACGGTGCTTTCTCGGTGATTCGCAGGGTCTTATGAAGTATCTTAAACGCCTCTTCGCGGTTCCCTTGTCCTAGCAGCGTTATTCCTAGACATCGATTGTGCTGAACTACTTTAGGATGTTCTTTTCCAAGACAACTCCTCTCCACTCTAAGAAGTTCTCGGATTATTGTTTCCGCCTCTGCATATCGTTCCTGTTTGTAAAGGGCACGAGAAAGCTCGGTTTTACCGTCTACTAACATGTAAGGATCTCTCTCTCGATTTTTCTCCCCTAGCTCAATCATTTTTCGAGCCACGCCTTCCGCCTCTTCGTATCTTCTTTGAGAATTGAGTGAGCCTGCCAGCCTGGCCATCACATGCAATATATCGGGGTTTTCTCTCCCTAGGATTTCCTCCATGAGTGGTAGGACCTCTTGGAGTATTCTCTCCCCTCTGATGTAGTCGTTCTGCCACAGGGCGTTCTGTGCTATTTCAACGCGGATCCACAGGGTTTCAAGACCTTTTTCCCCATAAGACTCCGTTGCTAATGGGAGCATCCATTGATACAACTCCTCCGCTTCTTTGGTTTTGTTTCGCCAGGAGAGTGCATGCCCTAGGGTATGGACGACCCATACCATACGAGTATACGTTCCACTGCGTGCCACTCTCACTAGTTCTAACAAGACTCGGCATATTTCTTCCACCGTATCATATCGCCCGAGATTTTCTTGACAAGTCGCTGTCAACTCTAATAACCGTATTCTTCCATCAATATCCGTGTCCCACTGGCCAGCTAAGTTGGCCGTATGCATGCCATGTGGCAAATAAATATCCCATATCTGCCTGTACACATAATCTGTGTATTTCAGGAGCTCAGATAGTCGTTTCATTGTTTGGTTCAATTTCTCCTCCCATTCGCCGGAAGTTTTCAACCATTCTATCATGGCAGCTTGTACGAGTCGATGAATGTCGTATGACTCCTCTTGACCGTGTTGTTGTGCTCGTGTTGTTATGAAAGCATACGCTTTTAGCGTGCCTAGTGCCCTTTGCTTCTCTGACGGTGGCAACAATTCCGCTGGTAGAAGCGATGCTGGGATGTTCTCTCTTTTTACGCAAGCCATAAGTGCTAGATAGTCGCTCGCTAGCTTGTATTCCTTTCTAATTTTATTAAAGGAAATATTCCATGTAGTCGCAACGGCATTGTTCGTATCTTGATACCGAGTCTGATCTTGGAATTCCTCATACAGGAGATCCGCACTTGTCCCTTGGTTATCGCTGAACAGGCTGATATATTCGTTGAGAGGTATTCCGTTCTTGTTTATATAAGCAACGGCCTGTACGATAGCCAGGGGAAGATAGGTTAGTATCTCCAAGAAATTGCGAATAATGCTAGCGTCGCATTCCAGCAGGCTCTGGTCTAGAATCCGTTTCTCTAAGAATGCTTTAGCTTCTAATTCGTCAATCTGTCCAAGTTCGATAACGTTACTATGGGCCAGATCTACTGCGGCCTTTTTGTTTCGTGTTGTAAAGATAATGGACCCATTGCGACAACGGGGAAGGTAGTCCATTAGTCGTATACCTTTGCTGGACGAAATGGGATCTAATAGGACATGTATGTCATCGACGTTATCCACAATCATCAGCCAGGGATCAGAATCATCTCCGCTGAGCTTCTCCCTGACTAGTGTCTTGATGTTGTGCTCATTACTGATGTCCCTGTCAAGCACCTCGGGAATCCCCAAAGCCTTGCTAATGTCTCTATATGCTTGCTCGAAAGTTCGAGTATTGATCGCCGGTACCCAAAATATGGCGCGATTGGGCTGCTGGTCTCTGAGACGGAACGCGAATTCTTGTAAGAGAGCTGTCTTCCCACAGCCACCGAGCCCACAAATAGCAAGTTTCTGGTTGTCATTTCGCGACATGTGCTCTTCGAGCATCCGGAGTGGCCTCGATCGCCCGACGAAATCCAGATTTCTGTCAAATGGCAGTATGAAGGGAACTGTGGTGAGATAAGCATATGATTATGAGCACGGGCTAGCTTGTTATGGGGTTAAAAAATCTATAACATTCACGTAGAAACGGATATATACAACAAGAACCCTGATTGATAGTTTACTGACCTGGAGAGCTATTCATTTCCTTCACCATGGCAGGAGGCACTTTACTAAGCAGTTCCCGGGCAAATACGGCTGCATTGCCGGCCGCATAGAACCGCCACGTATCGTCCTTATGAGAGTCCGCGTAGTCCGAAATCCCGCGGATTACCAAACAAGGAGAGCTCGGGTCGATTCCTGCCGCCTCCATCTCGATACATCGGACCCCACCGCATAGTTCGCTGATCTGATCTCTGCGTCGACCGTCTTGAATTACTGCACTTCCGGAGGCGATCCTACCGCGGTGGAAAATGAAGTCATCCAGATCCTTCTCGGTACGCTGGGGCCGAATAACAAGCCGAGAAGTGTCACAGCCCACACATTTATCGCCATAACGGCCACGGTGGGGATAACTGGCTTGAAATAGCTGGTCCTTATCGGGGCCCGGAAACATGAACTTTCGCCTGTGCTTCGAGTTGAGTAGTTTCTTGCGATGTTCATCGAATGTACTTTTGTCGAAATCGTGGTCTGATGCGAGTTTACCTAGCGCATTCAGCAACACCCGGTGTGGTTTGTCGATTATACCTCGCATCTCGAATTCCCCATCCGTGTGGTATCTGCCAAAGTCATAGTAGACGCATGCTGGTCCTCCGTCACCAGGCCAACCAACGACAACATCTCCAAGATGAATGTCTTCGGTTGGATCTTCGAGAGGAATAGGATGGGGTACGCCGCCACCGATGCCGACGAGTACGGCCATGTAAATGCTCGGAAAAGTATTGAACATGGGGTTTGCTACATGCCCGGCGTTGATGTTACCTGCCAGACCTGGAGGGCAGCTTGCGAGCACGACGTTGTGACCGAGGATCTCGCCGCAAATGTAGATGTTCTTGTCGTAGGACGTGTCGTAGTCAGGTGTATCATGCTCTGTATCAAACATTATGCGTGATGGCAAGACTTCTACATCTGCCACGGCGCAAATCCACGCCACATGATAATCCGTCCGCCTTAATTTCTTAAGAGCCATGAGCAGCAACTAAATGCCAATATTAAATGGTATTAGAAGACTTGATGGTATGACAGGAGTGTTCTCGACAGAGGAGAGGGCGAGGGGATAGGACTTTTCAGATAGGTTACCTGGGTACTAGTGCCCATGTACCGTAACGATTGATGTATGAGGCTATGCGATTGACACCGCCCCCTTAGAAGCCTACAATAGGCCTACATTCTACTTCTCTCCCTGGTCTCATAGGCTAGCATCATTCTCCAATTCCTGCATAACCATTATTTGGCCCCAATAACCTGTCGAGATGTCCTGGCGCTACGTAGCACCACTGATAATGTATGGATTCAGGGATTATGGGGCGACGTCGCTTAAAACAGTGGGAACTATTGGCGTAATCAATTGGCTGAATGGCATAAGTCCTAGATGCACGTAAGCCGTTCTACTACGCCTGAGTGGCAGCCTGTTTCCCCTCGCGTTGTTCATTCAACCCAAACCAGTCATGCTTCAATACGCTGCTTGCTAGAGCGCGGCTCTTGGGGTTATATTCGAACAGCTTTGAGAGAAGGTCTGAGAACAGGCCGGTTTCCTCCTGAGGAATGTCTTGTCGACTACCCCCCGGGCAGTACCTATTCTCGTAGAATAGCCCCAAGGCTAGCGCCTCTTGTAGGGATCTCGGCTCCGACTTTTGCATGACCAGGGCACCTATAGCACCATCATTTGCACCCCCCTCATTTGAGCCGCACTGTATCTCTATCACCCTGCCCCCCGCATCCACCTCGTCTTCGAAGTAATTCCTGCGCTGCCCCCAAGTTTCCGACCACCAAGGCTCCGGAAATTTGCCGAGAACCATAGCTATATTGCATAGATGCTCATCAAGGTCATCATCAAACGTGTCAAACAGCTTCCTACCAGTGCGGATCTCAAACAGTGTACATCCAAGAGCCCATAGGTCGCATGCGATACCCACTTTGCCTTCCAAAGAGTATTCAGGAGGGCAGTAGACTTGGGGTATGCCCAATTCGGCCACCGGCGAGTTCATGTCATAGCTCTCGCCGAAATCGATAACGCAGGCTTCGTCGGAGATAAGATGTAGTAGGTTGGGATTCGCAGCTACCGAATCCCAGTTTACAGGGTATACCAGGTGCTGAGGCGCCGTTGGCAAGTCGTGGTCGTCTCCAGAAATAGTTATAACTCTTGTGGTGCGAGGCGCTCCGAGCGCTTCAATTACCTCATCCTCTGAGAGTCCATCTAGGCCGGATATTCGGGCTAGAATGTTGGCTGGCCGAAAGTCTTCATAAAGTTGTTAGCGCCGATCCTACATGAAGCCATCGGGCGTACACATACCACCATGGCATATGCCCCGCCTATGAAGTTCAGCCATGGCTTGGGTTACCTGCAGACAGATCCTACGCAGCCGACCCCCTGGATCACTCGACTGGATGACACTAAGTAGTCTTGATACCCGGGGCCCAAGCACTGGATAGACGAACACAAGATGCGTACCATTTGGCCCACTAACTTCAAACTGGTCCAACGGGAGACAGAAATAATTCTCGGTCTCAGGTTCGCTGTATTCGCAGTCTAACAGGTTATTTACGTGCAGCTCAGGGCAGTCTTTCGTTGACGCTTCGCCCATGATAATCTTCAGAGCTACGTATTTGGTGGCGCTCGAAGTGTCTCGGCATAGCCAGACATTGGCATAGCCACCGCTTCCCAATTTGTGAATCACCTTGTAGCGAGAGTGTAGCACATCGCCTAGGTGTACGGGGTGGTGGCCCCCTTCCTCATAGTCATATCTAGTTGATTGAAACACCTCTTATTAGCTTATGAAGTTACGGCATTCGAGAACTAGATTTTTTCGTAGTTCTATAGGTATTGCCTACTGCTATAAGTTAGCAATCGTGCTTATGTACGTATGTGTCTACTATAATTAATTTTAGAGATTGGTTTGGTTTAAAATTGGGGATGGAAGTGCTACACTGAAAACTTTTATGCGCACCATTTTCTCGAGCTCGAATGGGGGGTCTTCGATCATCAAGCCGTTTCCACGGGGTTCTCCGTCGATCATTGAAGTCGTCGAGCTAACCTCAGACATGATGATATCGGTGTTATCAGCTGCAGGGAAATAATCCAAATATAAGACTTTGCTCAGACCATAGAATAAGAGCGTATATGGACGATTGTGTTAACAATATGGAGGAGTGCATGTTGTTTGCTGTATGCGCTAAGTGAAACGCGTCGAATTTGATAAGGGCGCCGCGAAGCCGCGAAGCACCAGAGACAGGTTGTTGGTTCAGGGGAAATTGGCCAAGATATGTACTGCCCATGTTGGTCTGTGTGAGTTCTCTATTCTTCCCTGCCGCCCACAAGCATAATATATTTCTATCGTCCTCCAAAGCTGCTACTTGATATTTAACTATTTCTTGCTACGCTTTGTAGTAGTAATAAGGCATGTATTCATATTATTTCGTAAATCGTTCTCTCTTATGACCGGGGCCATCTTAATGCAATTAATGGGTGCTTATCGATTGTACCTGATAAGCTAAGATGGGCCCTGTAACATGAAAAAAGGGGCCAACAGGGGTTATTCCACAGCATGATGACGTGAGCTTTCCAGGGACTTTCAACGCGTTAAAACGCGACTGATATTTGTTAGCAAAACAACGTTCGTTGCGCCTACATGTGATCCCATTCAAAAAGAAGCAGAGGGATTACTCTATGACTTATAAGTTTATGAAGGCTGCTCTATAATATTTCGCAAATAAGCCTTGCCAGATTGTTGCTCATATCTATATAACACTGGTACTTCGCTAGGAATATCCAGTCCTAGTTCTATTACTGATGCCGCAACCAACTTTTGCCGACTTCAGAGCCCGCAAAGAGGTAAGATAGGAATGTGTTCCATAGCTATTCACATAACACCGTAATTCTCACTAGGTTCCTATAGGCCGAGGGTAAAGATGATATAATAAAAAGGCTTAAAGAAAACGACGTGATCTTGGATGGGCAGCTGGATGCGTTCAAACGTCATGCGGTTAGCTACGAAAACGATAAACGTATGGGAGGAGAAGAGCGGAAACGACGAATCCAGAACAGTAAGAGCCAGCGACGTGCAATCGAGGAGCAATATGATTCTATGAGTTTGCATTTCTTTGCCGAAGCAGCTATCAGTTACATCGAGAAATATGTTCCCACCAACCGTTGCATTCGGGTTTATGAAGCCGTCATCCCAGCGAGGCCGAACGAGCTACTTAATCCACCATCGCCTAAACCAAGTCTCTATCGAAAGATTCAGACCCCATTCTCCGCTTCTAGAGCAGTATGGTTATATGCATATCCCAACTCAAATCCGCTCGCAACGCTAACTTCTCCAAGACACGAAGGTCTATCAAGTCTAACGCTGAATTGATTGAAAGCCTCGTGTCGGCGACTGGCCAAGATGCTGGGAGCGCAATTAGTATTCGCGGCCAAATCACTTGGTTTGATTCTCATTACGATGGCCGTTCAGGAATGTACTGTCTCGGGACCGGGCGTGTCTCGGGTGGTCGACTCGGCCGTGATCACATGCTTGGCGACGTACCCAACCATTATGTTAGAGACCGCCTAATGGATTACATTAATACCATGGTTGATGAGGATAAGCGCGATGATGCGCGGAAAGCCGTATTCTTCGATCTTACCCCCGATGAGATTAAGCAGTACTCTGCTTTGATCATAGAGAAGGCCGAAAGAGACCAACCCAAGTCGGACGAGGAGCTGATTGCGCTGGTCGCGGGCAACAAAGTACTCAGGCATCCGACTGAGAGAGGACGCGTGCTTCACCAAGGCATCCTCATCGAACAAATCGACAAGGATATTGACCTAACACCGCAGCCTGGGTTCGCGCTCCGCAATCATTACCGAGAGATGCTCTTCAGTTCGGTGGTAACACCGGGACTAAAAAGGGCCCCCGCTGAAGAGATGAGGATAGATGTCGGCCTGGACATGGACAGAGACTGCGACCAAATTCGCACCATGATCGCACTCTTCGCGAACGGAACCGAGTGGACGGTTGACCAATTCCGCTTAGCGCTAGGAGGCATCGAACGCCCGAAGCTAAGCTCTTTCCTCAAGATGAGAGGACCTAGCAAGGGCATAGATAATCCAATTTACCCGCTCGCCTGGGAGTTCTTCAAGAAGCGCGAGATGCTGGGGTATCCCTTGCCTGTCACCCCGGATTACGGGTCTGTTCTCCAGGAGCGAGATGGCAATCGTGGGAAGCGTCCAAGCACCGATGGGAAGAACGCCGAGCCCAGGAAGAAGCGCACAAGAAGAACATAATCGATAGTCGAGCTAGGGAGAGTCTCGTGAGGTCTATTTAACGCATGCTGGCCCATTTACGTCTAGCGATCGCTGTACTCTATATATAATGTAAGATAGGCGAAGATGGTAGCTGCAAAGCTGGAAACCGGATAGATTCCTGCCCTTTTCGCAGGCCCTTCTACTACCCTCAGTCTTGTTTTGGTATGACAACTCCCCGGCGGAGTTGTAGGAGAATTAATATTAGTTTGGCGTTCCCCACCACAATTAATCTGCCCCCCAAATGATGGCGGAAGTAGGCTTAAATAGCAGGTTTCACATCGATGCTACTGGCTACATCCGCCCATTCCTCACAGATCTTCAACGTCTCCTCGCATTTCGTCTTGACCTTGTCCCATCCATCGCTGCCCAGAGGTACACGCAGCGGCACGGTCCTACCCGCTGCCATCCCTGTCCCCTTGACCAGCTCAATCATGCGATCGACGGCTTTATCGGGGTCGCCAGGTTCGTTGTCCACCACACCAGCCACATGCGCCTTCGCGCCAGTACGGAACTCGGAGTAAGCTGCGGCATTGCGCAACGGCGCGAAATTGACATTATGAAATGCGCGTGTGCCACAATAGCCCGGTTCGACAATGAGGACTTTGATACCTGGCGCGATGAACGCGAGTTCCCTCGACAGACATTCGATCATCCCTAAGAGGCAGAGGTTCCTATTAACGCCGTCTCGTCTCATTTGATTTCAAGAGATCGCCTACCTTCTAGAGCGAACTTCGATGAGCAATACCCCGCAGCGCTGGCGTCGCCGTGCCACCCCGCCTGAGAACTTATGTAACAGAGGGTACCCTTCCCTTTAGCACGCAGCTTAGGGAGGACCGCTTGCGTGATATGGAAAGGACCAAAGAAGTTGGTCTTCATGACATTCTCCATATCATTAGGGCTATTTGCGACTCATTCATTAGCTCTGGGTACCTCCGTCGCACAGTCCGGGCATCGCAAGCACTCACTCCAGCTCCTCAAGAGCACCGCTAAGGATGTAGCCGGCATTATTAACAACGACATCAATGCCGTCCGGGAACAAGTCCCAGGCTTCCTCGATCTTGGCTTGGATAGTTTCGGAGGACGTGGATACGTCAAGGTCCAAGATTTTTGCGCCGGTGTCTTTGAGGTGTGCAAGCTTCGTGTCAGCGGAACGCCCGGTTGCGATGACGTTATCCCCGGCCGCCCGCAGCTTTCGAACAAACAGCTCGCCGAAGCCGCTGGAACAGCCCGTGATCAGCCAAGTCTGAGGCATCTCTGTGTAATGGGAATGTGAAAACTGACAATGTACTTACAGGAGAAACTCAATAAATCGGCTCGAGACGAAAATTGCTTAATATATGAACTTGAAGGACACCGACACATCTCTCGCCGAACCATTAGTCATCCGACTGTTCCCGCGGCTTATGATAGTTAGCAACGACACCAATGCAACGTTATGTCAGACGAAGAGGCTAGTCTGCAGCTAAATCATAAATGCAATCGTCTAGCACCAAGTCAGATTAGTCTATCCACGAATCTCCGAGCTCACTCGTAGTTTAACAGCCCTACAGCCGCAATAGTCGGTGTGCTCCTACGCCGCATCGACGCAGTAGCCAGTGGAGACGACTCCTCTCACTGCCGATTTGCCAACAATACCTCGTGCTATTATGCAAGGCTATAATGCCAAGGTCAAATACCTACCTAGTCTAGCATAACATGTGGTTGGAGAGTACATCAGCGAAGCTAGTATCACTACGCACTTAACGAAGGTGGCTTATGAAAACTCCATCAACTAGCAAGACATTGTCGCCCATCATTGGCTATATCAATAGCAATGCTCTTGCTTCGCGCTCTCGGATTCATATATAAGGCTTAGTAGCTCTATTACTGTTAAATATAGTATCAAATCCGTCGGACGCGGTTTGCTAAATTGATCCGTCGCGACGCGGACCAAGGGGCCTAGGAGGCGAGTACATTGTTGTATGAGGACCTTGGCAAACAGGAGTATAAACCTTTATGTCCTATGAATCCAGGAAACACCGAAGACCCTTCATTAATGCTCGCCCAGTAGACACGAGGTCAAGCCTTCAACACATTGCAGCATGGAAATCTATTGGTACCTAGAACGTATCTAACCGCTGGGTCGCTACTCGAATCATAGCAGCGAAATTCCATAGAAGGTTTCGGAATATGCAGTGATCCTGGATAAGATTACTCCAAGCAGCTACATGCATCAATGTCGGGCTTATAGTAGATCAGCTTACTTTCCGGTTATTTTTCAGCTATGCGATCGATCTGCCTGATAGTATTGGATAGTGTGAAACATTTAGGGTAGCTCTCAATCTCGTTGGTCCGGGGTTGGAGGCCGGACCAGATTCTCGATGCCCAACGTTGAAGTAGCTACGCCGGTTGAGCTGTCCGTTTCTGTCATATATCACTTCCACATTGGTCCAATAGGGGTTAATACTACACCGTGCGGCTTATATGTAGGTACAGTCACACGGCGTAGCCTCATCGGTGGCCTTTCATATTGGGATTCGGAGAAGGGTCGTCGCTCCCATCTCTCCTCTTTACCAACACCTCTCCGGGTAGTATTTAAGTTTGTTCTTCGGAAATGTAGCGATGGGGCCAAAAAGTCCACGAGGAAAGCCAAGAACAGACCCGTACTCTAGGTTACTTTACCGCTTCTATGAGCCCCTGATTTTGTTAAGGGCCCTTGGTCAGACACGAGGAAAGCATACCTCAAGTCCCCAAGATGCATCTCCGACCGAATCTAGGCGCAGAAGACTCCTTCGCAATCTTTCCTACCTTTGCGACTACGAGAAGGGCGGCGAGACCACTTCAGCTATCGGCCTTGAGGAAAACGAACAATGCTTCGTCTTTTGGGTTTCGTCAAATGCGAACCGCTCCCGGAGTAAAATCGTGCAATTTCTTGAGTCTCGTCTAACGGAAGTTCCCCATATCTCTATGCTGGAGAACGAGCAGAGAAATGTCGCCGAGACGAAATTCATTCGTACATGTATCAAATTCGCCGAACATCGAGTGAAAAAGGAAAAGACCATGTTATCAAAAGCGATCGAGAAGTGTAAAAGGTACCTCGACAGCACTCGCGGGGAAGGTTAGTCTCAATGATGGTACCAAATTATTCGACTTCTGAAAGTTCTAGACTCCCAACTCTCATCATGGCTGAGCCAATTTACGTCGAAAAAAGCCGGATCGGTAGTAGATTTATGTTTCCGGGTCTATGACCAACGAAGGGCGCCCGAAATGCGTTACCTCGAGGGGAAAATAAACACGAGCAATGGAGAATCAGGCCACGATGTGCACTCAATTGCCTTCAACGAGCTACATCATCGTTTAGGCCGATTAGCTCATCATGTCCGCGCCGCGAAGGAGGTGATCGACGATTCAACCGCCTTGCCTCATCTGTTTGACGTGTACAGGGTTTGCCCAGTCGAGTCGGTGCCCTGCAATGAACGCCCCCAGGTTGACTCTCATACTGAGCTTCATAGCATCTTGGGCCGTATGCTTCCGGCGAACAATTCGAGGTTAGAAGAGTATAAAGAGCATTTGACGTCCTTAGATCGAAAACTAGCAATTACCGAGCGGGTACACCAACACTACGAAGATGGAAATTTCAAGCCATGTATCCACGCCGAGATACAGGTCCTCGAACATTTCCACACAAAAAAGCTTCGATTCGCCGATAACGATGGTTACATTGGGTGCAGCAAACCGGCCTGCTACTGCTGCCATCTCTATTTCCGACATCATGAATCAAGACCCGTGGAGCCCGAGTCGCACCAGAAGATCTACTTGAACTGGGGAGTGCCGGCTCTACCCGACGGCGCCAAAGACCCAGGCTACATTGCACAACGTGACTTGATGAACAAAATGGTGGTGGCGTTTAGGGAGGAAGCGCTGGCCCAGATTATACGCCAGGCGAACCCACCCCGATGGCATGCTGATTCACATACGGATATTACGATGACAACAGTAGCACTTTCTTCAGCCGTAAGAGATCCTAAGGTTATCTCTCTTGAAGAGCAACTAGCCGTTCTGGATATTGGTGCGTCTCGCTGCTTGTTCTCAACGTTGACTCAAGGAGCTAATTTTCTCAGAACCGACCCAGCCAATCGTCATTTCCAACACGAAGATACCGTCAGCTACCGTCGAAGATTTGAGCGGATCGTCCCTCGAGGGCGAAGTTAGCTCAAGTCATGGGTTTCCTGATGAGGACACGCTTGAAATCGACTCCGACTCCGACTCCGATTTCGAAAGTGGAGGTGTTTCGCTTCTTTCTCGAACTTCGTCTATGTGAGAATAGGGGCTAATAAAGTGGGGACAGCACTGGGCGACATATCTAAGACTGGACACACTACTATAGTAGTTCGTGACATTATGCACTTAGAGGACTCCAAAGATTGAGGATACCATCTAAGAGGAGTGGATGTATCCTAAATAGGGATTTCAGTCGGCTTGCTTTAGTGTCATATTTGATTCAAGAATGCTTTATTGGGTTATCATATTTTACTATCTCTCCATCTGTCGTAACACACCCGAGGAAGGGATACTTTGATGAGCGCCTAAAGACTTTGGAAATATCCACAGGAACAAAGAGCAAATCGGATGAACTCACCTCTACCTGTACAAAGACTGTTTTTTAAACACCCTACTACAATAAAAAGGATAAAGAAATCCACCAGCCTATTGTCGAAATTGTGGCATTGTGCATTGACTATGCACACAATGCTATTCAGTACTGATATAAGAGATAATATATTTGGTCCCATAACGAGTAGCGAGCGAGCATATTCTCATTCTTCCAAAACCATAGATTTCACTTCTGCATATATTGATCCACTGCGAGTTGATCCTGCATTCACACTGAATCAATCTAAGAGAAATCAAATTAATTTACATCAAACTTATCTAAGCAAAATGTCTGATAACAACGGAACCCGGCCGACGCCGCAGTCGCTCCCGAAGCTCACGATCCCTCGGCGCCGCTACGAGCCAACGCCAGAGGAGATTACAGTGTCTCGAAGGGAGGACTTCCTGAAGTTTTGCCGAAAATACGGGAAGGCGCCTCTAACCAAGAACGATCATGACAAGCTCTGCAAACTAGAGCCAGTAAAAATCAACATCCCCCTGATCCCGCCGCCGCCAGAGTCGGAGACGGCCTCTGAAGGGTCCAAGAACAAGCCCAAGGCGCCGGATCCCGAAAAGCCCCTAACTCTTTGCTTCACAGAGAACGAGTGGGTTGAGCTTCAGGACAAGGAAGCGGAGATGGCGATAGCGAGGAAGCGGCACGCGGCGTGGATCTTAGAGTTGCAGGCCGACCCCAGAGACCGCACCGCTATCGAACAATGTAGGCGCTGGAGGTTAACCCGTGAACGGTTGATCCTCGAGATCGATCTCATTCGTGGGCACAGGCGGATCCGGAGGAACTTCCGAAGAGATGCTAACAACCCTCATGGGCTGACGAATTGGTAGCCGGAAGAGGAGTCGAAGATGCCTAGAAAAAGCTAGGAACGGGGATGGTCTGGAAGAGACTCAGCCTGTGGTTGATATAGCAGTGGATGAAGGTTGATGATCTAGGGGAGGCATGCATTTTTACTTCTCATACATTATGGGATTCACCCTTTAAATGGTAGAAACCCCCATCACGGGAATTAAGGATGAAAAAGGTTAAATAAGGATAGATGACGAGGTTGATTCAAACTTAAACAATCAATATATATATATTCATGAAAATTTGGAACACTTTACGTATGGACTAGTGTAGACTAAGGTATTTGTGAAGCAAGTAGATAACCAAGATTGAAATGTTTATGCTATGTCCCCTAAGAAAACCATGCATCAATGTTCAAGACTAATTTAAACCAGCTAAATAAGATATGTGCAAGTATCAATAATCTTAATACGTTTTCCCAAGAACCCCCTAGTAGGAAGCAACTACGAGATTTATGGCACAAAGTTGCTTACTATCATCAATGAATTCGAAGAGGTGTGACCTGAATTAAAAGGATTAGGGGAACTAGGAGATATAGGAGGGGGACGACCTTATGGTCCCTTGTGTCTAAGATTAGCCTCCTAGATCTGAACTAGATGGCTTTACTTTCGATTTAGGACCATTTACAGTAGATAAAGGACCTCTAGGGTATATAGGTACGTAGTTTTGGATAGGAGTTGAGACTCTCTGAGCAACAACAGAGTTAATACTTAGGCTCCTAAGTCCGTCTCATGACACATCTAGGGCTATTCCTCATCAACAGTCAGGCTAGTATTGATGAGGGATCAATCTTTGCGGCGAGGGGAATCAAGCCTCCAAAGAAACCTGCCGTTAGCGAGGAGTTCACTACCATTGGTTCCATCGGCCGCATACCCCTTGGAAGCAATCGACGCCGATGGAACGGTATGACGAGTACGATGAAAGGGTTACGAGGCTCGTTCACCCTATAAACCCACGAATCCGATGTAAGCAAGTCATGAAACCCTACCGCTATAAAAAAGAACCAACAGGGGGCGTAAATTCAGGGTATAACGCTTCACCAAAGGGTATAGTCTCTAGTAGATGATAAGCGGACCGTACTGCCCTTAAGCACGTTCAGGAACAGCGAAATTGTGATAAGTAGTCTCGAAACACCCGATGAAAACGACAACGGTGATATGAGAAATAGTCAGACCGTGATGGGGGAGCGAAGGTGATCGAGAATTCTCGGACTGTTTCGACTGTTTGGGAATGTTGAAGATGTTCAGAGGAGCCATAAATAGGCGAGAAAAACGCCGTTTAATTGCCATTGCTTTCTCCTGAATATAGCAGACATCAACAGTCTTCCACATCAAGCAAGCGATAATTACATCATATTCATCATACTTAGAACTCGAATAACTACAGCTTTGAGAACTTACAAAAGCGCAAAATGTCTGACAACAACTGGCTGCCCTTGACTCCAGAGTCAAAAGGCTCTTCTAGTGCGGAGACTGAAGATAAGAATAGGAACTCCGCCGAGCATACACATGCGAAGACCGGTGCTGGAGGATCTGTCACCGTCGGCGAGGTACGTCGGGGACGCCCCGTGTTGGTGTCACCAGCAGATCTACCTCGAAGCCGGTCAGCGAGTATCCACTCGCTGAACTCCGAGGGCGAGCAGGACCCTGCCCTGCCTCATCCGGGGCTCCCGCGTCGCCCCAGTCTATTCTTCGATGCGGACCATCCGAAGCCGGTGGTGAGGGATTGCTTTTTGCCAAATGGACCGAACCAGCTCCGGAGGTCAAATAGGATCCGCCGGGTCAAGACAATAGGTGCCGACCTATCGTCGCTAGACGGGTCGATCCATGATCGGATTGATGGATCGCAGGCCCGACCTGCGACTGCCGGTGGCGATGGTCCCGTAGACGGTGAGAGGCGCCCTTCGTGGGAAGAGGGCGACGATGAGCAGTTCACCGTCAAGAGACATGAGTCTTGGGCGAACAAGAAGAAATAAATTCTCGTCTGCCTACGCCTGTCCATCGGCGCGTAAAGAAGTAGATGGATGAACTTAATGGACACTGATTAAGGCAGCTTTTGGCTCGTTAAGTTAACGACCCCTGCCTCAACGGGTCTATACCTAGGTAATCAGCGCGCCTCCCGCCAGCCGGCACCCGGTAAGTCCACATCTTATCCCTAGAGTAGACTCACGTTGATGACAAGTGTATACCGCGAGGATCGTAGGTAGCTCGGGGTGAGAGATCCATGGATGCCCTGAAATTGTAAGCTGCTACAGTTTTAGGAGCTTACGGGATTGAAATTGGGACGTCATATGGCTGGTGCGTCGGTTTAATATGAAAGTGACCACGAACTGATTACCGTAGAAACTTAGAGACGTTAGCGTCTCTGAATAGATTATAAAATAATAAATAGAAAAAAAGTTGAAAATCAAGCAACCTGTGCCTTTGTCTTAAGATTGTGAACATTGTATTTTACAAGTAGATCTATAATGCATGTGTTTTCTCATAAGTAAACTCTGTTAGACTTGGCGGGTAGAGTAGAATAGGGGGAACAATTCTAAATTTTGATGTGTATCTGTGATGGCCGTGATGAACTTGAGGGCTGACCATCTGGTGCTCGTCGATTCTGCGACGTCGTGTCGCGAGTCATGATCACACGCAGACATTTACAACAGTGGTTACCGCTGATTGCGTGTCGCCAGGAGGCTCACAGGCGGCACCGGAAATAGTTACACGACATCCTTGTACAGAAGCAGCTGGGTAGAGGTTCGTGCTTGTAATAAGGCTGACGCTCTTCTTTTCGGTTAGACCAGCGCAACAGCCAACGGTCCAGTGCCGGGTCCACGGTAAGCCTGGTCACTGTGTCACGGGCCAATGACGTCTCTTATCACATTATCGTACTCTGTGCCGTACATGTATGTATGGGGAGCACAATTCCAGTTGCGTGGGACTGGAAAATGAAGTGTAATCAAGGAAATGAGTCATGGAGCATCCATTATTGAAAACTTCGTATATTTTGGTCGCCGACTAATAATAACTAATACACGAGAAACGGGGCTCTAAGGACCCGGTAGGGTAAGGGTTTTTATGTCAGATATTAGCTGAGGCCGAGAGGTCCGACGAACTGGGTGGTGTATGGGGATCGGCAAAGATGCCAGTTTAGAGTCTTAAACAGTGAACGCTAACATTGAAGAGCTGAAAGGACGAACAAAGAACTCGTAGACACTGCCCCACATGAGGAAGGGAATACAAGACTATTGAGTGATAGCATTTGAAACCGATATCATATCAGATCTGCTTGTCGCCGGAATAGCGGTGCAGAGCTCGTCATACGGCGGCTAGGTGGCACGACGTCACCACTGTCAAACAATTTTGTGTAAGCCAGATCTCCCGTTGAACAGCAGACCTGTCATATGCAAGGCTAAGGCGCCTCCTGTCGTTGCACGAGACACAGGTGCGCGGGTACGTGCTGCATTCCCGTAAGGAACAAGGAGGATTCTAGGGTCGTGTTTCGAGATTTCCGGTCATCAACGATTCTGGCACGAGACTAGTACTCTGTAATGTTGGGAGGCCAACGGGTTCGCTCCGACAAGCTGGTATCGGTCGCGTGGAAGAATGGATTCGTCACTCGACACTGTTCCTGCATTGGCGAGCATATATGCATGCATGTGTTAGATCATTAATGAAGTGTATGCAGCCCTGTCTCGCGATCCATGGGTCGGACTAAGCTGACTACGGGCATAGTCACGATTCTCAGCAGAACGGTTGTAATTCTAAAATACTCCGAAACCCCAGAAGCTCCGGGTCCTGGAACGCTAAATAAGTGCGTTTGGACCTGTTGCCATGAACGCACAGCGAACTTTGCACCAGGACGGGCGATTCTTGGCATAAGTTTCCTTGGCCAACCTTGTTAGCGGCCTAGGCAAAGCAGATTAAGTTGTTTGAGCCGAGCATGATCGAGATGTACTGTAGGAACGAATGGTTAGAACGCCTTCTTTCCATCTTCTCTCCCTTCCTAAGCTTAAGTGGAAGCGAGAGCGCAAAATGGCGAAGTTGCGTAGATGACTCTGATGAGGCCCCTTTGACGGGAGGAATCGAACGGTGTTATGTATATGTGACCTAGGATCAATGGTGAGGAATCCTTGCGCTTATCTCGAACTCGATCGTCCTTCCTTTTAGCTGATCGTGGGTCCGGCTCCCGCTGCAACGTAAGTTTGGGATGAGGCGAACGAACATGCGGCCATGAGTGATTAATGATTCCAGACGCCCAGCTTTATGTACCTGCGCATTGTATGTTGTATTCATAGATTCTAGAGATGAATCGTATGAAGCAGATGGATTCCCACGTGTCGAATTCCCAGCCACATATGCAGGCATCGCCAATATATACCAATTTAAGCGCCTCGCAAGCTCATAACCTTGTAACGAAATGGCTAGGATGGCGTGGAAGTCCGTTCAAGTTCAACCCCGCAAAAACGAGCTGTGTATGTCGGTGCTGAATTACTAGTTGGCTTGGCTTTTGACGCCTCTTGTATTCCGTACGTGCGGAATATGTATCTAGACAGCCACTTACTACATCATATGAACCGAAGGCTTCGGTTATGCTTATGGCATGATGACGGATAACGGCTTGCGTATGGCGGCGGCAGCAGCAAAGTCGAAATCTATCCCGAGCGTTGGATAGTCGAGCGTATCAATCAATGTACGCATTGGAGTTCATGGTGGTGAGCGTTTCACCAGTCATCTTATGTTCCAATAGGTACGGTGGCGAATGATGCTTGGGTACTTGCTTGGATGCTTGGATCCCCTTTTCTAATGCCTTATATCCAAGTTCCAATGACGTCTCTAAGCGCCCAGCAATAAGAATACGAGTGGGTTGAAACAAAACAAGACCGTCTGCAAGCGGCCTCATCTTCTAGATGCTAAATTGGAAAATGCGACATTGGCACTCGCTTGAGATGTCGAATTTCCTCAACGCTTCATGCACGACATAGATACTAGGGAAATGTCTATTATTGATTCGTACAAGACGGGAATTTCGTTTCGAACCGAGACTGGGTCGGTGGCCGGCATTTCGAGAATGGCTATTCTTGGGAGTGCGCGCTTCATAAGATTGATTTGATGTACGCGGGTATCTGTCTCAATAAAATTGAAATAAAAAAATAATGAAATCAAATGCGACCTGGAGTTGGAATTGGAATTGGAATTGGAGTCGGAGACTTTGTGCTGCACTTTCAAGGTACATTCGTACATAGTAGAGTGGACCTCTCTCAACTTAATCAATGGCCCTTACCCCTGGTTGCCCCTGTCAGACAAAGACTTTATTGGTTGTTGAATGGATGGTGTTCCTGGATAACTGGGGCATGATAAGGAGGAATTTATTCTAATAGATCAATCGATATATTCCATACTTATAGTACCTGATAAAGGTTAGCTTAAGCGGAGAATGAGTACGCTAGTCTACAAACAGTAGTTTACTGATATGAGAATGTCATTAATATTGCTTCAATTTACAGAAGGATATCTTGCGCAAAGGTTCCCATTATTATTTCTACTCCTAACCTATAATTCCTTCTCATATTTATTGATATATCCATAGATAGAGTCAAAGGCGAACATCACCACTCGTGGATTTCATTCAGCATGATCGCTAACCGGAGAGACCGGTCTCGCAGTGCGAGCCTTTTCATTTACTTTGGATCTTGCGGATGTTTCATATCGATCCTGTCCCTAAAAGCTTGTTGATCGTCACGAGCTGTTTCATGAAATACCTTATGCACTGATAACCCGCACAAGCCACAACCTCACCACTAGAATTCCCATCCTACATTGCATCAATTGATCCTGCTCCTTCTCAATAATTACTGTCTCAGCATGTGATGACGAAGGAGGCCGCGGCTTAGCTCGGCCAACCATTTTCTCTATGTATTCGAGGAAATATCGGTGCTCTAGTAAATAGTAAATATATGGTATGATCCGCTACATACAGTACATGTGGTCTCTCACAGAATCGAATGGCTTGATATCAATAATCTTATAGGCAAGGTTGAGGGTGATGCTGTAACATCTATCCGGAGTACACTACTTTATAGGGTTTAAATGATAACGATTAAAAAGGGTACAGTTCCAAGGTTAGTGCAGCCGTCCAAGAACGGAGTCGATCAATATCGCCTCCCCCACCTTCTACTTATTTTTACCTTCGGTGGATCAATCAATGAATTGATATCCATGTACCACACATGTTTGTACCTGCTTGAAGAAGAGACTTTTTTTTATGTGAATAGAACGAATTCTGTTACCGTCCACGGGTGACTGTGTGACGACGGCTAGACCGCTAGACCAGAAGGCTGCAGACCCCTGGTCCTGACTGGCATTGACATGCGCCTAGCACGGTACAGTACACACCATCCCAGCGTTACCTACATGATCTTCATTGGCCTGAGAGGGGAAAAGAAAAAGAAATGGAAAACGATCCAAAGAAAAAGGACAAGTCGAGGCTGCAACCACTTGACCTTGACGCTTGACCTGGGCGCATTTCTTTCTCTTTGTTGAGTTTTGAGTTGGATAAGGATATTTGAACAAATATTAAAACAAATAAACGAGTGTAACTCTTTCATCTCGATTCGACAATTCCCATTTTCTGTAAATTGAGTGTTTAGAAACATTTGAACAATTCCATCATTGATGAATTTGAATTGGAGCTTGTTGCGGATACTTCGAAGAATTGTACCTGCCGAGACGTGCCTCTTTCTTAAGAACCTTTACAGAACGTCGAAGTAACCTTGGACCCCTATCCCTCCCCTTTATGGTCATTATACCCCTTAGCATCAACTAATGAACCCACTAACTGTGGATTATTTCGACTCGTTTCCGGCTTAATCGATAGTGTCAAGCCCTTCCCCCCCTTCTGTCCCTTCTGCTTTTGTACATGAGGCCGACTATCGTACCGACTCGTTTTTACATGTACCCGCGGACGAGTAGGTACCTCAACTCCCACCACTCTGCTACTTGACCACTCTATCACTCTACCACCCTACCACCGGTCCCTTCCTACTAATAAGTTCTGTTCTTAGGAGGTAAGTACCTACTCTTCCTATTCTCAAAAAATCCCCCAAATTCAATTTCCACCATCCCGCAAAATATCTAGACAAGGTCTTGTCTTGTCTCCTCTCTCCCCTTTCCTGTACACTACAACACACTACACTCCAACCGTCCATCCGCCAAAAACTCGCACCACACACCAAAACCCCGACCGACCACTTTGCGCCCTGTCGCAGCCCAGTCTTGCAAACTGACCCCTCTCTCGTCCTCTTCCGTCCTAGTCGATTTCCAATCGTCTCCGTGCCACCCTTTAGCACGACCTTCTTTAGGACCCTATGTCTTGACTGAAGGCCTATCCGTTGTGTGCGACTTGATTTCTACCCATTCTGCGGCTAGTATTGTCGCAGCGCAACGAAGCGCAGCCCTCTCGCCGTCCGCTCACACGGCCCTATGTTGTCAAACCTTCATTTACAGACCGAGCCAAATCTGACGATATAATCTACAAGGAAAACTAAGAGACATTTTAACGTTGCCGATCCTCCCTAATTGGCTATACGACAGAAGCTACTACGGCCTTCAGCATTCGATTTGTCCGCGGCCAAGTCACGACCGTAGCCGTACAAATAAGCAAATAAGCATATAACTCTCTGTTGACCGATTAGCATAACGGCCGAGAGAATCCATATCCCTTGCGGGAATCCGAGTCAACCTCCCTGAGCACTCGACGGATCGAATCCCTTCCGGTTTAACCACGTTGTCACTGGCGTTCGCTGGCCCGTTTTGCCCCGACCTCGACTCCGACTCTATTCTAAGACTCCAGGAACACGAATCACCGTAAAGTGTGTTGATAATCAATTTATTAGGATAGTACAAAGTTACTAAACGCGACCGACGAGACGACCCTTACGACCAATTCTATTCCCATTCACTACAAACTATTCCTATTCGGCCGAGACTTGGTAGAAGTGTAAACATAATTGTGACTGGTTCAGTGCAATTCGGTACAATATCGTCGGAGTGTGCAGTCGAAAATAGCTTGATTCACGTCTGGAATGATTGCAATTCGTTATCGCGCTTAGCTCACAGCTCACTACTGCAGTGTTGTTAGTAGGCAAGTCAGGGAAGCGACTGTCGAGATTCTATATCGAAAGAACAGAAAAGAGTGACTCTCGAACATGTCAGTCATGTTACAAACACCTTCCAGGGCCTCCACCGCCTCGTCTTCCTCCTTCCAACCTATTTCACGTCAGAACACCATGTCTTCCTACGAAGGCTCGCGCTCAGCGCGCCAGTCCAAGCGGTATTCCATGTCCGCACTATACCTATCCATGTCGGCGAACGAATCAGACCTAGAGATCGAAGATGATCTGGCCAAAGGTATAAAAGCCACGGAACCATAAATCGAGAAATAGGTCTATGGCTAATATTGGTGAATTATAGCTCAGAAGGTTCTGCGCGAGTTGAAATCTAAGATTTCCTCCCAGTCCAAGAAGAATTTCGTTCTCGAAAAGGACGTTCGGTACCTCGACTCTCGGATTGCCTTGCTCATTCAGAATCGAATGGCCTTAGAGGAGCAGAACGAAGTAGCGAGCCACTTAGAAGATGCGACAGATCTTCAAGAGGGTGCATTCCCTAACGATGATAGGACCCAGAAATATGGCAACCTCCTATTCTTGCTGCAATCTGAGCCTAGACACATTGCCCATCTTTGTAGATTGGTGTCCATGGCCGAGATTGACTCACTGTTGCAGACCGTCATGTTCACCATTTACGGAAACCAGTATGAAAGTCGAGAAGAACATCTTCTGTTGACTATGTTCCAGGTAGGTTAATTTCATATTCCTACGACAGATAGCATTGCTGACTAGCTTCAGTCCGTCTTGACCTATCAATTCGATTCGACCCCTGAATACTCCTCCCTTCTCCGAGCAAACACGCCTGTCTCTCGCATGATGACTACCTACACTAGGCGTGGACCTGGGCAGAGTTTCTTGCGAACGGTACTGGCGCACAGAATCAACAGCTTGATTGAGTTGACGGACTTGGATCTTGAGATTAATCCTCTTAAAGTCTACGAGCGTATGTGTCAGCAGATCGAGGAAGACACTGGAAGCTTGCCGCCGTCGCTTCCCAGAGGTATTACTGGCGAGCAAGCTGCCGAGAATCCACAGGTGCAGGCTATCATAGAGCCGCGTCTTACGATGCTGACGGAAATTGCCAATGGGTTCCTTAGCACAATCATCGAGGGGCTAGAGGAGGCTCCCTATGGTATCCGATGGATTTGCAAGCAGATTCGGAGTCTAACAAAACGCAAATACCCCGATGCCAACGACCAAGTCATTTGCACGCTGATTGGCGGATTTTTCTTCCTGCGTTTCATCAATCCCGCCATTGTCACCCCCAAATCATACATGCTTATCGATGGGGTGCCTTCCGAGCGGCCGCGGAGAACTTTGACGCTCGTTGCCAAGATGCTCCAAAACCTGGCCAACAAACCATCGTATGCGAAGGAACCATACATGGCGAAGTTGCAGCCGTTCATTCAACAGAACAAAGACCGCGTCAATAAGTTCATGTTGGACCTCTGTGAGGTACAGGACTTCTATGAGAGTCTTGAGATGGATAACTATGTTGCCCTCTCGAAGAAGGACCTCGAGCTCTCTATTACACTCAACGAGATATACGCTATGCACGCCTTGATTGAGAAGCACAGTGGCGAGCTCTGCAAAGACGAGAATTCGCATTTGTCGCAGATCATACTGGAACTAGGCCACGCACCGGCCCAAGTACCTCGAAAGGAGAACAGGGCGATCAATTTACCTCTCTTTAGCCGATGGGAGACCGCCATAGACGACTTGACAGCTGCCTTGGACATCACGCAGGAGGAAGTCTACTTCATGGAAGCCAAGTCTATCTTTGTCCAGGTCATGCGCTCGATTCCTGCCAACAGCTCGGTGGCTCGACGACCTCTGCGTCTAGAGAGGATCGCCGACGCGGCGGCTACGTCAAGGAACGATGCGGTGATGGTCCGGAAAGGAATCCGAGCTATGGAACTCTTAAGCCAGCTCCAGGAGATGAAGGTCATCGATAAGTCGGACCAATTCGGCCTCCTTAGGGATGAGGTCGAACAGGAATTGCAACACCTAGGTTCTTTGAAGGATGGTGTTCTTGCCGAGACCGCCAAGCTGGAAGAAGTATACAAGACGATCAGAGATCACAACTCGTACCTCGTTGGTCAGCTGGAGACATATAAAAGCTACCTTCACAACGTACGAAGTCAATCCGAAGGCACCAGACGCAAGCAGCAGAAACAACAAGTTCTTGGTCCATACAAGTTCACCCACCAGCAGCTGGAGAAGGAAGGCGTCATACAGAAGAGCAATGTTCCCGATAATAGGAGAGCTAACATCTACTTCAATTTTACGAGTCCATTGCCAGGAACCTTTGTGATTTCGTTACACTACAAAGGTTAGTTGGAAAGTTGGGATCTTCTTGGTTCTAAGCTAATCGGTATTACAGGACGTAATCGTGGTCTTCTAGAACTCGATCTAAAGCTCGACGACTTGCTAGAAATGCAGAAGGACAATCAAGACGATTTAGACCTCGAATATGTCCAGTTCAATGTCACAAAGGTACTAGCCTTGTTAAACAAGCGCTTCGCCAGGAAGAAAGGCTGGTGATTACAGGGGATTACGGGACATCGCCATCTGGTCATATATCCGTGGGGTCTTTTGCGACCCAATTACAATCATCAACTTTTCAGCACGTTTGTTTCCAGGACTTGCGCGGCGTTTACGGCTCGTTACGACTTGATACCATTTTCTTTTGCTATACCAATGCTGCACTCATTCCGGATCAGGTTCACGTCGGTCGAAAACGAGGCGGAAATCCAAATTTTAATATCACCAAGCCCATTCCTCGTTAGTGGAATATGGCTATCTCAATGGGATTTCCTTATTATCGGCGATTCTGACATTAGGTCCAGTGCCGCAAAGACGAATTGCTACTGAATGGACCTGTCATATCCAGCCTTCTCATTTGTTACCGTCGAAATGTGTCTCACATCCCCGCATAACAAAGGTGCTGGGCAGGTGAAGTTTCCGAAATATGTCGTCGGTATCTTCGGGGAGTTGGGGAGACAATACGCAGATGTCGCAATTACCGTGCCACCGTCTCGTGGGAGTCCGAGCCAGGGAGAAAGATGATGAAAGGCGTTTATATCTAGGTTGTCGAACACGTATCTGACGCAGAAAGAGTTAAACCCTGTGTTTAAAGGGAGTCCTCCGTAATCGTATATTGCTTGGCTGTTGTTACTTCGGCTGGTCCGGTGGCTTGCGTCATGCTATTTCTGAGGTATCTATTTCCTCGAGTTTTTAAGCAGGAATCGCAGGGGGTCAACATAGCACTTTGTTGCTGAGGAGGAGTTGATATACATAAATGAAATGACGAGAGCCTCGCTTCTAAGTTTGGCTAATAATGACATAAATCAGTGAACTTCCCAAAGGGAATTTACTTCGATCGTATATTATTCAACACGAGCTTGGTGATTAGGTGTGGTGTGTTACGTGAATACTTAATATTCCTATCTCTACTTCTGAGCGTCTTGCCAACAACCCCTTTTTCGTCTAACATGCAGCGCTCACTGCACAGGCACTATCAACCGGTCCACATCGGGACCCCAACCATCACCAACACCTTCGACGATAATCTCATTCGTGCTCCCCGCCTTTAAGTCAACATGTAGCGTGCTGCTGGACACGCTACTGCTAGTAGGAAGGAAGGCAAGCTTCTGCGCCGCACCGCCGTTGACACGAACATTCGCGTATCGCGGCGAACTATCGCCGTTCACGTACCGAATCCGCACCGTCGTTCGCGCCGCCGTATCGCTGCGCACGTTCTTGAACGTCACGCTGCCCTTATCCGGACCGCCCACGTAGCCCGCCGCCTTGCTTCCCGAGCACGAGCCGCAGCTCACGTCGCGCGCCTGCCCACCATAGGTCGCGGCTTCGCCCTCATATGCGGTTTCGGCAGGTTTAGCTCGCGATGCGGAGGACGATGTGGAGGATAGATCTGGCACCCAGGATTCCGCGTTCGCCATGGTTACCGTGGTCCCGCTGATGGTGAGCGGGAGCCATACGTAGGTTGAGGCCATAAGGTTCTTGCTCACCCAGCGGTCGCCGAAGTAGATCGCCGCGTTGCTGCCGACGGGGAGCACGTAGTTAGTCTGCGAGGTATACGTCTTACTTCCCGAATCCGCGAACGTCTTCCAGGCGCTCCAGCCGGAGGTTAGGGACGTGGACGTGCTGTACACGTTGTCGTTCGGATCCCAGCCCGTCAGCTTCGAGCCAAACATGTAGTAGCGGCCATTCAGCTTCAATAGAGCCGGGGCCTCGATGCTGTCTTTCCAGAGGTACGTGCTAGTCGTCACGGTCAGGTAATCGTCTGATAACCGCATGATGCGCAGCCCGTTCTCGCGATCCTCGGACAACAGGTACCCCGCCCCGTCGTCGTCCGCGAACAGCCCCATGTCCCGGCTCTGGTGGTTCATGGGCCGGAACGAGTTCACGTACGTGTACTTCCCGCACACGCTGTCGCCCGTCGCCACGCCCACTTTCGCGTCCCCGTAGTTCGACGAGTCGATGTGCATGTAGAGGACGTACTTGTTCGTCTTAGCGTTGAATAGCACTTTTGGCCGTTCCACGACGCGGTTGGGACCGAGATCCCCGCTCGAGGTTCGTGAGAGGAGGGCTCCGACGTACGTCCATTGCACCAGGTCCGGGGAGGAGTAGCAGTTGATGTTCTGGAAGGAGCTTCCCCCGGTCTTGTCCTCGCCGACAAGGTAGTACGTCGAGTTCACTTTGATTAGGCCTGCACCGTGGGCTTGTAGGTGTTCGTTGTTGGACTAGTGGGTGGTATGTTAGCCCTGGGTTAGTGGAGTGTAGTACAGCGATGCGCTGTGGTGCTGGGGCAAATAGGGGGAACAGTGTAATAATTGGAGTCGCACCGTAGTCCACGTCCCTCCAGGCACAACCTGCAAGCTCGCCTCCGTGAGCGACGACAGCGCCGCAAGGAGTACCGCGCGGAGGAAATGCATCTTAACACGACAACTAGGTACCAGGTTCGATAGATGCAGCCAACCAAAATGCGCATGCGGGATTGACATGCAATTCAAGTGAACGCGGCATATGCTACGCGCAGCGGCGAACCGTCCTATTCATATAATGCCATAATGCAAGCATGCCAGGGGCAAAGCTGCTCACCCGCTGTGGGGAAGCAATATGGATATCCGGATCCCTGGGGTAAGGTGTCCCGCGGTGTATATCAATTGATGGGAAATACGAATCGAGACTTGGGGCGGCGCAGAAGCGCACCAAAGACAGCGCCCGCCCGCCACCCACAGCGGCGATCATCAGGCTCCACGCCTGTAGGTAGGGAAAGCTTCTTCATGGAAAAACATGGCCGATGCTACGTTAAGGGCCTTTCCTATTGCTATTAACACGCTACCCCTCGTATGTATTTACGAGTGTTTACACTCCAAACCCGGTTCTGATGCTTTTCCTATATTTTTTGACATTTCGCCGGTTATGGGGGCGGCTAAAGTCAGACTTTTAGTCGTGGAAATAATAAAGTCGCATTCTAGGAGGGTCGGTTGGAATTTCTGTTCGGTATGAAAAACTAAATGCCAAGACGTAGCAACTAAGATACAGGTCACGTTTCTGTGTAAGTAAGGAACGTAGGTTGGGATGACTCGAGGGATACTGATCCGTTTCTAGTTGAATATTGAGTTGTCTTCCTAATTTACATTTATTTCTATCGCTTGAATGTCTGAGTATCACGAAGTGACATAACACATCCGAGCTTGGATACCACACTCCGCAATATAAAAGGAGAGCATAATGGGATGCGTCGTACAGCCAGCACGCTCCTGGTTCTACTACAATTCGCTGTAAGATGCAACTGATTTCTTTTGTAGCTACACGAAGGTTGAGGCTTGAAATATCCGTAGCTATCGTACTTATATCTCTCAGGGGTAACTAACACGGTATAGCACGTGTTACTCACACATGGCTCTTATCAAACTGACCAGGATGAACAGAGAAAGCTATAGGATTGGTGAAAGTTACATAGGACCTACTGACGATCTACTATCCTTATCATTACCTCCATCATTCACTTGGTATAATTATTAGACTTAATCGGAGCCACGTACGTTTCGCATGTCATTAGCTAGATAGTTATCGTCTGAACTCAGGTGTGACATATGACCATGAGACAATGGCTTGGGCAAACTCGCTACACGTAGATAGTTCAGACGAACGTACTAGACCTCTTTTCCTTCGGCCACAGGATTTTAGAGCTGTTCTTATAATACCTACTAGGTTAATACAAATTTTCAATAAAATACATACAGAATTACTCCTAGTTAGGGACATCTCACGATCGTTCGATCTACACTCCGAACCATGGATAAAGGGGTATTCCCTACTAGTTGTATTCTGTTCCCTCTCAGCTTACTTGCTGTTAGCTTACGTCTTCATTCAAGAAAGTTGACCAGGGCGGGCATAGGCTGGGATGATGGACTCATCGTAGCCGCGGCGCTATTAGAAGTCGTGTTGTTCGGGTTATCCATATATAGTACGCTCTCAACATATTCCGCTCCCCCATGCCACCAACCAGATAGAATTTCCACTAATTCATATACCTCTTAGTATGGGATACAGGATACGGCCGTATCTGCCTAGAAGAACTAGGTCTTGACCGGCCTAGTATTCTATCTGTAGGTTTTTGTCATGATTTCTGTACTCTTAATGCAGGAGGGCAAACTAACCGGTATTGTGCCAGCTTCTCCTGGCTTATGAGGCTTTGTACCTAGTCTGCATGTGCCTCACGAAGCTCAGCGCCCTTTACCTCTATATGAGAATCTTCATCTCAAAGCGATTCAGGACACTGTGCAAGGTGTTAGGGGTGATCACCATATTGCTGTATCTCGCCGTTCTGGTGGAAGCCTTCACAATTTCGGAGATCGCAGTTAGTCTATGGGACACCACCAACATCGGGAGCTTGACAGATAAGAAAAGGGTCGATATTGGAATCGCTACTTTCAACATACTCGGAAATGTAATCATCCTTATTCTACCATTACGCCCTATCTGGAAGCTGCAGATGCGGATCAGAACCAAGATCTGCCTGACCGTCCTCTTCAGCCTGGGTATCTGGTAAGTTTTGGTCCTACATAAGTCTAAAGTGTTTGCTAATATCGATCATACAGCGTTGTCATCATCTCGTGCGTTCGTCTTACCGCCGTCATACACGCGACCGAGGAAGTCCAGGAGCTCATTGCCTCCGGGAGCCGAGACATGCCATTCCACCTCCTCGAATGCGAGCTAGCGATATTTATAATCTGCCTACCCGTTTTACGTCCTCTCTGGGTGAAGGTACGGGAGAGATGTGGGGGCACCAGGGGAGGACCGCGTAGTCGCAGGATGAGCGAATCGGGTCTCCATAGTGGTGATTATGAGCACACCTTGCACAAGAATGAGAACGATGAACATGGGGTTGGTTCGCATTACAATATCGCAATTCGCGCCGGCACACCATCGTTGCAAGGTAGTCCGGGCCAGTCCAACTCACCTCATAATCGCACTCATATTAGAGTGGACAGAACTTGGGGGGTGTCATACGACACATCTCCGAATACTCGTTGACGTTATTCAACTATGATGTATTAGATCTAGAGAAGATTCAATCACGTTTGCCCTGAATTAACTTGAACGCTTAATAAAATCGAGGAATTCCATTCACCGGCTTTACGCAGTTATGTGTTGTCCTATTTTACCCCTGAATAGACATATTAGTTCTATAAGTTAACTCGGGGATATATGAATCACCCCCCTATTTACTAGCCAGTTCCAATACTGATAATCACGTACCTTGAGTTGACCTCTAAAAATCTACCAAGTATCTATCACATCTATATCTCCTTGCCGATACATCGTATTGAGCCCCTTTTGATTTCTCGACTGCCGATGGTATCCATGTCTAAGTCCGCTTTTAAGCGGCTTTATCGGTTAATCACTGGAACAGTACGTGTAGGCGCTGAGATAGTTGATTATCTGATGCATCTGATTGGGTGGGTTTCGGGTAATACACCTACCGATATAGTGCAAACTAATTCGCCCAGCGACAACAATTGCTGTTTGGTGAGATGGCCGAGTTGGTCCATGGCGCGAGGTTAAGGTTACCTTAACATCACTTCCTCGTGGGGAAACCCTCGTGGGTTCGAATCCCACTCTCATCATAATGATTGTTTTTTTTTCGTTTTTGCTCCTCGAATTCACACATAGGTAGTAGAATAAAATTACAGTGGCAATGATTTAACTTCTCATTTTAAGGCGTTTTTTTTTTCTCTTTTTCTTCTGTGTGTAACGCTTCTCTTCATGTACGAACTTCGGTGTAATTCCTCACGAAAAAGAGTCACTAAATGAATTAAAAGGGCATATTACCTCATAGATCGCTATGACGTGCTGCAGGCTATAAGGATGTCGGGAAATATGCAGGGATCTTGCAATCGGAATAGCTACGTGCGGTAGCGTGTCTTGGTATCGTAACCCTCCCGAGCTTCCTTTCAGCTTCGGCCACTCCAGCGAGCTTACCGCCAAGCACCTAGGTGGTCCCATAGTGGCCGTGAACCCGAAGCATTGACATAGCCGTTAGTTGGCCTTGCTAGGTCTACATAGTAAGAAAGTGGCAGAATCACAGAGTATCCCCGAGAGATTGAAGCCGAATGGGCTTTTTCATCGCGATATGACAAGCCAACCACCTATCAAGGACAGTCTCGTAATAATTAGTAGTGGAGTTGAGGTTGAGCAAAAGTTCCAATGAACGATGTCCATAAATTTAACATGACTTAAGTACCTGGGCCTCGGGAAAGTCTCGGGGCTGGGGAAACTAGAGCTATTTCGTTATATCTCATCCACCTAATCCTGAGCTCCCATATACCCCTGCCCTTGTTAGTAATATTCGAAACCCAGGTCCCTGGGCCGGGTATATGATCTGCAGGTCCAGGTATTATCTCGAGTCATGTTAACACTGGTTCTTCTCCAGTTAATTAAGTACAAGGTATCCATATGATGATAGCTATGGTACTATATAACAGAGATAGATTACGGAGCAACTATCACTCTCGGTAGAGCTCTCGGGATAGTATCCATTGAATAGAGGGTGGCTGTTGATATGTACCTTACCGAGATCTCCGGGCGTTTGGTTAGATTATCGATGGGGATATGGTCTGACTCTGTGGTATGACGCTTTTAACGCGCTAGATAATGAATATACTATCCACATAGAGGCTGCGCGAACTAAGTGAGCCGAGATACGATCTCCAACAGGTGGAGATGTGATAATTCCCATTGATATGGTTGAAACGAAGCGGAGCGGCGATCTACTAAGTAACAGCCCACCGATCCGTTACGTGTCAGTTATGCGATAGGTGTCTAGATGATGGCCTTTAAATAAGAAAAACGATATAAACGGTCTAAGAAGTGTTGATAGAACACCAACGAACCTGCCATCTACACAGTTCGTATCGACGGTATTATGCTTTATTATCGACCAATTTCCTCAGAAGATGTTTTACCCCTGTCTTCATAATAATTTGATCCTCACGTGGCTGTCCATTTTGCCCCTGAAGCAAGGATTATCCCGATATAGTCTCGTCTTAGTCTAAGCTAGCATGGAATGAAACTTGATTGTCTTGGAGGGCCACCATGTTTAGTAAACGGTTATATATCTGGATATGTATGATCTTCTTAGTAGCTACCCTAGGTACGGGTCCCTCTCTTGGTGCCTCTATCCAGAATAGTCAATGGATGCGACTACGCCGGCACATTATTAATTATGCAGTCAGCTACCTTCCAACACACTAGAAACTGTCGATTTCAAATAAGGCTAATGCACTCTAGCTGATTAGTTGGGTCTAATCATGCCGAACCCACCGTATCGTGGAGAACCCACCATGTAACCTGTCTCGGCAGCGAGGCGGCTACTTTCAAGGGTTGGGCGGCGAGAGTGGTTCCTGAACCTTGATAGGTAGGCATACGGTTGAATAGGTTGCGGAACTACCGCTTATCTCCTCGCTACGCCGCAATTTTCATATCCTTTCTCCATCTACTACGATATATTCATCATAAGCTTATTCTATCTATCCTCTCTCGATGCGTCCTATTATAGAATCTCGAATCCAATGGGCATTCTATAACGAGTTCTAGAGTTCCGCCGTTCGAATAAAGCTGGGGAAAAAGCGCGACGTCTCCAACCTAACCTAATAGATAGAGCGTCTCATCGCCTGCGATGCGTAGAGCTACGTCTTCAGCGACAACCGGCAATAGCTGGCGCGGCGGCAGGGACCCCGCTAGCACCTTACCTATAGCAAGCAGAACGCTGTCAACAATGTCCACCGCGAGTAGCTGGGCTACGGCAAGCGTCACTAATCTCGCGAATAATGAAGGCCTTTTCTTCACCTCATTAAATCCGCTCGCACCTATTACGATAGTGATGCTACACGTCCTATTGAGTTCGCATCTTGAATGGGCTCATTGTTGGCCTAAGTTAACCGAGTACCACATTCTCCTGCCTGACTTGCCGCAGCATTCGCGTTCGAGGCACGTCGGACCCTTCTCGTTTGTCTTGGCTGCGGATCTCGTAGCCCAAATGATCCGGGACCATGCTCATGACGGGCGCGCACACATCGTTGGAATATCGACAGGTGGATTTATTGCATTGGAGCTGATAAGGCGACACCCTGATGTTGTATTAAGCGCGTTTTGTTCAGGGGCCACGCCCGTCAACGAATTATGGAGGAGCATCAACTCGCAGCCGAAGCTCGCTCACTTAGGCCTATCAGTCCTGCTGCATAGTCCGAAAAGCTTACTATTTAAAGCCACGGGGTGGGCGCCGGAATTCCAGAACGACGAGCTCCTGAAAGAGATCAGGCGCAATAATTCGTCGCGCCTCTTCGAAGCGGGCTGCAAAGAAACGGGGAATTGGTCGCCGGAGGATATGGCTGAAGTGGGGAAGAAAGACAAGAGAATCGCACTGGTCGCAGGGGGAAAGCAAGACAATGTTGATGGTATGCGGGAGATGGGACAACTACTCCAGACATTAGGTTCGACCGACGGCAAGGGATCGCGCGCATTCATAATAAGGGAAGCGATTCACGCGTGGAATCTACAAGACCCCCTACTATTCGCTAAAGGAATCAGAGCGTGGATTGAGAAGGCGCCGATGCCTCCGGCATTTGAGCCGCTAGAATAGGGGCTCGTACTATCATCTTTCATCTGGTCGGGCGTATGACAAGGGGAAGATAGAGGGGAGATTAGAGAGGCGTAGGATCTGATCTCTCTGGCTCGGAGATAAGCTCGGCAATAAGTGCGGAGAAAGAGGAGAGGAAGAGAAGACTCAAGCACACAAACAGCATTCGATATATTGCTCTGGGACTGCGTCGCCATATTTTATATTCAGGGGACGCTGGGCGGGTTAGCATAATTAAGATACCCTATTCTCTTATCATACATAGATTTATTCGCGAAGTTGTCATTTCCCGACAAATCACGATCCACCCACATAGATACAAGCAGCGATTGAAATTATGATCATATTTAGATAAATCATTATCAAGTTCATTAACGAGCGTTCGTCAGCACACATCGGCTTACTTTCCTTTCGCAATACCAGTGTTGGGAGCACCTTCTGCTCGGATCCCAAGCTTTCGGGAGCGGACCTTAGATCCGACCCCACTATCCCGAGAAAGCCGGCCTCGGACCCGGGCGTTCCCAAAAATAGAAATGGAAAGAACGGCGAGATACCAATAACGCTACCGCCACCAGAGCCTAACTCGCCGATGTCTCTTACTAACTACCCCGATACAGCATTTCCTACATTTCTCTTGTTAATTATGGAGTGGTCGAAGCCCCAGCACAATCTACCAACCTAACGCCGTTCCCCGCTACCGTACCGGTGCGTTCCTAACGCTTCTCGCCGGCCGCATTATTCCCCAATTCAACGTCCGTCTGGGTCTGACCCTGGTTCGGTTTGGCACCGGATCTTTTTCGTTAGCACTGTGCATATAAATGTTTAAAGTTTGTAGGGTCTAGGGACTTACTGATTCTCTTGTGATCCCGACTGCTGGGCAGCGGCAGCCGATGGCTTGGGTTCATCGTTTGATTCATCCGCGTCTGATTCTTCCTCCGGTTCGAGCTGCTTGACGGTCCTCCCAATACCAGTCCATCGCATCAGTATATTAGCGATTACCCAAACACCGAGAAACACGCTCGGAACGACAATAACAACAATCGTATCTAGGGCAGCAACGTCTGGGCTCCAGACAACAAAGTCGCCAACACCATCACTGGGTTGATCTGACGAGTCGAGTGCACCGTTCGGCACATTATTATCCGCCCCAGGCGGGTATAAGGTCAGATCCGTAAGGCAGTTGACGGTAGTTACATAAGCCGCCTGCGTCAAACGGGTGAGGTCGTTATAGGCACTGCTCGCACCAGCATCGAATAATTCTTGATTGGATGTTGTAGATGAAAGGAGAGCTCCGGCCTGGAGATGCTGACCGACTACTGCTACCATAGGAGAAGCCAGAACAGAGGCGAAGATATCTCGGATTGCTTGTGGTAGGTTCAAACCCGGAAGTGCGTCGTTCGACAATTGAGTAACGGTACTCCTCCGGCCTTGGTAAGACCATACGTCGTCCTGCCAGCATGATAGCGCTGGGCGTCCTCGCTCCACTACATACCGGTCTCCAATGGTGTCTTGGATGTCGGAACCACGCGTGAAATACCAGGGATCTCTGCTAGCACTAAAGCTAGTTTTATTGACAGAAGAGATAATAGCCGTCCATGTCCTATTACTCTCAGGAAGAGCGCCCGGTAAGCTGTTTTGTACTATGAAAAAGGTAGCTGTCGGCTGTCTACCATCGTAAGGGGACACTACGATATTCGTTGTTGGGTCTGTAGGATTTATATAAAGGTCCTCCTCTCTGTCAGTATCGCTTCCGACAAATGCATCGTAGTCCGTGACGCAAGAGCCTGAAACATTGAGAACCAAGTCGGGACTTTGTTGTAGGCCGAAGTCCGCCCCAGTAGCGCTGTACGAATAATCGATTCTCTGGATGTCATCGCCGTTCTCGGTCTTCGCAATCGATGTTGGTCCGTCGACGTTAACTTTCTGGCGGAGTTCTTCGTTCACTGCTGTGCTACCTAATGCGCGAAGGAATCGTGGCGCTTCTAGAGAGAAGAGTCTTGTCTGAAAAAGATAGTCTGGGGTTGAGGGATCGGTGTTCGTCGGGAGTTGGGGCACGTATATAGCATTCGGATTCACCGGCGCCGCACTGCCGAGAAGGATAAGGGGAGGGACTAGAACGCCCGTTGCCGTCTGCCCAACCCAAGCTAGAAAGAGCAGGAATAGTATTAATGCGGATCCCGGCTTTTCCCAAGTTTTCTTCGATGTGAACATTCCTGTTACCAGCTCATCGAGATCTGCCTTTTTGTTCCAGATATCGAAAGCGGCCTGCTTGGGTTTTGGATGCCTCCGCAAATACACGTAGAGGATGAGGCCGAAAACTATGGACCAGAACCGGACCAACGCCATCTCTATAATAATGGTATAGGCAGAGTTAAGTTGGTCTCCCACCCGCGCCGGCACGGCGATAGCATCTTTAGGGCCATTTTCGCTGGGATATGTGAATCGTTGCCATAGCAGGTAGGTCGAACGGAGTTGATTAGCTGTTGATACGACCATATTGGAAGAGCTTGCGATTTACTTCCAACGTGTGTGTGATTTCGAGTCCAGTCTTAGAAAGAAGTTAAATGTAGGGGACTTACTAGGTTTACCTCGGGAGAGGCACACCTCATAGAATTATGAACCTCCCTACACCCCTGTTATTCCGCCGCCTGAGCAGGTGAGGGGGTGTAGAGATTCGCGATGGGTGAATGGGCCAGAACAAATCCCAGGACACATCATGCTTGGACCTTCGGCTTTCAGCAGAGCCAATTCTACCAATATGGTCAGCTTTTGCTTCAGGTCCCCGAAAGCGTGCATGCCCGATTGCCCGAGTTGTGCCTGGGTAGGCATCAAGCTACAACTGGACGGCGATGTAACATGATGGCTCTAACCAAACACGAAGGAGAAAAGGCGAGGCTGCTTGACTAATAGTGACCGGTCATTCTCGGTTCAGCCGCAATTTGTCTCATTGCCAAGACTTATATGAAGTAGTAGAGTGTATCCCTTAAATTCCATCTTTGGTTGACGAATAAGAGAGTCCTACACACATCTACAACTGCCGCGTTGGACTGCGTCGCTACCCTGCCACATCAGATGCATGAATCCAATATTGTTCCAGCTGCATCCCTCGTAGTTCGGGTAGAGCCTCCATGTATGATGCTGCTTTAGCAGTTCCGACATTGAGCCTCCTACAAGATTACAAATGCTAAGAATTTTCGGATTAAATAAGAGACATTCTGTAGCTTCTCTTGCTTGATTAACCTTTCCTTGCTCATCCAACGTTCGTTTCCAGTTTTTTGCAACATTAGAGCACAGACTGGCTCAAGTATAGTTCCAAGATTCTTGAACTCTTACATACTGCGACATAGTTATAGGATGTTGCCACAACTCTGGACCAGTATTCTCTTGATAGGCTTCGCGGCCTTGACAGCGTCTGAATCTCCGCCCGGCCTTATAGATGCTCTCATCGCGTCCGGAGCCTCTCGGTTTGCAGAGCTTATTCAGTCCGACTCACAAATTTCGGGACTGTACCTCTCTGATCAAGTTGGGACGGTTTTCGCGCCTTCTGACTTATACATTGGCAATGTAACACTGGGAGAACGAAGCGCCACTCCCGAGCAAATACAAATGGCCTCATTCCAGTGCGCTCAGCAGACGACGAGCACGGGCCTTGCCAGTCGTACGCGGCCCGGGTCAACTATCGAGACTAACGACAAGAGGGTATTACTGAATAATCGCGGCCAGAAAGTTGTCGTGGATGCAAGGCCTCGCAACCTCACCAACCCTACCAGACGGTGGGCCTCATCCTCAATATCCATACGACAGGACAACGAGACGGAGCCGATACTTAGGATCTCTGCTGGTCTAGGGCAGATCACCAATGTTATCAAAGGAGACATCCCGTATGACGGCGGCCTACTACACATCACGGACAGGTAAGTCATATCGCCGATCATAGAGAATACAGTAGTAGATACCTGACGATCGGATTGTGGCACCAGCTATTTCAAGACGCCCGAGTCGCTCTCATCCACGTCCCAAGCTACCGGCCAGACGGCTTTCGCCAACCTTTTGTCTAGCAGCAACTCGTCAAAGACATTAGACACTACTCCCTCTGTCACGGTGTTTCTACCACTCAACGCCGCAATCAACAGCGCCAACTCCAGCCTCCCCCCCTCTCAGTTGATTTCTGATCACGTTGTCGCCGGCACGGTGAGCTACCTACCTGATTTGAAGGACGGGACTGTCTTGACCACCCAGCGCGGCGAACTTCTTGCCATCAGCGTTCGGAGCGGACGCTATTATGTCAACGGCGGGCTCATCACCCAGGCGAATCTAATTCTCGAAAATGGTGTCGCACATGTGGTTAATAAGGTAAGACTTCATTACCAGTGACAATTCATGAAACAAGCTAATATGCCTACGACAATTTAGGTACTAAAACCTACACCGGCGCCAGTTACTGGGGCTGCTTCATCCCCATTCATCGGGCTTACCGACTTGCTTATGGCAGTGGGCTGCGTTGGAATGATGACTCTAGTTTAATCCCTGAATTGCTGCTGAGCTGGTGATACACCTCTCAGCTCGGATCGTAATCTTTAATCATTTCGCTTCGTATTTGGGGGATTAATACAAGGGGTCATGTTCTTCTACGAATGATATGTATCTAGCTTAATGGAATATGGCAGAGGACAATCCTTCTAACCGACGTCTTTCGTAAAAGCTTCGCGATAGCCCTACAATAAGTTATTCTTGGCTCTGCACTGCTACGCTACGAACTTGTCAATGCATGGGGTAAACCCGGAGCCGGAAAATAGCGGTACATCCAATCCGGGTCCAAACAACGCCCGAGCAGGCGTACGCATGGCAAGGTCTAGCCTACAGACTCTTCAAAGCTAGTTGACATGGGGTATAAGATAACTAACATATTAGGAGAAAGATGATAAGAGGTGTAGTGATTGGTAGCAGAGCTCATATGTGCGCTCGGTCGCTGCAAGTTGCTGATCAGTGCCTTGCAGATATGCAGGCTGCTGTCTTCTCCAATGTGCCACACTTTAATTCGCAGCCATCCCCTTGCTCTTAGCAATCGGAGTATAATTTGTCAGGAAGTCGTATCACGACTCAGATACCCATATTTACGATTTCAGCCGCTACATCTGTTTGGTGGTGCAAATTAATGCAGAAACGAATTCGGTAGTAGAATCAATAATTCATGCAAAGTTCTGAGCTGAATGCAGAATGCCCCATCCAGCACTTATCTCCGCTTTTTCAGCTCACCTGCCAATGACGGAAGTGCACATCATGACGTCTCATCGGCATTTCGTGCCAAGGCTGGCGGTGTGGTTTTCCTACATGGCGTCTTCAAATCAAAAGAACCATCAGAAAAAGTGTCGCTTAAAGAACCGAAGGTGAGCGATTCAATAAGCTACAAAATTCATACCCAAACCATGGGGCTGATCACGGTGGCACTCGAAGCCCTGCGCTGCGCATGTCTGACTTACTCATAAACCCACTGACTTACGGGGCGGTATAAAGGTAAATACGATCTAGATGAATACACATTGGCCATTAGGACTCATTCTGATGGTTTGGTCTACGAAGACTTTTCAACTATCACATCTTCGAGACTTGTCTTTGCGTCTAAATACAAGCTGTTACGCAGCATATATGGGCTTCCCCGCTTATACGGTCTTGTACCTATCAGGTGAGACATACTGTAGGTACATGATCATCTTGCAACTTGGCACCTCATCTTTTGTTGCCCCTCTTCCATCCAAACGCCATAGCGCCGAGAGGTGGGTTGCGCATATTAGATCCCGAGTCGCGAATCATTACGAACGGGACGATTATGGGCACGCCTTCGCTGTTCTTCAAAGGCATATTGTACCGATATGGATCAGTGCCCGGCGTGTGTGCGTTTCCTGATTTGTCATGTCCTATTCTCTTCCCTCTCAGCTGGAGCTACCTCTGTGCTACGTTTTTCGCGTGTCATATTTGAACCTCGCTAGTCGAAGGTCATGTTACACTAGGCTTCTCCTCCTCTTCCAGACAGAAACCGAAGTCAACCCTTGGGTAGTGGGACAGGCCGTCCTATTCCGGGATTACTAGAAGACATTGTGTTGGGTGGGCTATGACTCTGTGTGTTGCTAAGTATGTGGAATATGATATGAATTTGAAGCACCTATCAATTAGTGTCATGTGGCGGACGGCGAACCAACAAGCCTAAGAGACAAGTCCGTTGTTGCGCAAGGAGCCTCCTCCCCTATTCAGGGGAGGACCCCTCCTTTATGAGATCAGGGGCTAGCTCCCGGGTAAGAGGGACAATTCCCTGTGCACGGACCACTTGGATAGCCCTCTGACACTTAGCACATACAAACCCAACTACTAACATATCTTCGGGGCATAGTTTAACTTGGTCAATATGTGACTGCTTACTAGAATCGAAATGATACAACATGATGCGCCGAATTGCTTGGTGATTGGGCGCGTTGTTCCCTCACTCATTGTAGGCAGGAGCCGTAAAGAATTATGAAGAGTACGAGGTATAACCAAAGAGTGATGCTATTTACAGATTAGTTTTTCTCCTTATTTACAGATTACTTTACAGATTACTTTTCTTGTCACTTATGCCTAGTTGACTGCCACTCCCACTCAGCCGGCACAGCTTACGTATATAGGAATAACTTCATTTTCAATCTTAAAACTTACCATAGAAATGTAATTACTGATATGATCTACGTAGTAGTAGACCATTTGGTAGCATGGTAATAGCTACTTATGAAACCATGATAACCTTCCTTACTAACTGCCTGGCCAAGTGGTTAAATAGATAGCCGGCTGGCTGACTGGCAGGTAATAAATAAGCTGGTTAATCGACCAGCCGATTAACCAACTATCATATCAGCTTTACCTAGCATATGAAGCCATTCCCGTATATGTTTATTCCTAATTACCTAATAGGTAGGTATAATACCATACGTATAGTTCTCCTAATTGATAAAACCATAATAATGGTGGTTGTTAGCAGGTGGCGCGAAAAGTAATCTGTAAATAGCATCACTCTAAAAAAAGGCGCCCGTGAACAGCATTTATGAAGGAAATAAGTGGCCAAATATACTGACATAGAGGCTAGCACATACATTAGATTAAACCGCTCATAGTAGTAAACTGTCACAAGTAGGAGGGAGGGATTGGTAGCAACATCCAGCATAGGACTTAAGCCCAAAGAATCTGACACCTCAACCACTAAGGAATAACTCCTACAGAACCCATATGGGCATATTTTCTGCCCACCTAGGTACCTATAGACATGGAATTTTCGTCTCAGATCAAGTTTGCTCTTTAGTGAAATTCTATATCCTGTACACTGGCTTCGCCCCAATACAGATCACTATGCCAAGTCCATACACGATTGTCTGAATCATTGATAGCAATGGATAATCCCAAATTAAGTGTCCCGTGAATGACGAGGAGATGTGTCATATTAAATTGCTAATCTTATATAAAACCATCAACTTACAGCCATTACAAGATTACCATCATTCTTTACCATCGGCTACAAACTCCCCCAGAAAGCCCTCGTAACCCTTTGACACCGAACCAGAATCTACGGAAACCACAACGATGTCTTCGAGCAACAACGACGACACCGGCCGTCTACAAGGCTTCTACATCCGCCGAACCGTGGTCCCAGAATCATATATCATCGCGGTACAGGAACTGACAGAGGAGGAGAAGAGCGCCGCCTACACCCTCCGATGTGCCGGCTTTGGCTATACAGCGCATTCCCACGGGCGCTGCACGCACAAGATCATTGCCCGAGATCCGTCCGGCGGTCGTGGCATGGACGGGACCGGAAGGCTAGTGGACTATTGCTGCCGCAGGTGTGCTGACTATATCACTCGATACCTAGCGGGACGGCGGTGAGCTATGTAAACTTGCTAAAGCCCGTTAGCCCCCCGGGATAACATGCCAGACCCCCATCGCCTATTCCTCCTGGGATAAATGGGATCGTAGAGAAACGATAGATCTCTCTCCCTTCTACTATATATCCCTACAGTCCTAGCTAGCGATAATATAGTCTCTTCGAGTAAAGGAACGGCTGCAATGTGATACGGATCATGTAAATAGCTCCTAACACGAATGTAACTAACCATAGGTATGAGATGATTCCAGATGACGCGAGAAACCTAATCTATGAATGTGGCATTCAAAGAAACATCATATTCAATCAAATTAATACCATAACGCTCCTTTCTGTTTAAAAGTAATAGTTGCCAATGTAGGTACAATATATGTACATGTATGTAGGGTTTAACTACGTACTTCATAGTCAACTATCAGTATAAGGCTACTAAACTCGGTTCGCCATCAGCTAAATAGGAAATGGCTGTACGCAGAAGTACACAATAAAGTATTGAATATGAGCGACTACTTATAGTAACAGTTCACTCTTTTAAACTCGAGATTGAGGTGGAGGCAGAATCCCCCCTTTATTCCAGGGTTTAACGCACAGACCACCTCCAGAGCCTCTATTTTGCTTCTCCTACGCCCATAGCGCCGGTATTGCTCTTTGGCCGGCTGCTATAAGAGTCTCGTCTTGTCGTCCTCAGTCACCCTTCATTATGGGATTATCTGCATTTACTCGCTGCGGCACGTCTCGAGAATGCTCAAGTGTCTTATCTGCCGAGTTGGATATTCCGGGTAACACGTCTCGTAGCCAATTAACACATACTGAACCCGATTCATCCCCCTCCCGACTACGGGGTCAACTTAAGCAGCGGTTGCAAAACGGCGGTATGTGAAACGATCGTGAGCTTCATCACGACGATTCTGTTGGAGGATGGTTTAGGCGGCTCATACTTCAGAGTTACCATATTAGGAAAAGGGGACCTCGTGTTACAAAGTTACAAGCTTGAGTATCCATTAATCGGAGAATGTTACCGTGATGACCGTGGTACATATCGTGATACACATGCCGTTGCCGCCCTTTTCAATCAGACTCCTCGCACACACAGTCGATTGTGTTCGGTCAAGAAGCTGTTTAATTCTATTAAAGGGCACATTACGTATAAATAACATCTATGAGGTATCTAGAATGTTTCAGATGTAGCCTAGACCGCCCCAAGACACCCGATTGTACGAGGCTTATTATAACTGCTGGTCCCGCGTATATACGAATGTATCGGCTCGTATCCTTAACTCCTTGAATTGTCGATACTATCCTATTCTAAGGCAGGTTCGGGTAGTTCGGCGTCCAGATCGTAATCGACGGCGAGAGCATCTCACGGGACGGCAGTCCGCAGGCAATGTCACCCTGTACCGGCTTCTTTTTTTCCCTTTGCCTTTCATTCCTTCCCTATTTGTCCATGCGTGCATATATTCCTATCCCCTCCGATGTATATATTATGGTCCAAGTCACCCACAAGGAAAAAGGAGAACTCGGACTCTATCTGAAGACTACAACCATTGCATCGTCATTACTACCAGTTGCTATAACCATATTCCTACACTCCCTACTTATACCATATTTACCAAAGTTTGGCTTAATCCGAAGGAAAGCTCGGAAGAAGGTCACGACAAGCAATGCATTCTTACCTTCAACGGCCGCGTTATATGGGGCCGGTCCATTGTCATGACAACACGGTCAAGCTGCGAGACGCCCTCCACAATGCTGATTGCCGATTTGATATGATTATTATGGACAATATTCCATCAATCCAATACCACACAGCCTACATCAGCGTCAAAAAGGGTGATACTCTTTACTTGGACAAACTCTCCACTTAGGTACGAAAACATGGAGGGGCTATGCAAAGCTGTCTACGAAGTCTAGAAGGATTGTGACTGTGGCCCTAGCTCTACCGACTTGAAACCTCATCTCCAAAAGTTGCCTGAGAGCAAATCTAAAGCCGTACCGCTGTCCCAGACCCCTTCAGTATATCAAAGCTAATTCCTCTCTAGTAAGCATTGAGCTTGCACCGATTCACCGTTTCGACGGCTTTACCCCCGGAGAGGGCGCCATGGAGGGTGGGCTTCGTTGTGACAGGATCGTTACCAAGCAGAGGTTGATGGTAATTTGAAATGGAGGACATCAGTTTCATGCGACGTTCTGAAATGAGGCGCATCGAAATGCCCTTATTTGCCGTTCACTCAATGTCATGTTCCTTAGAGGACACCACGATCACTACTGAAATAGTTTGAAGGGGATTTCTATAGCTACCGTTCGCTTAGTCTGAGTAGTCAGAATTCAACATTCACACTCGGAGTTCGTGGGTTGTTACGTCGCCTGTCAAGATGGAGCCACGCTATGATCTTCCAGTGGTAAGTGCATAATCGTGAATATTGGGCACTTATTAGGCCGCTACTTTCCAATATTTGCTGCGAACACCGACCTTATACGGGATGGTGGATGTTAGGGTCTCCACCATAACCAGCTTTCGTTGAATATGGAGCGAGACAACGTATCTGATCAGCCAAAACCATGTATTAATACGTGCATTTTCCTCGAACGTAGTCTTATACACCCAAAGCAATTTTGAATCTCGCTTCAGGAGATCTTAGCATTGTTAGCTGAACTCATAGGCTCTTCTTTATCTATTTCTCGGAACCACAACTAGAATGGCTCTCGGATGGGATTCTATGCAACGTATATACCAACTCAGCCCATCCAACAGCGATGACGAAGAAGACGCATGTGAGTTACTCGACATTTAGCTTGTCTGAGGTCCCGTGGACCTCATTACTTGAGGAAAGCTCCATCCAGATTACTGCCCCACGCCGCCCACGGACAATATCTCAGGTAGCAATAAGGAGGATAAATACGATAATAAAGATGATGATGACAATATTAATACGTCGCCTTCGTTAGCTCTATCGGCTTTTTTCGGACCCTTCTTTAGACACAAAAGAGGCACTGGCCGAGCCTTTCCGACCAAGTTCACTCCCCCGACAGATTCGATTACCCCTACAGAGTTGTTTCGCCCTACAGCACTCAATCAATGCTATATTAGGTAAGAATAGCCCAGGGAATTTATTTTTCTTCAGACGACCCACGATTGAAACTAGACTCATGGAGGCATGTTACCAGATACATCCACCAGAATGACCCGCGAGCGATGCTCATCCTCACCGATGGTGCATGTTTGGGTAACGGACAGCCGAATCCCAGAGCGGGGTGGGCGTTTGTTCATGGACCAGGACCCACTGGCCAGCCACTGATCGTATCTGGTCGGCTAGAGAGCGAGGGTCCTTTTGGCGACGAGAGCATCCAGAGCAGCAACCGGGCTGAGCTTCGTGCGGTTATCGGGGCCCTGCGGTTTCGATTCTGGCCTGGCGAAGGCTTCAACAGCTTAACCATCGCCACCGACTCAGAGTATGTGGTCGAAGGATCTACAAAATGGGCCAAGACATGGATTCAGAATGACTGGAAGACGGCTGGAGGAGCGGACGTCAAGAATAGGGACCTGTGGGAAATGCTTCTGGGCGAAGTTGAAAAATTGAATGCTGGTCTTGCAATCCGTTTCTGGAAAATCCCGAGGGAGTGGAATGAAGTTGCAGACGGCGCCGCGAAGAGGGCCGCTGAGGAGGACCGGGTGCCCGCCGAGTGGACGACTAGCCTAGGGGTTTTGTGACGTAACCTGGCAATAGAGATGCGACGCAGTATTATATAAAGAGAGATGGTATTAGAATGAGTAGGATCCCCCTTGCACTTGGCGGTCGTGTTTTACCTCAACCCCGTTAGCAGGTGGCTGGGAATCATATAGTGAGACTCGCGGCGCTGATACTACTATGAGCACTTAATATCAGGCTACGGAATATGAAGGTATGGCCATATTCGATCAAAGTGCGCTAACTTCATCTACCTAAGCACCATAATTTATCCTGCGAGGCGTATCATAGTCGAGCAAGTAAGACTCACCATTAGCGAGAAATGGTATCTATGGGTATGGGGTATAAGAAATGATTTTATACTAGGGTGTTTCTTCATTTGAACAATCATGAACAATTATTGCTCAGAGGTTTCTAAGGCTTCCGAGCCATTACGTCCGACATGTACTCAACACCCAGCGTAGGGAAATATAACCAAGTCTCACGAACTGTCTCTTCAAGCTTCGGCAACACCTTTCTTGTCCAGTCCTTGAGCGTGCCGAATCTTCTCCTGTTCCGCCTGTGCCGCCTCGAGCGCAGCGAAGTCCTCGTCCTGGTTCTGACTGCCCTTGAATAGACTGTCGGGGAGCGCATTGAGAGCCTCTTCCTCACGGTCCAACTTGGAAAAGGTGAACCAAAATCCGAGGCCGCCGAGAGCCGAGATGATGGCGATGGTCATATAGAGCCATACGAGGTTAGGGTCCGTTGCAAGCGGGACGAAAGCCTGGCCAATGGCGGCGGAGAAAGCTTGCGCGAACCAGAAGAGACCGGTGATGACACCTCGCATGTTCTTCGGGGCCTTGGTGAATGCGTATTCGAGACCTGTAATCGAGGCGCCAATTTCGGCGAAAGCCAGGATAACGTACGCCGGCGTCTGGATCCAGACGATCAGCGGGGGTTTGTAATCAGCCTCAGTCAGGCCCAAATCTCCATTAGGATCGAGGATATCTTTGCAGTTCTCGACATATCCGTAGCCTGCTACCGGTCTGCATGGGGATTCCATGTAGATAAAATGTTGGATGATGGCGGCGACAATCATCGATATAGATCCGAGTATGAGACCACCAGTTATCTTCTTGATAGGTGTGAGATTAATTCCGACGCGCCTCAGGGCGGGGTAGAGAAACTTGTCCGCAATAGGAATGAAGATCAGTAGAGCGATGGGATCAAGGTTATTGACAACGTCATTAGGGACGCCATTGAGCTTCATGGTGGCAGCTTGGGAGACGAGGTTGTTGTTCAGCGTGTTGTAGGAGAGCCAGTAGATGGGATACCAGACGAAGACGGCGCAGGCTTTAAGACCACGGCGCACCTCATCCACCCAGTGGTCGTCGAAAGTCATCCAAGTAGGACGTTCGGATACGGGAATGTTGCTGGGCTTAACCCTTTCAAAGAAGTCAGCCGAGCGCAAATGCTTTAATGTGGTAGCCGGGTTGATGGACCAGCGGCCTTTCATTGATAAAACGATTAAACCGATGGCCTTTCCGAGGACCGATCCCGTTGGCGGGCGACGCGTGTACTTATTCTTAAAGGCAAGCAAAACCAAGGGGCAGAAGATAAACAGGATTGTGGGCAAAGTGAAGCTAAGCCAAAATCCTACGTATTTCTCTGCATAGACCATGGAGATCGACCCAACTAGGGATCCAATATTGATGAAGAAGTAATAGCGCATGTAAATGATGGAGATGGTCACGATGGGGTCGACGATAACGCGCTCGCCACTCTTTAGAACCTTGATGACGGCCCTTGGCTGTTCACTTTCATACTGCTCTGCAATCATGGGAGAGATGTTGGCCTTGAAGAATCCTACGCCAATACCGAAGAAGATCAAACCGACGGAGAAACAGCCGAGGGCGCCTTTAGGGTTGGCTATAACCGGAGGCAAGGTTGAGATGATGAGGATGATGTGACCAAACATGGCTATGCCGATAGCAACATGAATCGTCTTATATTTGCCCCAGTATGTATCGGCCAACCAACCACCTACGATACACAAAAGAAAAAAATTGTTAAGATCATTTAGATCAATTGATAGCATTAGGAGGGTTTCTTACCGAGCATTGGAAGTAAATAAGACCAGAAGCTGTTGAACAGTACTAGACCGGTAGAAGCTTGCTGACCTTGGCCGAGAGCACCGGCTTGTCCGTCGGTACCACCAGCGCCGGTGGTGGAACCCGGAGGAAGCGGCTGGGAGATGAAGTTGACGACTAATCAAAAATCAATTAGATCCACAAGTATAGAAATTAACGCAAATGCATTGAACTTACAGACAGCGGTGGTGCCATAGTAAGCAAATCGCTCGCAAAGCTCAATGAAAGCGATGGTATAGATAATCCAATTGATACGACCCTTGACGCGACGGAGAGTCTTAAGCTCATCTTCCGTGGGATATTCCTCGCCATTTGGTCCCCTAATATGCACTTCAATATCTGATCCCGATCCCGATCCAGTGTGAGCAATATCCGTTGACTTGGCAGCTTTCTCATCGACAATTGGCGAGCTGTCGTGAGCGGCCTCAACACCGTCGCGATTTGCGTCGGCGGACATGTTGAAAATGCGACGTAGTTCTTTTTTTTTTTTTTTTAGGATAACAAGGTTATTTATACAAGCATGGGTATCAATAAACCAAGTAATAAAAATAACGATGTAAGTATGAGGATATTATTCGAAGCCGGCGATGGACCAGCCTTCGAAGCAGATCAGCCAATATACCGGGTGCCGACGGTAAACGAAGGGAATGGAAATGGTGAGAGTAACGCGATCGGTGGGAGAGGCTAGTGATAAGGACTCAACTCCAATATGTATGAAATCCTTACGGTCAAGCCATGTTTTGCCCCTCAGCTTCCGTATCAATGTCACGGCGCTACCCACCAAGGTAGGACCCTTTGTCGTTCAGTTCCCACAGTCCCCAAGCTGGACTAAACTCGACAGGATAGCAGATGCTACCTTGGATCTTACCGGTATCCTGTCGCCTGGTGATCTTACCCTGATTGGTATCTCGCCTGGCGGAAGCACAATGTTGCCAAGCACGAACAATTTAGTCACGCCACTGTACTTCTTTTTGAGACAGGACTTGTTATTGGCTTATTTGATATTACCGTGCTGACACGACCCAGGGCGGAATGCAAGTTATGTATGAAGTAGGAAGCTGGATATGCAGCAGGTGAGTTTTTGAATATGAATACTTGAGAGGTTTCTAAACCTTCAACATGTTAAAGCTTCACGCTCGTGAGTTGCTAGTTTTATAAGCTATCTCATCGATGGATTACACATATTTACGCACTATTTACATCCTAAAGCATCAACGCCACAAAATAAAGTGCGACAAGCTTCGGCATCGGAATTAGGCTAGCAGTCAGGATCATATCCATGGATTTGACCAAGATTCCCCCCACGTCTAGCTCGCATTTTAATTCTCCGTAGGGGCACAAAATCACACGTAACGTCCAAGACTCCAAGCATACCATACAATAGCGTGCCGTTTGCAGACGACTGCGATTAGTCAGAGGGCGCGAATTAGCTTCCAACGGCCTTCCAGAAGCCTTCTCAGCATAGTTGCATGCAAACAAACAAGACACTGTCGCACGCCGCTGTCCATAGTCCTCCCGTTGCCTAGCTATCGCACCCAATCATGTATTAGTCGCGGCCGTGCCACCGCTCAGCTCATGGTTCCCTTTCGGCCCGTTCTAGTTGCTTACACGAACTCCACATAGGAGCGAGCTGTCAACCAGTCAATAGCGCACTTCCGGCAAGTCCCCGCCTTGCCCGCATAGGTGGAGATCCACACCTATGGGGAGAGGAAGCACGCGCAGCTAAGCTATCCCGAACTCCAGAATCAGATTGAAGTCTCGGCGCATTTCAAATATTGCTCTACCTGCTCGGTGAAGAAATAACGATGTCTGCCCGATACTCTATTTCCCATACACGCGCATAGGCACCAACAAAAGCTCATTTGAGCTTCCCAAATCGCTAGGCCGTTAAATCGATCGATGGCTTCAGTACATCCCGCCCCTGGGCTTGGCTTGGCGTAAGATTCATCGCCGGATTTGTAACTGCTATGGGAATCTAGAACCCGAGATGGCAGGGAGACAGAGATATCTTGCTTGGAAGATTTTTACGATCTTATGGGAGAATGATCTCGTGCTTGTATGTAATCCGCAATTGATGGTTCGCCTCTTCCTTGTGCTTATCAAGAGATGATCAGCAGATCCCGAGGCTTATCTTCTTGACGCCTTTGTGCAAATTTCCCTTACATTCCAATGATCGTTCCACTTCACCCTGTTCTGTTCAGGATGTATGGTATGTGAGTCATAATTCTTATCATTTCTAACATCTAGCGATAACGAGTCTAGAATCTCGTTTCTTCATCGCTAAACTTCGGAGATATGCGGAGATTAAGTCTTGAGCCACAGCCCTGCATCGGCAATTCATAACACAGCCGCTTTTGCTTGATCCCAAGTCCTACGAAGATTTCCGGTCATAATCCAGCACTATAACATGCATAATATATCGTGCTCCACTTACTCAATGTCGCTTAGATCAGCATCTCTCATCGCTTTCCTATAGAGGAACAAATCCGAACTCCGTTCAAGATGAGATGGAAATACGTAAAGCCGCCAGACTCAAAACGTATTGTTTTATAGATGCTTTATGCAACAGGAATCGGGCTTTTTAGAGTCGAATCTCGACTTGGCAAGCTGCATAGTTTAGGCCGTAACGACCCATTTCTCCCCGCCGCGTTTTACGCCGAGTGAGTGGATCACGTCCAGTTATTCTCAATGTAAAGACCGACGACGCCGTCTTGCCCCGCTAAAATACCGACGATTCGTCGAGATCACCAAACAACTCATCCGTACGAATCCAGTCTAGAAGAGTGAATTAGACAACTTGGAGGATACTAGAACCCATAGATCCCGACCTGTCCAGCATAGTGCTGGTTTGGATTTCCCCTAGATCCGCAGAGTCTCAACCATTAGATTTACCGTCCTTGAGGCTCTCCTACTCGAGGCGGGATGCCCCGAGGCTAGGCAGGCCGACGATAACCAACAATGCGCCTTATTAATACAAGAAGACACTTGGTAATTGTGATTTCACGCTCATTGATACGATTTCACGTTCATCGATATCGAATCCACCAACGTAAAAAGTCCCTCCCGAAAACACGCGGTTCATGATTTTAGTAGTAGACCAGGAAAGCGAATTGTATGCCTGTCGGGCACTGGCAAAAGATTTCCCGTTTGAACTGAATTCCCATGAGGTATAATGATCGGCTGAATACGCGGTCTGGAGCCCACATCGCGTTAAGTGTATATCATGATATTCTTGCATCACCAAGATGGTTATATAGCTCTTATGGCAAAAGCGAAAAAGTCTAGGGCATCTATATAAACCCCCATAATGGAATTTGCCAGACTGAATCATGAAGTCGCAGGGAGGAAAGAAATCTGCAAGAAAATAACCAAGGTCGAAAAGGTTGCTTATATCCATTATAAAATTGACGTTCTTGAATACGGCATTATGCCCAAGCGAACTTGGCGTGGCTCGTGGGGTAAGATATAGATGCATCGTCGGAAGCGCGCAGCTCAGCTCTAAAGGCGCGAGGAACGGGACAGCACCACGTGCTCTCCTGGCAAGCATTGTACCGTTTTTCCGTTCACTCAACTCGAGAGGCAAAACCACGATTTTGCCTCTATGGACCCCGCAATCTAAGATAGCAAGGCCAGCCCTATCGAATTCGCCTCTACGGACCGTGCAATGTATAGGTAAGACACCAAAGCTAACCGTATCGATTTTATCCAATAATATTATAGGCAGGCCAATGTGTATGCCAAGGTTTGTCGGAAGATAATGATCCCCCTCAGGTTCAGTGAGCGAAATGTCAGTGTCCCACCCATGGAATGCGTCAGGAGAAGTTGCGAGGCAAGGACCGCATACCAAGCTCGACGTCGGCAAGCCCAAGCCAATACCCCATGCTAGGATAGTGTGGTCATATGTGTTCCTTATAACTTCCTCCTGCAATCTGGTGAAGGCGTTTCGACCTTCGCCATAAAGTAGCGGCATATTTACACCCAACAATCCCAACAAACAGTAGGCAATATCTTCTTCTCTGGAGGTCTTGCGATTTGATGCCCATGATAGGCGCTCTGCGATAGGTAGACTCCGTGGATCTTTGCGGCCAAGGAGTACGTCTTGAGATATATTTGTTATGCTCGTGATAACTTCATGGAGGGTATATTTACACCCAATCTTTGTCCATGTCTTGTCGAAAAAGTCGGCCCTCTTAGGCGCTAGAAGCTCTTGCAGCGTCCATCCTCTTGTATGCCAGCGGCTGTGCCGGAAATTTTGGTCCTCAAATTCTAGATTCGGATGATATTCGACATCTGATAGGTAAATGATACATAAATCGGACGACTCATACCAGTGGAACATGGAATTAATGGCTATAACATTCAGCGGTACCGTACTAATATCGCATCATATAAAGTGGACGGAAAATACCTTCAGAAAGCTCAACGCTGCTTGATTTATCAATACAACACGTATCTACCCACGCCCATTCGTACCCTAGACCGGCGGCAAGATAGCAGAAGCCTTTAATCTTCTCGTATCCAGGTCCCTCAGTGAGGGATCTACTGACAAAAGCTTGATACGAAACTTCTTTTTCACCCCACATGTGAGATAGAATTGCATATCTAGGGATGTGAGAATCAAAGAACTCTTCCATCTGCATGGTCCTGCAGTTTAGAAGCCTCATATTGGCAGTTGAACCGGCGTTAAGTGCAAGATACGGCTGCACTCTAAACGAGGTATATGGATAGAATCTTGGAAGACGATGGGATGTTTGGGAGGTAAATATAAACAACCCCGCAAGCTTCTCGAGGTAGTTGGGGCCAGGTGGCTGGCATGCTTTACGCTCTCAACCACTCACGTTCATTATCGTAATTAAGGCTAACCGGCCAAACCCGTCTTCACACTTCAGCCAATGGCCGTTATTGCAATAAAGGAGGTTCAGCTTATACCACGCTGGATTGGGCGCGACGTCGCGCTGGATCCAATCCATATCACCAAATATACGCCCCGTAGGTGGATTACGACACAATATATCTAAAAATCGCTTGAGATATCTACAGGCGGCTTTTCTCAGGCTGCCACATGTCATTAAGTAGACGGCTAGCATTGACTCCATCGGGGCGCGCATCATCGAGAGAAGTTATACCAAGAAGCCTCATACCCATAGCCAGTTCTTCTGATAAGACTAGCAAAAGCCGTGTAAGTGACGATACCATCTCAAGATCGATCAAATGAAGGAAACTTACTATCAATACATCGTTCCACACCCTTCGAGCCATAGGTCCCTAGTGCGTAGAACAAGGGCCGGCCCACGCCTACGGCCGTGGCACCTAGACACTGTCACACAAGAGTTAATTATTGCTTCTTTAGGGAGAGGTGGGCCTCAGCCATGTCTCAGGGGGAGCAATAGCTCCCTTCTGATTAGCTCGACCAGGAGACTTAGTCCTGACTCCAAAGGCGGGCGGAGGCGGTGGGGAGAAAAGAAAAACCGATAATAATACGTACGATCGCCTTTAACACATCAGCGCCATCACGCAATCCTCCATCAACGAATATCTCGAGCTTCCCCAGCACCTCAGGGCAGTACGTCCGGATCTCGAGTAGCGTGGTTAACGCATCGGGCGCAGTATGTGCCTGTCTGCCGCCATGGTTACTGAGTAAAATGCCGTCACACCCGTATTTCAAGGCGAGCCTTGCATCCTCGGCGCACTGTACGCCCTTGAGTACCAATGGCCCGCCCCAATCCCTCTTGATCCACTCCAGGTCTGCCCACGACAGCCCCGGATCGAGAATATCCGGAGCCACGTGACTGCGCCGTCCGAACGCCGCTTGCTCGGCTGCTTCGTCAAGCCCTAGATCTAACGCCTCGGCAGCCTGTAACCGACGGTCTGATGTTCGCTTGCCGAGCACCGGCGTGTCGACCGTCACCCAGCAGCTGCGGAACCCGGCGGCTTTGGCGCGGCGGATGCGTGCGTCTGTGATGGACTTCTTGCTGTGTACGTAGAGCTGGAAGTGGAGCTGTGACGGCGAGAAATTATCTTCAAGCCCTCCCATTTCCCCTGCTTGCTTGCTACGAGCAGCAGCAATCTTCTGCTGTTCGTCCTTCAACGCGCCCATAATGTCCTCCATGGACACGGACGTCTCGCTGCTAATCAACCCATGGATCCCACGACGCGCAAGTCCGCGCACGAAATCCGTTTCATTGCCCGCGTGTCCGCGACCCATGAGCCCCATGGCCGTCGCGTAGAACGGGAACGGCGACGCGTGCCCTAGGATCGCGCTGCGCGGGGACACGTCCCGCACGCCCCGGAGTATGCGCGGCCGGAAGCTGACGCGCGACCAGGAGGACAGGTTATTCTGTAGCGAGAGCCCTGAATTAGAGGAGCTCGCGATGTAGGATAACACGTCCTGCGGCAACGCGCTTTTGGCGGCTGCTTCGAAGTCCGATAGGACTACACAGTGCGCGATGTGCGGCGGGCCGGTCTTGGCGGGCGCTGAGGAGGATTGCGACGACGAGGAGACCGGCGGCGTCGGCTCGCTTCTCGACGCCGATGCTGTCCCGAACAAGGCGGCGGCTGCGGGGTCCATGGTTCCGAGGAAGCCCTCCTTCGGCAGGTATTCCAAGACGTCTGGGGAATGGACCTTGCGGAACTCGGCTGTGGCGTCCTACTCATGGTGTTATTTCTATGTTACCTAGATAACGGAATGGGCGGAACTTGGGTTGAAACTTGAAGATTTAAACGTACTCGCCCGCCTTGTCTCAGCAGGATCGCTGCACCACCCGGATGCTGTCCCAGATACGAAGTCACGTCGTACACTTTTCCGTCAACGACGATCCAGCACGAGGATGTCGTGTTGTGCTTGGCGACCTCGTTGGTGGTTAATAGCATTATTCGCGTGCAGATCTATCCAATGCTATGTATCCAAACAAACGGCGCGGGGGGATATCCTCGGAAACAGATCTACCTATTATCTGGATTCTATCTGGGCAAGACAACGAGGGATGGGATCGGCTTTATGAGAAATCGGAACAGGGCATGCATTTTTGCTTGCACACCGCACTGCAGGATCTATCCCGAGCTCGCTTTCGTTTGGGTCGTGTCCTCTCGCCTCATCTCTTTGAATCGCCTGCACAAACGGGCCCGGTGATCAATGCCGTCGTATTCCCAACCCCGCAGCGTGGTAATCCGCGGTTTACCTATCTCCCCCATCGTCGGCTGGGATTGGCCTATCGGCTGCCGCAGAATGGATTTAAATGGGGACCGATTGGAGGATTGGCAGGGAAGCGAGGTTTAAAAAATCGAAGCCTTTGTGTGCGTTTGTTAACGCCGATCCGTTAGAATTATACTAACATTTGAATTACCTAGGCATATATAGTATATCTACTTAGTAGCTATCTGGACCGATGGGAATGGAGACGTTTGCTATGAACTTGTGAGTAATATGTAGGATTCACAAGAGCCAAGCAAGCGGATAACACAGATAATTGTGTCACTCAGGTTCGTATGTCGTGATACCCCTGTCTCCCGACAATCGCCTTAGGCACTCGTCGCCTTAAAAGTTTTGAGGATCGATACCTATGAGGTCGGCATGAGACGTCTAAGTACTACGTTGTAGGTACGACGTCTCATGAATCTCATTTCAAACGCCACGTGTATCCCGAAGGCTCTAGCGTGTTCTCATTCCTTTTTGACGCTTTCCAAGGTTACTTATTATCTTGTAGCCCTAGGCTGAAAGACATTATTACTTTCATGAGTATTCAGCATCGATTGATGACGATTAGCGATTACACAGCAAGGGGGGAGAATAATGTGTATTGATAGCCTCGGGAAGATTGAAAAACTTTGGAGGCTACCTAATACATGCTGTTGTTGGATAAAGCTCGCATTGATCATATTGTAAATTGAATGTGAGGTTGAACAAATGGTGCTTAGAGAGTGCGCTAAAAGTTCGCTCAGGAGTACTCGAAAATAAAGGCATTAGAAGGGACAGAATTTGGACAAGTCCAACCACAACATAACAACACCCTTGGGAATTGAAAATCTTCTAGTTTCGACCAGGGTGCATTAGGATCGATCCTGGCTCTTATTGAGGCGAACATATGCCAATATACCAGTAGACTTGCCAATCAGGGTTGGATCCCCTATGATTTACAAAGGATGAATCACTACTAGATAGAATAATGTAAAGAACCTTTTGCTTCAATTGCTCTCTATGAAGGAAGTACCTAGCGAGGTATAAACTCAAGGGGAATCAGCCATCTTTTATCTGTATTCGGGAGTGAAAAGCAAAATGTCTATGGGTGCTGCATGGTTCTTCGTCGAAATATATTCATGCTCCCGCCCTAGCCAACCAACCATCCATATCGACCCCTTTCGTAACTTCATGTGGCAAGCCGCAACTGAGTGCTCAAATCGCATGACGAAGCGATGCTTACTGGACCATAACTTCTTGGGGCTTAGACGAGCCGCCAGCGGGCTTCTCGTCGACCTCCATAGCATCATCGCCACCCTCGACGGCTTCGCCCTCGACTTCCTCCTCAAGTTCATCCTCACTCTCATTCTCGAGGTCGACACTGCCCTCGTCAGACATCTCGTCTTCCTCAGCGGGCTCGCCGTTCTCCTCAACGCCAGCCATCTCCGCATCGCCGTCGGTAGTGGCCGCAGCGGCGCTAGTCTCGCCAGCGTTCTCGGCTACAGCTTCAGCGCCCTCCTCTTCCTCAGCATCCTCGTCAAGTTCCTCGGCGCCGTACTCGTCCTCGTCGGGCTGGAGATCGGCCTCAGGTTGCTCAGGGGGGAACTCGGGAGGAGCAGATGCCTCGGAGTCCCTGCCGAATAGGTTAGTATAGGGTATATAGATAGAATAAGAAGTATAAACGTACCACTTGATAGCGAAGCGGGTGACTCGCGGCTTGTCAGCGAGGACGTTGCGACGGATCTTCTCGACGATGGGCTTGGCCGGGGGGTCGGCGTTAAGCTCGTCAGTCTCGTATTCGTTGTTGACATAGTATCCGACGCGAACGAATTCGCGACCGTCGTACGAGCAGGTCAGGAGGACGACAGTTACACCGAGGATGTCTGCGTCGGGGATTCGGGTCGTCTTGGGGGCATCGGCCTCGAAGACGAACTTGTTGACGCCGACGGGGATAGGTCCGACGAGAAGAGAGTCGAGCTCCTGGTCATATTGGTCGCTGTTGATTCAAAAGTCAACAAGTAGAACATGGAGAAATGCAGGCGGCAACTTACGAAGTAGCGGAACCAACGTAGGTCAACTTCCACTCCAGATCTAGGCCATGGTTAGTCTATTCGGCACTGGAGTAATGCAAATAAGATATTAGAATGGAGATCCGTACCCTTCTCGAGCTGCTCTAGGCACTCAAAGGTAATCTCGAAGACATAGTTGTCGGTGAACTTGGCGGGGTTGTTCAGGATATTGACGCCGAGAAGAGATACGACCGACATCTTGACGATTTAGCTGTCTGACTAGTGTATGGTGCGATCTCGCTAAATCTGTGGTCTGGAATCTGAATAGGAGGAGAAAAAGATTAGATGTTCAAGTGATAGATGTAATCAGAGAGACGACGAGGGATTGTGGGAGGGGAGATCCGTGTATGGGGAGGAAGAGTTGGTCGTTGGGCGGGACTCTGAGAAGTTGGCGGTGGGCGATGTCTCTGATGTTTATTTTGCGACGAAGCCCTGGGTACTAGCTAAAGTGCTAAGTCACTTTTCGCGGGCTGAGCAGGGGTCCTCTTTTTGAGAAGTGGACGCGCTTTCCTGCAGAAAGCGCGTTCAGTGCTTGCATCGGGCAGGCGGTACCATACCTGCCTGGGCAGATCATAACCTTATTACATTAAACGTCTGTGCGTTCTATGTACCTACCCTGGCACGGGCAGGGGAATGGATCAACTGGAAATGCCTGGAGTCTGTTGAGGGTGGTACGTGCGGTGCCCAGTGCGTGCTATTAAATTGTGGGGTTCAAGTAGGTAACACCTAAGGTATCCACCTGTGGCTGGGGATAGGAAACTTGAACGCTGGTTTGAGCCGCGCTAGTCCTTCTCAAGTTAGATGGCGACTTGAGATCTTTGATAGCAAAGTTGTTTTTTCTATCTCTGAAAGCTCCGAACAATTGAAACCTTTCTCCTCGATCTTCGGGCCTCCTCAATCGCGCGACACAACCACACACTCTCTTTATCTGTGTCGATTGTGGACAATAGCCTTGAATTGACATCCACGAAACCACTGCACCTGTCACATCTTATATTGATCTCCTCCCATTAATCGTCTCTACGCGTTCTTCCGCTAATGCTGCCGAATCGCTTGACGGGACATACGATTCGGTTCTTCTAACTTATCTTAAAAAGACTTTCGACTTTCTCATCAAGTGGTGAACCTTGGAATATAACACTTCCTTCAACAATCTCAATGCAGAAAGGTTGAAGAAGGACTAGAAACCCGATTTTTACGTCAACTGTACGACCGTTACGATTAACCTAGACACCCAACAGCGCATCCATTGCAAGTCATACGACCGACCGACCGCCCAACGTCGATACTGCGCCCGCATCTGCATCGCGAACCTTTCGCACCATGGCTTCGGGAGATTCGGGAGACGCGTTTGCCCACCAAGGCGGTGCTCCTACGTGGAATGCGGGTAGTTGGAATGGTGCTTCAGAGAATCAGTCCTCAAATAATGAGAATAGCGATCAACATGCGCAAGTCCCTATTGACCAAGCTCCTCCATCCCCTGGTGATGCTTCCGATGATGAGGATGGTGGAGAATATGATCCGGAGTCCGTTACAATCACTACCCTTCCGGCACTCTCTGCCGTGGATCGTCCTGCCTCTAATTCTCCTCTTCCGTCCAAGAAGCCTAAGACGGCAGGAGGCTTTATCGTTGACAACTCCTCTGATGAAGAAGATGATGCTACGCCACCGGCTCCGGCCGAAACATCTAACTCCTTAAAGCCTATACCCTCAGAAACGCAGCCCCGACCTTTCAACAATTCACCTCTTCAACAAACCACCATATCCCAAGATGTTGTCAATGACGGCCCTACTCAAGTGAGCAGTGGCCCTGTTCCTGAAACTGCCTCAAACGCTACACTCGCTGCTGCAACGCGATCCAGGCTCCCTACTGATTTTGTTGGCATACTTGAGGATCGCATTAAGGAGGACCCACGCGGAGACCTTGAAGCTTGGTTAGCTCTAATTGATGAGCAGAAGCGACGTCATAATATTGAAGATACACGAGCCGTCTACGAGCGCTTCCTAAAAGTGTTCCCACAAGCTGTAAGCATTCCGAACCCTACAATCTCTTATGGGCAGGTTACTAATTAATTCACAGGCAGAGATTTGGGTTGCATATGTTGACATGGAGTTGAGTTTAGATAACAGCCACGAAGCCGAGTCGATATTCACCCGTATGCTGCTAGAGATACCGAACGTTCAACTATGGACGTCATATCTCAATTACATCCGTCGCAGAAATGACCTGAGCGACCCGACGGGCCGGGCCCGGCAGACCATTAGCCAGGCCTATGAGTTCGTTCTCGGCACCATCGGTCAGGACCGAGACGCGGGTAGCCTATGGCAGGATTACATACAGTTCATCAAGACCGGACCCGGCCAGATTGGTGGTTCGGGTTGGCAAGACCAGCAAAAGATGGACGTCCTGCGTAAAGCCTATCAGCGCGCCGTATCAATTCCCATGCCCAATGTGAACGCCCTGTGGAAGGAGTACGATCTATTCGAGATGGGACTCAACAAGATGACAGTAAGTAACTTTTCATCGTTTCGAGCCCCCAGATGCCTAACTAAGAAATCCCAGGGACGGAAGTTTATTCAGGAACGATCTCCTTCGTACATGAGCGCGAGAAGTGCAAACACACATTTGGAGAACATCACACGTGGGCTCCGAAGAACCACCTTACCTCGTCTCCCTCCAGCTCCCGGTTTCGAAGGCGACCAGGAATATCTTGAGCAGGTTCGGCTGTGGAAAGCTTGGATTGCTTGGGAGAAAAGTGACCCTCTCGATTTGGCTCGCGACGATCCGGATACCTATCGACAACGTATTCTCCTTGTCTACAAGCAGGCATTAATGGCATTGCGTTTCTGGCCGGAGATGTGGGTTGACGCGGCCGAATGGTGTTTTGACAACAATGTTGTCGGCAAAGATGGTCAAGACATAGGTCTCAAATTTCTTACCGATGGTCTCGATGGGAATCCGGAAAGTCCTCTATTAGCTCTCAAGAATGCTGACCGTATCGAGTCTACACAACCCCCGGGTGAGGATGACGCAGGCAAGGCCGCTCTAGTCGCGGCTGTGAGAAAACCATGCGATCGCGCCCTCGATACGCTCTACGATATGGTCAAGAAGCTTAAGGATCAAGAAGCTACGGCCATAACCAAGATCGAAAAGGATGCCGCTCTCGATACCACAACCACGACCACAGGAGACGAAGATGCAGATGAGGACGAAGGTGAAATACAAGAGAAACCGTCTGCGGAAGCCATGAGGAACCTTAAGATCAAAGCCATACGAGATGGTTTTGCTGTCCAAATACAGATGCTATCGCAGCACATTTCTTATCTCTGGATTGCGCTTGCACGTATCCATCGAAGGATCCAAGGCCAGGGCTCCTACAAGAGCACTCCTGCGGTAGGCTTGCGAGGTATTTTTGCGCAAGCCCGATCCAGAGGCCGTCTAACCAGCGATGTCTACGTCGAAACCTCGCATATGGAATGGAACATCTACGGTGACGAAGTCGCTACTAGAATTTATGATCGTGGCTCCAAGCTATATCCGGACCAAGAGGATTATGTCGTCGAGTATTTGAAACACCTTCATAAAAAGCGCGATTTCACCAGTAAGTGCAAACCAATCTGAGCCATATAAAAGAGTCCCGCTAACATTCACAGATGCTCGAGTTGTCTTCTCGCAAACCGTCCAACGGTTTAGAGCGAAACCCGAACTAATCCCAAAGTTGAAGCCCATCTACGCCTACTTTCACAACCACGAGGCCCGGTTTGGCGAGCTAGCGCAAGTCAAAGATCTCGAGAAACAGATGGGCGAGCTATTCCCAGAGGACCCTAGCCTTGCGCACTTTGCAGCCAGGTATACTACTGATAAATTCAATCCAGTCACGGCTCGTGTTATCGTTTCACCGGCTAGACAGATGCGTCCGAAATCTATTATGCAATCCATCGAGCAGCTGCCAACCTCCGCCCGCAGCAGCCCACATCCCGCGCCACAGATGGAGCGAACTCCCCAGCCGCAGTTCTATCCAGCTGTCAACTCTCCCAAACGCCCGTTCCACCCCGACGACCAGGACGAGTATCCGCCCCGCAAGGTAGCCCGCGGCGCTTCACCACTTAAAGGTGCGGCTGGTCGACGACTCGATCAGCAACGCCGAGCGCAACAGGGCCAAAGTACTTCTTCATATACTGCTGCTCCCACTCCCCTTCCAAGGGACGTAACTTTCTTCCTCGGATTAATCCCCCCGGCCGAGGCTTTCCGTGGCAACCACTTCAATACAGCCGGTGTAGTTCGACTAATCCAAAACACAACCGTGCCCAGTTATAACGAGTGGAGGGCTCAAGGGGAAGGCGCATCATCGCATGCACACACTAGACAGGCGTCATCCGAGTATCAGCCTTACCCTTACTCCTCCAATCGAGACTCACCGGGCCCATCTGGCCGACCCGCCAGTCCTTTCAATGGAATGAACCGAGGTATGGCCCAGGCCTCCGCACCTTACCGCAATTCACCTTTACGACCCGGTTCGAGCGGATCGTACGAACCGCCCCCCGCTATCTACCAAGCTGGCGCGAGCGGATTCAATCCGTTGGCCCAGAATCCCGTACCTGGAAATGCTGGCTTCAATGGCTGGCAAGGAGGTTACGCGCCGCCGACGCAGTATAACACGGCGCCGACCCAACAACACCCGCAGCAATACGGCGGATATTACTAGATTCGCGGGATTCAGCCTGATGTGTTCTTGAACAGATTACCGTAGTTATAATGGCACATACTTTTGTTGCCGCCCTAATTGGAACTTTTCCATCAAGTCAAACAGACGTTACCATTCATGGCGTTGTAGTGGGGGAATCTGCACTTCACGACCCACGTCTAAATGCATTTTCTGGCGTTTTATTTCTCTGGGTTATCCAGAGATACCAGAGAGGGCGGGAATTGGCGGGATCCATATTGAGATGCTTGATACTTGGTAGTTAGATCTCACTCTATAGGGTCTTGTCTCTACAAGCCGCGTCAAAACCGGCGCGGCCGCAAGTATTCAATGATATTATTTACAGACAGCACCGCGTGTTTCCTGGTCCGATACAATAGTTGAGGGTTAAGTAATTCCTCCTCGGGTTACACCCCATCCACCTACCGTAGTACCGAAAGTAGACAGACGTTCCAGTACTCAATGATGGAACCCCACCTATCAAATCCCATGGTGATGTAATCCAAAGATAGGCAAAACAGCGAATAGGCGACGCTGACTAAATAGATGCTCGTGAACAAGTAAATATTTACTACTAATAACAGAAGCCTTACGGGGTAACGTCCCTCTACAGACGCTCCTGGATTTCTCTAACGCTATGTTTTAAACTACAAAGAGGAGGCGCGCACCGGAGTTATCGTTTTGTTTATATAGGAATTACCATAGGAGTCATGGTCAATTGGTAGAATGTTTAACATCCACGAAGTTCTACTATAACTCGAGCGTGGCTCGATATAGCTACCCATGCCTACAGGTGTATTCATATCTACTTTATCTCGTTCCCAACTTTACTAAACGTCGTAGTCCCGATCTTGACCTGCAGTTAGTCGTAACCCCTTAGATCTTTATATATGCTACATCCACACTAGCATCGGCTCGCTATTTCGAGCCCATCAATAAATATCCATATATCCCATACGATCCACGGTCAAGACTCGGTACTAATCTCTATGGTTTCGCGTATGGAGTATCTACGAGATATACAACCACCTTAGACCTTGCGGCTTGTGATCTATTATACATAGACTTGTAAGTAGGTACACGAATAAGGAGGTCTAGAGACTTTAGATAATTCTATCGCGCTATTGTGATATGTCACTTCTAGTGTAACCAACCGCCAGCGGGTAACGGCATATAACCTCCATGGATATGTATAACCCACACAAGACGTTCTTCTTAGTTTCTAGCGCCGTGTAAGCCATAAACCACACACCGTCTATCAGCGCTAATTATCCCATGATTCGAATGGATCCACAGACATATCGTGAAATCAGTCATGTTCCAATAGAGCCAAAGACTCTGCATGTCCTTAGTATTCCATGCATCCCTAACGCTTATTTCAGCGGATAGATCTCTAGAAGTATGATATTTCTTTCAAGCTCATCGATCCGAAGAGTTTGGATACGTGTTTTAAACGTCTTGTCTCAAATAGCTCTTGCATAGTAGCAAGTGACTCCCTTTCAGCGCCGCATTCAAAACGGCTCTTGTAATTTATGCCGAACTCTCCTTGTCTACCTCTCTGGGACAATTGATATACGAATTTTCATACCCATCTAAATAGGCCATGTGGCTTTATTGAATATTTACTCACTCAACTAATTATATATTCAAATGCTTTAGGACACCGGGATGAGAATATTCTATAATACCTACATATGTATGAATGCTGTCGCTGTTTGCCTGTTCCCACACGTTTTCCCTCCAACCTACAAACGCTGTGAGACGTTGACATGGTCTGTACGCACTGTACTTACCGCACTCGTGTGACACCTCATTCAACGAACTGCCAGTGTAAAATTGTCAAACGTATGTGGTATATATGCGGGTTGACTTCCAAGTTAATTCGTTTAGTTTATTGCATGTGCTAATCCAGCCTATCACCCGGGCATTTAGTATCAACATTGAAGTGATTATTCCATACAATAGTAGAGTTATACTTAGAGTTATTCGAGTAGGCACTTTCCTCTACCAATCTTGGAAGGAACCCGGGTCGTTTGCCTGTTTGACCTCATCGCTATTGGACTTGAGGTAGGCCCTGCCCCCTAGTGACTTGCTTCCGCAGACTCACCAGTTGACCGCACTGTCGCCTCAGGTTCCAGGAAAACTATTTAAATAGGCCCAGAATCCTACTTACTCTGACTTGATCTCCTTCATACACATACACACACACACGAAAAACACACACCACACATACAATCTTCTCAATCTTCCACCTTGATCTACTCAACCTTACAAACCAACCAACAACATCACTCCGAACCAAAAACTGAAGGTAAGCAAAGTTTTGATACAATTACAATACTTCCAGCCTCAGCCCAAGCAACCTAAGATTGTATCTCTCTCCCTGGATATTCCTCTTGCTGCCATTTTGCAACATCCCCAACCTCACTGCTCATTATTCCACCTACATGCAAGTGCATGCGTTACACTTTCAGGTACGTATTACAAGGGTAGTGCTCCTTCTATTACTATTATAGGTGGATATCTTCCTCCAGGTGACCTTTGTCGGGCCTTCCTACCACCCTATTCAAAGCCTTGCCTTCTACCCATATCCCCAACCCAACGTTGAAGCTTCAATGTTGACTTGTACGTTCCCTCATACATCTAACCATATCAATAAACAGCATCAACACCTGTATTGCCACATCTTGCCACGCCTTTTCCATTCCCATCTGATTCCTGAGCCAACTCTTTTTACCTCTCTCCTGCCCTCCCCTACTTACAGACAACAAGATAACCTGGACTAACGGTAACAACAACAGGTAAGCTCGTCTATCCCTCTTCAAGTCCAAATCAAGCACCTACTATCTTTTTCCTCCTCCTGCCACCTTTACACCTTTACCTCATCCTCCCGAGCTCCGTTTTCTCAAACCAAGCACATCATTCTACAGGTAAGTGGCACTGTTCGGTTACAAGAAGGTGCTGCACGCGAGTCGCAACGAGACAGGTGGACAACACAGCTGAATGATGACTGTTTTACTTATCTCAGACAACTCTCAAGTTGCATAACCTACCTGCCCACCTGCCACCGCCATATCATCTTCTAATCCTATCATCCATACTTGATTCACCTCCCGTTTCTCTCCTTCCTCTCCTACATCAAACATCAACACAACAATCTCGACCGCCAACTCTTCCGGTGTCCTAAACCCCAACCACTGCCTACCAACACGTAATTACTATCCTCTCTAGAGATTACACCGCTGACAGACTTGTGGTCCGTAGGTAATATTTTGCATGCCCATTTCTTCACCTTCATCTCTCGCCAACCCTTCTGATTCATCACAACTGCTTTCTTGTTCGGCTGTCTAGACCTGTCACCCACTGACATCAAACAGTTTGCTAACCTGAACTGGAACATACGTGCAGGTGAGTACTCCTCTCATAGTCATTCCTGTCTAACCATACCCAAATCCTTTCCCATCCACAAGCTACTTCATTAGGTGCCCTGTTGTCCCCCAGCGCATTCCCCAGATAGCCCTACATCATTACCCAGGAGACTTCCCAAATAATTCCCACTCCTCTGCCGCCTTCCCGTCTTTCACCTTCCCGATTAATTGAAAGTTCCACCAGTCTCAGCCCTACCAGCGTTTTTGTGCTACCGTGGGTAGAGTACCTGAGGCGGGTAAGCTTGTCGTACAACCTGACTCCCCTCTACACTCACCTACATCTTGACCACCTCGTCTGTCCACCACCTACCTACAACAACCAGCCTCTCCATCTCTCGCATACTTTTGCCAACTAACCTACTTAATCAACCACTTCAATCCCATAATTCTTCGGGAGCATAATTCGGGTTTCCACTCAACTAACATCGCATACAGGATCGCAACCAACTTCTGAACGACAGAACAACCTTTGCTTTCGGGTACGTCATGATCTCTCTTTCTTATCATACCCAGTCCCCCAAAACCTTGTCAATTCCTAATCCAATCACGTACCCTAAGATAGTACTTACCAGACTCAACTCCGCATCACACATCCCACGCACTACGCTCGCATTGATTCACTCTCTGGGCATGAACCACTCCCCCTATCCTATCCTTGAGTACCATAGCACTGCCTTTTCATTCTACCTACTCCTACATATTCACCTTATATAATTCGGACTATTGCCGCAAAAGTCTTGTGGATATTCCCATCATCCTCTGCCTGTGTCATTCTCCCCACGTGCCCAAACTCTACGCCTTCGGATCTACTAACTAAATCTCGCAGATTCCGAAGCATCACTGAACATGTCCGATAAAGGATCTGTTCGTGGCTCAGCCACTTCTGCTGGTTCTCGGCACGGATCCCAGCAAGGATCTCGACCTGGATCCCCTACCCGAGGATCCGCTAAACCTTCCGGTTTCCCCAAGGGCATGGGCTTCGACCCTGCTCGTCAGCGCCCCCAGCTGTCGGCCGCCGAGCTGGTTGGCAAGCGTGTCGATCTGCCCGCTGATGCATTCAAGAAGGTATGTTTACTTGTTTCTGCCGCAAGGTCCTATTCGTGGTCATTAGCTAGAGAGCACGTGTGCAGTAGCTAACAGATATCTTCAGGGCAAAGATGAGACTCGTTTCGCTGCTCGCCCTGGTTACAACAACCAGGGTAAAGCGGTGAAGATGCAACTCAACATCTTCCAAGTCCTCAGCTGGACTGATGCTGATATCTATCAGTATGATGTAAGTTGATGATGCATTTGCCTCTGTCTGCCCACCTAATAATTTCTATAGGTCGAAGTCACCCCCAACTTGAAGAAGTCAGATTCTCTGGTGAAGAAGGTCTGGAACACCGAGACGGTGAATGAAGCCCTCCGCGCAGTCGGTGGCATGTGGCTCTTCGATGGAAGCAAGCTCGCATGGTTAGTTATCCTGCAATCTAGCGACTGCGGTATATCGGCTCACATATTTCAGGTCTTCCAAATCGATTGATCGCGGAGAAACTCGCCTTACAGTCGATCTCGACCATCTGAAGGAAAAGGCCCCTCACGAGGACATCGCTAAGAAGGTCGCCCAGAAAAACAGCATCTATCGCATGACGATCCGCCAGACAACCACGATTCGCCTGGCCTATCTCAAGGGCTACCTTCAGGGCAGAACCTCCTGGGACACTCACGTTCTTGAGTGCATGAGTGAGTTTGCTGAGCTATGACTGCATCCCACAAATGATTTTCACTAATCGAGCATCTGTAGACTTCTTTGACCACTGCCTTCGTCAGTTCCCAACGGAGAAGTGGGTCATGATCAAGCGAAACTTCTACGACCCTCTAGGTCAGGCAGGCAAGCTAGGTGAAGACCTTATCACAAACCAGGGGGTTTACATCGCGCCACGACTCAGTGAGGTAAGTGCATACAATTCTCAGTACACTGCGTTCCTGGTTGCTAACGAAACTTAAACTAGTCTATCAACAGAGGTGGCACCGGCCTAGCTATCAACGTCGATCGATGCCAGACGGCGTTCTGGCCTGTTGATAGCTTCGATCAGCTTGCGCTCCGTATCCTCAATGGATACGGCAAACCTGATTGGGAAAATGGTAAGTTCTGCAAGGTTAAGTAGGAGTACGGTATAGAATCTAATGCAGTTGCTACAGCGGATGAGCGAGCCATGGAGAGGCTCATGAAGCCAGTTCCGGGACGAAACAAAGAGGGCCACAGCGTCTGGGTCGCATCTGAAGCGTTCCAGGCTATACAGAAGCTAGTCAAGTTGAGATTCTTTGTGGTCCATCGAGGCAAAATCGACAAGCCGAAGCTATACACCTGTGTGGGCTTCACGTTTTATCAGGAGCACGGCCAAGATGGGTCGAATGCGTACACGTGCGAATTCGATAGAATATCCCCCGATGGAACGGTGACCCCAATCACCGTCTATAAGCACTATGTCGATCGTTGGGATGTCCGTCTGAGATATCCCAAACTTCCGCTCATTAAGACTCGTGGTGGGCAGTTGTTCCCTATGGAGCTGTGCAACAGCGCGCAACATCAGCGCTACACCCACAAGCTAAATCCGATACAGGTTTGTTTCCCCGAGTAACTTAATAATTCGTCTTAAAACTAACCTCTCATCTAGACAACGGATATGATCAAGATGGCGGCGACCAGACCTCCCAAGCGTAAGGAAGACATCCTCGAGGGCACAAAGTACATGGAATGGGATCAAGACCCATACCTGAAGGCCTTCGGTATCAAGATTAATCCGAACATGCTTGTCACCGATGCCCGCCTTCTTCCGAACCCGCAGGTGAGCTTCAGCACCAACAGCGTCAACCCGGGTGTATCTGGGCGCTGGGATCTTCGCGGCAAGAAATTTATCAAGACCAATACCGATAGCCCGGAGGTCCCCCTGACATCTTGGGGATTCATCGGCTGCGGCACTGAGGCTGCTAGCTGCAAAGCGGGCGAACTGGAGCGATTTGCCAACAAATTCTGCCAGATCTACCGAAACCACGGCGGCAGCATCGGGAAAGCCCCCTACTCTGCGGTGCTTCCATGGAGCGTTGGTGATGCAGGCAAGATCTGCGAGAAGTCCTGGGTCCTCATCAAAGAGCACTTCGGCAAACTGAATCCGCAGCTGATTTTCTTCGTCCTACCATCGAAGAATTCCCTAGTCTACGAGCGGATCAAGAAGAACATGGACTGCCGATTCAACATTGTTTCACAATGCCTCCAAGCAACCCACGTCAAAAAATGCCAGGATCAGTATATCAGCAACGTTGCGATGAAGGTCAACAGCAAGCTGGGTGGTGTGACGTGTCAAATCTCCCACCCCGACCCCAAGATGGCGGCTCGCCCGCCCTTTTGGGTCAAACCCACTATGATGATTGGCGTCGACGTCTCCCACGCCGCTCCAGGCAGCGAGCAACCATCCATGGCCGCTCTCACGATCTCTTTGGACAAGCATGCGACTAAATATGCAGCGGCATGTCAAACAAATGGCTGGCGCCGAGAGACTGTGATGCCGGAAACCATGCACTTCTTGCTCACCAGACTTGCGAAGCATTGGGGCGGGCTCAACCAGGTCGCACCCGCGCACGTTTACTACATGCGCGACGGCGTCTCAGAGGGACAATTTGAGGACGTTATCAAGACAGAAGTCAACGAGATGCGACGAATCTTCCGAGAAGTTGGCTTTGGTGCTCCTAAGTTCACCGTCATCGTTGCAACGAAGCGTCACCACGTGCGATTTTTCCCGAAGCCCGGTGACAAGACCACGGGAGACCGTAACGGCAACCCGGTACCCGGTATCCTTGTAGAGCGAGATGTCACCCACCCTCAACATTTCGATTTCTACCTGTGTTCACACGTCGCAATCCAGGGTACTGCTCGTCCTGTGCACTACCAGGTCATCCTTGATGAGGCCGGCGTTCAGCCCAACGACCTTACCAAGATGATCTACCAACAGTGCTACCAGTACTGTCGCTCTACGACCCCCGTGTCTCTACACCCCGCGGTTTACTACGCCCATCTGGCATCCAACCGCGCACGTTCCCACGAGAATATTGCCTCCAAGCAGAAAGAGTTGGGAATGGGTAAGAGCGGCCACCCAGTTGCTAAGACATCAGAAGAAATCTACGAGGAGGAGCATGAAATGACAGCTCCGCCTCTACTACCCATGTCTAACAACGTATCCACCACTGAGATGATCAAATTCATCAATACCACTATGTGGTACGTCTAAACATCTCTTGCTGGTACAACAGTGCATGGTCATACCAAGCACATGTTATTTCATAGGGTATCTAAGCACTTCTCTCGGTTTCGGCTATTCGGTTTACGGTAATGGCGAAGTTTGGTAGCGCTTGTGGCGGATGGAACTCTCGACGTCACAGCCTTCCTGATTTTGCCCCTCAACTTCTTTCAACGTTCTTCTTCACTCTGCTATATTTTCCATTCTTGCCAGTAACCTGGACCGATTGGGGATGTTAGTCTCTCTAATTCCGACGATTGAGGTAGTAGTGCGATGATTTCTACTCGAAACATCCACTAGCTACTGAAAATTCTCGCAACGGATATGACTCTCTCCTCATGATTAAGTGTGAACCGTAACGTCACGGTTCCACGGATTTCGTCGCCTTTGCATTCTCAATTTACTTGTACAACACGCAAATTTCTCCGAAAGGTCGATATCGGGGCACCATCTACTTCTACTCATTACCTCGGGCAGCTACACAAGAGGGATGGCAAAAACACTCGGATTCTGGTCTGAGCTAGGGATAGGTCGGTAGCTAGATAATCGTACCTTAATATTACGCCTTGTTAATGAACTTCTCATCGCTATGTTAAATGTGACTTGGTATCTTGTAGCTAATGATTCCCGACTCGAGTCCACCAACTAGTAGAATAACAGCTAGAACCACGTAGACATTTCTTACTAGCGCCAGGCGAATGAATGCTACGAGTATGATATTGATGAAAGCAAGAATTTGGTTAAGAGGAGGACTAAGATATGGAAATAAAGATATCTGGGTACCCTATCCCAGGGGTTACTGTCTAGATAAATACTAGGTATCCGGACTAGGTGCCGGGATGCGGAAAGGAGAAGCCTAAGGGTGCCCCTTTGACTACATTTTGATGTACGGAGATTTCTTGACTATTTAATAGGGGCGAAGGGGCAGAAAGCGATAAATGGGCTATATAGGTGACTTCTACGCTCCCTAGACGTAAATAGATTCATCATTACCACTTCCCCTTTTTGCTCCTTTTACCCCTTTTCTACCCCATATCAAATCATCACGTCAATCCCATCGAAATTCAGAGGCGGAACGGCCGATTATATTTCTGCTAGACTAAAAGTTGAATGCACACATACATATGCTCCCGTTACATCCCATCGCAATTATACGGCTTATGAAGACTGATTAGCCTAGCCACAGCATAGGTCAGTAGTCGTCGCCATGCCTATAAATATGCTAAGTCTAGCACCAACACATATTACATATAGTCAATGGTAACTCACAGCCATTATACTACTACTCATCATATCGTGATATATACCCAACTTAATTATACACCATCTCAAAGCTTCACCCACGTACCCCAACGCCCTCCCACCTACCCCTGGAGTAGACCCACTCGCATATGACCCTTCCCGCCCCTATTCGCACGGAAATAATACGGCACCAGCACAATCTCGCGCTCTTCACCGAGACGATCACTCAATTTCCCCGCGTGAGCACCAGGTCCCGTCTTCGGCCAGGGCCCCACGACCCGCTCCCAGCACTTCGTCCGCAGCGCGACGTACTCCTCGCCCGTGGGCTCGTGGACGCGCTTCTCCTCCGTCACGGGGCTGTCGGACTTGATGGCGATATCTTTGAAGTGGTTCTCTTCCCACGTGTTGTCTACGTCTTCCGCGCAGTACACGATGGGGCCGCGTGCGAGGGTTAGGGTCCGTTGGTTCGTGTACGGGTGTGGGAGGATGTGGCGCGGTGCGAAGTTGAGGATTTCGAGCGTGAAGGATGGGTTCGTGGTTGTGTATTCCGCGGCGAGGGTTAGGTAGCCCTTGGATACGGTGGTTTGATCTGGTTTGGGACTGGGTGTTAGGTTGTATTGGCCGTCGCACCATTCGGGGAGGCGGAGACGGAGGGTGGTCTGGAGAGATGAGGGAGCTGTTAGTTGGAACTTGATGGTTCCCTCCCATGGCCAGTTGGATTGCTGCTCTAGGGAGACTGCCTTGTCGTCGACTTCGAAGGTTACCTTGGCGGTGGTGTATAAGTGGACGTTAATAAAGGCTTCGTCCGAGCTACCTCCGGCACCGTAGTCCCACAAATAGCCGCCTAAGCTACCGAACAAGCGCGCGAGATTGGGCGGACAGCAGGCGCACCAGAACCAGTCGTAACGAACACTCTTGTCCGCTTCGGAACTGGCTAATTGATTGACATACGTGAATGCCTTGCCGTCGAGGCTCATAGCCGTCATCACGTTATTGTACAGGCACAGCTCCATCACATCAGCGAACCGCCCATTTAGGTCCAAGTGTAGCAATCGCTCCGCGAGCATCATAACAGCGATACCCGCACACGTCTCACCGTAACAACCTCCTTCATCCGTTCCCTGCGGAAGAAAATAGTCGATCCCGAATCCCTCCCACTGCTTGATAGCGCCCACACCACCCGTCAGGTACATCCTGCGATCCACCATATTATCCCACAGACGTAGCAGCGACTTAGTCCACTCATCCGAAACCGGCTTCCCCGCCTGTTTCCCCAGATACACCATATCAGCCGCACCAACATACAAATACAGCCCACGAACCGAGTGTCCCTCAATAGTCTGCTGCTCCAGAATCGGCGCGTGCGCCTGGCACACCCAGTACGCGCGGCTCTCGGCATACGCGTCGGAGCGCTGCCAGAGGGACTCGCCGCGCCGCTCCATCTCCCAGTCGTAGTAGTGTTTGCCGTCCTGGCCCTTGGGGCTGCCGCGCTCCTCGATGAAGAATCGCGCGAGTTCGTAGGCGTCTTGGTTCCCGGTTGCCGCGTGTAGCCGGAACAGCGCGAGTTCGATCTCTGGGTGCCCTGGGTACCCGTGCAGTTGCGTGGCGCCGGGCCCGAAGGTCGCGCGGATGTGCTGCACGTATTTGAGGATTGGGGACAGGAGCCGGTCGTTGTTGTAGTAGTGTCGGTGTGCGAGGGCGGCTTCGATTAGGTGACCTGCGTTGTAGCTGTATGCATTCGCTAGTTAGCGCTCATTCTAAATATGAATAAACATTCGAGGGTCGCATTATAGAAGTTGGCCTTACAGCTCGTGCATATCTCGCAAGTTAGTCCATCGTCTTCCCGGCTCAACGACTTGGTAATGAACGTTCAGGTAGCCGTCTTCTTGCTGGGCATCGCGTATCATCTCGACGAGTTCTTGGATCGCCTTGTCGAGCTCCTCGTCGTACTCGTACTGCAAGAAATAACAAGCGCCTTCGATCCACTTGGCGATATCGCTGTCCCAGAACAGGTGGAAAGGTACAGGCCACATCGACTTGTCGTCGTAAATAGGGTGCCATTTCAGCTTGAAGCAATCGTATCGGCCGGTACTGCGTAGTTGCGCGAGCTGGGTACGGATCGCTGTCTTTGAAATCGTGTTTCGCCGGATCGAGAGCATCGACTTGCCATGGAAGGCGGTTTGCTTGAAGATGGACTGCGGGTGTGACATGGTAGATGATATTTGGTCTACTCGATTGTTCCCTACGGAATGCTCCGGGATGATAGGTCAAGGTTTAGGCTTCATTGTCTTCGTGCCATGAATATCCATCCCCTTTCAATAAACTTGTAACCCTCTCCGCCCTCCTATCATCGGACGTGATCTGCTCCATACGTGAGCGGATGATGAGCTCGGATGATGAGCTCGGCTGATGGAATAGAATCATGATGATAGACCGGCTAAGCAGGATCCGACTGAAGCAGGATGTAAAACTTAGAGCTAATAGGCTCATACCGCGACTAAACCTACACTATCGTGAAGTCGTCGAATCTATACAGACCCTCCGCATGTAATTTGTGCGGGGAAGAGGTAGGGGTAGCTTGCCGGATAGCTTCACTGGTAGCACTCTCGGTTGCAGTCCTGTGGCCCTCATTGGCGCGGTAATGCTACGTACAAGGATCTACTCCAACTCGCTTACCCGTCACTAGCCGGCACTAAAAGGGAGTATAGAAATATAGCCCAATCATAGCTTGAGATAAGCTGCTCCACTTCCCATAAACAGTAACACGACAGGTACCGCGCCAATTAGAGCTTCGCCCCTATTAAGCTCTCACACAAGGGATGCAAGGTACCGTGTTACCGTCAGTCCGGTATTGAGTTGTTAGATCAATGATTGAAAAGGTTCTAGGTAAGGGAGAATACATTATAATATCGAGATGCGCTTTTAAAAAATGACATTATTAAATACGATGCGGCATATTATTCAGTTCGATTTGAGGGATTCGAGGGTACGACGCCCTTTTCCACGCCATGAGAGATATGCTGCCGTTTCTATTATGACGTACTGGCGCGTTTTCGCTTAACAAGCTGTTTGCAGAATCGGAATGACCCGCCGGAGATCTCCACTTAGAATCTTTGGTAAACGCTTGCAAAAGCAAAGCTACCCGACGTCAAATCAGACAGCGTAGAAATGCAACGTGGAGACGCTTGACAATAAGTCCATACATCAATCTAACGCGCCGGGAAACCCACAGCTCCACCCCCTATCGCGGACCAGCCTTCACGCGACGGTGTCTACCTCCTCCACAGCGGCTTCCTTGGAAACATAGTCGGCTTGATGGGCGAATTCTATGACACATGGCGTGTAAGCCACCGCAAGTAGAAGCATTTTGCTCTCGTAATAGAGATCCAAACTCTGGGGGTGGAGTTTCTGGGGATTCTGGGGAAGACTTACGATCGACTTTCGTGTACTTGAACTTCCTAGCCGGCACGTGGTGCTCGAACAATAGATCGATTTCGCCAAATGTACGGTCCTTGGTTTCTGGTAGGCGAAACCAGCACCATATGTTGCAGAGTAAGTTGGTTCCGGCATAGAAGAGACCAGCTTTAGCTCCCCAGTTCCAACCTGTGGTACGCGTTAGTTAATGAATCATTCTTGATGTCTGAAAAAAGGGTTGAACCCACCCAGAGGCGATAGCATGAGCGGCGTGACCGAGTACTGGAATATACCGGTCAAGTTGTACACAAATCTGCCAATGGCGATGGTCTTGTACCTAAGGCGTCCTGAAGGCGTCTCAGCAACGATAGGGTAGCAGACTGGCCCCACCGTAATCATATTGCAGAGATTCGAAATAACCAGTATGATTCCGATGGCCATCTGCGCGGGAGTCCCCTTGGCATACCCTAGAGCGCCGATGGTAATGTCGCAGATAAAGATAAAGGACAGTCCAGCCATATACAATGTCGCACGGCCGACGTGAGGGAATAGGAACCACGAGATGATACCGCCGATGATGTAGCAAGCCGAGAGCGAAATATTAATTTCGAATGATTGTCGCTCCGTAAAACCGGCCGATTGCAAGAACACGACACCATAGCCCACAAGTGCATTTCCACCGAGGATTTGCGCCGCCCACACGACGCAGTTGATTTCAGTTCGCCATAGGTTCGTACCCTTGAAGCACTCAAGGAAGCTCGCATCGGCCGTCTCGGCCTTCTCGAGACTCGTAGTGTGTTGGATATAAGCAAGCTTAGAATCGACCTTCTTCTCCTTATCGGGTTCTTCAGGGGCTAATCGCATGAGGCTCTCCCTAGCTAGTTCGACGTTATCGCGGCGGACGGCATTCCAGGGCGACTCGGGAGCGAGGTACGCGCCGATGAAAAGCGGGATCGGCCACACCCATTGGAGGACGAAAGGAAGTCGCCAACCGAGATCTCCCTCGATCCCGGAGACGGCGCGGACGACTCCAGCTGAGAGTAAGATACCGGCACCCCAGCACATACAGACGTATGCCGTGACATGCGGGCGCAGGACCGTTGGTACGACTTCGCAAGCGTAAGTTGTAGAAAGTGTTTGGAAAACACCCCACGGAATACCGCACATGGCTTCTCCAAATGCCAGGGTGGGAAGGGACGGGGCGAAAACCGGAATGAAGATGACTACCGCCATCCAAGCCATGAAGAACATCATAGTCAGCCGACAGCCGAATCTATCTTGCGTCCATGAGTTGATTATGAGACCGAACAGCTGACCGACGAGTGCCGAGTTTGACAGGCCAGATTGCCACTCGGGTGTAATGAGCCTTTCTCCAGTCCCTTCGTCCCACACACCGAATCGCTCTTTGAATTGTGTTTGACCGTAGAAAGAAGTGATCTTTACTCCAAATCAGTATACGAAACATCAAATCCGCTCCTTTCTTGGTACCTACAATGACGAGATCGTAGCCTTCCATAATCAAACTCGTCGACAAAAACATAGCCCAGAAGAGAGCCTTCTTGTACTTCTTGACCGCCTCCATGACGGTCAACTTTCGGTCATCCGCGTCGCTTTGTTGGGCATCGTGGATCAACTCGACGACGTGGGGATCGCCCAAGTCGAACCCCTTGAGCTCCCCGTCTGTGGGGACGACTTTCTCAGGCGCCATGGTACTGCTTCCCGTTGGCTGACTGGCTACGTATATGGATATGAGTCCTCACAACTAGCATTAACCGCTACAACTTGATAATCAGGATCAGTCCGAGCTATACGAAGCCGCAGGTAGGGGATGATAATGATAAGGGGTAAGATTATCTAAGGAGGGCTATGGATCCCTTTTATTCACCTATCGTCAACCCAGCCTCACTGTCAAAACAGCAACAGGGTTCTACGTTACCTAGCATCATCAAGAGATAGGATTGTCAATTACCGTTATCTCCTACTTGTACACATAGAGCCACCCTGGCCCACCCATGCTCCTACTTCCCCGCAAAATCCTACCTCGGACGCTAAAACCCCAGGTTTCCAAGATTATGATGGATGGTACGGCAGGCCAAGGCCTAGCCCGGTCCCCATTCGCCTAATCCCAAGTCGGAGCGAGATCGCTTGGAGCCGAAGGTCCCCCTATCTCGTCGTGAAGTGGGGCTCGCGAACCGAGTCTCGGTGGATTGAGGCCGAGAGGCACAGCTGGAAGTCCGTCTCCAACCGATGCGTATACTGGACCCGACCACCGGGACCTTACCCGAACCCTGAATGCGGAGAAGGGACAGGGGTTTTTTGCGTCACTCCCGGGCTTGAGTAAGACGTAGATACGATTCCACCCGTCGCGGCATGACATTTCCAATGAGAAGGAACTTATCAGTACATGGGAATTCGATTTATCTGATTGTGAGGTCATACCAAATTTACTGGGAGGATCACGTTAGACCAAAGCTGGCTTGGTTTTCAACAAGACGGAGATCTACCTAGTGTTAATACATCCATAATCCATCACGACAAATGGCTTCTACGATAATGATACCCAAATTTCATTACTAGAACTCCTAGGACTATATTAAGATCTGTTAATCTTAATACTTAAACAGTACCTACTACACAGCGGTTCGAGGCAGGTGTCTCCGTCTAACTTAACTCGCGGAATTCAAGTTGGGCAATTGGATAGGTACACGAATACGGAACAGGATCTCCGGCAGGCCATCCTGAACTCGGCCTCGTTACTACGCCAATCTCAGATGTGTCTAACGCAAGTGATGTTCGATCCTTACGCTCCCGCGGTCTTCTATATTAAGTCCACACGCTTAGACCCCTTTACGATCTCTAGCCGCCGTCTACATGCGAACGAATCAAGTTGCTTCGTCTAACCATAAATTTATCCCATCCATAAGGCTTAATGTGGAAGAGAATTCCTAATGCATGGTTCTGGGCTTGCCTAATAGATCTGCTAACACGCCACGCAATGGTTTAGGAAAAGGAGAACTGAAAAAGAGACATTCACATAATACTGTCTGCTCGGTAGGTATATAATGATACCAAGCCACACCAGCAATATCAAATTACTGTGAGTTGTACGATAATACCCAAGCAATGTTCAATTGCAACTCCCCCGCTGATAACTCACGTTGGAGTTCTTCTCTCTCTTGGTTTTGAAGATGGGCATATAAGTCTCGACACATCCTACGTCTATTGAATTCGGTAAGGAAGTTGGGTACCGGAGGCGTATGATGTTTTCTGTTGAGGAAAATCTATCGTCGTCGGAGACGAGACGAGACGAACGAGGTGCCAAGGGCGGTGTATGCGAGGATGACGTTGTTGAACTCGTTACAATCGGAAGCTGCATGGCGTACTTCCACGAACACCTAGAGGCACGAGCTAACCTTGAAGACGTTTCGGCGTAGCTAAAAGGTATGTCTACGTCATTGTTTACATACACAAACTTTAGAGGTCCCTGACTGCTATTACGTTGGAAGGGACGGGCTAGCAAGCAAAATGCTGAGGGAAGCGCACATGAAATAGCTAGGAATCTAAGGAGGAGCAAATGATCAAAACTCATCATTAAAGTTCCTATCTCATTATATCATTTTTACCATTTTTATCGATTTTTTTTTCTTCGCTCATTCATTTGCTGACTAGGCGTCATGACTCTCTTCTTCGCTTTCGGTTCTCCAGTTCAATTTCTTCCAACCCTTCGACGGGTTCGATCCGCCCTACACTCTTCCTGCTAGCACCGGAGCTAGACCGCGATATTCGGTCTCCGCTTAGTAAGTCCACTTGACCCTGGTTTACCTTCTTTCGCCCTGAGCTTATATCGCCATCTTCCTCCTCATGTGCTTCCGGCACGCTGTTCAGACTATGCGCCCTCGCCATTCCGCCCGGCGTCTCTAGAGTTGCGATCGAATTAGAAGCAGTATTGGTAGTGCTACTACTGCTGCTCCTACTTATGCTCGCTTCTACGCTCACTTGTCGCGTCGATAATGAGTCTCCTCTCGGCCTCGCTTGCGCCACTGGCACACTTCCCGCGCTGACCACACTATCTCGTTGATCCCGGCCGTCTTCCCAGCCGAACTCGATGCCGAGGGCCCGGTCTACGTCATCCTTGGTGTAGACGCTTGACCGACGCCGTACGTATTCGTCAAATTGCGTATCACGCCTATGGTCGTAACTCGCACGGCGCTCCATAACTGGATCCACAGCCGGTGGTGATGGTTGCGGAGAGGTGCCACGACTGCGACCGCCGAGAGATAGGGATATGCGTCGGCTAGCGGCTGATAGGGAGCGTGGGCGTGTCGCTACCGCGGACGGATCCGTCGGATCATATGGTGCTGGTGCCTCGAGCCACGACGATCGATACGCCGTTTCTTCGGGATCTTCGGCGCTGGCGTAACCATACGGCTTAACGTTTCCGGGGATGTGGTAATCATCGTAGTTTAGAAGACGACGATAGATGACGACAGAGTAAAATACTGGGATAAGGGTGAAGAACCTGGAATATTTTCGTTAGTACTTTCGTCCACCGTTTTCCTGAGCAGCCTCTGCTGGGTTGGGGCCGTGGCTTACATGAGTGTGCAGTCCATGATTAATCCCGCCAATGAGTACTGCCGATCAGCATACTGCACATAGACTACAATATCCAGTGCTAGAACGGCGGATGCGAGGACCAGGTTCAGGATATTAGCGAATAGTAACGGTAACGGCGTCAGCACCTCAGCGATGAACTTTGCTATCGATACAAATGTTATGACGAGAGAGATGAAGGAGAATGCGACGTTAACCGCCTCCCAGCTGCAGTGATTCAGGTTAGCCCGGTTGATTTCAATATTTTCATCTCAGGCCTGGGAATCGCCAGTCTATCTCGAGGTCGAGACTTACACAAACTCCACCATGGGAATGTTTCCTTTGTCCTCCTCGTCTTTCCATGTCTTTACGGTGTTCGAAAGCCGGTATGAGAACAAGCCCATCATACCTAGCAGAAGCCCTATTTGGGCTATCCAGCATGGCAGAAGTACTCTCTTCCTCCACCTCGCCCGACTGAACTGCCCATTATCGCGGTGTCTGTATCCCATTCTCGATACTTGTTTCGTTCTTCCTTTTTCTGGTACGTGCTGATATGGTTTATTACGCTCGCTTGAGACGGGGCCAACTGAGTCTCACTAGCTCTTTCTTATATGATGAGTCCGATTATTCCATCCTTCCAAGTCCTAGGTGGTAACATACGATCGTGGTTGTCGTTATTAGAGGCGAATGAGGGGAATCAACCCAGCCTTGCGAAGAAAACCCACATGGGCATGGTGGCTACTATATAAAGCCCTCATAACGTGTTAAAGTAAGGAAGGAAAGGTGAATGGACATAGCCTCAAATATTCCCCATCCCGCCAAGTCTTACTTAAAAGCAAGGTTCTTATTGGAAGCTGCAGCGGGCATCATTGGTGGAGATTACGCCAACCATATTCAGTTTCTAGCACGGGAACTTGTCTCGGACAAGGCATACACTGCGCAGGAACAGCGCTATCTCTGAAGGGAGGCGTCCGTTAGTAAAGACAGAGGCTTGTTTTTCCTGCCAATTCAGCACCGGAGAAGAACGCCTTGCGTTGGTGCCAGCGCCGGCGTCGGTTACACGCCCTGACGATTGGGTAGTTAGGAGAGTCGCTTGACGACTAGCATCCACTGAATCCACATCGTGGAGTAAGGACTGGTTCCAACTAGGCCCAGTTAGGCAATGGTAGGGCTTCAAGCTGGGTTGCGGCTGAGTTCGAGCTGTAGGACCCTTGGACCGGACTCCCGGATGCAGCTTAGCTGACTTGACAAGGGTCCAATAGCTGTCAGTTTGGTGATGGGTTCGGGATGACTTGTTCAACAGAAATAACAAATCGAAACGGATCATCATATTTCTGCCTGTAGTTCGTCAGCTGTGACGACGCGGAGCCCTCTCAATGGATTGATTTTTTACGACGATGCTCGAAGCCTTCTGTTCGTACTATGCAGTACAAAACTGGTAGGAACCCAAAGGAACGAAATATTCTTCATTCCCCTGCGAAGATAATATTCTATCCCATGTATCGGAATCCGTTCCGCTAGACGAATGCGTTTTGAACCGATGATTAGAAAATCCGTGTCGGGACCATCGGCATCCAAAAGAACGCGGGGCGGAGACTTTTCTCTCACCCCCATACGACCCTGTCGAATTAAATTAATACATAACATTATACGTGTGCGGCATCTTCCTTCATGCTACGCGCTGCAGAAATTCATTTTCTCAGGGTCTAGTAAGCGAGGTGAGATCTCTAATTTCATTAGCTAACATCCTCGCCTCGTCCACTGCCGCCCAAATTGAAGCGCGCTCGCCATGTCAACATTGGATGGCGACTCCATCGCGCGGTCCGCGCGCTTGTGGCTGTGTCTTGTCGAATGATTCTTCACTAGTGTTGTCCGCCCTTTGGAAATGAGACGCATTAAGAACAGGGATGACGCCCTGGGGGCTAATAATAGTACTTGAACTCGGAATTAGGGTGAATCATGTTCTTTTCTTTGAAGGTTTACCTAATCTTCAAAACTAACTGACAGTGAAAGTGCAAAGTGGGAGAAAATAGAATTGCGAAAGTGGCTTCGTTGGCTACGGATTAGTTCGGTGGATGCGTAAGGTAAGCGATCCCGGAGGACTGGTTCGTCACCGTTATTGAAACCGGTGAAGAGACCCGAACAATTGTTTGCCAAGCCCTCCGCATTTCTACGCCTCTTTTGCGATGAGGCACGGCACCAAGCGAAGTGATCTCGAACATTATTTCAATGCTATACGGCCGTAAGAGGAAGTTGAAATCATCTATTTGTATGGTTCATCACATCGTCACATCAATAGGAAGTCTTGGTTGGGTGTGATTGATAAATATTAACAGATATTCACAAATACTCTAGGTATAAGTTCAAGCTCGGCTCGATGTATCGAGCCCTGTACAGTTCCCATCCTATTCCCCTTCCGCGCGCCATTTCGTTGTGCTCTATAATTATGCCCTTGACGCCGGTAATCATGCATCTCCGTAGTGATGCGTCTCTTGAATTTGTCATTGGACAATTGTCGGTGTAGGTTGTCGGGGTTTAGCTTGGTATTCCCTTAACCCCGGTGGTCCGCGCTCCATCTAGTAAGAGCATTTACAAGCCCTTGGCGGTGCTGTCCTTGTAGACATTGGCGGCGTTGAAAGGAATGGCCTCGCCGTTGGCATTAGACATGGAAGCGGCTTGAACCTGTGCTGAGCCGTCCTGTCGGGCCATGACAACGTTGGGCTTCTCCGATCGGGGAACCTTGCCTGAAATAAACGGTCAGCATATGCATACCAATTGTCTCACGCACGACTGAGTCAACTTACGGAGCTCCGCCATGGCGACGGTGGTGAAGAGAGCGAAGATAGCGACTGAGAACTTCATTTTGACTGGTTTGTTTTGCGTCGATTTCTTGGATTGAAAGAACGGTAAAGGTCGGCCGGCGACGAGCTTGTGCGAATATGCTGCTAAGGCGGAATGAAATGAAAGTTGATCAACGGTGGCTAGAACTCACAGAGGATGAGGAGAGAAGAGAATAGAAACCAAAATATTGACAGCAGACTTCTGCCCTTTTGTACGGCGATCTCGTCCCTTGGCACCCCGGCTTGGGACGATGTCAAAGATCAGTGCTACATGTCAATCAATCAACCAACTTCGGTTGACACGTTTTTTCCATACATGATCTTCGACGTAGGCGAGGTTACTTGAGACGTACGGATAGCCCGTTTCCCGTCAGCGCTGCTCGATCGGGTAAGGACTCTCGAGGGGAGCGCAAGGTGATACTCCGCCCTGGACATGGTCTGGACCCCTAAAGGGTCGTTAAAGAAACAAACGAGAGCCTCCCAAATTCCCATTCCAAGGTAATCCCAGATGACAGGAATACATGGTACTCCACTGGAACAAGATCTACCGTCAAGATCTCTAATAAAGAAGGTTAACGGGCGGATCCCATTCAGCGGGAGAGGAGTCAAGAATTGGACGAGACGCTCGGAAGCTCTTAACCGGCCAGGGTATGAGACGTAGCTGTAACAAGTTGGTATGCTTATTTGAGCCGCGCTGTAGCATTTGGGGCAATTGGGGCCACTGCAATGCAACGCTGCGGGAGTAAACAACCAAACATTCTTGGCATCGAAAGCCGATCAGGGACGGCACTCCAGCTTTCCGTGTTCCAGATCAATCCGAAAGGGGATGAGCTGTGCCTTCGCAATCCTAGAGCATTGGCTCCTATCGAAGTAGTCAGAGAGTGAACTCGTCATCGCGCTGATGCGTCTAGAATCCTCGAGTTTTAGCAGGTCTATGCATTGTGTGAGAATTCGATTTCATCCAATCCGAGGCCGCCATCACTAGAATTCTAGCCCCTTGACTTAGTAATTTGAGGGGTACAGCCCCCCGGCTCTTACACTAGCCACGGAAATAGCGAAGAATATTAAGAATATTCGGGGCCGAGATTTATCAATTCAGCCACAACAGCCACATATGCATTTACAGAATCACTTGGTCTATGCTTTTTCACAAGCTCCAAGTTCCAAGTTTTCCCCGTGTTGGATCCTGGAATAACAAGAATTTACAACTCCTGGCCAAGACTAAGACAAGCGCTTGAGTGTCAGACTAAAGCGTCTGATATATCAGGATTCTCTTGTCATTTCTTGTCCTCGGGGCTGCCAAGCTGACAGGAAGAAAATCTGAAATCCGATTTCTCGGGCTTGTGTCTCCTACGGGCTTAAAAAGTTTCCGCCATGTCGATTGTTGACATTGGTCGCTTAGCGGACCTTCAGCATACGAGGCACTCCGTAACCCTCTCCAATGGCAAGCGCCTTGTTCTTTTCCGTTTACCGAGGATTGATCGGTCGGATTCCGCTGTAGCGCCGTCAGCTACGGGAACCCTGGATTCATGGACATACTATGCGATGGAGGCGGAGTGTCCTCACGCTGGTGGTCCTATGGCTGATGCCCACATAGATATCGAGGACTCATCATACATTGCATCCTGTCCGTGGCATGCGTATGACTTCAACGTAGAGACTGGTGAGTCGAGTTACGGCATCAAAACCTGCACGTTTCCGGTTACCGTACAAGATGGAAGAGTGAGCATACATATCGCAGAGGCCGAGAATTTACTGCTCGCCAAGATCGAACCCGTCAGCGAGAAGGTGAAATTCAAGCATGGCCCTAGAGTCGATCCCTCAGGCGCTGCAACGTACCTTGGTGACGATGCTAGCCTGTGCGATTGGTGTAACCATATCCTGAATACCTCCAATCCTGAACATAAGATCGAGCTCACTACCCATCTCTTCTCCCTATTCGCAACACGTGAACAGTCTTCATCGCCCATGCCGATTGGCGCTGGCACCGTCACGCCTCCACATGAACCACCGAGGCAGAATCTAACGCAGCTGGAACCGGGGCGCATGCCCAAGGCTGGTAGGGGAGGAAATCTTAAGAGCCGGATTATGATGCTACACGCTCTAGCGAATATCGAACAATGGGCCATCGATCTCGCGATCGATATCATGATACGGTTTGCATCATTCCAAACAATCGCACAAGATGAAAACGACCTCCCTCAGGAACTGCCACGAACGTTCTTCTACGACTGGCTCAAAGTGGCGAACGATGAAGCGAAGCACTTCTCTTTACTACGGGCGAGGCTAGAAGAGATGGGTAGTCATTTCGGCGCATTGCCCGTTCACCACGGTCTCTGGGACTCCGCCACGAGGACAGCACACGACCTACGTGCCCGGATAAGCGTCATCGCGCTTGTCCACGAAGCCCGGGGTCTCGACGTCAACCCGATGACGATTGAGAAATTCCGAAATGCTGGAGATGGGGAGAGCGTCGACGTCTTGACTATCATCCATAATGACGAAATCACACATGTTACTACGGGGCACAGATGGCTCACCTGGATATGCCAGCAGGAAGACACGGATCCGGTTCAGGTCTTCCGGAGTAGCGTACAGAAACACTTTAGAGGTGCCGTGAAGGGCCCGTTTAATGCCGAGGCAAGACAACAGGCTGGCATGGACAAGAGTTATTACGAGGACCTCTATGGGCAGCCGTGGAAGGGGGAGGTAATCGCTGGAGGCTGAAGTACTTTCCGGCAGACCTTGGCTTACCACAAGAGAAATCAAGCTGATCGGATATTGCCGATATGTCCAAGTGTCACGACCATTTTACTCAGTGTTCGCTAAACTTCCGTTATGGACATCCCGGAGCTACCTGGATCATGAAATATTAATGTTGTACGACATTTCGATGGCTTGAAGCGCTTGAGCTACCTATGACAACCCGCTGCCGTGTTTTAGCCACGTTTATGGATGCCGACGCATACAGTGTGATTCCCGCCTACTACATACATAGTAGGTACCTATTTGGCTTAGTACAGAGCTCAGGCCCTGAATCTAGACTAGACGAAGATGCTTTACCCTTCATGGGAATATAACGAAAAGCATCAAATGAATCGAAGTATGACATCAACGACAATAGATGAATCTTTCATATTGCTTTTTATGGGTAGATGATACCAGGTACCTAGTTTGACAGAATTCTGGAAAGTCTAGATTGGCTTGTACCTGAATCTAGATTGACCTCGGTACCTGCTTGGGCTTGAGCTGAGGGGGATCAGGTGAGGCTGAGATTGGCCCAGACAGGGGTTAATGATTAAATCATAAATTAGCCCACAACCTTAATCTTTATGATTCTTATCCATAAGCCAAGTCAATGATAACTTATTGATAAGATGTTTATGAAAGTTGTGCATTAGGCTCGAACCAACTGGCAACATTGAACAAATCAATGGACCTGCGGCCTTCAAGGTTCCCGCAGTATCCATTTGTATCCATTTGTACCCATCAATCTCACGGAAAGCGGGGTGAAGTTCGACTTGGTGATGCGGGCGGTCGATTCCCATTCCACTGTTCCATTTCGACCCAACTGGGGTCATCTGTACTCACTCAAGTGCTGCTAAATACACAGTAGTAGCAAGCCTGGCCCACTTGGCTATCGGCATCATTGATCTTACTAACATTAACCATTATCTCTAGATGTCCCATGCAGTCTGACTTCCATTTCATTTGTCCCAATACAACCTCTTAATCACCTCTACTCTCATCCGACGGCCTCATTATCTAAACCACCGCCAACTGCGCCCGTGCATTCCAGAAGTGGCCCGCAACACGATCAAGCAAGAGCAAGCATGGCTACAAAACAACATTGCATCTACTGCTTCGAGACGCTTTCTGCGTACCTCACGGCTCGCAAACCTATGAATCTGGACGAAATCGAAGAGACATGGAAAGAATATAGCAAGAGCGCAGGAAAATCGTCTAAGACTGAGGGCCCCGAGAAGAGCATCCCAGCTCTCCAGCGGGTAGCCGAGAACAACTCCTCCGAGTCGAGTAGCTCCTCTACACCTTCCTCCGGTTCGACCATGTCCCTCGCGACCGACACTCCTGCAACCTCCCTCGATTCTCTCCCCGAGGCCGTGCCCACTATCACCGAGTCCCCGCTGTTTGTCACTTGGAACACGGTTTCCCCGCGCTCGGGGAACACCTCGCTGCGGGGCTGCATCGGCACCTTCGAAGCGCAAGAACTCGACGAGGGACTATCCTCGTACGCCATCACATCCGCCATCCACGACATGCGGTTCGACCCGATCACCAAGCGGGAGCTTCCGTCGCTCGAGGCCGCCGTTACGCTACTTACCGACTTCGAGGACTGCGCCGACACCATGGACTGGGAGATCGGCACCCACGGGCTGCGCATCAGCTTCACAGACCGCGGCCGCCGCTACGGCGCCACCTACCTACCAGATGTAGCTGAGGAGCAGGGCTGGACTAAGGAGGAGACGCTCGTCAGCCTCATGCGCAAAGCTGGATGGGCCGGCCGCAAGGACAAGTGGCAGGCGGTTGATCTGAAGGTCGTGCGGTACCAGGGCCGCAAGGCGTCGATTCAATATCCCGAGTACAAGCGGTGGCGCGACTGGGTGGATGCGCAGAACACTGATGAGAAAGAGGCTGAGGCATAGAGAGAGAGGGAGCGCGCTTAAGAATATAAGAGGAGAGGAAGGGGCTAGAAATGGCGCAAATAAACGCGCATATAAGACGGATACGATCGAATAGTACACGCGCACGCACGCACACATACACAGCATACAGGCAAGCATACGCACAGATGCATCTACAAGGCGGACGGCATAAGGCGTCTGAGGCATGAGGGAAGGGAGTCTAGAGTACGGCGCTTGGGAGCAGCGGCAGCAAACAGCAGCGGCAAGGTCAGGTGGGTGATTTGATGATACAGGTAGAAATTCCTCTTCCTCTTCGGTGAAATGTTTTAGCTGGTCGATATTCTCGCTGCAATCTAGGTATTCATCTACCTCATGACTTTTCTGAAGATTGATGGTTGCCCTTAAGTCGAATCCCTTCGGTGTTCTGAGGGGAGGGAGTAAACGCCTCCCTTTAATTGGGCTTCCGTTCCTTTCCTCGCACTCCCGTAAGATCACATAATAACTGCTACTTCCGTATACCAGTTGATGCCTGCGAGTTGTTGAATTAATACGAAATTCTAGAATCCAACGTATAAGAAAAGACTAGTTTACTCTCAGAGTATATCGTACCATGGAGTCTCGTTGACTTCAACATAACGACGGTCTGACCTCAGCAATTAATCAATGAGGGGCATCTTTTCCAATGATCACGATCTCATGCCAGCAAATCACCCAGGAAAGAAGGGCTGGAGTTTACCCCTGGCATGAAGCCAATGAACCGCCCTTGGCCTAAAATCTCTAGTCGTTATATCGACTTGTATGTTTCAGGAGGCTGTGTCCTTCCCGTACTCCTCGCATCGGAGAATATAATGTCTCCGCAGCATGCACCCTACATTCTTCAACCACTATGCGAAACTCGATATCGATCGGACTAGTGAGCCGCATCGCCGTAGATATCACCTTTCGAATTCCTCGCTATCGGCGTGATATACCTCACGATGCCCTCCTTAAGATACCCGTTTTCCTTGCTGTTTTTCTGTTCTTCGTTTGTTGTAGTTATATGTAATTCACGTTCTTCTCTCTCACGACTGCGGTATTACGAGGCTGGGCCATTAGCTAGCTGCGAGTTATCACCATGTCGTTTTCTTACCTTCTTTCAGTTATATGGGTATCCTATGCGCTGATAGGCGCTGGATGGGCTGCTCCGGCGCACAATATAACGCGGCAACAACCGATCAATCCAACAAATTTCTACAAGGGGGCCAATGAGGTCCTCGCGATCCCGCTAAAGAGAGTTGGGCAGAAAGGGGTCGGAACGCCGAGTCTGGCTAGACGGTACTTCAGCTCAGATGTTTTGGGTGTATACGGCGCGGCATATTTCGCTGAGTGTATGCCTCGCTTTCTTTTTCTCGCCGGATAGATTTCAGAACAGTGGGCTAGGACAAGCAGCTGACTAGCAATGCAGTGACACTTGGTACGGCGGAGAAACCGCAGAAGGTCAACGTGCTCATCGATACGGGCTCGTTCGAGCTGTGGGTAAATCCGGACTGCAACACGACCAACGTGAAGCAGTATTGTCAATCGTTCGGGCACTACGATCCCGGCTTGTCGTCTACGTCCCAGAACCTGCATACGAATTTCAAAATTCAATATGGACTCGGTAGCGCGTCGGGTGTGTATCATAAGGATGATGTATACATTTCCGGTAAGCTTTACTCCATACTCTCCTCGACGCTAGAGAAAAGAAGGACACGATGAATGAGGAGGTTTCTCACAGGATGAGGCGCTAATAGGGAATATTAGGCGCGAAAATTCAAAACCAGCAATTCGGTGTGTCGGATAATTCGAGCGATGTCTGGTTCGGTATTCTAGGTCTCGGCCACGGCCAAGGGCATGGTGTCATTCAGTACTCCTCTATCGTCGACTCATTAGCTGCACAAGGCTATACGAATAGCAAGCTATTCAGCTTAGACTTGGGCGGCCAGCCCGGTCCTACAGGTGAGTTAACCATGCTATGAGCCATATATATATGTATGAGATATGCTGACTGATATCGAAAGCTGCCGTTACGGGGGAAATGGTTTTCGGTGGCGTCGATACCAATAAGTACTCGGGCTACTTATCGAAGGTCCCGACCAATCCTTCGGATGCGTAAGTCGACCTTTGATTAGCCACCATCTCCCTTAAAGCTTTACACCGCGGTACAATCTCCTAACGTCCACAGACACTACGTAGTAACGCTCAACTCGATCTCCCACCAAACGCCTACTTCCAACGCCAGCACGGGAAGTGCCAGTGGTAGTGTTGTCACCGTCCAGAGCGAGCCGATCCTCGACTCCAGCCTGCCGCTCCAAGTCGTCATGGACTCGGGCACTACGCTTTCGCTGCTGCCAGAACCCGTCGTCTCAGCACTAGCCGCCAAATTCCCAGGAGCAACCCCTGACGGCCACGGTGGGTACAAGGTGCCGTGCTCGCTTCGGGACACCGAAGGCGGGAGCTTGTCCTTTGGGTTTGCGGGTGCTGCTGGTTCGCCCCCTGTTACTATTACCGTCGCGTATAAGGATTTTATCTGGTGGGGCGGCGATGATTGCTTCCTAGGCGCGTGGTATACCAAGGATGTTGGCGTATGGATTTTGGGGGATACGTTTTTGAGGGGAGCTTATGGTGAGTTCTATCTTCCCTATTTTCTTACTTCGACATCTGGAAAGCTAACGTATATCCGAAGTGTCATTTGACCAGAGTAATAACGCGCTGTACATGGCGGATTACACCCAGTGCGGCGAGGGCTCGAAACTAGTCCCCGTACCCGCCGGTCCGGACGCCGCGGCACACATTAAGGGGTCATGCCAGCCTCCAGCGGTACAGCGCATGCCGGAAGGCACCATCACCACAACATGCACCGACGACCTGCCCCCGCCCACACCTATGCCTCCTCCCCCAATGCCTACTCCTGCCAAGAAGCCAGCAAGTCCCGCTCCATTCGACGAGGACTGCGATGAAGATGAACCCCCACAACGCGTACAAGTAACGCGGACAGCAACAGAGACATTCACGAGCACCATCATCCGACACATCGTGTACACAGCTCAACACGAAGAAATCACACGGCACGAGGTCTTCGTAACGACCTTCTGCCCAGGCGACATAATCCCGCCTCCGTCCCCAGCTCCCGCTCCGGCGCGGCCGCGTCCCGGGCCGCAAATCCAAGTCCACCCCACACCCGCCGCACCAACAACAACGATGGCGGTGGAGGTAACGCAAGTCCAAGCGACGGCCACGGAAACATTGGTCACAACCGAGCGCTACGAAACCCTCACGCGCCCCGTAGCCTCCTGCACGCCGGGCGCGGAGTCCGCCTGCGACGCCATGACGACGGAAGTAGTCACCATCGTCTCGACGGTCCGGGTACACGCGTACCCGTCCTTCACCCCGTCCTCGCGCCCGTTACCCCCAGCGCCAATCAGCGCATACGGGGGCACTATGATGTGGGGTTTCAACAACCACTCGAGCAGCATGTACCCGGTCGCCGGGGTGGCGAATATCGGGGGCGGGGCGAGTCGGGTGGGAGCCGTAGCGGCGCCTGTGGTCCCGACAACGAGGAGTGGGACTAAGACTCCGACGCAGACTCAAATCCCGGTGCCGACTTCGGGAGCGACGGAGAGGCGGCGGGTGAAGATTGGGCGGACGGGAGTGTGGGGGATGATGATTGCGGTGATGTGGGCTGTGGTAATATGATGGTGGTGTTGGGGTTGGTGAAATGACTGAAATGAATATATTAATAAAAAGGGGTAATGGGTAATGGGAGATGGGGTGAAGAGCGATGGGTAAGATCTACAAGACTAGCGGGCTTTCATTTGTTTTAATCACTTGGCATTGGAATATTGGGCGATACCTTGGAAGTCACAAGATCGGAGGGAATTGGATATCTGCATCGTGGTAATAGTTGTTAGTATTATCTAATTGAATCGTCTGAACTCATCGCCGCCTTCGTTATATCGGGGGCTAGAAGTTGTTCAACTGAGCTGAAAGTTTAGGAGCGTACTGTATCGTCAAATACTAGTTCCACTGCCGATCACAGAGCATAGAAATGGAGACAACATGTTGACTCAGAATGGATGCCAATATTATAGTACGTGAAGTGAGCAAAGCAAGCCATCAAGATCGAAGTGCCGAAGCTTTTCGCAGTCCGTCCCGTCCATCATGCATGCAGCCCGTGTCTGAAACCCACAACCCTTCCCCGGAGCCACCATTTGAAACGAGAGAAGGTAGATACCGAAAACCCCGATGTACAATTCATCTTCCGCTCCCCGCCGTGTAAAACGCCTATGTATCCCGGGATATAATCTGTCGTCTGTAAAGGGGGAAGAAAAAATTCCGTTCGGCTCCTGATCCTGTCGACAAATAGGGTCGACGTAGACTTAAAAGGTAGGGCGATAGTCGAGCAGCTTTTACTTACAGCTCGATAGGTTCCCTAATAGGCCTTAGCCGTGCTCTTTAGAGCCCCCGGATCTACCTCGTTTTGCATGAAAATGCTTTTCTTTGTACCAGCCACCGTAGGCTAGTAGATGTAGTACCACCTTTCTCCAGTCCGGCTCGCTACGCTACGAGTAGCTAGCGAGTCATGCGAACAATGAGAAGGCATGCAGCGCCTACTACCAACACCGCAAGCTCCTCCAGAACCCATCCTTCCCTCTTCCTCCAAACCCTAACCTCTGGCCATCACCCAGCCTGGGTCCCCTCATCAAGCCATTCCTGCCCACCTTCTCGGTATCCGTATCACGGTCCTCGCTGCTCCCTAACGGCGTCAATGGCTTCGTAACACCCCGGCGGTCCATCTCCGTGTTATCCAGGACGCCCATCTCGGCCAACCGCCGACCCTCGACGACGCGCCGCACGATCAGCGCGAACGTCTCCTCAATGTTGACCTCGAGGCGCGCGCTCGTCTCCATGAACCCGCACCCGCGCTTGCGCGCCCACTCGAGCCCCGCCGCCGCGGGCACCTGGCGTGACTCCTGCAGATCGCACTTGTTGCCGGCGACGATCTTGACGGGCGGTATCGTCCGCGCGCCGCTGCCCGCGCCCCCGAGACCCAGGGCGCCGCCCGTGCTGCCCCTTCGGGCCGGGAGACCGGCGCGCCGCGCGCGTGCCGCGTTGTCGAGCCGCGTCTCCGCTTCCATGTCGATCAGGTCGTTGAAGTAGTTCAGGGCGTCGAGGCTGTCGCGCGAGGTGATGTCGTAGACGAGGAGGAAGGCGTCGGCGCTGAGGTTCGACGAGGCCCACATGCCGCGGTATTCTTCTTGCCCGGCCGTGTCCGTCAGCGAGAGGTGGTAGGTCGTGCCGTCGATGCGCCGCGTGATGCTGTAGCTGTCCTCGATGGTCGGGTCGTACTCGGAGGTCCACTGCGAGCGGACCAGGCGCAGGGTAATGGAGGATTTACCGCACCCGCCATCGCCGCAGATGGTGATGGATATGGGGACCGGGGGTTGCGGGGCCGGCGGTTGTTGTTGTTGGTGCTGTTGTTGGCTGTGGTGCATTGCTGCGTCTGTGTGGGTTTCTCGGGCTCGTGAGTATAGATCTCCTTTCCCGTCTCTTCTCAGCTCTTCTCTTCCTTCCTTCTCCTATTCTCCTTTTTCTTGAGATCTATCTCTCCCTTCGTATGGACAGTTATGTACCTGAATAGGTGTGTAGACAGCTAGGTAATATGGTATAAGTCAAGGGATGTCGTCAGTCGGAGAGAGTGAATTGGTTGGTATCTCGTTGGTATTGGTGGGTAGGATGGCAGTAGATGGAAGAGCTTGTTCTCGTACGATGATCGTTTCTCTGTTTAGGGCGGTAGGGACGGTGGGTTTCCGAAGTGGATTGTTGTGATGAAAGACGAGAAGTGGGATAATTGGGATAATGGCAGAATGGCCAAGTTTGTGTTTGTGTGATGCAGCGTAATGCAAATTGCAGATGCAGATTCAATTAGAAAAAAAAAAGGCAATCACTGCCAATTTTTTTTCTCTTTACTTTTTTTCCCCCTTCCGTCTTTCCAACCACCGACAGGAAGCTGCTGCAAGTTGCAGGGTATATTCACCTGGGGGTCAGTTCAAATGTTGCACCCAGCGTAAGCTCCACTCCACTGAGCACCTAAGGCACTGGTAAATCCAACGGCTTTTCCCCGTTTGGGTCTAACCGCCGTTTAGCCCGTTAAATTTGACTTATAAGACAGCAATTATTATAGCGCTTGCAGGAACAGAAGCTACTGTAGCCACTGAAGCTAGTTGATGAGCCAGACCACCGGGCGAACTGTCAGATAACGGAGACTTCCACTCGTTAGTTTAAAAACAAAACGAATCGTCGAAAAATGATATCAATTGGTGGTATTATTAGAAACTTGATAGGTGGTTTCAACAAGTTTCAACACCGGCAAGGCGGAAGCAAAGCAAAAAGAAACCGGGTTTCGAGTAAGTCGACTCGAATCAATGCAAACTAATGCATCTACTATATTACGTAGATGTAAGGAATGAATGATATGAGTATCGGAATTGTGGGATGTGATGTGATGCAAGCCGATGGGTTACGATGCGATTGGAATTTGTCGAAACGTGTGCTCGGACGCGAAACCAAACCAACCAGATCAGTAAATATACGGATTGGATTACCAGGTTTAATGTTGTAATAGGCAGAGAAACAAGAGCCGCAAATCGTTAAGTAGGTAGATCTAAGCTCGTAGCGAGTGTCCCAAAACAGGAGGTGGGTTTTGGGTGCCCAACGGGTTTAATAGGACATGAAATTTGGTTAAGTTGGGTTAGGTTAGGTATCTAGTGCTGAGTGACTGAATGTGATAGTCGGTCGACGGTCGTGATGGTTGAAGCTTGGGGAAAACCAAGGGACCACTGGAAAGTTGACGAGAAGAATTGACGAATGGGTCTGGCCCGTAACAGATAAACCTAGATGGCTGGGGAACAAGTACCGTAGCAGTAGCCCGGTAATAGTAAATACAGTAATGAATATAGTAGCTGTTATGGATGGATTAATCATTAATATGATAATAATATCAGGTGGTTAATTGTTGGTAGCGGCGGTGGCGGTGGTAATGATAGTGGGGGTCCCCTCTCTGTCAAGCGGGGGGTCAAGGGGGTTGAAGGGGGGGTTGAGAAGGGAGAAAGGGGTCCTAAGACCTTAGGGGTAAAGCTTGACGTGCCAGAAACGCACTTCAATTCGTCAGCTCCAATCCGAGCTACCCCTTCATCCGTGTTGTTTACGCTCGAGCCTCGCTTTTCTTGCTGATCATCGACATATAACAGTTTACAAATAATCGCCGAATAGCTAGGGATAACCCGAAATATCACGAGGCCGAGAAAGAAACAGAACAAAATTAGATCAGATGGGCGAACGATCGACGAAACATAAACAATGGTCAATCGATAGTTGAAGAGACGAAGCCAGAATAGAAAGTGTTGATATAATAAAACAACTTGAAGATTGAAGATAATGACCAAATAAGGTCTAAAGGATCGAGACAGGAACTAGACAAGAGCTTCCAAGTGGATATATTGCTGCCCAGGGTTAGGTGATATAGCTCTAGAAACAATAGGCACCCAAAAAGTGGAAAGCCAACGGTAGCATTCGGTTGTGATGAAATATTAAAAAGAGAATTGAAAATGGAGGCTCGTCACAAATCACCTCGGGCATCAATCCCAAGGTTTGTCTTTTTTATAAAGAAAAGTCCCACACCACACATAATTAGCTTCATTTATGGTTGATAGGTTGACGTGTAGCTGGCCACATAAAATAGACCTTCATCGGATGATCTGCCCACGGTTTCGAACGAGGGAAGACAGAGTTTCTCTCTGATCACCATTAATGTAATGTGTGTAATTAATGTATGTTGTGTATGTAGCAAATAGAAGTAGGGTATCACACACATCACGAACCGTCGAATAGCAGAGAAAAGAAGACACTTTTCAAATAGGAGATGAGCCATGAAGGAGCCGCTTCCTTGCTCGCCGGACGTCATCCCCTAGAGCCGCCGAGTTTTTGTGATGTCGGGTTACTATCGGATGTGATAGGTACGGCTTCCTTTGCCGGCCGTCCTCCCCGCCGGCCCTGGTCCTTGGAGTCGCTCGCATTTACATGCAGGTCAAGATGCAGGATGGATGTTAGTCCTGTGGAAGTTTACAGCCAATGGGGCGTCAAGATTCGAAGTTTGAAGCGTTACGTTGGTAAGTTAGAGGATTCGAAGCATGTTTGGTAAGCAACAGGTAGTTCGTTACTAATGGTGTATGATTCTACGACGATGATGCTCTCACGATAATCTATAGTATGATAACTTCATTTTAGGCTTACGGGTTGGGAAACACTGGTTATTTTCTCGTAGCAATCGGTAGTGAAGGGCTAGATTCAACCATTCGACTCTCTGCATCGGCTCTAAATACACGCTACCCATTAATCAATAACCTAGAAAGGACAGCATATGTACCTATCTATCTGATCCAGCGACGTCCGCTTTCATGCCGGTGGCTTCTCGAGTGCAGTTTAGGCCTGACCGACCGCATCCAAGGACTTATCAAATTCGTTACTCCAATGTTGTGTGTTGGCAATGCTTGGGTTTCAAATTGTTTCATTTGTTCTACGCCGCCGCCAGGCGTATTTTACTACATTAAGCCCTCCACGACAACGAGATCGCTACGATAATTCGGGACCCCTTTTCCGATGCCGCATGCGAGTGTGTTCAGATTCACCAACCTTCCTGCGAAACTGCGAGTATGATCTGGCTCCTGCGACTCAAGACGCGCACAGTCCCGCCGCAATGGTTACAGTAGGAAGATAGGAAGGGTCCGGCAGCTGGCTCCAATGCTGGGTCGTGGCGCAGCTTATCCCCTCCTACCCATCAATGATCCGCCTCTATCTCTCCGCCAAGTAGGCCAGGTCTTTTTCTCCGCGCTGCTACCGGGAAGTAGGATGGGTCGGAGAATTTCTGACAGATCACCGCTACGGCATTGTAGATGATAGAAAGACCGCTAATAGTTTGGACGGAAAATGCGATATTTGACGGTGTAATTAATCCACCATCACCGATGCCGTGAGGAGAAGAAGCCCGTGCCCTAACGAAAGAAGCCTAGCGCCGGTGTCATTAAGGTGCTGAACGAGAATAGAACCCATTCCCGTCCACGTGCGTTCAGGGATTAATTCTTTAGGAGGCGGTCATAGCGTGTCCAGAACCGAGAGAACCAGACAACTCTAGCAGCCCTGAAAGTCTGGACATTCAGGGGTTGCCATCCGGTCCTTACTGCACCCCGCCATGTCCAATATCCAATAATTGGCCGTGAGAAATATTATATCACAGCGCAGACAACAAGCCAAACAGCCACATATTCCCCCATATTGGTTCTTAGGCACAATGGATGCAACAAACCATTAGAAGACTCAGACTCGAATATGGACCCCCATCTCAACTTTCGAGTAACTAAACCCCTCATACCACCCGTGTAAGCAAACGCAACCCACTAGACAATGCAGATCCCGGCATATCTCTCATTCTAAGAACCCTAATACAGGATAGACTCGAAACGATTCGGGTCCAGTCACATGCTATGCTTACTGCTTTAGGTAGGTGGTCGTCTATTGTGCTAGCACTCTTCGTGGAGGGGATGGATGCATCACACTGGTACGCCGAGTGATACCCACGATAGTTCAGACAAGTGGCGCGCCTATCGCCGATTGGTTCACTGACACTCGAAGTACTGTGCTACTGCAACCCGATCTTATATCCCCCCTTTTTCGTGGGATGGTTCGGCAGCTTCTGGGTCGCCTTATCCCCTCGACATGTGAGGCGATCGTGCATACATGAGTTGCAGTAGTGTTGACGTAGCGCGTGGTAGGTAGCACTGGGTCGGCCCCATTGCCCTACTTCGACCAAGTCAAAGTCGCAGTTCTTACCTGTTAGAATACAACATAATAGTAATAAATAGCGTCAAAGCATACCGTACAAGCCTACCCCTCTAAGGTCGCGTCTTATTGACTTCGACACACAAAGCTTAGGACTTTGATTCTATCCACGTCGACTCGCTCTCCACTTATTCAGGCGACAGCTGGCTGGCATATATTATTGCCTCCCATCCCGCGCGTCTAATGCTGTAGGCGCTGGACATGTCTCGGATTTACCTGCCCTACCCACGTATGATGATATTCAGCACCTGCGTCTAGACGTGTAAAAAGCAACCTCGTCGACCCGCCACCCTAAGCCTAGATCTGTAAAGCGAGACAATTTGAAAGGGGTAAATGCTTGGCGCGCCGTTGACCGATCCGAAGATGTAAATGTCTTATGAGACGGACTACCGTGATCGTGGGGGTCACTCCGGCCTCGAGCCTGAACAATGGCTGCCCCTGAATTTACAATGATCTCGTACGTGGACTTGGGTATCAATGAGAGCGTGATGGGTCAATTGAAGCATGGAAAATCTAGGTAGGAAAGCCTCGGTCTGGCTGCCAATAGAGTACACGGGCTTCCGTTATTGACCATCCAAGGTCGTAGTTACAAAGAGGTCAAGTTCAAATAGCGAAATGGTATATATGTTTTAGTATAGATAATATATCCAAAGCCGAAATCTAACTTCAAATAACTAGTACATCTCTATATCCAGACCGGCGCTTAAATGCCGGCCTGCGGATCTATACGGGCCTTGATACAATTATTCGTGACATAGCCGCCCTGCTTATCATTCTCGCCACCGCAGTCACAACTATCGATACCGACCTTCATGTAGCGGATGCACTCGTCGTAGTCGTACACCCACTCGCAGCCGTCGAACACCTCCCAGCTTAGATCGATGTGCATGGAGGGCGAGCCGTCGAACGACGCCTTCCACATGTAGTAGAAGCCCGGGGGCTTCGTCGCCCCCCCGTGGTTCCCCAGCATCTTGCAGTACGACTTCGCCGCGTTCTGCATCCGCGCGTTGTTCGACTTCTGCCCGGAGTTGTAGCACGTCTTCTCGTTCTTCGACGGGTCCGGGTGGCTGTACACCGGCCCCGTCGTCGTCGGCGTGCCCGGTGCGGTGGTCGTCTTGGTTGGTCCGGTTGCCGTTGTCGGCACTGCCGTCGGGCCTGGGTCCGGGTCCTCGACCGCCGTGCAGGTCCCCTCCTCGGGCTCCTCTGGGTCCTCTGGGTCATCGGGATCGGGCACCGGCTTCGGGCCGCCTGGTCCGTCGGGGTCCGGGCTGCTGCCTGGGCACTGCAACGCTGGGAAGAAGCATGGCTTCACAGTTGGCTTTGGTTTTCCGAGGGAGACGGTAATACTGATGGTTGGCCACTTGCCGCCAGGCGGGGGCGGCGGAGGCGGTGGCCCTGGAGGCGGCGGCGGAGGGTGAGTGGGCTTCGTGGGCCGGGTCGTGGAGGTCTTGCCGTTCTCGTCTTTGTATGTGATTGGCGGCCAGGTCGTGGTCGTGTCGAACTCAGGAGGCGGCCATATCACAACAATAACACCTCCCGTAGTAGAAGACGTAGTGGTAGGAGATGGGCCCGGCCCAGTAGTGGTACTTGGAACAGTAATTGGACCGGAACCGGTCACAGTGTATGGCTTGAAGACCCAGTCTGTTACAGTGATGGCTGAGCGAGTGATGGTTGTTGACCAGGTAGACTTTGAGACAGTCACGATTGGGTAGTCGATGGTGCTCGTGGCCTGGTCCCAAGGCGGGAATTGGAACGTGCAAGGCAGATCGTTACACCACACCGTCGGGTTGTCATCATCCCAAATGCCAGGGTCGATCCAGATTAATCCACCGCCATTGTCGCTGCCGTCTTCTCCATCGGCTAGTGGTTGGCCGCCCGGAATAACGAACGGATCGGGGAATACGGTGCCGACGGGAATGGTTACTTCCTGAGGTAGTGGCTTGTCTTTCGGGTATGTGACACCGTCTTGACCTGTGATATCTTGATTCGGCGTAAAGCCAGGAGGAAGTTGGATAGGTACCGGAACGGGTACACCAGCTGGAATGACCACGGGGTTTCCAAGGCTTCCCCCGGTACCACAGCAAGTCGAGCTGATAAGGCGGAAGAAACTGCAGCTACGGCAGTTGTCATGGCCGGGGCCTGGCTTATCGTTTTGGTTACCATCATACGGCAAACCCACGATATCCGTGGCGGCTCCGTCGTTGATGGTGAATGTTGACTTAGCTGGTACCGTGGTGTGCGACATAGGAATGACCGTTGCATCATCTGGAGAGATGTGGAGGTCTTGACCATCTCCGGGTGAAACGTCGTAGATAGTGATCTGAGTCCAGCTGGGATGTGAGTCCACGTTGAGGTTATCTGTGGCTAGAATGCCTTTTCCGTCCTGAATTATCGAGTATTTGGCGCCAATGGTGATGAGATGCTGGAATCGAACATTGGCCTTGTTGTTTTCCAGGAGCAGTAGTGCCTTTTGACACTCCTGACCATCAATGCAATCTTGAGTGTAGGTCGAGAACCACGAGTAGAGACCAGCACCAGCAACAAAAATGTTCTGGCTCTCTCGCATGATGACGGCCCACGAGGAATCGCAACCATCAAACTCGCTGGCTCCGCATACGTAGTTCGGGTCACCGCTCATCTTATTGACGACGCCTTGGAATGGTGATGGCGGCTTGGGCGTAGGCTGGTAATACGGCGATTCAGTCTGCAGCATTCCAACGAAGAGATTTCTGGCTTTGTTGAAGCTGTACTGATAGTAGACGGCGTGTTCAGAAGCGGTGCCGTATAGCCACGTCGCCGATTGACTTTCAACAAGGATACCTCGAGCCACATAGATGGAAGTTTGTTCCTGTTCGATAGGTGTTAGATGAGCGTATCATTCTACCTGAAGAGTGGCGCGCGCTTACCATATTGTTCTTCGCATCATCAAGAAGAGGGTCGCTAAGAGGTATATGTTAGAAAGGTGGGGCTAATGGAAAAGGGGGGAGGGGGGGGGAGGACGTACTCAATCATATGATCGGCAACCCAAAGCCACATATTCTCGAAGTAACCCGAAGCTCCGGATGTGATGTGCATCATCAAGCTAGCGCCCTCGCAATTCGAATTGGTACCGCTAGTTATAGCCGGGCACGTTGAAGGGTCGAGATTCGTTCCCGTAGCACCACCAATACGGACGTGGCAATCTATTCATTCGATTAGTTTTTCACATGTAATAATCGAAAGCGACCGAGAAACTTACCCCACAACGCGGCGGAACCGGGGCTTCTGGCCTTGATATTCCATTCGACGAGAATGGCGCCGGGGGTTGGCCCTTGGGTGGTGAAGAGAAGATCTTGCATCTCCACGTCGCCTACGTCGCCCGCATTTCCGACCTTAAGCATAACCTTAGGGTTGCTGGATAATAAAAATGACTAGTTAGCTAATGATATAGGTGAGATAGTAGCATCGGTACTTACCTGGCATCGGAGAAGTAGGAGCCAGAAGCGGCAAATTGAGACCAGGTTTCACCAACAAGTTTGGATCCAGAGGGGATCGTGACCGTTCCCTTGATAATGTAGGTGCCGGCATCCACGAATATGATCTTACCAACGTTGGAATTAAGTGCGTTCTGAATAGCTGATGTGTCATCGGTCGTGCCATCGCCTATAATTAACGGGTTAGTAGAAGATAGTAAAGGGGTACAACAGGATAATTACCCTTTGCGCCCAGATCCTTAAGGTGAACGAAGTCGGAAGCTGAGTTGCCCTCATATTGAGGCTTGGCTCGCTCGAAGTATTTACCGGAGCCGTCTAGGAGTGACGATTCTCTTCGGTACTTCGGGGCATCGCCGCCCATGGAGAAGGACCTGTCTTTGCCAGCTGCATAGATTGGTCCTGTCGCCCACTCATCAACATGCTGGCTTCCGCCAGATAGAAGTGTTTTGCCGCTGGTGTCCTTAACACCCGCGCCAACGCTGTCGAAATCGACGTTTTGAACTATCACTCCTGTGCTCCCTGTGCCGGGCTTCTCGTCCAGGGGCGCGATAAGGATGGCAGCGGTTCCTACGTTGCTGAAAGAAGAGTCTATAAAGGAGGCGGAACCGATGTTGCCTTCTTCGTTGACCTTTCCTTGCCGCTTTCGCTTTGTGGCAGCTTTCTTGGCTTCGGGCACTAGCCGGAATCCCACATCTACGTTCTTAACGGAGATGGACTTCCATACCTAAATTGCGCCAAGACTCATGATTAGCGTGTTGGTAGAAAAGGGGTAGGTGGACATTCCATAGCAACGTTGCGAGAAGAAAACTATATGGCTTACCCAACCCCAGTCCCAGATAACTTGCACGGCAGTGTTGCAACCGTCGAAGTTCAAACGCTGGGCAGTGAACTGCTGATTGCCGCCATCTAGGGAGCGTATTAGTAAGTCGGTCAGAGTGTATTGATATGAGAGATATTCTTACAAAAGCAGAAATTTCCATTCTTGAAGTTGATGTCCGAAAGCTGGCCACCACTGCCGTTCTCAGAGAACATACCGCGCTGGCTAGTGCCAGACTTGGCTATGATGTCGATGTTCTGGGTGCTGGTGGCCTGAGCCACTTGGTAGTGGATACCGGCCACCTCCTGGGTAGAACGGGTAGCAGTAATGTCGATGATCAGATTACGGATTTGGCGGTAGAAGTTGGCCGTGTTGATGTAGTACTCCTCATCAAGACCGTCAGCTCCTTTGCCTCCACCGGTGTACTCATCCGTGGACAAGACACCGAGGCCGATGAAGCGGGAAGATGCGAGGATAGTTGGTCTTGCGTTCGCCTGCTTGGAGTAAGTATGGTTCAATAGATGGATTGTGAGAATGAGCTTACGTCGCCAATTACTTGTGTTCCAAAGGGAATCTTGATTGTCTTGGAGACGAGGTATTGTCCTGGAGGGAAATAGACAATGGCGTTCTTGAGGGTAGAGCCGTTGCATTTCTCGCCACATCGACTTCCGTCGTTCATGGCTTTCTGAATGGCCGCCGTGTCGTCAGTCTTACCATCGGCTTTCGCGCCAAAGTCTACTACATTCCTGAATACCTGGTAGCTGACATCGGTGCCCCATGGAACTGTTCCCTTGCGGGCGATGCTCTCCATCCAGAACGACCCAGTAGCTCTAGCGACTTTATTAGCCCTGGCCACTTGCTGGGTGCCTGCTGTTTGGTTGAACTGAAGACTTCCATCACTCCCGATAAGCCCAATTGCGTCTGCCTCAGCTACAAGCGCAGCTGCAGCGGCAATCTCGGGAGTGATATCTAGGAGAGGGGCAGGGGCTTCATCGTCTAGCTGACGCTTTCGAACACGACCTATGCCGCCTACTATAGTCCCTGGTTTCAGACCGTAGTGGTTACGGGCCATGTTCTCGTATCGGGCACGATTCAAGTTTCCAGACTCAGTGATGGCATTTTCAACGATTTCAAGTGCTTTTTCAAGATCTGTTTGTGTGGAGTTCTTGAGTAGAGGCGTCGTTGTGGGGTCAGTGTCATTTGACAATATCGTGACACGCCGGCTTAGTTTGTGCTCCTTCGCATTGAATTTGCCAGGCGATGACTTTTCCATTCGTACGGGAAGGAGGTATGAGCTGTCTTCATCAGACGATGTTGTGTTGAGGTCATCTGTTGTGGCATAATCAAACGGTGTCGGACCAAATTGGCTTTGCCTGTTTCTGCGAGTACGGCCTAGGAAGGTATCATCCTCTAGAGGCTCAAAGTCGCCGAACCGGCTTTGCCATTCCTGACTTCCAGGAGTTATCATCAACATGGAGGCCAGGTTCAGCGGCTCCGACCTGTTTGCTAGAATGTGCAACTGCTTGACTCCGGAGTAATTGGCAATCAAGTCCTCGATTAAGACAGAGTCGGCCCAAGCCATCCACTCCAAGTAAGACATCTCGGATGTAGTCTCTCTCTTTTCGAAAGGAACGTTATGTTCGGTCGGCACTGGATCGTTGTCATTGTAGACAATGATTCTTGCAGGTACGCCGTTATTTTGATTTGTCACACGGAAGAAAAACATGACGACATCATTGTCGAGGTCGAGGTTTCCTGGGGAACCCGTTATGAGCTGATCTCGCAGATATGCGTGAGAATCAGCTTGGAACTGCTGCTCTCCGGCGGATCCAGCACCACACCTGAAGGCAGCGCAGCGCGTGAATGCTCCGGTACCACCCTGGATGAAAGACGCGGCTGGCCATTCGTCACAGGTATAAGACAACCGAGATGGCAAAAGGAGACCTCCCTGAGGGTCACGTTGGTGCTTGAGTGTACGTTGCTGCCCTGGCTCTACGTCCGTGTAGGGCCAGAACGAACCTCCCTCGCCCAGGATATAACGGTAGGAGAGCGGCTGGGCCAAGTTGCCTGGTGGCACACCCGCAACCTCAGGACAGGAGTGGCCGTTAATCCAGCTGTCGGGACAGCTTTCGCGCTTTCGGCGCTGCTTCTTGCGCTCTTCTTCGAAATCAAACGCGAAAGCACTGGGGTTTAGACGGGCTCTGTTGCCGGCCGAGGTGACATAAGCGAGGGCATTTTGGCAGATTCCTGCCATGTAATAGCAGTTGTACTCCAGAAAGACGGATTGCCCGGTGGTCCTTACGACTCGTCTGTAAGGACCGGCCACGGTGGGTGCCCACCATGGCTCCGTGACACCATTTGTGACACGGAATTCCCAGTCACGGAGGTACATTTGCGCGTTTGCCCCCGGAACGCTGTCCGCGACTAGAGAGAGAAGGGAGACATGAAGAAATGTAATGTTGCCTAGGAGGTACAAGGCGGTAGAAAGGAGACCATAAGGAGAGGTAGATGATTTCCCCATGATGCTTACTTTACTGGGCTGTCTGCCCGCAAAGAGGAGGAGACTTGGAAATGTCTTGGGGAGACCTAACCGGGAGTATGATCATAGACCTAAGGTGCGGACAGTACGATCATTTTGTGGTCATATACTTCTTGTATAGAGGATAGAGTGATCATACCGGTCTCCTTGGCTTTGGGGCGTCATTCTATGCCGTAATTCGCCTCGGCGTATATTAACCCATCTGCTGAAGTCGCGGTAAGGCTGACCCAGGTATTCCGGTCCGTTGGGCCAGCCCCTGGCAGGGTTCATTTGTCGTGGAGCTATACCAAGACAACGTGGTGGATGAATCACACGATGCGCCGGTATTCTAGACCAAGCATAGAATGATAAAAGTCCTGTACCTGCGCCGTATGACAACATATTTTGCATGGATAGATATGACTTTCCTCTTTGAGATATCAGCTCTCCTCCGGCTTACCCACCATTGGCCAACATAGGGATAGGTCCCACGTAATATGATTGGCTAAGAGTTACCTCTGAGGAACCCCTTGAAGTATAGGTTGACCTCAAGCGCAAAACTTGACGGCGACTTCTGGTCCAAACGGAAAACAAATCCAGAGAACTTCTTCACCAAACTCACTACAGAGAATATGAGGTCTTCCACTGGGTCGTACCTTGCTGTCCTCCTGCTTTTGGGCAGGAAGGTCTCTGGTGCTGATGATGAATGCCAACCGTATCAGTGGAAACGATCGTTGAAAGTCGGCGAGATCGTATGTCGATATGACACGACTACGGGTCAGGATGTCAACTACTACACCTGCACACAAATCGCGGAGAAATACGAGGTCCCCTTTGAGGGGTTAAGGGAACTGAACCCAGATTTGGATGAGGATTGTAAGAACATCAAGCCCAACACAACATATTGTGTTCATGGATGTGAGTGCAGAGAATATAAAAAACTAGAAGATATCTGGAGCAGTACTGACAATTACGATGAAGTCCTCGAGCCATTGCGAGCATGGGACGGACTTTGTGGTCCAAAAAACAACAATGCTACTTGCATCGGAACAGACAAGCAGTGTTGTAACTCCGAGACATGGCAATGCGGAGACTCGGAGTACGTTTTCTTATGCCCTATTTCAATTATAACACTCCTTTCCCTTGTTGTTGTCGTCAATACTGATCATATTGGCGAGATAGGGAGGACTGTCAAGCTGGCATCTGCTACGAAGGCGACTGCAAAAGCGCGGCGTTAGACAACATCACGCTTGATGGTAAGTGTGGCCCCAAGAACGGCGACAAGATATGTGGCGGTAAATGGGGAGACTGCTGCAACTTCAACGGCGACTGTGGTAGCGGGGCCGACTTCTGCGGTGACGGGAAGTGCGAGTCTGGCAATTGCACTATGCTTCTCGATATCCAGAGCACTGTCGATAGCAATGACGACAAGGGGAGTGAGAAGAGTTTGCCCTGGCAGACGGGCACGACTCAAGATGGCACATGCGGCGGCCCTAATCACTATACCTGCGATATATTGTTCGGGACGTGCTGTAGCTCCGAAGGTGTCTGCGGTTCTGAGGAGGAGCACTGTGGAGGCGGCTGGTAAGCTTCCCCAACTCTCCGTTTTTTTTCGTATCAGCTACTAACAAATGATACAGCCAGAGCAAGTACGGGAAATGCAACAACGGCACTAGCATTGTCTATCTGCCAGATTATGAGCAGTTCTAGGGAGGCTTCTAGTTGTTACGATAGGGATACATGCTTGACTGGGTTTCTGACATGGCAGTTGTAACTAAATTCACTTGAAATCATACATAGAATTCTTCTCATATTTCCCTGATCTGAAATTTCACTTACTGCCTGAGTTACCCGATGCCCTGAACGTAGTCCATTGCAAGTCCTATATCGCCTGCTGGTTATGGAAAGGCTAGTCTGGATAGTCCTATCTGTTTTCTTTAACTCGCTAAGGCGGTTCTATAGGGACTATCTATCAGCTAGGACTGTGATCGTACGGTGAACCAGTGGCTAGGGTCTGTCATGCTTTAGGCGGTGACATGGAGACCATGTGCATGGACAAGGGCCTTACACTAAAGCACAGCCCAGTTGAAAAAACGTTACTTCTACAGTAGTATTGTTCTATAACCATGTCTTGGCCTCGTGGTTAATTGGCCTGGCGGTTCGAAGGGTCCTTCTTCAGCTCCATGCGCTGGAGAGGCGCATGACAGTAGTGGTCTGGAGAATTCGTTAGCGAATTAGCATCATGAAAAAATTTCGTCTATAGAGGTTGCCTAGTTAAAATCGTATATTAAACAGAAGTGACACAGCTGGCTGGTAAACTTCACGTAAGCTCCGCATTAGTACCGAGAACGCCGTACAGTTGGTGGGGATATACCGCGATTGGGTAAGGGTCCTACTACGTCAGGGTCTGGAAGGCTTGGCTTCAGCCTAGCGATCCTTTATTGCTACGTCGTTGGTGAGATTCTACATATATGTGGATTTTTAATGATGTGACGTTGGAATTCTGGTGAGCCCATCACCAGAGTGAGAAAGTTTATGCTCAAGAACGTCTGGTCATACGCATCTCAATAAGGCCATCGTTGGATCACAAGTGAACGTTCTATTGATTCTGCGCCGCATTGATGTCCAAAAATCTCCAATTGGCCGCGCGAAGCGAAGGACGCCTCTCGCAGGCGATATGCCCCGGCTTCCACGATACTTTCCGGTCCGTCCGGCCGTTCTATGGTAAGGTGTAGCTAACAGACAGTAATCTTCTCTAGACCAGGCTTGATAGCTGCAAGACGAAGAGGGGAAACTTGTATAAGTATACAAGTGAACCTCCGATGAAGAAGACATCCAGTGAGACAAGAGTCGAGCCAGAGCAGCAACATTGGAATCTCCCATCGGATCAAGAGCCCCCAATCTTTCCCCATCCATCTTATCCACCTCCTATTTGCTTCGCCGCATCTAATCAAGATCATCCAACATGCACTCTCGTACCATCTTCCAGACTCTCGCGCTCTCCGTGGCCGTCCCAATGGTCATGGCCGCTTGCGGTGAGACAGCAGCTAAGGTGTGCTTCGGTGTCGATGGCGGCCAATCGCAAGACATCTTGATCGAGGATGTGCAATACGTAGCCGACTACTTGCGATACATCGGCGAGGAGAACTCGGGCCTCAACGCTATGTGGAGCATGCCTATCGCGGGCTTCGACTGCCAGGAATGGCAACTACCCGTCCCCGCTGCCGGTAGCGTGCTTCCCCTAGCCAAGCACATTAACCCACGCATCAACTCCACTGTTCTATACACGGATATGGCCGACACTATCGAGAAGACCCTCCTGGGGTGCGGAACGAACGGCGGAATGGTGGGCGTCACGACAGATGCCACGAACCCGGCATACAACACGGATGAGTACAAGGCTACGAAGGCGAAGCCTGAGGGCATCATCATCAAGCTCGTGAAGGCACCTTAAGACCCTTTGCGGTCATATCCGCTATCTTGGCGATGCACGTTTGGGGTATGACATAATGAAATTCCGGGGTCTTTATCGAGAAAACTCACCTTGGACCCCTGAAAATGCAACGGTAGTCGGTCGGATCCTTAAATATTACATAATTCATAATAAAAACAATTGACCCCTTTGATAAGAGTTCATTGGTCTAAGACATAGACTCATGCGCGGAATTCGTGCGGAATTTGACCCTCGGCTGTCCTGTTGACTCTTTTGACTATTCCTATTCAGCTAGGACAGATGGAAAAAAGAAAGGTGGAAAGGAGAGGGAGAAAAAAAAGGGATCCGTCTATACGAGCAGTCAATATAAGGACCCGTAGACGCTAGGGATCAGCAGGATCAGCAGTGGGGTAGGGCTGATTTATCCTTAACGGCCCCCATCACCCCCTAGCCTTCGCTGATCCAATCGTCCCTACGTGCATTACCCCCTTGTCCCTGTTCGGCCTATTCCGTCCCCGCATTTAAGCTTACCAACAAGCTTGAAATGGCTTCAGGGTTCCAGGGGTCCGGGTTGTTGGCGCGTAGTTCGGTTCGGTAGCATATATTCCCCCCCACCACCTCTCCCCCATTGATGGAATTGATTAGCTGATTAGATCAAATATCTTGGCTTATGCTCTGCGCCACCTATACTCTTACCTATACTCTTTCCATCTAAATCGTATGATTCATAGAAAAATATTGCGACCAGCAAGGTACACATCTTCGGTAAACATCAAATCCCATTATGACGACCCCTAGCTCCGAGTTACCCACATACGAGGCGTTGAAAGAATCCGGTCAAGTGGTGACCCCTTCAGTCGACTTCCTGCGCTTGCGCTGGTACTTCAAAGGCCCCATCGAGGCGTCCATCCACGTGCTCGAGGACGCCACAGACCCAACATCAGCCCAAACCCCTTATCAAGCCACAGCCGCGACAGCCTCCCAGGATAATCAAACACATCAAACCATACAAGAGCATGAGATTTCATCCTCAAGCATCACCGAACCGCCCGTTTCGTCCATCAAAGTAACGATCCAGGCGCTAAATGTCTGGAGCTCGATGTGGGAGGATGCCCACGAACCCGAAGAGAACGACTCCGCAGTCTGGGTCGACGATGGTCCGGAAGGCGAACGCAAATTAATCCAGTGCTGCGGCGAGGACCGACCCTACTATAAAAGCTCGCCGCCGTCGTGTCTGGTAAAGGCGAGCGGAGAGTCCAAGCCGTACGTAACCATTCATGACTACATAACCGCGGTACATCCCTGGATGGCAGCGCTTGAAGATGATATTCGTCGCGCGAAGGGCGTGAACAGAGGAGTGCCTGTGCGCAAAAGCGCCGGTATGTTCGTAATTAACACCCAGTTGACTCCCCTCTTGATCAAAGACGAGTTAGGGGCAACCCCGGCGTCTCTGGCTTCGAATTGGAAGATCGTGGCGTCGCTCGCTTCCAAGATTAAGGATAGCACGTCGCGGGCGCAGTGACACCACATTAGATCTAGGTCACAATAGATAATAGGTATTCTTACAGTGTTCATGTCACATACTAAGACAACAAAGTGGTACAAAATATCAATTACATGATTATTTCGACAAGTTCTCTGAAATCAAGGCAAAAGCCCGCCTTGAACTACAATACGTACAAGCTGTGCCCAGCCAAATTTTATGTCGAAAAAAATGAAAACTGCCTCGTGGTGTCGGGAACCCTTGTACATATATGCATGCCCGAATGCTCATGTATCTTGCCTGTATGTGCGCCGGTACTGTGGGGGTGAGACGTGCGGGTGTAAATACATGCATGTACCTCCGACACCCGGTAGCTTCATGTCAAGAGAAGTGAAGTGAGTAACGCCCGTACGATTGTCCTCCATGAGAGAATCATGGCCGAGCGGCGGTTGATTTGGACTCGTGCTGGATTAAAAATACGACGTCTCCCAGTCGCGAACGCCGCCTTCGTCGACGACAATTCGGAGGGCGTCCTTGAACGCCTTTTCCTCGGCGAGCCTGTCCTTGCGCTTCTGAGCATCTGACTTGGTATTGGCCTTGCCCTTGGCCTTGATGTTACGATGGTCATCGGGCTGATCATCGGACTGGTCGTCGGACTGATCGTCGGATTCGCTGTCGGGGCTGATCACGACAGAACGGCGTGGAAGTACCTCCGGGACCTGCTCCAAGTCTTTGGCCATGCCTGGCGATATGAGGTCGATTTGTTCTCCGCTCATCGATAGGGATAGGATCATCTCGTCGTCTGCCAAGTTTAGGTGCTTCAAGACAAACTTCTTGTTTCCTTGGCATGCCTGTTGGTGAGCGGTCGACTTGATGCACTTCAGGAATCGATACATCATCTTAAGGGCCTTCTCAACGTTCGGACTGGAAGCCCACGAATCGACAGGGGAGTATTGATCGCCATCGCCCCGTCTCACATCCCTAAGTTCGGCTTCCTCGAAACCGGGAACGAAGTAACGGCGTCCGGCATTCTTGCCTTCGTCCTCGACTTGATACTTCGCGATGAGGGCCTTCGGGGTGCCAGAGAACCACATCTTCGGGGTGGCTCCGAGTTGGTTTTCCTGGTCATCATCTATCGTGAAAAGACCCACCCCGTTTTCGGTATCCCAGCGCTTCGGGTGACGCTCCGCAAAGATGGCATAAGGGGGTACTGTGTGGATTCCGTTTTCGCTACCGTAGTGGCGGGAGTCCTACTGCCCGTCACTGCGTTTGACCACGTCGTCCTTCCTCTGCAGCTTCATGTTTTCCACGGCCTTGTCCATATGTTCGGTCATACTAACGTTGTTATCAACCTCGACCACCATATCCAATTCGCCCAAGCCGTAGGACACAACGCGCTTGAACGAGTCAAGCTCGATGGAACCCTCTCCCGCCTGTACGGGCCAATTTAGTCCTACCGACTCCATCCGTTTGTCTGCTGCTTTCTGAACCTCTGGCTCGAGCCCATACGGACCGAGGGCCTTGAGGAAGATGGTTCCATGTTCTTCGATACTTTGTACTGCCAGGGTGATACCTTCCGCACCGTAAAAGTCGCAGTCGTCTTGCATCATGAAATGGTACAGTGTTTCGAAGAGCGCAGCCAGTGTTGGTGCGTCTGTAACGAAGCTCGCCGCCTTAATCTCATTCAACATGCTATAGTGCTTCGACATACGACAAGTATCCTCAAACTGAAGCTGGAATGAAGTCATGCTTGATTGGGAGGGAACGCGAGAGCTTGCGCGATCTGGGATACCTCGGGGAAACGGGGCACGACCTGGATCCTCATCATTAGTTACTGGCTTGAGGATAATTATGATGGCTAGAAAGTGTTAACTATTTACCTGGAGTATACAGGACGCGCAGAGGCGGGGTCGGGGATTGAATCCACGGCAAAGGGCTGTGTAAGTCCTGAATTGTCGGCTGGGCATAGTTTCCATTACCCACGGTGCTGCCGTGGGAGTTCCATGTAAACATCTCTTTAAAGTGATGCTTGTAGAGTTGGTCCCGGTCATTTAGTCGATAAGATGTCTCGGGCATCAAAGAGATGACGCCTAACTGGCTGTCATTGGGCTCCTCCATGTTGCTACAGTGGTGCGCTAGCGGCTTGAGTATTGTCAGTAAGTTGCAAGTATTTCGTGGTATCGTGCTAGCATTTGGAGGGAGTTCGTGTTTTGTTTATTTCCAAGGTTTCTAGTCAACCTCTACGAGTCCGCACAAACATGCAGACGCGAAGGGTAGGTGGAAATAATGCACTTAAATGAAAAGAAAAACTTACATGGACTGAAGAATATGATGTTGTCGAAATATACGAATTGAGAAATCGGTTTGGAGAAAGACTCTGCAAGTAATTCCGACCTAACGTACAATGGAGAAGAGAAAGGGAAGCTGAGAAATAGGTGGGCTATGTTGAGATGGTATGTAGTGAAGGGAAGGGAAAAGGAATTGGGCAGTTTCTCAAAAGACAAATACCCCAACGAATGGAAAGTATGGAATGAATTGTGTTGAATGGCAAACTCTTGCTTGCCCAGGTGCTCTATGTTTCTTGGGTAAGCTCGGCAGCTGCCATGCCAGTAATAATATTTTTTGCTATTCCAGCCCGGGTGCCAAACCAATTGTATATATCTCAAGCCAATTGCAAGGTAGGATCACATGGTAATTAACAGTGGTTTGCTAACTTTACCACTTTAAAAGAGCTTCAACCACCAAAATCGCATACCCTAATTACCTAACCTTCAAGATTCAGAACGGACCAAGATAAGTAGATCCATTATGAACGAAGAAAACGTCAATGCAAACGGCAGAGTAGCCATTCCGTACGGCATAGGAATATTGGAGCGCCTTGATATTGGCCTGGTGGGATGTTCTGATCCTACTCACCGTGTAATTGCAGACCATCTTGTAAAGAGTATACTTGACTTGACTTGACTACGTACCCGTCGACGTTCCCTGCGGGCACCTTATTTTTAAGAATTACTACTCCGCAACTGGATAAGGGGCTTAGCTTGTCCAATATCCCGAGACTTGCCCTTATTCATATTGGAATATACGTTGAAGCAGAAGATATAATCGCTAACACGTTTCTTAAGTTGCATTGTATACTTCTAATACGGGATTACACAGAGATATGAAGGTATAAATACCCATTGCTTTGGGTAGCTGATCTGAGGAATCTATATTCAACAACACTATTTACACATTATTGACTATTAAATTAACGGCAAGATACGAGGGCGAGGACGAGGCGAGCCTGGGGGCAACATCTGTCTAAAAGAAGTGTTGAAGTAGCCATAGCATCAAACCGTTACGATTGGGGACAGGGATGTATCGTAATAATGGCAGGTGATCCTATATTGAAACATATCTAGTACTGACTGCAATTCGGCCTTAAGTACTTGATAATCAAAGGAATTCAATTTGAAATGTAGGGGATGCATCCGAGGTCACTAAGACAGGTACATACAAATGTACAGTACGTACCTAACGAACAGGGCTGATTGATTTGATTGGTGGGCGCTTGTGCCGGCATTTACCCGACGCAGGAGGGTTATCTATTGTAATAACCAAAAGATTCAGCAATCACATCTGGTTCGACTAGTTGGCAAGTCATCTTTGTATTCTCAACTTGCGTTGGATAGCCTCGGCCGAGCGGAAATTAGGGAAGAATCCTGGTGCAGCTGGGTCCAGGCGCACGTCAGACTGGTCCTTCGTTTCTCCACCGCCCCAAAAGGACATCGACCCATTGAGGTTCCCTCGGTAGTCTCCGAATGCACACAAAGAAAACACTGGTTCGATTCCAGTACCTACTACCATTATTTTTTTATCGGGTTTTTTTTTTCTTTCACCGGCCTTTCCTAGGAACGCTGGTTCGATTCTAGCAACTATTTTACGTTTTTCTTTTTGGCTCATGCATTATTCTAGAATAGCATATAGCTCACTGTAGCCTGCACCTGCATGCAACTGACCGTCCTCATGCGGTAGGTATATGGACCGGGGAAAAAAGCCCTGCGAAATAAAAATAGTTAGTATTAAAATAGCTATAACTGTAGATCTCAACGATCTCTACATCTTCTAAGCGCCATGTTAGTGATATCCTCCTGCTAAACTTTCTTGCTTAGCCCAGCCAACCTTAGCCTCAAGTCGTTCTTAAGCGCAGACATTTCTTCATTTTATGGGTGTTGTGATTTCAACAACTTCCCTGGGGACACACCCTCTATATTGACCGGTACACTAGCGAAAAATACTACTACCCATGTTGCTCGCCGTCATACATGACGTCCGAATTGTATCCATAGTGATGTATTTGTGAGTAAGTCTTTCCGCTCCATGCTCTCTTATAGTAAGGATAGATACGGGCAGCTCTGCCAGTATATGCTGACTAAAACATAAGTGTTTTTACATCAAATGCAGTTTCTTCCCGTGGATCGTCTGTTATACAGCGGACTTAGAAGCCTAAGAAATAACTACACTGCGTAAGCAGCCTCAACCCCTATCTAGCTAGAGCTACAAGTATATATCTTATGGACTCCCCTGTCAAGGAAGAAGAGCCTTCCTATACGAGCTTTGGGGCTTAGCTCTCGGGTAGAAGCGACGACTTCCTCCGCAAGGGTCGCTAATATACCCTTCTAGTATCGTCTTTTTCCTGAGGTCACGACCTAAACTAATAGTATAGTTTTAAATTTCATAGAAGTAAAAAGCAGCAAGAGCTTTCTTCTTTGGAACTTCCAAGATTATTAGGGATTTTTAGGTGGCAGGGCAACCGTAGCAGGTGAACTAGGACCGCGTGATCTTAGTGGTGGGATGCCTACACCGATGTTTGCCCGGGTGGTAAGGTCAGCTGGTTACATATCTATTGTAATAACCAAAAAGTCCAGCACGGTTCGACTAATTGGAAAGTCATCTCTTTCTATCCTCGACATGCGTTGGATAGCCATGGCTGACTGGAAAAGAGGGGGGATCCTGATGCGGCTGGCTTTCGGTTTCGGGCCAAGGTCCCTCGTCCCCATCTAAGGGAATCCGCCCGTTGAGGTTCCATCGGTAGTCTAAGTTCATAGAAAGAGAGGACGCTGGTTCGATTCCAGTTCCCGACAACAATTTTTTCTTCTCTTTTCTCTTTCCTTTTTTCTTTCTTTCCTTTTTGCATTGATATTTCATATCACACACAACAAGTGGGTGCGACTAATTAATGTTAACAAATGCCAGCTGGTCACCCTCGATTGATCAACCTCTCATTATTTTGCTGTTTGTTTAAAATGATACTATTCGCGGATCATTGTTCCCATTACATATGAACTTTTTTCGTCATTTAATTGCCTGCAACTATCGTTACCACACTACTCCTATTGTTACTCGATGATCGTGATGGCTTCAGCTTTCGACTGCCTTGAATATATCCACTTCTCCATCGATTAGTCCACCGGTCTGTCAATCAATCGGCTAAGCGTTTATAACATAAGCAAGCTACAACGTGAAGTTGGAGCGCGAGGGACGTGGCGTACGTATGTATCAATGATGTACATATGTAGATATCAATACTGTAGATTTCCAGGGGAACAACGAGAAGGTATCACATTCAATCGTAGGCAAACCAAGATCGCACAATTTAGGTCACAGGATGCGTATGCCGGTATTTACCCGGCGCAGTAAGGCTATCTATAATTATTATAATAACCAAAAGATCCAGCACGGTTTGACTAATTGGCAAGTCATCTCTTTGTATTCGGGACATGCGTTGGATAGCCATGGCCGGATGGAAAAGAGGGAAGACTCCGGTGCAGCTGGCCCTAAGCTAACGGCCGGGTCCTCGTTTCTCCACCGCCCCAAAGGAGATCGACCCGTCGAGGTTCCACCAGTAGCCTGAGTGAATACACTGAGAAAACGCTGGTTCGATTCCAGCACCTAGCAATCTTTTTTTTTCGCCTCGCATAGTTCCAAAATAATGCAGCGCAAACCCAAGCGTCAAGTTATATTCATGCGTAAAGATTTCCTCGTTTCATTGGTATCCATGGTCTAAATAAATTTCCCAGTGACATGGTAAAGTCACTGGGAAGCGCAATCTAAGTGGTGGGATGCCCATACCGATGTTTGCCCGGGAAGTAAGGTTACTTATCTATTGTAATAACCGACCGATCTTTCAAGGTTGGACTAACTGGAAAGTCATCTTTGTATTCTTAACTTGCGTTGGATAGCCTTGGCCGGATGGAAAGGAGGGAAGACTCTGGTGCAGCCGGGTCCAGACTCACGTTAGGCTGGTCCCTCGTTTCTCCACCGCCCCAAGGAGATCGACCCGTCGAGGTTCCACCGGTAGTCTACGAATATAGTAAGAGAACACTGGTTCGATTCCAGTACCTACTTTCATTTTTTTAGCATTGGAACTTCCTAATATAGTGAATTCAAACATCGCTAGCCACCTGGTAGGCAGGCAGGTATAGTTAGCTCTACCGCTTGATTGATTACTCTAAAGACACTAGTTCGATTCCGGCGCCAGGCGTTTTTTTTAGGGAGCGCCGGGGATCAGAAGTCTTATCAACACAGCAGAACCGAGCAACCGAACCGTCCATCCATCTTGCGCAGCTAACCAGGTGCATCAATTGATGTAATAGCTCCTACACAACCTAATCGTATACCTTCGGACAGTTTTAGTAGAGCTTACACATATCCAACCACTAGACTCTACTGAACTCCAAATATGGCAATCTTAGTTGGACCCTAAACCTTTCTGTAGGTAGAGCAAGCACACTAGAGAATACGATGAATTTATTTATTTACTTTTTGAATAATACAGCAAAGAGTCATTTCAGCTCTTGCGAAGCGGGCTTTTTTCATAACCTGTCTTCTACTACTCGCTCGGGGTAGTCTTTCTGCCATCCTGAAACCTCGCCCCGCTCCTCCACACTTCGATCGACCCTCACAACGGTTGTCTTGGTGATCCCATGGGGCTTCTGGGACAATATACTCTCTTCGCTGATATTATCATCCAAGCTATTGGGAACGACGCGTCGGGCATCAACCTCGGTCCGTGTCTGAGAGCGCATATAGTTTGACCCCTTCGGGTTCGAGCCGTGGCCGTAGGCACGAAGGTTGTATGCTTCGTTCTTGCGAGACGATCCATACCGAAGCGTGCTATCGAAGATACTCTTAAACATAGGCTTGATGCATGGGAGGCACGCGGCGACGATTCCCGTATTTGTCTCGGCCCTGATGCAAACATGAGTTAGCGTTGCTTGCGAATGCAATCATCAATTCTTGGGGATACTCACGAGATCCATATGGTTAGATTGGCTGAATCCCAGAGGAAGTCGCCGTTTTTGCCGTAGTTCGTGATGAAGGCAGCTTTAACGATGGATGCGGCGCATGCGCTGTTGCCCCATTAGTCTAGAGATCAGAGTGCGGTAGGGTTGGATGGCTTACAAGATACCGAGGCCAAGAACACAAATGAGCGAAGCCTTGGTACGGGCGTTGATCTTCACATTCCACAGCATCGGGATTGGTAGAATCGCAAAGAATATGTCCGTAACGATGTTTACGGCTTCAGTCAATAGTTAGCATATAGTGGGCTAGTGTAGACCTGGAAAGGGGTATAGGGGTAGGGTCAAATGGGGACTGACTTGAGTTGGCATAGCTGAGACCTTGTAGAGTTGATTGCGACCAGCATGTCGTCTTGACGGTAAAATCCCACAGAATGGATAGGTCTTTGCACTGCAGCATGAGGGTCATAAAACAGACGAAGGTGTAGATCATCAGGAATACCATGACACCTTGTATTATACGCGTATAGTATATGGTCGGGCTGATACGCATCAAGAAGAATCCGACTGATACTTTCACCAATGGAATTGCCCAGAGGTATATAGGCTGCGAGATGAAGTTCAGTTTGAGACCGAGTTTGTTCACCTCGGGATCAAGATACGCGGCGTGGCGCCCTGCGCCATATTGGACTTCGGCGATGACAATCCCCAATCCAACTAGTGAGAGTAGCTAGAAGTGAGTTAGCTATATGTCGACGACGACACCGAAGTAGATCCCTTACCATCGCTGCAAGCATAACATAGTCCTAACAATGTTAGCCCGTCAAACCTCTTGGGTATTTAGAATCGGATAGCTTACATCGGTTCCGATGCTCCGAAGCATTCGCAGGCGCACATATATCCTAGCGCAGACGACTACCAGCGCAGCTACAGTCGTCGATATCACAGCTCCGGCGATTTCGGGTCCTCGATTGATGTCGGGCTGGTCCGCACCAGGTAGGACGAACGTCGCCATCGCGAGAGGTGAGTAAGGCCACTTTGCCTCGAGAAACAAAAACCGATCGACTATCAGAAACCAAAGGTCAAGAAAATTCTAGGGGTGGTGGCGCTCGTCGCCTGCCGAACATATATGTCTAACTTGTTGACCATGTGCTTTTGGCTTTTGGTTAAGTGACAAGGGCGTCATATGAGGGGATCTCGTCACTCACGAGTAATTTCGCTATATGCAAGACGTTGAATTTTGCTCGGGGCCGTAGCAAGGACCTGGCTGTTGCAACGTGACTAGTTTATGGTAGTATTTCCCCTTACTCGTAGCGTGCGAAAGGCGGATGCGGATTGGGCTGAGCCGCAACGCCGGCTCCCTAGATTGGCGCTATCAAACGACGGCGTGTATGGAGACGGACTAACGCAAGCGAGTCCGCTCTGCCAAGCAACCTGCATTGCCTGCTATCCCTATAGCCACGCATATTAACTTCACTAAGGCTTGGTACAACCCTGTACCAAAAGGACAGAAACCTGTTACCTTCCAGTCTAGGTTATTTTCAATGTTATCGTGGCATGATATATTGAATCCAGTCTCCTATTGAGATCGTGGTTTGGAGAGTCATGCTACACATATGTTAGAGACGGGAAGACTAACGGCGGGCTTTAAACTTATTTTTCGATTAGTGTCTGTCAACATAGCTGAAGCTAGCTCAGTAGGCCGAGCGGAGAGATAAATAGTACGAGCGCTGTCAACTCTCTCCGGCGTCACACCTTCAGCCTCTTCATCTACTCTGTAGAAACTAAAGAATGCGGCTATACGGGCGGTGCCGATTTGATAGACCCCTAAACAGAACTATTGATGGACTACGTGGACCGTGGCCTTGCCAAGCACCTGTAAGATCCTTCTTGCCTAATCCGTCGAACACAACGCCAGCGCAAGGAACACCTGCAGATGCCGAAAAAGCCGATTGGTGCGATCCGTGCTATTCCCATGGCGTCGGCTTCATATGAACCAGGTTATTGGTGCTATATATGCAAATATGCTACATCGCGCGGTCCATATACGACACACGATTGGCCCTTGGAGTGAACGGACCCCGTATTTCTAGAAGGTATTTTCCTTCTCTACGGGATAAAATCATAGTGCACGGGGAATGAAGGCGGAAGATAGTCAAAACTTGATCTAGGCCTGTCTCCATGAACATATAGTTAATAGATAGTCAAGGACTACGCGTACTGAACTAGCCTCATTATGTTAGAAGGGCCATTTCAGGATAGGTTGCCGAAACTTCTAAGAAAATTAAAGAGGATTACAAGAAATGCCTTAATCTGAAGATGAGGGGCAGCGTCGAGCGTCAGCAGCTATGAAAAGGAGCAAGAATCTGCGATCCCCACGAAAGAGAATTGATGGATCATCTTCTCCCATCTTCACTGATGATCGTCCCGAGTAGATCATAGAACTAACCATACGCATTGACTACGGACTAGCTAGCCCAATATCCAATTCTTGTCTAGATCCATAGCTCCCTCTCGCCCAAAATGCGTATCCAACGACTGACTTGCGCTTTGCTGATCGCAACGGCTGTAGCCGCGCCCGCTCCTGACGAAATTTCCGATTCGCTCTCGGAGTTGGAGAATCTGATTGACCAAGCTAAATCGACTCAAGAGGAGATCTTGGACGACCAAACGGCCACAAAGCGAGCGCAAACATGTACTCTTAACAACCTCACAGTCCGCCGCCCTTGGTAAGTAAAACTGGCTTATTTTAGACGTACGGGACTGAACGTGTATATAGGGGTACCCTAAGCAAGAGCGAGCGTAAGGCGTATACTGACGCTGTCCTGTGCCTGCAAAAGCTACCTGCGAAGACGCCAGCTAGTGTCGCCCCCGGTGCCAAATCGCGATATGACGACTTCGTAGCTACTCACATCCAGCAGACGCCCTTCATTCACTACACTGTAAGCATTCAACCCTAGAAAACATGCAGCTCAATTAGGGGCTTTAGTTAAGTGTCAAAATTTATAGGGCACTTTCCTCGCATGGCATCGATGGTTTACTTTTACCTACGAGCAAGCCTTGAAGAACGAATGCGGTTACAAGGGCGCTCAACCGTAAGTCGCGTTTTCCTACTTCGAAAGGCGAAATGTGAGCTAATGCAAATTTGCTAGATACTGGAACTGGGGACTCTACGCGAAGGATCCGGCTTCGTCGCCTATCTTCGATGGTAGTGCTTACAGCATGTCTGGCAACGGCGAATTCATCCCTAACAAGGGGCCCATCGTCCTGACGCTAGGCGACTTTGATCCGGTTTATCTCCCGGCTGGAACTGGCGGGGGTTGCGTTAAATCTGGGCCCTTCAAGGATATGCAAGTAAATCTAGGCCCCGTTAGTCTTCCGCTGAACAATGGGTCTGTCCTAACCGGAACTGGACTGGAGTACAATCCTCGGTGTCTGAAGCGGGACATTTCCGCTAAGGTCAACTCCGCCTACGCTAATGCCACCTCCATTGTCAACCTGATTCTCAAGAACAAGAACGTCAACGACTTCCAAATGGTCATGCAGGGTGTACCTGGCTCCGGTTCCATCGGCGTGCATGGCGGCGGCCACTATACTCTTGGTGGCGACCCGGCCGATGATGTCTTCGTGTCGCCCGGTGACCCTGTTTTCTACCTTCACCACGGTATGATTGACCTAGTATGGTGGACATGGCAGAACCTGGACTACAAGAACCGCCGCGACGCCATCTCAGGAACAGGCACATTCTTGAACAGCCCGCCGTCGCCCGATACTACCCTCGACGACGTTATCGATCTTGGATATGCCGGTGGTGGTCCGATCACCATGAGAGAGCTGATGAGCGTTCACGATGGGCCATTCTGCTACATTTACTCGCCCATCTAGACTGCGCTGCCAGAGAGGTGTCGTCACTTCGTCGGCACCGAGCATTAGCTATCATTTGTAACGGTTCCCAGCCCGCTTAATTAATCCAACACCAAGTAGAGAAGAGGACCCCCTTAATTGTTATAATACTGTACGTCACAAGGTTCTAGAATCTGGTTTAATCTCCCAGGAGCAGCATTAGCAAAATAGATAGTACCTAGAGCATCGGTCTAACGGCGTTTAAAGTACCTGTTTTCAGCAAGCCGGCCATAGATAGATACTATCATTAATAATCTATACTCATCATATCATAGATGATCGGTGGTTGATTTGTATTTGACTTAAGGTAAAGTCGTGATGATAGAAGGTTAAGATGTAATATTGTGAGCTCAATAACAACCGTCGCAAACTTCGGTTTGCCAAATGTACTTTTCAGGGCCGCGGCATCTTGTGAATATGCAGGTACCAATACAACTAACGATATACGTATAAGCGTGGGTTAATACCTAGTAGGCTTAGACGTATTCCCCATACCTAAACTGTCTTTGGCCCCTGGTCATTGCCTTCTTTACCCTGAAGCGACTCGGCCGAACCAACAACACGTCTCCGTCTCAAGCGGCCAGCCTCATCGTGCTCTTCATCCCATTTGGCTACTTCATCCAAAGGAACTCTGACTAATCGATGCGTGTTCGCGCCGTTATCTTCTATACTCAATATCTCCGGCCGCACTTTATAGCCACCCCATCTCGGCAATACGTACATCCAGAAAACGTAGTAGATGCCACACAAAATGATGATAGAGATGCCAACGACGCAGTATGTAGCGTACCAAAACGACACTTCACCGGAGTAGGGGCCGTCTTTGGGAGGAATCCACGGTGTTGCGATGATGTACACTTGGAGGAGGATGTAGAAGATGAGAACTACGTCCCAGACCCGAAAGTCAGGGGTGTCGCGTCTCAGACGCTTGTATCGGTACCGAATGAAGTATACCCCAACCGCGAGAGCGAGATGGAATATGCCTTCGGGGTAAACTCCAAGACTCACCACTGTTCTGCTGTATTAGTATGATTACGACGCGAGCAAGGGAGGATTACATCGTAAGTAACCGATCACACGTACCGAATTGGAATGCGTCGCCGGCAGGTGGAGCAATAATCATGATTGTAGTCATGAACCACTTCAGTAAGTACGGCCCTAGGGGGGTGCCGAATGGTTTCGTGGAGACCCAGAATTTTGTGAAGGGGAGCACGCCTTGCCTATAAGAGACCCCTTGATTAGCCCCTATTCACAACGCCACTAACCCCGGCGAGGAAAAAGGGGGCGGGGCAAAACTTACCGTCCGACCTCACGAACTTGCCGAGACTGCCCGATCAACACGGCGAGTAGATTCGCAAAAGCGCTCAACAGGACTAGAACGTTCAAGGCTTGTTGCGCGCTTCCTTTCCCGAAGACCGAGACGAAGAATACACTCGCAGCGATTTCTTTCGACTTCGCAAATTCCTCCCTAGACACTACGGGAATCATTTAATCAGCATTTGAGTACATGCCAACTTGGGGCGAGTTCCCTGTCTTACCTGCGGAGAAGTATGCGATATTGCAGAGCATATACAATAAACCGACAACAAGTATAGAAAGGGCGCCGTTTCTCTTTAAAGTCTTAATGGGATTCTTAATTTCATTAACGACGTTAAAGGCGTTGGCGTAGCCTGAGTATGTAAAGACGATGTTGACTAAAGCAACGGCGAGATCGTTTCCGTTCGTTGTCGTTCCTTCGAAAGCGTTTCTGAAATTAGCTCTCGGGTCAGGAATATGAGGTACGTTTCCACCCAAGACGACGAGGCCGGTGATGCTGATGCTGTAGTCGGTTTTTTTTATTAGCGGAACCCTTTTTCCATCGGGAAAATTTGGTCATACAAGATAAGAGTAATGATTTTGACACCACCGAGCAGATTCATTAACCAAAGCGAGTACTTGTTATGCAGGATTACGCCTTATCACGACTCGTTAGATTCTATAACGTTTTGTCGCATGGGGAGCACTCACATAGACTTGCTACGGTGTACGAAGCAATGGCAACACCTTTCAATTGCCAATCTGTGGGCTTGGAACCGGCAATCTGGTACAGGTATCGCGCCAGAACTAAAAAGAAATATTAGAACCGACGTCCGCCACTGTTTCAGCGTTTCTACGCACCGATGGCATTGCTACTGCTGAATGACAGTATCACTGAGTAAACCGCGAAGGCAATTGGAAAGAAATGCTTCGGCCGCGGGTATGCTTGCTCCAAGTAGACGACTTCAGACCCTGATCGGTTCGGAAAATAACTCGCTAACTCGAGATAGACGCTAAATCCTGCGATCGCTAGTAATAGTCCAATGGTCCAATACATGAGAGCGAGCCCGACGGAGCCAGTGGAATTTAGAATAGTTCCGGCTGGAAAAGGGGTGTTAGCAACACTGCCTCAGGAGTTCCGAAACTGGCGGAGAAGTCTTACGCGTCGAGAAAATGCCAGTGCCGATCATTTGATTGACGTTGAGGAAGATTACGGTTAGCCAACCGACGTGATATCCGAGCGGCGACTTGCTCTCAACTGGAGCTCCGGCAGCCTCCTGATACGATGGCTTCGACCCATTTTCCGCCTTCTCGACAGTATACGCAAGGCCACCATCGTGAATAACTGAGACGTCGGAGCTGGATGGATTGGCTTCGACGGCTTGCACCTCACTGGTCGTTGGCCGCAGCCAGAATTTCGAAAACCCCATGATCGCAGAAGCTCATTTACCCTAGGCAAATGATAGCACAGATAGAGGAAATGAGCAACCCTCAAATCACTAGAGAGCGCTTCTCCCGGTGCAGCATAGGCGAATATAAATGGATGTGCCACGACGGGAGGTCGCGAGATTTTAAGCAGAGCGCGCCGAGAGGTCCCATTTCCTACGAGATAACATGGCTTGATGATACAATCGGGCCTTACACCCAGTTATTCGTGCGTCTAGAACATGCTTCGGGAAGCAAGTTGATCAGCCGAACCCATCAAACTTCATCTAGCTGGCTAAAAAAGACATATTTAAACGGTCAAGTTGGACTGTCCTACGACTGTCTGGGGAACGTTGCATGTCGACCTTCCTAGGTGAGAGGGGAGCCGAGAATCACGCAATGATCGCTGATCATGACAACCATGCAGTACGGGGCGCGATGTGACCGAATGAACCAATGCGCTGGGAGGCAATTAAAAACTTGGGGTTATTTGAGTAAAATATCGTATCTTTATTATGTTAACTCTTTCCAGCTGACTTTCATAGAATCATAGTGGCCGGAGACTTACTAGCTGAAAAACACAACTGCGCTCGTCGATGTCAATATTGATCCACCCCGGCGACTTCTCTGCTCGGATCTGCCGTGGGCGTTGTGAGACGCTCACAACATCCCGTGCAACTCCAACTCTACATGAATCGAGCCAAGCAGTAATACTGGGATCTCTTGCATCATAGCCAATCAACAGAGCGGCTTTTGAAAAAGAACCGATAACAAGTGCTGTTACAGCGTATCATCATTTATATTGCCAACCATGCACCCTTGCCGTCGCAAATATAAAGATAAGGGATATCCAAGCCAAGACAAGCAGGATACATGCCTACTTAATACCCCAACTAATATTGCTTTCGCAATGAGTGCACGGCTCAGATACGGCTTCAAGCTCGTCCGATATAACATTGAGGCGTATGCCTTATTCCCTCTGCGGTTCATACGAAAGGGCCTGTCGACTGCCTATAATCACCGATTTCAATTGGCATATTCCTGCTGTCAATAGATCAGCCTCAGGTGCACCTAGCCATTGGCACCATAAGCTGCGTATTTAGAGATCCGCCCCGACCGTGTGGTTCTTACACACCAAGTACCGTGTACCGAGTCCCCGGCCCACTGTGGGCTCCGGCGTGGAAGAAACATTTGAACGGCATAAGGCGGATCACGGTAGCACGACGCTCGCCCATTAGCAATTCTCCATATAATTCCCGAGATTGTTCCAGGTCAAGTCTTAGGACGCTAACATAGTTGTCTTATATCGCGTCTTTTACCGTGGATCCACTCTTATTTGCGCCGCGCCCTAGCCAAGCCCGTCGCCCCCAGAAACTAGGATGCGACCCGCAGTCTTACCAAATTGTGCCCGAAGAATTGGCTCAACCCGAATCTCATGCGTATCTTCGGAACTCAACCAGACCGGGACGACCTTAGTGTACTCCGAAAAGGACAGACACTGCTCTGGATCTTCACATGCGTTGGCTTGGTGTAGAACGGCTTCTGTATCTCGAAGAATGCTAACCCATCCCGACGAAGCAATCGTGGCGTGAACGGAAGATTACACAGTAAAACCCACTCGGTCTTTGAGACTTCAAAATACCTATCTAAATACCCCCACATCCCGGTCCGTATGGTGGCTTTCCGAACGAAGGATCACAGGGTGCACCGTGTCCTCGCGCACGCGCACAGTAGAGACGCGCACCACCCTTGTAGCCAACTCGCGAGGGGTCTGCAAAGACTGATCGCTAACCTCAGAGTTACACCTAGCGGCTCAAACCTGCTTCTAGTTAACCATTTTAAGCTGATAATTCAATTTCTATCTGCGTCAAGATAAATCGTCACAAGAACTTACTAACGGTAGGATGTATCTATTTTGCATTCTGCAAACGATCCGAGTGGCGTCGGCAGCTACGCATCATGACCCCCGAAAGCGAACAAGGCGGTTTCTTGCTAAAACGTCTTTATTTATCATAGCCCATCGAACATTCTCTTAATATAGCAAGTTGTCGATCAATGTTCTTCTGGTTCTTGAGCGATCGGGGTATCTACTACGAGTATCGGAGACATGAGGAGTCTGTTCATCAATGAATATAACAGAAACGTAATGAATTGAACATGAAGATGGAAGAAACATATAAAGGGGAGTTCAGTTGTGAGATATGAACGGCAAAAATCTACTAAACAAACGGCTTATTCTTAGTAACTATCACGTGATTATATGATATCACTTGATTTATACCCTTGAATAATTCATTATTTTCATAAGTTATGCAACATACAGTTGCATAAGATATGCTATCCCGCAGGACTCCCATGGGTACATTGTACTAGTATAGACCGATTCTGATAGGCGAGGTGAGTGACTTTTCCATATCTAATCCCACCCAGAACGGCTTCGACCCTATCCACGTGGTATAGCGTATAGCGGAGAAGATCCTCCCTCATAAGACAGCCCCGTTCCAACTTGCTGGGAGTACGGATAAGCTCGCTGCTCATAACCTATCTTGACTGTGTGGTGTTCAGCTGAGAAGACGCCTTACGAGCTATTACCATTTGATTGGTTACAATAGTGCCAACCTGCATATCATGTTATTCGTAACGCAACTTTCGATATATCCCTGCTACCGCTGATATCTCCGGTTGAGTTATGATGAGGCGAACTCTAGTTCACATGGGTAAGAGGAGAACATGAACTTCGACTTAGCATATCTCCATCTATAATTCTCGATTTCTCTTACTCGGATTATATACAGTACCTACCTACGCGGAGATAAAAGATTACAAAAGGGTATGGAACGAAGGCATGAGCTAAAGACGCCATTGTGCTACAATATCTTACATAATACGACCGAGTGGCTGCATATGGCTTTGCCAAGTACAAGGACTACTGTTAATAAGTACGAGCTTGCTGTGCCTAGACTCCGTTTATTTCCTCCGTCATCTTTAAGCGCGTTCTGGCCATATGCTGTGTAGCTTATTGTGTAACTAAACCTTGAGGGAATTGTCGTTTAGTTGCATGTAGTCTTTTAGACCGGAAACTCGAATTGGTTCAGGGAAATGTATCGAAAGATTGCTGATCATAACCTTTCCTGTCATATCAATATAAACAAAACGTCGGTTTAAAAAGGCATATATAAGTTGATAGTAACCGGCACATAAAACGTGCAAGAAGGATAGTCCTACTTGTAGGCAACGGATGTGTTACACCAAGCTGTATGATGGGGACCTGGACCCTGAATTCCGATAATGGTTTATTTGCCTAGTGATGCAGAATACCGAGAGTCCCTGTACTAGCGGAGATGGATGCGGCAAAGATGCAGAAAATGTAATCAAAAGTAAAATGCGACACTATCACATCCTTCAGGATTACTTCGCTTGCTATCTGGTGGCTACGCTAAATGTAGTCAGAGTCTGTTGGCTCTGACGTAGAAGGTAGAAAAGATATTGATGCCCCGAGCTATTTAACTTTCCCCCGATGCGAGGTCATCGTGATTGAAGAGTTATCAAGGGGATTTCCGGACCCCATCATTCCATGCCATTACCGAGGTCAGAGGCTAGTAATTATAAACCTGACAATCGTGTCGATAAGATTTCTTCTCGTTCGTAACCAAGCTATTCAACCCTTACAGCTTGTTGATTGCCCCCGATGAGCACGACAGACTGCCGGCAGCAAGCCGGATTCGCTTGCGAGGAGTGCCGGCGACGGAAGACACGATGCGACAGAGTCCGTCCACGGTGTGGTCTGTGCGCCGAAATCGGCGGACCATGTGTTGTGGTTGACCAGAGACCGCAGCGGGGCCCTAAAAAGGGGCAACTCGATGAAATGAGGACACGGATCGGTAAGTTGCTCCAGTTTTATTCCCTTTTGCTGCTGCTACCTTCCAAGCCTTTGTTACAGATACGGGGCTGCCACAGGCACCCCTCGTACTATCCATGGATGCAAGAGCACCGTGTCTAATCTAGTAAATCCCGTCGTAGAGGATACCGTTAGAGACTGCCTATATTAAAACATATTAGTTTTCTAATGAAAGTTGGTGTGCGTATAGCGGTACTTGAATGGCAGTTAGGGAAGCAATTGGAGAGCCGAGAGCCAAATATCATGTCCACCGACTTGATCCTTGAGCCGGCGGCCGCACCACCATCGCCACCACCACCAGTAGATGATACAACCCTAAATAATAGTACTACCAACGCTGCCCACCAAGATCCAGATACCCACCGAGCCAGCAGAGCTGGCCTCCAAACCCCGATATCTGCACCCTCAGTAGGGGGAGAGCCCCCGCCACCGCCACCGCCGCCGCCGACGACGTCGACCGCCCTCCCAATCTCGAAACCAAGCGATGTTGCAGAAACTTCGACAATCGCCGTAGTTACAGCTACCGAAGGTGTCGATTTCCCCGTATGGCTTGACTGGCAGGACATGGATATAGACAATATGGGAGGAGATATATTGCAATTCGAACCTGAGCCAACCAGCCCAAACCGGGTCCTTGGAGGGTTCGAGATGACGAAACTTCTTTTGGCTGACTTGTTCGTCGACCCTTACGTGCATCTTGATTTATCCCCCATTCTTTATTTCTCTCGGCAGGGGAACTCTAGGGGAACGGAGAATTTCGGCTAACTCCTTATCCCACTCACTTCAGAAACCAACTGTATTTCGACCGCGTGCATGCCGTGTTGCCGATGATTCACCGCCGACATTACTTCAGCTGGGCAGACCAAGAGAATCCGTCTCACGCCCGAGCCTGTCTCCGTTCGGCCATGCATACGGTGGCAGCGGCCATGTCGGCGCAGTACCGTGGTCTTGCCGAGGCCCTATGCCAAGAAACGCGGTGGTTGCTCGAAACCCACCCCCCACGGGTGCAGACCAGAAATAGTTATTCCGGGACGTCGTGGCGAACATCCCGTAACACCAGCCCTAAACCTAGCGTCGCTGACAATGTTACCTTGGAGCTGGTCCAAGCTTGGCTCCTCGTAGCGCATTACGAATTTCTGCGTGTCGACGAACATCAGGCCATGCTAACAGCTGGACGAGCATTCCGACTTGTGCAGCTAGCACGTCTCTATGATGTCGACGGGGGAGCTGAGGATACGCCACTTGACTCCGTTGATGACCAGACCGGTGGAGATAACCTTGCATTAATAATAGCCGAGGAGAAAAGACGGACTTTCTGGCTCACCTTCAGCTTCGATCGTTTCCTTTGCTCGCGCAACGAGTGGCCCCTAACATTGCAGGAAGAAGCTGTCCGCACACGACTGCCTGCGCCAGAGGCAAGCTTCCAAAACAACCAACCGACCCGCGTGATGTTTTTGTCCGAAGCGTTGGCCATGACTAGTACTCAATCTAGTTCATCCACGGTGGCCCCCCTTTCGCCATTTGCCGAGTGCGTTGTGTTAGCAGCGCTTAACGGGCGCTGCATGACGCATCGCCGTGTATCGCTCGCCGGCGCCAGTCCGGATGAGGGCCAAGACTTTTGGGCCCGACACGCCTGGTTAGTATCCGCTGTAGATAAGCGGGTTCAATTCCTCTCCCAGAGCCCATCAATAAAGGCCATAGACCACGATCCCATGATACTCTTCACTCACATGCTTGCCCACCGAGCCGTTATACATCTAAGTAGTACCCTCGAGACGGCACCCTGGAAAGAGCAACAGCAGAAAGGGGGAATCCAGCTGTCGACCGCCTCGGATAAGTGGCGGGCTGAACGGGCTGCCGGCGAGATGGTGCGTCTTGCTGAGTCGGCCAGGTCGCTCGGTTGTTTCGGCGTGCATCCGTTCATTGCCGACCCGCTCGCATGTGCCACCGAGTTCTTCATTCAACATACGCAGTCTAAATCTTCTAGGAATCTAGGATCGCTAGGAGATAACGGCAGCGGAAATGTAGAGAGCCTGCTTTCCGTACTGCGGAATTTGCGCGACGTGAATATTCTCGCGCGAGACTATCTCTCGACACTTGAGGCCGATTATAGTACCTGGTGCGCTGGTAGGTAACAGGAGAGGGCGAGATAGACATGATACAATGGCAATATGAAATTAATTATTAAAAAGGTCACAAGAGATCGATCCCCAAGGAAAGCCTACAGTCCGCAGCAGAAAACTAAGTACTAGTCTCTTATGCAGGTAATTTATTTTACTCATGATGAATAGGGGGATTTACGGATACACGGGAGGATACGGGTAGCTACCGAATACGTGTCTTAGTTTATGATAACCAGACGCATCTTGCAGAGATCTACATATATTTGTAATCCGTGTGCCTAGTCAACCTAGGTGATGTGACGTTGTCGATCTGTAATACCATGAATATGTTTAACAGACTTATCTCCCATGATTTATGCTTAACTACCGGGGTAGGTAGACGAAGTAGGTTAATCAGCTGAAGACATAGTAGTCGTGTCCTCTCAACCGTATCGAAAGTGCAGGAGTAGAAACATTAATCTACTTCATGGTCCATGAAAAGCTGTCTTGTTATAACGCAGAGCTGCACTAGCTTAGCAAAATACAACCCGTTTGAATGCCACACGTAACATACGGCGGAGAGCATTCGTATGGCTGCATATATCTACTGCTACACTCTTTAATCTCACTACATTAAACATTATCGCTAAATTGCATACGATATATGTAAATCGTCGGATGAAACCAACTTCGAGATGGAGATCAGAGGTTTGAATACAGTGTCGCACTAGTCTACCTAGCCTTAACCTTAGCAGAAGGACAGCCCCGCTCCGGGCCGTCCCGGGATGCTAAGTGGGGCTATATGCCGGAGGGTTATTAATAATCATAACCGGAATTTGGATTCCGGTCCTAATACCCCATAAGCTAATATTACATTCCGGTTCCGGTTGTGCAGAAACTAATTCTATATATAGATTCCGAACTCCTTACCTAGGTATGTTGTGTAACTCGAAAGTACATCGTGCTCCGTCGCTTGTAACTTAGCAGAGTAAAAAGAAAGAAAAGTACACCATTGGAATGCTTCCGCCGCATTTGTGCAACGTGACAATCCATGTTTCTCCGCCGCTGTTGGTGGTCTTTCCAGCACTCGCGTAATATATCTTCTTCGGTTGTTGGATCTATCTCCTTTAATGCCGGCGCGGTGTTGGTACTCCGCAAGTTGCATTTTCCGACCCCAGAGTCTAGCCCCCCCTTTCATTATTTGTATTAAATGTAAGAGTTTCCGAGCTCTTATCCGCTACGAAGCCTTCCATATTCAGTTCGGAAATCCTTCAAAGCAGGCGAAAAAAACAAGCCCCCAAACATCTAATAAGAGTGACTACCTGTTGGCAGTAGCTCCTCCTCAGCAACCATGACTCAGTCTCCAGAGAACCAGGCCGCGTGGCTACCCGCATCCAAGGTCACACCATTGAAGGTCGGCCCGGCGCCTTACCCAACACCCGGCCCTAGCCAGATCGTGGTCAAGAACTGCGCTCTAGGCATCAACTCAGTCGACTGGGCTAAACAGATGCTCGGTGAAGGCCTTCTCGGTCATATTCAGTACCCCATCATCCTCGGCTCAGACGTCTCTGGCACCGTCGCCGAGGTAGGCGAGGGCGTGAAGCGTTTCCGTGTAGGCGACCGCGTTGTCGCCGCCAGCGCATCCATCGTATCTAACAACGCGGCAGAGGGCGGTTTCCAGCAGTACACCCTCGCTCGCGAGTGGCTAGCTGCGCCGCTACCGGACAAAATCAGCCACGAGAGCGCCAGCGCGCTGCCTTTGTCTCTCCTCACGGCTTCTCACGGCCTGTTCAACCCAGGCTACTTGGGCCTCGACCTGCCGGTGGTGCCCAAGCGCTCTACCGGCGACGGCAAGACTACTCGCACCGTCATCATAACCGGCGGCTCGTCCGTTGTGGGTAGCACTGCCATACAGCTAGCCGTATCGGCCGGCTACGAAGTCGTGTCGACGGCCTCATCCAAGAACTTCGACTATGTTAAGAAGCTTGGCGCCGCCCACGTGTTCGACTACAAGAGTGCGACGATAGTTGACGACATTAGCGCAGCCATTAAGGGCCGCCGCGTCGCCGGAGGCTTCTCCATCGGTGACGGTTCTGCCGACCTGTTGACCGCTGTTCTGGCCAAGCACGAAGGGCCCGCCACTAATAAGTTCATCGCCCTCGCCGGAGGCACAAACAAAGACGATAACAAGGACACGAGTGTCGAGGTCAAGTTTATTCTACTCGGCCCAGACACGATCGGTCCAGACTCCACCGTACGCCATATTTATGAAGACTACCTTCCTCGTGCTTTGGCCGAGGGACAATTTGTTCCGTCACCGGAACCGCAGGTCGTGGGGAAGGGTTTGGAGAAGATTCAGGATGCTTTCATGATCCACATGCAGGGCGTTTCGGCAAAGAAGATTGTCGTGACACTATAGGGTCGAGGGACTTGTACATAGCTTGCGTCTGTTTCAACTAGCCTAACTACCTACTTACAAGCAATATTATGGCTTCATCCACGCTTACCAACCTCGAGGCTTTCCGAGTTGTGAAACACTTATTAGCTACATGAAGCTTAGCATAGCAAATGTACGAGCCTTAAGACGTGGGGAGAGGAGCGGAGCGTCCTTCTATAGTAGTAATTATTTTTTATATACGTCATAAGGCCAAACTCGTGGGCTTAGGTCAGTCAATTTGGCTGGCCGATTCCACTAGATATAATTCACTTTACCTTCGATTTAAATGCTGATAGTTTCATACCGGCCCCCGTACCGAATATTTTCCTGTGAGGGTACTACTAATTGAACATGTTCGCCATCCGATAGTCATAGTGCAATCCTCTACATATAATGAGACACAATATCCTGAAGCCAGCCGTCTACCAAGTGTAACTCTAACCCCCCAAACGCTCTATCCAGCAAGCCTGATTCTATATCTAACCTTTAATCCTCTTTACGTCAAGATAATCTAGAAGGGCCTTTTGCCCAGTCTAAATGTAACCGATAGTGCCTTCACCCGGTCTATACCGTACTCGGGTTCGCCGCAGCGTAAATCTCACGGTCCTCAGTCTCAGTCTCAGTCTCCGACGAAGACGGCGACGACTGAATGACATGCAGCTTCTTCTCAACACGAATGTCCTTCCAGCCCAACCCCCAGCCAAACGCAAACGTAGCCACACTGACGCCGACACCGAGGTACATGACGTGGTCAATAGCGACAGTGTAACACTCGAGCGCCGCGGCGAGGCGGTCGCCTTGGACAAAGCCCCGGATCGAGTTAACCCCGGCGCTGAGGACAAGTTCCGGGTCCACGCCAATTTCGGCGTACCGTGCTTGCAGCTGCTCGCGCACGCCGTTGCTGAAGATGCTGTTCGCGGCTACCAGCCACACGGCGCCGCCCATGTTCTGTGTGAATATGATGATTGCCATGGCGATCGGGATCTGTGGTGTAGGGACGAGGTTCTGGACAGCTATGTAGGCCTATTTTGATTATATTAGCAAAGTTGACAAGAGAATGGGGCCGGAAAAGTAAGCATTTCCCGACTTACCGCTGAGGCCATGGAACCACTGCCAATCCCGTAAAGGACTTGGTACCCAATCCATCTAGAGGGTGATGTTGTGGGCGTAAACATTGACATGAGTCCATATCCGATTGCGGCGAAAGCCGACCCTCCGAGGTTCCAGGGGAGATAGTAGCCGAACATCTCAGCTATACAAGATGGTTAGTTGAAATGTCCTCGAAGAGAAACAAAAAGTAGGCTAAGAGAGAAGTAACGTACTGAACATTCCCGAGAGCATAGTAAACAGGACCAGGCCCAACGTCGCCGGCAACAGATGCACGCCACTCATTATAGGCGTATTGTCGAGGACAGTCTGGAAGAAAATAGCGAGATAGTATTCGGCAACCAAGATGGCGCCTAGGAGGAAGAACAAATTCCCCGCGGCGGACCAGACAATGCGCTTCTTAATCATGGCGAACGGTACCATTGCCCCGTCTCCTTGATGGTATTCCCAGACGAGGAAGAGGATAAAGGTGACGGCGGCGCCGACAAACAGGCCGATGACGACTGAGCTGTTCCATGGGTGTACCGTCCCACCGTACTGTAATGCTAACAAGAACATGATAGCGGCGGGACTTATAAGTACGAATCCTGGGAGGTCAAGGGACTTGATTGCCGTGCCGAGGACTTGTCGTGGAGGTAACTTCTTGGTCGTCTCAGGGATGTTGAATAGCAACAGGAGAATGGCTAAAGCACCACCAACGGGAAGATTGATGTAAAAGCCTGTATACAGGGAAGGTAAAAATGTCAGCATAAGAGCAAAAACTGCCAAGAATACGAAAACGGGACTACTAACACCAACGCCACGAGACATTCTGAGTAAAAGCACCACCAATGATAGGTCCCAAGGCGATACCGAGCTGTCCAATACCTAGGTTTATGCCTAGAAACTTGGCTTGCTGCCTAAGCGGTAGAACGGACGAAATGATAGTCAGGGCGCCATTACTGATGCCCGAGGACCCGGCACCTGCGATGGCTCTGCCGACGATGAACATAGGCGAAGAGACGGCCGCACCGCAGATTACGGATCCGACCTCGAAGAGGAAAAAGAAGGTCATGAACGTCCACTTTGCCATAAGATCAGAATGGGCTTTCTCTCTAACAGGGGAGAAAGCAGCGTACCTTAGTGTTGAAGTGGCTGTATATCTTACCAGTCAGGGGCTGGATGGCCGAGCTGCCAAGTTGATATGCGCCGCCGTACCAGCCCACGTCGACCAGAGAATTGAACGCGGCGGTGATAGAAGGAGTCGCGGTGGAGACAACACACATATCGAGGAAGACGAGGAAGTAGGCGATGGTGACAGGCCCCAGTATAGACCACAAGGCCACTCCCGAGGGGTATTGCTTCTCTTCCTCCACGGCTTCCTTGGAGAGTACGGCATCTCCAATTTCCTCTCTAGCAAGCATGCTGGCGTCGATATTCGCCTCCACTGGCTTTTCTAAGTTGCTCATGATGATGGCAATGGCAATCGAGTTCGTTGTCTCTCTCACGATTTTAGGAATTTGCTTGGGTCTTTTGGAATAGGGGACATCTTGCTCATTTATTGCTGGTATATTCTATACTCGGACATGTGCGTCTATACGGAATTAGGAAACCACTACGTACATAATCAAGAGCCCTGACAAATCAACCTTGAATTGATGCTTTTGGGATGAGTCCGGAATCTCATAGTAGGTACCTAGGTACCTAGCCCCCGTGTAAGTCAGAACCGGAATCTGAATTCCGGTTCATGAAGCCCCACAAAGGATGGTAACTGGCTAGTAAATTACCGTATTAGGTACCTTCGCACTGGTTTGGCTTCGTTTTATTCGTGGCTTTTTATGTGGGGCTTTGTGTTAAGCTCAAGTTGATCAAGCTGGTTCCCGTTCTGCCAAACAGACGGGGGAAAGATCCAGTCTCACGAGCACAAGGTGATATCTTGGTGAAATTCAACCCAGAGTCCTTAAACATGAAATGTTGTTTGCCTTCTGATTGATATAAATTGTGCCTTATGAATAGTTATTAAGATAATTTGCTGTTGACTACGACAACTTGGAAGTTATTCAAGTTACCCTAGTATGGATGAGGACCAGGATGACAGAAGAGACGGATAAAGGTGAAACGGTAAAAGTCTCAATCAATTGATCCTCGATGGGTGGTCTTGAAGTATGACTGAGCACTATCTTCAGATCAGATTAGCAGACATTTATGAAGAGACGGATGGCTCATACAGATGGTCGCTGAGATATAGCAGTTGAAGAACGACTTAGTTCACCGCTATATGCAGGGCATTTCGTGGTGTAGGGACCTACATAGTACCTAATAGGTAAGTAGCATATGTGTGATGATCAGCAGCGATTCCTATTCTGACCCTTGAAGGGTAGAAGCTATATTGCACTACAAGTCTCTATAAAATGGGTATCATTTGCTCATCATAGGCGCCAAAGAATTGATCCCACCATAATGTGGGGTTTAAAGAAAATCCTTCTTGACCATTCGACATCGCATCAACATTCACCTCAGTTCCTGCCTGTCCTTCTTCTCTTCCAACCGGTAGCATCCCTCTTTCTCCATTGTTATAGTTCGACTGAATCACGCGTAGGCCACGCGCCAGTTGATTGAATACACCGTCGGGAGCCTGCTCGCCGGCTTCATTAGAAGCCACTTCCAGCTTTTCCGCCATGCGGAGTAAGAGCGCGGGTAAATCGACGAGGGCGCGCACAGCATCTAGGTCCCAGCCAGGTTCACTGAGTTCGGTGAGCTTGTGAAGGGTAGCAATGCATCGCGCGAACTGGGCCCATTGGATAAAGGAGACGCCGAGAAGGTCGGGTGGCGAAAGGGTTAGGAAGGTCGACATGCATGATTTGATGGCAAGTGCCGATTGCCATAAGCAAGAGAGGCGCGTTGGGCCACACACGTGTGATGGCGCCGTCGCCTCAAGGACCGAGCCGGCATTCTCTTGGATGTGAACGCTTTCAATGATGCATAGTTCGGTGTAATATGTCTGAGCTAGGAGGGCTATCACTAGGGTTAGTATCGACTAGTCATTTCTCAAGCGAAACTAGAATATTGGCATAAATCGGATCACATACCGAAGTGCTGCTGGAATGCAGGAGGAATAGACGCTCGGAGATCTTGTATTTGTCCCATTAGGGTCTTGATGTATAGAAGGGCCGGCGCTGGAAGAGCCAACACCGGGGGTTGGTCCGGGAGTTGGCATCGCTCTCGAACCTGGGCGGCTTTTGTGGCGAGGAGTTGTAGGCGAACTTGAAAAGCTAGGGCTACATCCGATGGATATTGTGCGCTGCTACTGCTGTTACTGATGGCAGCAAGCGCCTTATCCATCCACGGGGTCCACCGTGGCGCATCGATTTGAGAGAAGTAGGCCGAGACGGTAGACCCGAGGACAAAACAGCCAAGAACGGCGCGCTGACACTCGAGGCGGAATTGGGCGTCGGTCGTCTCAAAAGTTGTCGCTGCGCTACCGTACGAACCATCGAAACTCTTTGGCCCGTGTAGGCTGGTCGTGCGCGAGGGCTCAGGTATGACTTTGTCTAGGCACACCTCACCGGCCAATGACATGGCCACTGCCATGAGTCGGGATAGACTGCGGCGACTGAGTATGTGATCCCAACCCCACGAAATATAAGTAAGAACACCCAAGAGTAAATCCAACGTTTGCTGCGGTTGTTGTGGCGGCTGTTGCAAGAATGCCGTCTCACATAGCATTCGCTTTAGCTCTAGGGCCCTTGTTCTCCTGTCATCTGTTGATGACGATGTTACACAGACTATGGCACGGAATAGGAACGGTTGATCTCGCTGCAGCTGTTGCGATGTGAGGTTGGCAGGTAAATGAACAAAGGGAAAGTAGTGTAACTTCTGTGACCGGAAGTTGTCGAGGCAGGCTGAAGCGGTGGATTGCGAAATGGATACCTCGGACATGATCGTCGTCCCGGATATGGTCGAAGCTGGGGGACTGGCAAGAGGGACGGTGTTGGCACTGAGCTGGTTCCCACTATTATTGACCCACCAAGGAGTGTCCACGGCGCCATTGTTGACTCCGTCGTCGTCTCTGTCGTCGAAAGCGAGAGCAGCACCATTAGCGATGTGGCCACTACCATCGGTAGATCCAACGATAACGTCTTCGTATGGTAAGGCGGGAAGGGTCGGAATCGACGTGGATTGGGGATCATGGTCGAAGTCGGGGGTTGGCTGCTGCTGCTCTTGTGGTTGTGGCGACGTTATATTGTTGCTAACGTGAACGTTGCCCGCTTGCAGCATGGAGACGAGTTGGCCAAGGGTGCCTTCAAGCTGAGCGATGCGAGCATCGGCGTCCGATGGGTTCTGTTTCTTGTCGTTCCGGCGACGTAGCGCATCGGCGGGATGGCATATTCGTTTGAGGCGGTGACACCTGTGTTCCGTTCAGCATTCCACCACACCAGCGAGAAGCAATTCACTTGGTCACTGGCATAGGCTAGTGAAGTCACCAAAACGTGGAGTTTACACTACTAACCTTTCGCATCCCTCACCGTCGGGGCGTGGTACACACTTGCACTTGGTCTTGAAGCAAGCCAAACATGCTTGGCCGTACGGAGCCGAGCGGCCCGTCGTTCTTTTTTCCATAGAGACTCTCGTCTCATTACATACACAGGTATGTAGGTCAGAATATTTGGTAAGGACAAAATGACGCTCCTCTATCCTCTCTCCGGGGAGTGGGGGTTGAAAGTCGCTGGATCATCGAAGTTGCAAGGTCGGTGTGCTGATTGCAAGGCTCTAGGGCTGAAAGGAGACTGGGTCCATGGATCCATCGAACAACAGGTGTGGTTACACAAATCGGGCTTAAAATCATGCCGCAAGGTCCGTCTACGATGCAGGTGGTTCCTAAAATACCCAGGAATCTACTTGCTCGTTAGAGTCTAGACCCTTTTTTCTTCTTTACAACATTTTAGCCTCCAGCCTCTGAGCACCATTTTCTCTGCCTAATCTAGCGCCTGGCTTACTATCTATGAGAGCTATATTGATGGATACAAAGACAGGAAGAGAGGACATACATACCAACGGCCCCCGCTTTGCTTAGCATTCTGACACCATCATACCTACTATGTAGGTACTAGGTACTACCGTCCCTTCCTTCCGGCATGAACTATGGATCTAAGAAAGTCCGGGAGTATTCTTTCTCTTACATACCTAAAAGCTCGGGACGTAGGGCATAGTACACGGGATGCAATTATAATAGCATCCTGAGGTCTTCAAGGTAGGATGCCGATCTCCTACCCCGCATACCTGGAGGACTTCCTCATCTGCCTGTCACAGCGCTCCCTACTAGGTAGCTATAAATAAGTGGGCATGTCTCACAAAGATTCTAGCCCTAGTAACGGGGGTGACAGCAATGATGGGGACGACCCGGAGCTCTACCGTGATATTGTCTCCCAATTTCCGCTTCTCAACGCCTACACCCAGTTTCTATTCGGATTTAAGCTGCCAACCGATGTAGATCGCGATGCCATCATCTCGTCTCTCCAGGAAGGCTTCGATAAGCTCAAGAAGCAAATTCCTTGGCTGGGCTGGCAGGTCGCGCGAGAGTCAGGCATATTGAAGCCGGTCCCGTGGCCTCAGGATGTACCCGAGGAGCGCGTCCGGGCCAAGTACTGCGACGACGACGTCGCGCCTATGACTAAACTTCTCTCCGCCGGCGTGCCTATCAATATGCTTGATGGGTCAATCCTGATGCCCTGGCCGGCGTTGCCGCATCCTCGGGGGCTCGAGGGGCCCGATCCCGTGGTAGCCATACAGGCCAACTTTATCCGCTGCGGGTTACTCTTAAACATTAGCACCCATCATACTATCATCGACGGCACGGGGATATTCCAATTTATCAACTTATTGGCGCTGGCGATGAGCGGCAAGGAGATTTCACCCGCCGAACTGGAGCAGGCAAACCGCGACCGGAGCCACGTGATCCCTCTGATCCCGCGCAATGAGCCCGTCAAGGACTTTAGCTACCTCCGTCGGCCACCCGGCTTTACCTGGGTGCTCCCCAAGAGTCCGCCTGTGTGGTGCTACTTTAAGATGCCTGTGAGCGCCCTGGGCCGACTCGCCAAGTCTGTGCGCGACCAGTCACCGTCCAAGCAGGTGATGATTTCAGAAAACGATATTTTCTCCGCATTCGCATGGCAACGCCTCTGCGCCGTGCGCGTGGCTAACGGGCAGCCTCCCGAACGTATGTCCAAGCTTGGTCGCGCCATCGACGGGCGTAACGCGTTGGGCGTACCACTAACTTACATGGGGCACTTGGTATGTCACGCTATTGTGCGTCTACCCCTGGGTCAGGTCGCTAGCCTGCCGGTGCCGCAGATCGCCCTGGTGCTACGCCGCGAGCTCAACCATGCCAATAATCCATGGGCCATACGAAGCTACGCGACCTTTATGGCCCGCGAGCCCGACTGCTCCAACCTGCTGTACGGCGGTACTCACGATGCCCAGGCGGATCTTATGGCCACTTCGACTGGCCAGGCTTCCCCTTCACCGGCGTCCTGGAGTCCGTTGCTGGGTAGCTCATGCTTCTTGCGTCGTCCAAACGCGGCGCCGATGCCCGGTTGTCTGGTCATTAATGAGGTCGAGGGCTCTGCCATTCCTATAACCTTGTGTTTGCCTGAGGAGGATCTAATGGGCCTTAGAAAGGATCCCTTATGGAAGCAGTACATGCGATATGTTGGTTGAGATAGATAGAATGACCAATCAATTTAATTTCTCGTCCTAGTACACTGTGATCACTAATTACCATGTGCCTCATTGACTAACGAGGAACCGGACTAGACTTTTAAAGTTTTGGTACGAATGCGTTCACTAGACTTCCTACGTATTAGACATCTATTCATCTACTACTAGCCCTACTGTCTGAGAGGTTGCTATTGGGCTTTAGATTGTCATGACTCTGGCGTTACCGATTAATGGAAGCTGTCATTGAGTACCTAGTAGATAGCTTGTATCAATTATCGATCGCTAACGACTACTTGGTATTCTTTTGAATGCATCCTCATTTAAGAGTACTGAGTGGACTGGTACTACTTATTTGCGAACTCAAACATATTTCGCCTATCCGGTGCTGTTAAGTCCGAGAATACAGAGTTGGCCCTCTATGCAGTATTATATATCAACAAGCTATTTTAGCCATTTACCATAATCCATACCAGATATCTATCGTCCGGAGTTTGCGCTAATAACTCCCGAGGTCTGCATAGCTCTGTTAAAAAGGAGTCAGCTTCCGGATGATTACGAGGCGGACTTACTAACACCCGTTGGAATCCTTCCAATGTCAATAGCCCGCTACTGCGCCGCACTTATTTGAGCGTTGTGGCTAGTCGAGGCGGATTCGGTAGATTGATAATACGTCTAAGAGTGGATAGAACCTCAACTAGCATCACTACGTGTAAAGTCCGTATTACAGAGTTAATTGCAGCGAAGATAGAGCGAGCTACTTGACATAGGTACTGGATTATCAAAACTGGAAATAGGATAGTGAGATAGTTTAAGATATGACTAAATTAAATATATCGGTTGCTAGTTGTAATATCTGATCAAGAAAACCTAGCAAGCCGTATGCTAAGCTCATAGAGCGTCTAAACGTTGAAACTCCAGGCCCAATTCAACCCAAAGGGCGTCTCGATCCCAATAAACGCCTGCAAGCTCCCGTCAAGCAGGGAACGCCGCTGGATTATCCTATCATTACTCACCGTCACCCCAAGCCTTGATCGACTCCTAGTCAAGTGACTAACTAGGTCTAAGTTATCTCACCAGAATGGACGGCGACAGCAGCGAGTGGGCAAGCGAGCCTATTGCCATCATCGGCATGAGCTGTAGGTTTTCCGGCGGCGCCAGCGACCCAGAGAAGTTCTGGGACCTCATGGCTGCGGGAAAAACTGGCTGGAGCGAGATACCATCAGATCGGTTCAATCTCAAAGGAATCTACCACCCCAATAATGAGAGGATCAGTACAGTAAGTAAATTCCCCTGATCATACTGCGTGTCTGCTAGCGACGAGCATGTAAACAGACATACTGACAATCGTGATAGACACATGTCAAAGGGGGCCACTTTCTCGACGAGAACGTAGCATCATTCGACGCGGCGTTCTTCAACTACTCGGGGGAGATGGCGCAAGCGCTTGATCCGCAATATCGGATGCAACTCGAGTCGACATTCGAGGCGCTGGAAAACGGTAAGTTTCTACTGCCTCAATACTTTCCTACCTAGTACCTATTTTTTTTAACTCGTGCGACAGCTGGTCTCCCTCTCCCGAAGGTAGCGGGGTCTAAGACCTCTGTTTTCGGCGGCGTGTTTACGCACGACTATCACGAGGGGTTAGTACGGGATGAGGACAAGCTGCCGCGGTTCATGGTGGTCGGGACGTGGACCGCGATGTCAGCGAACCGGATCTCGCACTTTTTCGACTTCCGTGGGGCCAGCATGACGCTGGACACGGGATGCTCGACGGCACTAGTGGCCTTGCACCAGGCGATGCAGAGTTTGCGCAGCCGCGAGGCCGATATGTCGGTGGTGTCCGGAGTCAATCTGATGCTGAATCCTGATCAATTCAAGTCCATCGGGTCGTTAGGAATGCTGTCGCCCGACGGCAAGTCCTATGCATTTGACGAGCGTGCTAACGGCTATGGGCGGGGCGAGGGCGTGGCTACAGTTATTATCAAGCGCTTGTCAGACGCACTGGCTGCCAATGACCCCATCCGTGCTGTTATCCGCGAGACAGCCTTAAATCAGGATGGAAAGACGGATACCATCACAACGCCATCCGGGGCTGCTCAAGAGGAACTCATGCGCGAATGTTATCGTCGTGCTGGTCTCGATCCCCGCGGCACCCAGTACTTTGAGGCTCATGGCACGGGTACCCAAGCGGGTGATCCTATTGAGGCGGGTGCTATGGCCGAGGTGTTTGGCGGTGGCGAGGGCCGTGATGACAAGGAGAACTTCCTGCGAATTGGTTCGGTGAAGGTAAATCATGCTCCAACTCTTATTAATATCATGTCTAGCTAACGGGGTACTTACCAAAAAAGACGAATATCGGGCACACTGAAGCCGCCTCGGGTCTCGCTGCCATAGTCAAGGGTGTCCTGTGCCTAGAGAAGGGCATGATTCCACCGAGTGTGAACTACGAGACGCCCAACCCGAAGCTTAAACTCGATGAATGGCATCTCAAGGTGGCGACAGCGTTGGAGCCGTTTCCCGAAAGTCTTATCAGAGGCCCGCGTCGCTTGTCGGTGAATAACTTCGGCTACGGCGGGACTAACGCCCATGTCATTATGGAGAGTGCTGATCCGTGGACGACCACGCCGAATTTTTCCAGTAAAGCTGCTAATGGAAACGGCGTTGGCAATAGCCACGTGAGCGGCAACGGCTATACTAACGGACATAACAACGGCAACACACTTCATACCACGAACACCACAGACAGTGCTAAGGTGCTAATCCTTAGTGCACGCGACGAGCGTACCTGTCAGCGCATGGTGTCTGACATAAAGGCATATCTGGAGAAACACAGGACGATCGGAATCGAAGCATCCGAGGAGCTACTACGGGATCTCAGCTATACGCTATGCGAGCGCCGTACTCTCTTCCAATGGGTGGCAGCACACCAGGTACGGCTCGAAGGAGACAATGGCCTCGACGCTGTTATCCGGGCCTTTGACTCGCCCCGCTTTAAGCCTGGCCGCATGCCTTCAAGCTGCCCGCGAATTGGCATGGTTTTTACAGGCCAAGGAGCGCAGTGGTACGCTATGGGTCGTGAGTTACTAACGTCGTACCCCGTCTTTCGTAAGACGATTGAGGAGGCCGAAGCACATCTACGCGCGATCGGGGCTACCTGGTCGTTAATTGAAGAACTCCAGCGCGATGCGAAGACGACGAGAGTCCACGAGACCGCGCTTAGTATCCCTATTTGCGTGGCCTTACAGATCGCCTTGGTGCGTCTGCTTGCGTCATGGGGTATCAAGCCGGCGGCTGTCACGAGTCATTCGTCGGGTGAGATCGCGGCCGCCTTCGCGGTAGGCGCGTTGACCCTTCGTCAAGCTATGGCAACAGCCTACTATCGCGCCGTGCTAGCGGCGGATGAGACGAAGCGCGCGCCTGGCATGGCCAAAGGGGCGATGGCGGCAGTAGGTCTCGGTGCCGAAGAAGTACAGTCCTACTTCGACAGGCTGTCGGAGGGGAGTGGTAAAGCCGTGGTAGCATGTGTCAATAGCCCTCAGAGTGTTACCATTTCTGGTGATGCTGATGCCGTCCAAGAAATTGAGCACTTGTGCAAGCAGGATGGTGTGTTCGCACGACGCCTCAAAGTCCAGCAAGCTTACCACTCACACCACATGGATCCCTTCGCTGAAGCGTATCGGGAGCTCCTGCGCAAGGAGATGGCGCGGAGTGTGATGCGCAATGGCAAGCAGCATCTGCAGGAGGAAGGGGAGGACGAAGAGAAAGAACTCGATGTGATCTTTTCGTCGGCCGTCACCGGTGGGCGCATCACCGACATTAAAGAAATCGCCGGCCCCGATCACTGGGTCGGCAGCCTAGTGCAACCGGTGCAATTCGTGGATGCTTTTACCGACATGGTGTTGGGCGACTTAGATGATCCGACGGGCAGAAGCGTTGATGTAGTTCTCGAAGTCGGCCCTCATACGGCACTAGGTGGACCCATCCGGGAAATTCTGTCGCTGGTCGAATTTGAGGGCATCGAGCTACCATACTGGGGGTGCTTGGTGCGCGACGAGCACGCAGGCGACACCATGCGATCGGCCGCTATAAACTTGCTGCGCGAAGGGTATCCCATCGTCACAAGCCAGATCAACTTCCCCGTGCCTGCGTACGATGATGAGAGTCCCCGCGTGCTGACGGACTTGCCGACATACCCCTGGAACCACACGAAGACTCATTGGCAGGAGTCAAGAATCAACCGAGCCATCCGAGAGCGTAGCCAGCCGCCCCATGATCTACTAGGAATGCCAGTGGCTGGTAACGAGCCCGATGTGGCTGTGTGGCGCCGTATCTTGCGTGTTACCGAGACCCCTTGGATCCGTGATCACATGGTGCAAGGCAGTATTGTGTATCCAGGTTCCGGCTACATCTGTCTGGCTATTGAGGCAACAAACCAATTAGAGCGGACGGCCGCCTCCGGGGAGGAGGCTCTAAGAAACGTCTCAGGCTTCCGTCTACGTGACGTTGAGTTCCTTGCCGCGCTCGTGGTCCCTGATAATGCCGATGGTATCGAAATCCGAACTACGCTCCGGCCTGTTCCCGAGAGGGAGATGGGTGCACGTGGCTGGCGGCGCTTCGAGGTATCCTCGGTCACGCAAGAAAACCGGTGGACGCTGCACGCTCGTGGAATGATCACAGTCGAGAGGGAACGAGCAATGGAGACTACAGCAGCGTCGACTAAGGCAGAATGCCGCCCGCTGTCAGCCTACACACGCCACAAGGATCCACGCGACATGTTCGCCAATCTTCGAGCACTCGGTATCTACCACGGCCCCTTATTCCAGAATACGACCAAGATCGTACAAGATGGACGGGAACCACGGTCTGTATGTGACATCACGATCCAACACGAATCGTCTACCGACACAGACCCAATAGCTGCGGCACAGAATACTGTGTTGCACCCAATCACGCTGGATGCCGTCGTTGTTTCATTCTTTTCCACATTACCGGGCGTAGGTGCGCAGGTGGAGGATCCCAAGTTGCCGCGGTCTATCGAGTCAATGTGGGTGTCGAGCCATATTAGCCATGAGGTTGGCCATACGCTACGCTGTGATACGTCGCTGTTACACGACGACCCCCAGAGTGGGCGTGCCGACATCACTGTCGTCGACGGCCATACGGGTGCTGCTATGCTTCGGATCCAGGGTCTGGCTTGCGTCTTTCTGGGGCGCGGCAGCGGTGCCACGGCACGCCAGGACGGAGTTAATAAGGGCACCAGCAGCAGCACCAAGTGGCAGGGAGAGGTCTGTAGCAAGGTCCAGTGGGGACCTGATATATCGTTTCGACAGTCGCTAGCTCTTGTACAAACAAGAGAGCAGCTTAATCTCGCCGAGCCCGAGATGGACACCGCACTGGTCACCAACCTGTTGCGCGTGTCTGTCTATTTCGCCCAAGATGCGTTGCAGACTCTCACCCCTGATGACATTGCCAAGATACAGGAGCAACCACACCTTGCAAAATATCATGGGTGGTTACGCGAATTGGTCGACCAAGCCACCCAGGGGGCCGGTTCGTTGGGTCCCAACAGCAAAAGGTGGGCACTGGATGGACCCGAGGAGCGCGAACGCCATCTAACCGCTGCAGCTTCACAAAGTGTTGATGGCGAGCTGCTCTGTCGTCTAGGCCCGCACCTCGTTTCGATCCTCCGTGGCGAGCGTAGCGTGGAGGAGATTATGAGAGAAGATGGATTACAACATAAATATTATGCTAATTCAATTCGTTTAACGCAATCGCTCACACAGCTATCGACCCTGCTGCGCAAAATCGCACACAAGAACCCGAGAGTGCGTGTTCTCGAGATTGGCAACGCCACCAATGGTGCTACTACGCGTTGCATTCTAGAGGCACTAGGAACACCACCCACAACGTTGCCAGTTGCGAGCTGGCACGTTACAGAGGCGTCTTCAGACTCCTTGGAAGATACACGTGCCGAACTTACCGGCTGGGATAATCTGCTCGAGTTCGATCAACTTGACGTTGAGAGGGACCCGGCCAAACAAAATTTTGCCCTCGAAAGCTACGATGTTGTCATAGCTTCTCAGATTTCGTACAACGCGAAGAACATATCTGGAGCCATGGCCAATGTCCGTAGTCTACTGAAGCCGGGCGGCACATTGTTGTTGGTGGAGACTACACAAAACCGGGCGGATATCGAGCTCATCTTTGGCCTACTACCCAGCTGGTGGCAGGGCGAGGAACCCGACCGCCAAGCGAGCCCAACCCTCTCGACGTCTTCCTGGGATCACATACTTCGGGATGCCGGGTTCAATGGTATCGATATCGAGACCCGCGACTCTGAAAATGATATCGTGCATGCTAATAGCACTATCGTGTCCACGGTGCCATTTACCGATCATCAGAGACCCGACCTGAGTCGAGCTAATAACCCTGGGGGCATTGCCGTAGTCACCAGCAACAAGACATCCCCACCACCTGGCCTTGTTGATGTGCTTTCCCAGCGCATCCAGGCTTTGACCGGTGGCACCATCTTGCCTGATCATATAGTGCTTGAAGAAAGCAGTTTCGACGCGTACAAAACTAAGATCTGTATTTTCGTAGGTGAAATCGACGAGCCAATACTAACAGATCTTGACACGGCACGCATGGACGGACTTCGTGCTATGGTCACACAGTGCAGTGGACTGCTCTGGATCACAACCGGTGGCGCCGTCGACAGTGAGGTGCCTGAGCAGGCTCTCAGCCAGGGGTTCCTCCGTGTGCTACGTAACGAGTATGTTGGACGTCGTTACCTTTCCCTTGATCTCGACCCGCGTGTGCCCGAAAGATGGTCCCGGGACAAAGAAGGCGTCGTATCGGCTATAATACAAGTACTCGAAAACGGCTTCGGCCAGGTCGACGATGTCCTGGCCACTGAGGTTGACCCGGCGGAGTTTGAATACGCCGAGCGTGATGGCATACTATTAATTCCGCGCATTTATAAAGACGAGCAACACAATGACATGGTCTCGGGCCCTCTTACACCAAGCTGGGGAGAAGTATTAGTGAAAACAAATAACGAAACAGGTGACATCGACGATGCTGCTAGTATTCCATTAGAGAACTTCTTTCAGAAGGATCGGCCGCTACGACTAGAGGTCGGAATCCCGGGACACCTAGACACATTAGTGTTTGTTGATGATGGGAAAGATGACTCTGAGCTATCTCCTGAAATAGTTGAGATCGCACCGCGGGCGTACGGACTTAGCTCGCGCGATGTCGTGGCAGCCATGGGCCAGCTCAAGGACCGCGCCATGGGACTTGAGTGTGCCGGTATCGTCACACGCAGTGGCGCCGAGGCCCGAGGAAAAGGCTATAATATCGGCGACCGTGTCATGGCCCTCTGTACGGGCGTTTCCTTCCTAAGCTGTGTCCACGTCCCTTGGCATGGCATTGTCCACATCCCTAAAAACATAAGCTTTGAAGACGCTGCGTCACTGCCTTTGGTTTTCACTATCGCGTATGCCGGCCTCGTCGATGCCGCTAGACTCATACCTGGGCGGTCGGTGCTCATCCACGCTGCATCTGGGGGTGTCGGACAAGCGGCGATTATGCTAGCAAAACACCTAGGAGTAACGGAGATATACGCTACGGCTGGGTCACAGGAGAAAAGAGATTATATTAGACGCGAGTACGGCATTCCTGTCGAGCGTATTTTCAACAGCCGCGACGTTTCATTTGCCCCTGCCGTCCTGGCAGCTACAAATGGACGCGGCGTTGACGTTGTGCTCAATTCGTTGCTTGGTCCACTACTGCAAGCTAGCCTCGATGTCGTGGCACCGCTAGGCCACCTAATCGAGATCGGCAAGGGTGAGATTGAGGTCGATAGTCTACTCGCGTTGGCGTCCTTCTCCCGTGGTATCTCGCTAACGTCGCTGGATATTCTAACCTTGTTGCACCGCCGCGGACCCGATGTCCATCGCATGCTTAGCGAGATTGCCCATCTCGTTGAGAAACAGGTCCTAAAGCTAGTCAATCCTGTTACTGTCTACCCTATGCAGGAGGTCCAGGCAGCCTTCCGATTCGTGCAGAAGGGGGCGCAGATGGGCAAAGTTGTACTATCAGCTAGGCCAGACGAACAGGTATGGGTGGTTCCGCGGCCCAAGGGTGTCACACCCCAAATTCGACTACGACCTGACGCATCTTACCTTATCGTGGGCGGCGTGGGTGGCATCGGGCGGTCAGTTGCGAACTGGCTAGTGGACCACGGCGCTAGAAACCTGATCTTATTGTCACGTAGTGCTGGCGATCTTGATCTTGAGAAGAACAAGGGTATGGACGGTGCCTTGTTCGTCGGCGAGTTGCGCCAGGCCGGCTGCCGAGTCAAACCCGTCAACTGCGATATCTCTCTAGCCAGTAATCTGGTCAAGGCCCTTCGTACCTGCGAGGACGAGGGCCTTCCGCCGGTACGTGGAGTTATCCAAGGTGCTATGCTTCTGAGAGATGCTATTTTCGAACAAATGTCGCTCGACGACTGGCGCAGTGGGGTTCGGCCCAAGGTTGACGGTACCTGGAATTTGCACACTGAGTTCTCGAAAATCGGGTCGCTCGATTTCTTTATCATGCTGTCGTCTGTCTCCGGTATACTGGGTATTGCGTCGCAGACTAACTACGCTGCCGGCGGTTCTTACGAGGATGCTATGGCACGCTGGCGCCAGGCACGGGGACTGCCGGGCGTTTCGATCGATCTCGGACCTATCAGCGACGTCGGCTACGTCTCGGTGACAGCGAAGGTATCGGGGCGCCTACGCAAATCCGGCGACTATGTTATGTTGGACGAGGAGATCGTGCTTCGGGCCCTCAAGGCCGCTATCCTCCACCCGCTGGGTGGCCAGCCTCAAATAATTGTTGGCTTGAACACCGGCCCTGGACCACAGTGGGACGCCAGAGGAGGCTCACAGCTAGGACGAGATGCTCGCTACTCGCCACTACGGCCGCGGATCGAGGCATCATCGCGTGCTGCACCCGCCAATGACGACGGTAGCGGTGGCGTCTCACTCGCCGCGCAGCTAGGGGAAACGAGTTCACGCGACGACGGCGCTCGCCTTATCGGAATTGCTATCGCTACCAAATTGGCTGACATCTTCATGCTCGACGTGGCGGAGATTGACTTGAGCAAGCCACCTGCTCAGTACGGCGTCGACTCACTGGTCGCTGTAGAGCTGCGCAACATGTTGGTGCTCCAAGCTGCTGCTGATGTCTCCATCTTCAATATCTTACAAAGCGCGTCTTTGGCCGCGCTAGCCACCGATGTAGCGGCGAAAAGTCAACATATCAAAGTCACTGACTAAAGGTTCAAATTGTTCAAATTGTTATTAGATTCGATGTAGGATAAGACGATTCATTTTGTTGATGATGAATGATGAAGATGATAGAGGAATTATGTTTTTGTAAGGAGAAGCAAGTGTGAATTAAATTGAGCATATTTATCATAAACGATGCTGTAAAACATAATCTTATGCAAACACTTAAGTTTATGAAATATGAAAGTCGCGTGTCATAAAAAAAGGCATCGATCATGTAATATTATGTAATCCTGCAGTAGTTCCATACGCGTCTACCATGTCGTTTACTACCGTAGTTGGATTTCTTTTCGTACTTCTACAACAATCCAAGCACATTCACGGAATCCATTGTCTAGCACTTTCTTTAACACTTTACAAGTCATATTGGTTCATCATATCGTTTAGTGTAGATAAAATAATTCGCATCTATATTCGCATCAAGGTCCCATCGATTAGCAATACCAAACCATGATTCCCAAGGCTCAAAATAGGGCCACTATCCCAACCCTCATAGCCCACCGCTCTAGCTCGGTATTAGGAATAATAGCACCCATTTAATGAAACCCATTTTCTAGTGAAGAAAGCCCATCGATTTCCAAGCCGAGATGTATGATCGTGCTACATCAACACTTACTGGCCCTTGCATAGCCATGGTCTCAGAATGTTCCTTCGCTTTGTGTGTGTCCAGAATGATACCACCGCACGACATACGCTCAAAATTAGCCTCGAGAAAATCGACGGCACGCGCAACTGGATTCTCTGTCTCGGAGAGAGGTGACCGACGAACCCGTTTAATCCAGTCTTGAAAAGGAATGATGTGATGAAGGGGGATATCGAGGGCGGTAGCCAGCACGACCGACATGTCCTTCCATGACTGGCCCACAGGATTGTCGATATGATAAACGGGGTGCGCCGCTTCTGAATCACAACCAATCTTCAGCAAATCAACCACCACACCAGCGCACTTATCTACTGGTATCCACTGCAATATGCCTTCTAAGTCGGGCCACGCCTGTAGAACCTGGGCACTCTTAACCAGAAAAGCAAGATGTTCGACGGGATTCCAAACGCCGCTGTGAGTTGACCCCGCGATCTGGCCTGGCCGTGCCACAGTGGCGCGGAAGAGCCGCGGGTACTGATGCAATGTCTCATCGAGCATACGCTCGCACACCCACTTAGCTTCGGTGTAGCCTCCAGGCATCACCGCTGCCATTGATACACGCTCCTCGAGCACACGGGACTCGGCCGAATGGCCGACCACGCCAATTGAGGACACAAACTGGAAACCAATGCGCGTCTTCTTCGACCTTGTGCTGAGAGTCGCCATATCACGCGCTAGGTCCAGCAAGTTGCGCATAGTCTTGAGCTGAGGCTCGAAACCCTTGAGGGGACGCGTTCCGCTCATTGGCCACGCGTTGTGGATAATGTGAGTGCCATACAGCGCAAGCCAGGCGTACTCCTCCATCGGAAGACCGAGCTGTGGTTTAGAGGCGTCTGTCTCATACACTCGCAGTTTTGCGTGCGCGGCAGGAGATAATTTGATGCCTCTCGAGGACAGCGCATTAGCCTGTCGCTCGTCCGCAGGTGTATTGCTCCGACGGTTTATACATACCACTGTCGTAACATTCGACTGGTCGGCGAGTATTTGAACGAGATGTGACCCCAGACTACCCGTAGCACCAGTTACGATGACCACGGCTCCGGTAGTATCACTGATGGTAGCCTGCTTCGCTGCGGTACCAAGCGTGGGTGTATCCCATCCGGCTGCGTAGGCGGCTACTAGGCGTTCCGCCTCTGCCTCGCGCGCCGCCACGTCGCCCCTCTCAACTATCTTCCCCACAGCAGATGAATGGCTATATACGGACTTGGCAAGCCGTTCCGGTTCTGGGGGCCCCGAGGCTAAGGCAATAATAACCTTTTGGAACGCATTCTCTGGTAGATCACCATCGGTCCAGTCGACATGGCCGAAGCCGGCAGCGTGTAACGCACGCTCCCAATGATCAGTAGGCACTATAGCATGCTCTCGTCCATCGTCGAATAACCACCAACCCTCAAGCAGACCAAAGACAATATCAATGAAGGGCTGAGTTTCGGTCATCTCGAGGATCATGAGAAAACCATCGGGTCGTAGTGCTTGGTGCACATTACGTGCTGAAACGAGGAGGCTATGGGTAGCGTGGATGGCATTGCTAGCGAGTACGAGGTGTTGGCCCCTGAGTTCGTCGGCTGGAACCTTTTCAATATCGTGCACGGCAAATCGCATGAACGGGTACTGCTTCGAAAACTTGCGTCGAGCATTGGCGACCATCGACGCTGACAAGTCCGTAAAGGTATATTCGACCGGCATCCCCAGCGAAGCCAGTAGCGGCGCCATAACATTTGTTGTGCCGCCCGTACCGCCGCCCATCTCAAGCACTTTAAGTGTTTCTCCAGGCTGCTTCGTCCTAAGACGCTCGGCCAGCCGAGTGATGACTTCAGCCATCTGCTGATAGTGCATGCAGTTAAAGGCATAATCGCAGTACATGGCCTGTACCAACTCGCGGCCTTCCGGGCTGCCAAAGATGACTCGGATACCGTCAGTCTTCCCGCTTAGAACACCGGCAAGATGCTTCCCTGCGTAATAAGCCAGACGGTTTGATACAGCCGATTCGGGATATGCCGTCACCAACTCCTCCAGCACGATCTTGCTCGTCTTGCGTGGCGCCGCGACGTGGGTGCGGGTCAGCTGTCCAGTTTCGAGGTTGATGTCGATTAGCCGGGCGTCCCTCTCGAGAAACCTATACACAAACTCCACCAAGCGACTGTGCTGCAGGAGGAAGGATACACGCTCCAATAGCTCTCCAGGAGCGGCAGTCCGCAGAGTTGACCCCAATTCGTCAAAGGCTTCAACAACCAGGGCTACACAAAGCCTGTTACTTCCGGCAAGGCTGGTCCTTGCGATACTATCGAGACCAAACTCCCGGATTTTGCTATCGGTTAACAACTTAACCTGACCGAAGCACTCGAGTATGTCCGAACGAGACAGGGTTAAGTTGCTGGTGGTGGTGGAGACACTATGTGTCGGCGCCTGGGGCGGCAGCGAGATATAACCTTTTCCGCTTGCGAAATTCGACTCATCGTCCGGCGTGGAAATATCAGACACCATATCGTCGTCTTGACTTTGATCCGACCATGTATCACCGCCTTCAGCAGCAGCTAATGAGCGATCATCGTCAATATCGTCATCGCTGTCATCGTCGCCGTCGTCGCCGTCTTGCCCGATCTCCTCTTTGCCTCCGTTTTTCGCCCAAGCGTTGGAAACGAGAGCAATGAATTGCCGAAGACTCGTGGCTTCCATCATCCCTCCTTGATCGAGTGTACACTTGAAAATGTTCTCGACTTCTCGTGCCAGTTCCATACTCATTAGTGAGTCGATGCCTAGGTCAGCCATCTCACTGTCTAAAGTCATCTCGCTCGCCTCAATCCCTGAGACATTAGAGACTAGATTACGCACGTCGTCAGTAAGGTCGCGCCGTTCGGAAGGCTTCTCCTTTTTACTGCCTGTCCTTTTTAATTTAGGCCGCTGCTGGACTGGCGATGATTTGGAGCTGGACCTGGCAGTCTCAACGATATTGTTGAGAATGGCAGCAGAAGGAGGAGGGATGGAGGAAGATGAGGCTGCCACCGGGCCATTTTTTAGGAATGATTTGTCTGTCGTCAAGCGAGCTAATATCTTGCTCATCGACGCCTTGGCAACACGGGCATACTGAAGGCCAATAATAACATCAGTCAGTGCTCCTGTTGTAGCGTCGAACACAAACACATCCGTCACGTAAGCCTTATCGGACTGGCGCGAGTGACGAGCGAAAACATGCCAGACACCAGTACCATGCTCGGTACCATCAGTCTTTGTTTGAACTCTGGGCGAACGCATCGTTAACTCGCAGCCTGTGGCGACGAACATATCCGTCGATGGGATGTCTGTCAGCAGATTCACATAGATGCCCGCGACCTGGCCGAACGAGTCATTCATAGGTACATCGAGCCAGGTGTCGCCTTGGTGGCGCTTGTGCACGACTCCGGCACTCTCACCATCGCGACCCACGATATAACGCACGCCACGATATACCTGTCCAAACTCGACGATTTCCTCAAAGGCTCGGTATACGTTGCGACCCTGGAGCACTTCCACTCCATCGTCGTCTAGATCCTGGTTTAGGAGTGCTTGGCACTGTGCGTGACTGACCAGTCGCTCATAGCGCCCAAACTCTTGCAAAAAAGCTGAGTCGGAGGGCGAACGCATGCATATGTTGGCCTCGGCGTGTTTCTGGCCGTCATCGTTTGCACCGGCGGCCGCGCTAACACTATGGATATTGAAGTGCCATCGCGTTTCAGCCTTGTCGAGCGGTACAAAGTCCATATAGAAGATGCGTGTTTTGTCAGCGCACATGGGCGAATGGCTTATCATGTCGTGCACCGTAGGTGAGAAGCCAGCCGCCCTCCAGTCAGGATTCAGGCTGAAGAGGGCTTCAATAGCCATGTCCATCTCAAGCGTAGCAGGGCAGATGGGCGCCGTTTCAGCGATGATGTGGGTCGCGAAGAAGCGCTGGTATTTATCTGAGGCCGTGTTGATACGGAACCGAGCTAGCTTTTTCTTCTTGCCGCTGATGCTTTTGTTCTGGTGGTCCTGGAAGCCGACAAAAGTCCATAGGCCCAGGGTCTTGGGATCCTCGCTGTCCCGCTGTCGAGATTCCCCACTCAACGCGACTCCCAAATTACCGGCGGCGATCATGTCCTGGGCGGCTTTGGTGATCACCTCGGTAGGTGACTTTATGTCCAGCCAATGGCGCGACTTTTCGAACTGGTACGGCGGCAGGAGGAGCCGCTCATATTCATTCGCCTGCATGGCGTGGTGAGCCCAGAAAGACACTCGCAAGCCCTGTTTCCAAAGAGATACAGTGGCATCAGTGAGACCGTCGATGCCTTTTTCAGCATTAGTGATGGATATGGACTGGAAGTGAAATGCACCTGGAGTCGCAGCCGCTAGTGCGTAGCTCGCCATAACGGTGATGGTTGAATTAGAACCCGCCTCGAGGAAGATGGCTTTCGGGTGCTTTGTGGCTAGCCGCTGCATAGCGTGGTTGAAGAAAACAGGCTTGCGCATGTGAGAGCCAACGAAGGTCCAATCTAGCTGGGCCGCTGAGTCGCCACGCTCGGTAGCTCGTTCTATCGGGATGGCAGCATTGTTGAAGGTTAGATCTCTTCCGATTTCCCCTAGTTTCCCTGTGAGCTTTTCCACGAGCATCGAGTGGAAGGCGTTGGTAACGTTGAGACGCTTGCTCTTCAAACCTCCAACGAGCCAGTCGCTCCCAGCTAGTGTTTCGGCCACTGCATCAATGGCTTTGGTTGATCCCGCAAGCGTGAAACTACGGGGGGCATTATAACAGGCGATGCTAGCTGAACCATCGGACTTGAGGTTTGCCTCCTTGAGAAGATCATGCACGCGCGCCTCATCGGCCTCGACGGCCATCATGGCACCCGAATCAGATCCCCAGTCGTCTCTCACAATCCTGGCCCGACCAGCAACAAGCTTGACTGTATCTTTCAAGCTCAATACCCCAGCCACGCACAATGCCGTTATCTCACCAAAACTGTGACCCACTAGTGACACTACTTTAGAAGCGAGCCCGCAGTCCATCCAACTCTTAGCCGATGCGTACTGCATAGCAAATAGTGCGGTCTGGAGCTCAACTGTATCCTTCATGGGGCTGCGAGAGAAGATATTGGGGTATATACTGCTCAGGCCCAGGGATGTGATGGCAGCATTACACTCGTCCAGGTGGTGCCGAAACACGGCCACATCGTCATAGAACGTACGGTCCAAACCTACAAAGGTAGACACCTGGCCTCCGAAGCACAAAATTACAGGCCGTTCTGGTTTCACCGCCGTAATACCGACGCTAGCGGTTGTCTGCGCTGAAGACGACGCTTGAGAGAGCTTATCTTGCAGCTCAGCCAACGAACTACAGCTGAAGATCAGCCCTTGCGGCAAGCTGGGATTCGATTGCCGGTTCATGTTGAACGATACGTCGGCGAGCGTTACCCGCCGATCCCCGGGCCCAGCATTGGAGCTCAGATAGAGAGCCAGTGCGGTACTATACGCCGCAATACTTCTAGAGTCGAGACCCGCGATTCTAAAGGGGTATCGAGACAGCGAAGCAGACGAGGTCTTGATAGGCTTGTGGGCCGAATAGCCAATCACCATGCTGGCATTGGATCCGCAAGCACCGTAATTGTTGAGCAGGGCAAACTTCTGATCCCCTAGCCAGGGCCGCAACGACGTGACTACCTCCATCATATCGGCCGGCTGTGCATGGATATGGGGATTCATTGTCTTGAAATTTGCCTGAGGAGGGATGAAGTTACCCCGCATCATCATGAGAATCTTGACGAGAGCAATGACGCCGGATGCACCCTCAGTATGGCCGATGTGGCCCTTGACGGAGCCGATTGGCACAACAGTATCGCGCAAAGGGCCAGCCACGGCCAGACGCACGCTCTCGTACTCAGCAGGGTCGCCTACGGGTGTGCCAGTGCCGTGAGCCTCTACCAGCGAGATTTCGCGCGGATCCACGCGGGCCTTTTGGACCACATCCTTGAACAATTTCGACAGTGAAGGCACATTAGGAACGAACAGCGGAGTTACGTTCAAGTTCTGGTAGACAGCAGTGGCGCGGATGGTACCCAGGACCATGTTACCGTCAGCCAAAGCGTCAGATAGCTTCTTCAGGAAGACGAAGGCAACCCCTTCTGCGCGACAATAGCCATCTGCATCAGCGTCAAACGGCTTGCACTGACCCGTTGGGCTCAGGAAGCTCCCGGCGCTGAGGTTCTGTATCCACTGCAAGTTAGTCATGACGTTGACACCTCCACAGAGCGCCGCCGTGGCTTCGCCCGACAATATGTTCCGGCAGGCTGTGTGGATGGCTACCGTCGATGACGAGCATGCCGTGTCAAAGGTCATAGACGGCCCAGTCCATCCGAAATAATGCGATACCTTGCCAGCAATGAAACTTCTCAAGCCTCCGGTCGCCGTAAATGCGCTAGGCGAGTGGGAGGCGATGTTTTGCTCGTAGTCTACCCCGCAAAGACCAACATAAACGCCTACATGCTGCTTCTTTTCGTGTGTAGCCGTGCTCGCCGTCACCAATTCAGTGAAGTATCCGGACTGTTCGACCGCCTGGTACGCCACCTGCAACGAAAGCCGACTCTGGGGATCCATCGCCTGCGACTCACGCGGGCTGCGCTTGAAGAACTTGTGGTCGAAAGCATCCGAGTCGCGTACGAAGTTACCATAGTACTTCTTCTTAGGGTCCGCGTCTACGTTTTCGCGGAAGATCATGTCGTACATCATCCGCTGGCGCGTGATGACCTCGTGCTGCGATGCTCCTGTCTTGAGCATCTCTGCGAACTCTTCCGCGTCGTCGGCGCCCGCAACCTTAATAGACATACCTACGATAGCTATCTCCTCTTCACCTTTTTCTAGTTCGACGCGGGGTTCGGCTGATTTCATCAGCCCGGCTTGCGATAACGACGCTTTCTCCGTGTCATGTCGAGACGCTGCCCCTTCAGGTCCATTAGAACCACGACCGGTGTCGTTAGGATGTGGTTGCTGAGATGAGGACCCCATTTTCTGTGAGGACACACTTTGACCCAGCATCTCGGCCCTGTTTATATAGCTCTCGAGATCCTCAAAATGGACCTGTTTCGGGCCAAGGCGCCGTATAACGGTAGGCGGAACACAGCGGTCGAGCCCGAAGGCCACGAGCGAGGCGTCCTTTCTGTTCGTCACTTTCGAGACAATGCTGGTCCAATTGAACTGATGCACTAGAATAGAGCGCAGCGCTAAGCCGGCCATGTCAACTTCATCTGTTGAAACCGGCTTTCCCTCCGCATCGTTGCCATAAATTGGCAGTGCCAACCGACCAGCTTCGGGGAACTGGAGCTCGGGCATCTCGTGGCACATCTGTATCACAGCGTCGGTATGGCGCTTCCGCTCCTCGCCTGGCGTGTGGAGATGGCCCTTGAAGGCGAGAGGTATCGCCGTGACGCCCGCCGCCCGAAGCCGCCTCACCAACGTTGGTGCCCCGCGCTCTGATGTCGTCACGGTGGCTCGGGTGTCGTCAAAGAGCACCGAGACGTAAGCATCAGGGGACAGCGACGATACGATATCCGCCATATCAGCAGCCTGTCTAGGGCTCCTCCATGCTGTCGCAAGAGAGACGGATCCACCCTTGCCAAGACCCTTATCCCATACTTCACGAGCGCCTACTAGCGCCGCCATCAGCATTCCGATGCGGAGCGCCACGGCGCCGTACTTTTCAAATTCCTGTCGGTCATGAGAGCTCGCTACGGCCGAGGCACCGATCAGGCCAGCACAGAATCCCAGCATCCTAACCCCGCCGCTTTCGCCATGTGGTTGTTGCTGCTTCACCAACTCCGCCTGGAGGTCATCGACATTTTTCCCACCCAACCGATACTCTAAATACTGCCAGTACTGGTCAAGCTGTATAGCGACCATCAGTGGACCGAGCAGGAGGTCTGGCAGATCCGCATCCGGCTCTATCAGGTCGCTCGATGAGGTGCCCTTCCGAAGCCATGAGTCGAACTCGGCCAGCACGCGAACACCATCCACTGTGCTCGCTACCTCGGGAATTCTATCTATCAAGGCCTCCCAGTAGCGAGGCAGTCCGGCCACCGTATCCTATGGGGAGCGCAGAAGTCAGCTTTAGCTGTTCGAGATAGCATACACCTTGGGACAACCGAGGGATTTTCAAAAAGGGGGTCGCTTACCAATATCCACTTTGCATTGGGCCCTTCTAAGATTTGGCGTATTGGCTTTTCCAGCGATTGCTTACTCTGTGAGCCAATATGCCCACCGAACACAAAGATCGTCGCATCACGAGTATCCGACGGAGACGCGGGCACGGGAGATATCGCCATCGTGGTTGAGAGAAGACAACAACTATCTAGGTAAGGTATAAGTGACAAGAACGCTCAATGTTCATAACACACAGACACGCGAGGGGGGTGAAACTGTTGCTGCTGCAAGAAGGTAGGTGAGGTATGTACGTTCAACCACAAGTCGCGGCTAACCAAGTTCACTTCTATAATGCGACTATGCGAGATGACGGCTCGCTTATACGCCGGCCTTGCACGCTATCGCAAGCTAATGTACATGTATGTATGGTAAGTCTGACAGGTAAGCTTCATATCCTTTTGCATCTTCCCACATGGCTGCCATCCGTTCTAGGCCGGAGCCATGTACGACGTTACCGGACCTTTCTCCCAAGATTAAGTAAGATTGCTAAAAGGTAATCTCTAATCTCGTCGTCCAAAGCAATGGAAGATATCCCGTCCGGCCGGGATCATGCAAGGCTACCTGTCTGAGTCCGCATCCTTCTTGACTTTAGTCCGAAAGTCCGGAGGCGGATTCTGCGGTCAGCCCCCAACTACGCTTATCCCGGGCTCATCCCCCATTAGATATCCAGGTACCCAGCTAATCCTTCCGGACTAGCCTGAACCCTTAGCGAGCAAAGGTACAGACTTAATGGTAGGTAATACATGATCAAACCTCTAAGTCCTCCGTTACGCAACAATTTCGAGCTTTCTACTAGGAGCTAGTCTACTGCATTGTCTACATGTAACTCTTTAAAGCTCCCTACTCCACGACAGGGGACAGTCGTATCGTCCGTCGGCCGTTTCTGGAGCCATAACGATTACCTCATCTACGTACCTAGTATTATCTGAGCAACCTAGCTGCCGAGCCTGCGGGTAGGCACCAAGTTAATCGATATTTTCGTCTATCTTTTCATCCTTCGAATTATGACTTTCTATTAAGGGACAACTAACAGAGTCCATCGATCCCAACATTATGGCAAAAAACGACAATAAGTCCTCACTCGAGGTGGCCATTGTAGGCGGTGGTGTAATCGGTGTTATGACGGCGCTCGGCTTACTTCGCCGAGGTATGAAAGCAGTCATTTATGAGCGTGCATCCAATTGGCACGAAATCGGCGCTGGTTTTGCATTTACAGGCGTGGCGCGGGAGTGCATGCAGCAGCTAGATCCCGCTATCCTCGAGGTACTAAACCGTATCAGCGAGAAGACAGCCTCCAAAGCAAGTACAAGCTATTGGGACGCCTATCACCCGCAAGCCAAACAAGATGCCGAGGACGAGTCAAAGTCTCTACTCTTTCAGATGCCCGGTAACAGGCTCGCATTCTGGGGTTGCGTGCGCTCCCAATTCTTATTAGGAATGGCAGCACTCCTACCCGACGGAGTTGTGAGGTTCGGGAAACAACTTGTCGGCTACGATGATGATGATAAGGCAAACAAAGTCCGTCTCAATTTCGAGGATGGTACCACCGCCGAGGCTCACGTCGTGCTTGGATGCGACGGGATTCATTCGATGACCAGAAGAGCCCTATTAGGCGTTGATCATCCGGCAACCCGTACGAGCTATACACATACGGTTGCCTACCGCACCATGGTACCCATAGATGCAGGCATCGCCGCACTCGGCAAGGCCAAGGCAATGAGTGCCTGCATGCACTGCGGGCCGAACGCAAACATCATGTCATATCCTGTGTGTATATCAAATGCCCCTCAGAATTAGAAGCCACAGGAGTGCTAACATCCAGTCAACACGAATAGGTCATGAACGGGACTCTTTTAAACGTCGCCATCTTCGTTCATGAGGCCTCCGAGTTTCCTGACCCAGAGACAATGATAGCCCCCGCAACACGCGGTGAGCTCGAGCAAGCCCTGAGTGACTGGGGTCCGCACGTAGTTGAGATCGCGAAGCTATTTCCGGAGCAAATGGTCAAGTGGGGGATCTTCGATATGGACCGAGACCCAGCGCCGACGTATGCGCGCGGTCGCGTCTGTATCGTTGGGGATGCCGCGCACGCCAGCAGTCCATTCCAGGGTGTCGGCGCTTGCACAGGCGTGGAAGACGCACTTGCGCTCTGCGAGGCCTTGGGTGCGATTGAAGATCAGGGGACAGTGACCATCAGCCAAGCGCTACAGGCATATAGCCAATCCAGGATCGAGCGTGGCCAGTGGGTCGTACGCAGCTCTCGTGAGATGGGCCAGATGTACCAGTGGCGATACGGCCCGACCGGACGGGATGCCGAGAGGTGTAAGTTGAAACTCGAACGAGCCTCACAGAAAGTTTGGGATTACGATGTTAGCGCTATGGTGGCTAGAGTAAAGGCCGCGGCCGCTTAAGCTTCCATTTTATCATTTCAGCGAGACTTGATGTCGTACCGTTCAGCTTTCTCAGTCGCGTGGAGGGAATTATCATCCCGAAATTTCGAATATGGATACACGTATCTGTGCTTCTTCCGTCCTTATGAGTAACCTAGTTCTAGGTTCAACGTTACCAAGTAATCCGTCATCCTACAAGCAGCTGGAAGCCACCGCGCATAGCTGCTTTGTGTAGTCAACTAACCGACCACTAGGTGAGCCCCAGGCTATTATGCTATGATATCGTCCAGGTATTGCCCTCTAAGCACAATTAATTGGAGACATTTCACAGTGAAATAAGCTTATAGATTTGACCCCTCAAGACTAGTAACGAGCGCATACGTAATATACAGAAGCAAGCTGGTAATACACAGCAACAACTATCCAGACCATTTCAAGTTATACAATTGCAAAATCAAACCACCAAGTGCCGAATGAGCATCCAAAGACAATCCCTCACGATCAGCACTTAGGCGCGGCATCGATAGCCACCCCAGATGTTCTGGCGGCATCCACCGTAGCAGCCCACGATCTGGCAGTCGTGGGCATCTTCACAGGCATAAGCATCGCAGAGAATCTGCCGCTCCACCAGGCCGCTATCCTCTCCGCGGGGGGTGTGGGAGGGGATCGGAACGGCGGGGCGCTTCGGCTTCTTCTCCTCGGCCTTGATGTACTCGTCGACGGCTTCTTTGGAGGCTTGCTTCTGGTCATATATCTTTCCGTCCTTGCCGTACTCTACGACCATTCCGTTGGGGAGGAGTGCCTCCTTTCCGTGTCCGCTAGGGTCTTTCTTCAACGACTTGAAGAGGTCCTCGACTGATTGGGTTGCTCGAGTAACTTTCTTGAGAGGAGGTTAGTGTTAAGAGACTACGACTTGTGTGCTATTCGATCAAGCTTACCGTCCAGTCCTCAGAAGGGATTGCACCAGCCATGGTCGCAAGGGCGGCGATCGAAGCAAAAGCAAAAGTGACCTTCATTTTGATGATTGGAGATTTTTCTAAATAGGATGGGTTTGAGAATGTGGGAAAGAGGATTTGTTATTGTTGTTGCTGCTGTTGGTGATGTTGGCGGACTGAGATTGCTTCATTCGAGAACGAAAGTCGCATACTTATACTCAAGGACTGTTCCCCATGTTCTGTCTTTTAATAGTGTTTCGTTCATCGTCTTTCTACTACCTTACCTAGCTTTCAATAATTACATGTCGATTATTTTTAGAATGATTCTTATTCTAACGCTATGTGACGTTGTCTAAATCGATAAACACGTCGTTGACGTTGTCGGTGCCGTACTCTTGGGACGTTCCCGAAAATGATCAGCTTCCGATATCGATAAAACAGTTCGGCATTGGTGCACAGCCCTGATAATCGGACGAGATCATCGTATGGGTTATCACTGCTGTGTTTGAATTAGTGAATTGAGGCTATTCGGAATCCTTTTGTTTCGTCGATCTCTCAACCCCGCGGCACGCTAACGACAGTGATATTCCCCTATAAATCCTGGAAACGGGTAGTTGCGCCGCATCCTTCATCGCGCAAGGCTGATTTTACATTTCATACTTTATACTAATCGCGAAATGTTTCTCAAAACAATAAATTGTCAATAATTAGAAACTTCTTTGGAAGTTTTCCTCGGTCCAAAAGCATTTCAGTATTTCTGGAAATAAATCCTGAATTAATCGTCGCCGACGATCAATATGGTATTGCGTGACGTAGTAGTAAACTGTGCAATTGTCAAAAGGTCTTTTATTCTAGAGTCTTGCCACGACTAGCGATGGTAAACGTTCACTTCGAATTCAATAATCTCGTCCTTAAAAATCTTGGCTTCTAAAGCCGTCTTCATTCTATCATCGTTAGAAACACTACTGTTCCTAAGTCTTTAGTTCTTCATCACAACAATCATGAAGACTTCCGTTTTAGCCTATCTCCTTGCGCTCCACTGGCAGCTCAACGGTGTGACAGCAACGCCTGGGAATGAGCTAGTTGCCACCGCTACCACCACAGATGTTGAAACTTATAACCACTTTGAAAAGAGAGAATTAAACATCAAGGTAGACTGCAACGAGTTGATCAATCAAGTCATTAGGGGCTTTAGCTCCTACCCGGAAATCACCAGCCAAGTCGTAGCAGTTAGCAAAAAGGTTGGCCTTCCAAGTGCCACGGCCTGGAGCGTCTGCAAGACTTTCAGTCCGAAAGCCATAAACTGCGATTTTGCCGCCTTATCCGTCGCGAATAGCATCGGTCTCGCGATCATTCACGGTTTCATCGACCTGAACCCCCCTGAAGAGGGTGTTACTACTGCCACGAAGGAGCACTCGCAACAGAGAAGGGAGCTACTTCAAAGCCATGTTGGAGACTATCTTAGGAGCAGAGGAGCCGAGTTTGAAGATATCTCGGTTACGTCTCTAATGAAGCGGCGCCAAGACTACGGCCACGTCATGGAAGTCAGAGGCGTACGTGAGCCAGGCCAGGATTCCGCTACCGACTTTCAAGTCCATTCGCGCAATGATGGTAGTGGTCATATCCGAGCCATTCCATCTACTGCTGGCGCTGACGGTTTGGAACGCCGCACCGATGGCCCGGGGTTTAAGACCGTCTGGAAGGTAAGCATTTGATCGAGCTTTTTCTGAAATATTTGTTACTAAGTTTTCTATCAACTAGGTCCATTCTCGTAGCGGTTCGCCGCCGGCTCCAGCATCAAGCGAGATGGCTGACCTACTCAAGGGTGACTGGAAAGGTCGCGTGGAGGCCGATCACAGCATCGGTGACTATATCGGTGCTGTGAACTTTGATAAGCATGGCTATATCCAGCTACGCATTATTCCTGAGAGTGGTAAATTTGGTGACAATTTCGAGACCACAGACAAGTGCAAGGCATAGGTGCAGATCATCTTAGGGGTCTGGAGTCTACTCTCTTCTGTATCTGTCATGTAAATACTAGGTAGTCAGTCTCGCTCGTTTCCGTATTTTGTATAACTGTCGTTCACTTTGCCTAAACAGTTCTTACACGCCGCTCTCTAATTACAGCGTAGTTCCGGGGGTATCAATAGGGATGGCTTAGCCAGTACTAGTAATGACGTCAGTGAGGTTAAAGTAAAATTGATTGATCATAACCAAGCGACGAGGTCATGACTCATCTTTCCGGTTCAAGATCTATCGTACATGTATCATAGTAACAATTATACCCACATGAATAGCTAGGATGCTGTCGATCGATTAAAGTTATTATTCATCTAATACTTCATCGAGGATCATTTCCGGGATTTTCGTTTTAGGGTCGGGTTTGAGTTGCTAGAAATTGACTCCTACTGACTTTTATGACCCGGTGGATTGGGGATCTGCGCCCTAATTCGGAAGGTCTCTGCGAGCTCCACCATCGAATCCCGAGTTAAGGGGTGCGGCACGGGTAGTTAGCGCATCGATGGATCCCGGGGTACGGAGTTCCTTAGAGCTTAACGGTACCGATATCCACTATTCCACCCCGGGTTTAGAATATTACCCGTGGACTGTGGAGATAGCGGGCCTGATTCAGTGATCGCCCAACGAGCGGGATGAGGGCTGTGCATGCAGGAATAAGTCATTTCCAAAGTTGTAAAGGAGTCTTGTAAATCAACGCCGTCTTCAATTCTAGTTTCTTGTTCGGATAGACAGAGAATAACGTCAACTAAGTAACAAGAATAGACTTGAGCAGTCCGTCTATTCTTAGATGCAAACATGTCCATGATGGCACAAGATGTGTATAAGTATCAATAGAAACTCTCCTCGAGAGAACGAAAAGAACTCATTGTCATCACAAACACACAAGCAAACCAACATATCTTGGATACTCCAAAGCTTTCATCATTCAACCAAAAACTCAAACATACAAACTCATACATTCTCACCAAACACCACATTCAAAATGAAGACCTCATTCGCTTCTATCTTCCTGGCTACCGCCGCGCTCATGTCCTCCGCCATGGCCTCTCCCACCTTCGACGTCGTAGAAGCTCGCGGCAACAACCCGCTGCCGGATAAGGACAAGCCCTATATCTGCAACACTCAGAGCAACTCGGCCGGCACCTCCAACATCAAGGAGGCTCTGAACAAGCTACAAAAAATCGACAAGGGCTGCGCGCCTGGTAAGGATGGCAAGGCAGTCTGGATGGTCAAGGATGGTAAGTTTTTGAGTCAATACGACTCCCCGTCTCAACCTTCAGTAAGTGCTAACAAGTTCATTCTCATAGACGGCGTTAAGCTGTTCATCGGCAGCACCGGCGGCCAGCAGACTGGAAACTTCGACTGCAAGGACCTGGTAACGCCCTTCCAGTTGCTCCTCGACTACTGCGCTGGCAACGTCGCTGGCGACTACCGCGCCGGTGGCGCCGCCTGGGTGCCTGGCTATGAGGGACGCACTTACGTCTACCCTACGAACCACGAGTAAATTTACTTGGCAGATAGCACGATATGATTGGGGGTTCGGGGTGTAACTGGCTGAATGGGGTTTCTTGTAGGATAACCTTGGAAATGTATCATAACTGTCACTCGCTTGTATTATACAGTATAAGACGGATTCATAGCTTTCAATTTCTTAAGAAAACTTTCATATATTACGTACCATTTCTGTGCTAGACATAATTATTATCTCAAAGATGGACGTTCCAGTATAGTACACGAGTGGTTGACTTACTTCATCAAACTCTCAGCACCCGTACAAGTTAATACAAAGTCGAAGACTACCTCTTATCGAACACTGCCGAACAAACCTTTATAAATCTATCGCACTATATGCTGTGATTACATATATCTAGTAAAATCCTGCTCCGTTCCCAAACACATTGTTCGGATCCCACTTAGTCTTAAGTCTTCGAAGTTTGGGCAAGTTAGCCGCGGAATACCACGCAGCCGGGCCTTCGTCTCCCAGCGCGTAGTTGACATAAACATGAGGGGCCGAAAAACCACTGGTAGCTTGTAGATTCGCGCGCTGCCCACTCATGAAATTTTGAACCGTGGTCCCGAGAGCATTGTCGGTGTATTGGTCTTGCGTGAGCCTGTGGAAGCGGAGTCAGCATATATGAAAAGACTCCCTCGTCAAGTTAAGGAGGAGGTGTGCGGAACAACTCACCACCAAATCTGAACATCGCGCCAGGGGAAGGCAGTCTCAGACGCTGGTGTCTGGAGCGTAACCTTGTTGCTGTAGTACTGGAAAACCGATATGCCTTGGAAATCCGGGTTCGCCCGGTAAAAGGCCGTCATATTGGCGAAATGCACCTCAAAGCTCGCGACGTCGGTGTGGTTAAACCCTAATGTGTGCGCGCTGATGATGTGCCCCTGGTCACATGTCCCACTGGTCTGGGACTGTTGGTATAAATCAATCTGGGTTATATATGTTACGCTTGTCGCAACGGGGCCCACAGAGGCGAATCTATCGATGTATTGCTGCGCCTCTGACACAGGGCCGGGGTACCAGAGTTGCACGACTATCCTCGGCGAGTTTGAAGGCCGGTCGTACTGGATTATGGCTTGAAACGAGAGTTTGGCGGGCTGATTGCCGTCGAACGTCTTCAATGCCTCCCATAGCGAACGGTTGGATGGCGCCGCATAGACGAAAGTGACCGCCGTCACGTTGCCGCCGTTAATCCGTTCGTGGATGCCATAGGTGGCTTCCGTGACTATGCCGAAGTTGATTCCGGCCCCGCGAATCGCCCAGAAAAGATCCTTATTTTCCAATGATGAAGCTGTTATTACGTCGCCCTTCGCAGTTACCATGCGGACAGATCGAAGCGCGTCAATCAATAGCCCATACAGGCCGGTCTTCATGCCGATGCCACCGCCCATAGTTACCCCGATGGCACCTGGGCAGACGGCATTGCCGGTTTCTACATTATCTTGGGTTAGTCATGAAATAGTGCGTCACTCATTTTATTTAGCTTCATGTTGGTGTTGCAGCGCCGTTCGTATCAAGGCGGGGGAGTAGAAAGGAGGTCGCTTACGAATTTCCTTGCCAGCGTCAAACAACGTTTTCTGGAGTTCCCCTAGTTTGACGCCTGCCCCGATCGTTACCAAGTTATTGGCAGTATCGAGATTGATGGTATCGAAATTAGCGAGATTTACGTTAATACCAGTGAACTGGCCTTGACCCAATTTGGGGCCATGACCGCCATTCGTTGCGATGAATGGGATCTTGTTCGCGACCGAGATTTTTATCTATCATGTATTTGAGCTTTTTGGTTCGACTAGTATGACGGATGAAAAGCGGAAAGGGGTCGACTTACCACTTTTTGAAGATCCCGTTCTGATGCGGGCTTGATAGCCCCGGACCACTGGGGAGCTTCCCACGCCGACCATCGCCGCCCGACAACAGTGGAGAAATTGGCCTCTGTCGACCCGGCGATCCCGGTGCTTGGGGAGACCCAAGGGCCGTACAGCTGTTCAAGAGTGGTGGCACCCCTATTGGTGTGTTGGCCGTAGGCTAACACGCCAAACGCCACGCTTGCCAAGGCTAAAAAGGGGCTCAACATGGTTGGGCGAGGAGTAAACGTACAGAGTCGCCTCTAAATTGGGGTATCATTCGGCGAGGTTGTATAAAAGTGATCTATGTTGTTTATATCAATAGACATTCAGCAAAGAGGCAGACTAAGAGCAACTATAATACGCTGTTGTGGAAGGAGCCTCAACTCATATCGGACCAACCCCCCCAGCCTGGTTCACGGAATCTAGCCGTCTGATACTTTTAGGTCCCATTTGCGGAGTGTGTAGTCGAACGACTGAGAGAAAATAACTATTATCCGATCATCGTGAGTTTATTGTTACCATCCTACCCACTGTGCCACAATATTCTCAAACATGTCGGCTATAACATGGCGTCCGTCTCACGTCCTAACTCCGCAGCACGCAAGTTGTACAGACATATCAGCTTACCTGTGTAATAATTGATGTTTCGATTATTGGTAGCTCAGCTGGAAATAACTTTACGTCAGTAGGAATATTGAGGCGTTGTAAGATGTGTAACGGATTGAGCGGCTTATCTCATTGAACGACGCGTCAAAGAAAGACCGTCGCTACGCCGGACTGAAAGTTTTAGCGAAACTCCTAGACATCCTCTCACATATGTTAATATGATGAAAAAAGTTGAAATAATGAAGGATTTCGTTAGACCTCATCAATTTAAATACCTAATATCATAATAGATATTTTAAATTAATGTTCTAAGAGCTAGTATCTCGACCGCGTAGAGCGACGCAATCCAATGTCGTGGGAGACACCTAATTTACCAGGTAGACAGCGCAATACATATCATGCTCGTAATACTTGATGAATACCTGGCATTGAAATAGGTCAAGTTATCTTTCTATTCTTGTCTATTTTCTTGTCGCTGTATATTCTACATAGATATGGAGTATGTAGATGACGATAAAATCAAAGTAGATGTGTGAATGATGCATCATTTTCCCTAATAGCTATCTCTCCTAAGTTGAGGCCCACTTCAATAAGACACCTTTGCGAGCCCAGCAATTAAAACCAGTCTTTTCAGGCTACCATGACAGATGGATCGCCATCGCCCCAAACATGGCTAGCTATGTACTTCTTCAACTTCCAGAGATCCCCTATCTTGACGGCCTCGCAGTTATAGATAGCGCCCGTGGTAAACTTATTAGGGCCGGGTTCGAAGCCTTTACCACGTCGACAGTGCTGAGCTAGAGATGTGAACGTCACACGTGCTGTTGTAGGCGTGTCGATGCTGATGCGCATGTTGGTAAGGTAGTGGATAGTGTCGACTTTGATGACATTATCCCACACCTTAGTCTTGAGCTCTTCGGCGCCGCTAACCGTGGTACCGGCAACTTCGGCGTAGATCTCGGGGGTCGTGGTTGACCAGTAGAGCTCTTCATCGGCGTGATCGATGGATGCTGTGACGCGGTAACAAAGATCGGCGATAGCCTCGCGGTCGCTTAGGGGTGGGCCGGCGAGCTTAGCCGGGAGTGCTGTGCCGGGCATGATATTCTTTCTAGGCGATAACTCTAGGGACTAGGCTTTCTTGGAGCATACGTTAAGGCCAGGAAATTGATCATTGATATCAATCGTCAACAATATGGAGCGGCCCACCTGCTAGATATTCTATTTATGTGCCTCCCTAGTAGGCTTCCAGCACCGCTTCTTCTTTGGCAAACGTCTACTGGAGATGATTAAGGGGATTTCAGCAATGGATTTTACAACAGTAGTCCATTGTTGCGCAAGGGGAAGGGGGACCAGCCACCAGCCGGTGGCTACCTAGTGCAAATTGCGGACCATTTTACAATCAATCGGAGTATATACAGTCCGACGAAATAGGTAATGTTTTGAAGAAGTTACGGAAAAAGATATGCCAAATGGTGGGATTGAACCAGAAACCACCCACGTACTCACTTATGCAGCCGGGCTGCCCTTCACAAGGTGGGCACGTACTGGTGGCAATGGGCCGCCGGGTCAGGGGCTAGGTACTACCAAGCACCTATTCTTCCCTCTTTTCCACCTGATCAACGCGGAGCAGTCACCATAGGATAGTTATAACTTCTCGAAGGAGAGGTGAGTGGAAAATGTCTCCCTCATACGTGACCGAATCTTGATTCCTATTTAGAGGTTAGCTGTCTGTCCAACTCATCCTCTGAATTACCCATAGATGTTTTAATCTTGGAATAAGGCTTTTGCAATAAATGATAATATCGCCCAATCCAAGCCGATTGCTCTTGAGCTGAAAATGTTGAACAGTTCGCTGGCTGGTCACAGGGGACCGGATGGGGGGTAAGGAGACGTCATGCTATACACGCTTAAATGCATGAATATGTACGTATACAGCTGCGCGCCTCGGATAATATTGGATATATCAATTATTATTTTGTTCATACTTTTATAAAACGAAGCAATCCTTGTATGAGATGAGCATTAATGCATTAATAGAGATACTATTACGCAGCGAGCAATATGAGATCCGTGCGACGGGTATTATTTTAAATATTTACATCATAGTCGCGCGTCTAGCGCGTCCTAGCAACACTTAAGCGTAATATCGTACGTATCATAATTAAAACGACGAACCTCATCGTGATGGATTCAAATACTGCAGCAGTAGGTTCTAAGAGAAAACCTATCGTATTAGACGATGAAATAAAGCCACCTAAGCGAGGGAAGCAAACGAAGAAATCCAATGTAGTAGAACCGGACACGAGTCCCGACGAAGAGCGTAAGCCACGCTTGACAACACCAGACTTGGAGTTCGACTATGACCGCAGTCAGCTACGTGACCCGCGACCAACTCCGGGGCGCGTGAAGCGACCGCGATATGAGAGGCTTGACATGCCGAACGGATTCAAGGATCGCTTTTACATACCCGAGCCAGACAAGCCTAAGGGTCGACTTAACGCTTCGCAGAAAGATGCGCTTTTCAAGCAGCAGTCACTTCTAGACCCGAGCGCAACGTTTCACGACCTAAACACATGCCATCGAAAGGGCCGCAAGGGCTCGCCTACCTACGACTCCGCCGGGTTTCAATTGGATTGGGAGAAAGTGGACCGCTGGATGAAGCCCCAGGCGTACAGCAGGTCGAGAGCGGTCAAGGGAATGGAGAAGTCACTTCAGAGAGAAGAGCGCGAGGAACGCGATATGTTTAAGATATTCTTCGTCGATGGCCAAGTGCCCGAGAATGAGCGGTATATCGTAATCAAGGACTTGAAGGACCACGTTTCGAAAGATCTCGGCGTACCATGGCACCAGATCGGTCCTGAACAACTGGTGGAGTGGGAAAAGAAAGGGTTTCCGAAACAAAGATTTGAAGAATGGTGGCGAGAGCCTAATGAGGTCGAGAAACGTCGGATGTCGAAAATGCTATCAGGTGCTAGCTTGAGGAAAGATCTTTGATTAGGCTTACCAGTCTCATGGGCGTTGAGGGAACTTCCAGATTGAATCTCTGTTTTTCACGTGGGCCCTAGGGTTCAGTTGCTGTTCACAGTCTCGTTATAGATGGGCTATGGGTTCATCCTAAGTAATATTGTCTAATGAGGCATGTTACGGCTAAGGATACAGCGTAAAAATATGTACAGGAATTTACGGATATCGCCCTAGGAGTAGACTACCCTCTTACGGCAGAGCCCAATTCGGAGTCCAGTCGATCTATCTTCAGTTAGCTCACCAGATTTCATCTTGCAAGATAAGGGAAAACTTACGACACTCGCATCAATGTTCTTCAGGTCAGCGATACCCGCATTGGCAGCATCGATAGCAATCTCATGCTTCAGCATCTCGATCGCGCGCGTGACGCCCTCGGTGCCGTACACATTGGCGAACATGAAGGGGCGGCCTAGGCCGACCGCCTTAACACCAAGGGCCAGTAGCTTGACAACATCGGCGCCGTATCGCACACCACCGTCAACGTAGACCTCGGTCTGCTGGAACACTTCGGGGGCCTGGCGGTGGATCTCGAGTGCGACGTCTAGGGGCGAGCGCGCGCCGTCGATTTGGCGGCCTCCGTGGTTCGAGAGGTAGATGGCCGGGGCCCGGTGCTCCACTGCCTTCTGCGCGTCTTCGACCGTCTGGATGCCCTTCAACACGATCGGGAGGTCCGTCATCGTCTGGAGGTGGTCGTACAAGTCCCACTGCGAGAGAGAAAGGCCATGTGTTAGCGTCTAGGTCACCCGCGACTTGGCTTACATTGCCAGTTATTTATTTGAGTCAGCTTACAGTAATTAGGGTGTACGCGGAGTCGCTGTGAAGCGCGTCAGTTTAATCTTAACTGTACGAACGGGAATTAGGGGTAGACTTACGCCGAGCCAACACCGTAGCGCGCCGCACGGTGGCGGTTTCCGTCGGCGGCGGAGTCGATCGTGAACACGATGGCCTTGCTTCCCGTCTGCTTGGCGCGGTCGAAGATTTCCTGCGTGGCGGTGTCGTTCGAGTCGAGGTATACCTGCTGGAAGGTGACTTGGTCCTCCTTCTTGAACACTGCGATCTCTTCCATCGTCATGCTAGCTAGCAGCGCGGGCTGTCAATGCGTCTTCAAGTCAGCTCTTCCGGGTATCTCAATAGCGTATTTTCGTCAATGGGCTAGGATCGTACCATGTACAGGATGTCGCCAGCTGCGGCGCCCTCTACGAGCCCCTTTTCCATACCCTTGTTGCCATAGCCGCCTCGAGCGCAGGGGCTGATGAAGAATGGCGCGGAGAAGTTGTGGCCTAGGATAGTCGTTCTATGCATTTGCGGGTAAGAAGATGTAACCAAATGAGATAGGAGCTTAATGTAGCTTACGGGAGCGTTGACTCGATGTTGGTGACATCAACCATCACCCTGGGACGGAGCGAGTATCGGTTATAAACCTCGAGGTTATTCCGGTACGACCATTCTCCAGCAGCGCCATTGCGATAGTAGGTGTAGTTCTGGGTAGGGAGATGCCTCCGCGCCGCCGCGTCGAAATCATGCAGTCCGACTAGCTTATTTAGAGGCGGCAGCTCGCCAGCTGGGAGGTCGGCGAAGTACGAGTCAAAACTTCCATCTCGTTAGCTTTCTTTGGTGTTTTCAACTCCAATTGGTGCGATTAGACTCACCCAGTGTCGGGCTCATTTATGAATGGCCGTGCCGCCAATGCTCCTCCGAGCAGGGAGAACGAGAGTAACGATGAGCGCATCTTGGACTAACTATACCTACTGTAACTATGACGAATTGAGCTGTTAGGGGAAGCAGCTAGCGACAGCAGCTAGATTGAACGGGTAGGTTTGGACACCTCGGATCGTGGGATGTGAGACATGGGAAAAGCTTCTGGAAGGGAGAGGTCCTTCCATCTTATTTGAATGAAGTAATAACCTGCTTTCCACCTTTGTCATTTCCGAAGGAAAGCAGTCAGCCCTGTCCATGAATGATCGATTTTGTCATCGCCAAGCACGACATGCTAGCTCTTCAAGAATCCTATGAGGGCATGATCCGTCTTACGTTATACACCTAGCTCGCGCCGCTTGCTTGGCTGCATTAGGGCGAGAGCCATGAGAGACAAAGAAGCTTGGTGTCTTGGATCTAGCTAGCTATCCTATTATTTCCTTTAATTCGGAACCGAGTATGTTATTGTGTATCCCAGGTGCAAGGACATTCGTTTCAAGGGTCAGTCGGTCTTGCTTAAAACCTTGAAAATCCATCAATGACAGTCCATTTTGGATGGGACGTCAGTTCTGTAAGTTTGTAGAACCGATATCGCCGGTATCATTGGAGATCATATTTAGTCTGGTTTCTAATAAATCTAGACCGGCAACAATTCCCAGAACATGTTAGCTCGTTGTCTCCGCATTATAGACCTTCCCAACAATGCAAGGTACGAAGCAATTGGTGGATACTCGATCTATCTGGGGTCCTTTAGTAGTGCCGTTTTGCATTGATCTGATAACTTAGAACAGCACCAGCCAGCGCCATCGTCTCCACTGATCGTCGGCACAACACCCTGCCGTCATTAGAAGCACCATACCTAGCAGCTCAATTAACACCTTCCGAAGCTCGTAATCGGTCATTGCGAGTCATTTGAAGAGTTAACTAGTAGTTCGGCGTGAGACCGGAGTATCCGGGCTGTCCGGTTCGGCGAGTTTCTTGGAAGATGTTAACAAAAATCGGGTTGAGTTATAAAAGGTCTGAATAACCTCATAGGACTTGGCGCTATTCAGCTTGCGGCATGCCGGTTCTAGTTAGATTAGCTCATACTTGCTCCAGGATCACTCAAATTACCGATAGATGTGCCGGCCCTAGGTGAAAACAGAAAGGTGCTCGTAAGTTTTGTCGCTTTAGGATTCTAATCGATCAGTCAACTACATCTTGAGTGATGTCTCTTCTTTACACAGGGAAATTTGGGTAGGAATCTTTCGACCTCTCATGTTGATGTCCTCAGCTCGTAAGAGACGCGGGGTTCCTGAAAAATAACGAATCTATACGCCGTAAGCTCCTTGTCGCGAAATCCTTCGGGCGGAATTTCCACTGCCATGTCTCTGGGCACACCCGATTTCTGACATAATAGGAAGTCGCCAAGATATCTCACCTCCGAGGCAAATAGGAAAGGCATGGATCACTGATGGAGTCAACAAGGACATGTCATGATTACAGTGCATTTGTCATAGGCTCCCTCAATATGCTAGTTGAATTGACCGGTGAGTTGCCTCCACACCTTTCGTCGGTAACCACTAGATTGGTTGACCGATGAATACTATGTAGACAGCACAAGAGAAATATTGCAGGGATTTCCCGGTATATTACCAAGGTAAATGGATATAGATTATCAAAAGAGGGAATCTTCTCGTCCTTCTAGATTCTAGCTCCGTCACCGCCAACGATATTGCCCGCATAAAAGGGTCTCAAGTTAATCACCACGTAAAACCCTCATTATGCCACCAGATATCCCGACCCTTCTTCGCCCAGACGCCAACATGGGCCCGCAGCTCGCGAGCCATGGCGTCGGGTCCGCACACCAGTACGGCAACCCGATCTTCGACCCCTTGCTTAAAGAAATCGTCGACGAGCTTCCGTAGATCCGGACGTTTGCGAATCTGCCTGGGATTGGTGTGTGAGCGGTCCGTCAGTTCCACTGCTTCGCGCAGAGTCATCTCGCTTCCGCTTGCGGCAGCATCACCAGTTATATATAAGTGTACGTTCTCGTCGTCGAGAATGGCTGGGTCTGCCCAAGTCGCATCCCCGGCTGCGCGTACGGCCCAGACTAGCTGCACGCGAGCAGCTGGGTTTTCACTTATAATTAAGCCTATGATACGTTAGCATCTTATTGTAACACATTCCGAACCCCCGAATTTGGGTGTGGGGGGCTTTGGTTATAAAAGCGTTGACAACTCACTGCGCCCCAGTTAGCATTTGTGTGAACCGAAAGGAGTCAATAATACATACCGGTATAGAGGTAGAATGAAGGTAGAACCAACCCCGCCGGCTACCAGCAGGATGCGATCGAACTCCGGACCCGCTAAGTTTGGGAACCGTGCGGCACTTCCATAGGGACCCTCCATGCAGAGCGAAATCTTGGTGTCTGTTGGCTTTTCATCCGCGAATTGAGCCAGTGCTCCAGTCATAGGTCCATTCTGGCGTCGGGCAACTAGGACTAGATCCCCTGACTCTTCTTCTACGGATGCGATGGTGAATGGGTTATATGCGAATTCAAAGATGAGGAACGAGCTGCGACGCGAACCAGGTGGGATAGTGAGGTACACATGCATTCCATTGAACTTGCGGAAACGATTGATGTTCTTGGATGGGAGGCTGGACACGATCTTAATCAGGCTCGTGCCGGGGATAAGCTCCACAGTCGACGGGAACGAAAGGGTCTCAATCTTGCGCTTGACGAAGTCGACTCCGAAAAAGATCAATGGCTCAATCACATATTGGCGGCCACTGTGATGGGAGTGGAAGTAGATGGCGCCACAAAGCGAAAGCGCTCCGATGAGATGGATTATGAAAAAGAGTCGGTAGGAGTAGTCGCGGATGAACTTGAGAGCAGTGAGGCTCATCAAGGTTATGCCGATAAATGAAGAAAGGCCAAGTACTGGAACGAGTTTGGTGAGTCGCTCAGCCAGAATACCTTGTTGAACGTAAAAGTTCAAGTACAAGCTTGCATGAGCGCAGAGCAAGAAGTAGATGACCCAACCGAGGGTACGGTGCCATCGGTTGAGATGCTCATGAGAGGACCCGAACGCATAAGCAAAAGGGTTGATGTTCTTCATCGACAGGATGAACTGTAGTGGAAATTGCGACAGGGCGACAATCCCGAATCGCTTCGTCAAATGAAGATAATCTACATGAAATTAGTTTCTGGTTATGATACCGTACATCTAAGGCTTCATGGCGTTTGGGGCGCATTGCCTTAATTCATGGCCGGTTGAGGAATAGAGAGTCGACTTACCATTCCCAGTATCATTAAAACACAAGAAAACGAGCCACAAAAACCATCCGGCGCCAGCGATCATTTGATCCCTTTTGCCCCAGTTCTGTCCGAGAAATACGATATCGTCGCCGAACCACCATCCAATGGCTCTGAACGTAGATGTCCAAGAGCCGGCAGAACTCAGTCTCCTCTGTTTGAGGACTGGCGATCCCGGGACGGCAGCATAGGCTCCACGCTGCGTCGACGACCGTGTCGCTAGCCACGATCCTACCCGATAAAGTAAAATAACGGCAATGGGGACTGCCGCCGAAAACTGCGCGATCGCAGCATGGCGGTCAAGTGATTCCCGCCTTGCTTGCTTTTGCGCGTCGTCAAGGGTAATGAATTCGTAGCCCATCTTGTCTGGGGGAGAACACCGCCTATTTTAGGACGTGTCCTTTCGCGCTGGCGCTATGCCTGGTTTTTTGAATGGGTGGATTCAAGCCCGGGCTTTTCAGGGCAATTAGAATCACCAAAAAACCGACCTTGAAACCGCTTAATTTAGATCCTTTTTCATAATCGTAAAGTCTAATGAAGCATTTATAGCAGTCTTACAAGAGAGTCAACAGTCAATTGAAGTGAGATAATTTCACAGGATTGCGTTTTGTGCCAGAAGGAGCTGAAATTTCGCGATAACGAGATGGCCAGCCACAGCTGTACACCACCGCTGATGCAAGCCACGCTTCAGCTACTTCTAGGCAGCTAGCCGGGGTACGACAATAACCGTGAGGAAACAGATGTTGAATGTATTGTACGATTCAGTCACAAGATACGCTTGTCAAGGTCTCATGGAATGAGGAGTTCTCGGTGTCAAACCCATGTAGAAGTCTTCGACAGACAGAATAAGCAATAGCCTCAGGGTTGCATAAGGTCCCTCTAGGGCTGTGATGACAATCACACCGCTAGAGATTGGAGGAACGAACCCATCGTAGGAGCGGGCGACCCGCACCGAGCGGTCCGGAACGGATCCGTAGGACCGCAGCCTGCAGATGCAATCACCAGTACCATCAAAACAATTAATATCATCGTCGGTCTTAACTTGCTTGTCGGCCTTTACTTCGCCTTTCGTTTACAAAATACTTAAAGTAACGGTGTTCCACGAGTAGTGGTCCTACCACACCTCCCTCACACGATGTACTCCAGGCTAGCGAAGACGCCAAGTTGTGGTGGCTTACCCCTAAAAGCGAACCTAACTTCCCCTAAACCCTCCGTTTATTAGGGGTTAGTATAAGAGTACGATAGGATAGGGCAACATGCTCCATATCCATTGCCAAAGTGGCATCCGGTAAACCTCCTAATTATGAGATAATTCAGCCAATAGAACATACGGATAGAAACGGATTATCCATACATGAGTAACATCAGATTCTACTGGGGAAATGCTGGAAGACGTGGTATTTATTATCCCACGGGTCGGGTTGCTTTACATGAAACACTGTAGCTTTAAGCATTTTCACAATAAAGTCTGTGTCGGCTTTAGTGAGGTGTCGGATTTAACGACTCATCACAGACACGGTCGGGTTAAGATGAGATATAATATGCAATAAACGCCAAACGTTTCAATGAACGAAATACCTGTGCTCAGTAGCGTGTTTCTTGGTTTGGTGGTCTAGTGGTATGATTCTCGCTTAGGGACAACCCTTAGTTTAAAATGCGAGAGGTCCCGGGTTCAATCCCCGGCCAAACCCTTACTTTTGTTGTTTACTTATATATTTTGCTCTACATGATGTTTTTTTATAATAAAAAAACCTATTTTCATTTTTTTTTTCTTTAACCGCCGAGTTTATACCAATTTGCGTTTGTCTCGACTTTCTTGAGACCTCTTGAAATCAGCACTTCACTTCTGTAGGAATTGGCTAGCAGCCGCCGCCGCCCTGAGTTTGTGTGTGGCTTGCATACGATTTTGGTAAGATATTGCAGTACGGAGCAAGATTACCTTCCCATTTCCGTGCTCGAAGCAACTCTTTTCTATTAGAAGTAGGTGTTCCGGTCTATGAATGATCATTGCCCCTTCTCAACTTGCCATCCAGCTTGCCCCTCAATGAAGTCGACCAGGTCATCAATTTCATCAGGAACTTTGTACCAATGCCCTAGACCCTCATAACTCTTCCACGTCACGCGATATCCGCAAGCTACCATTGTTTCACTAGCTGATTTTCCGAAGTGAGGCTTGATCTTGTCGTCATCCTCACCGTGGCCGAGGAAAACGGGGGTAGTTGCAGACGAGTTGGCCTTGTCAGGGGTATTCGGCGTCTCATAGTCTAATAAATCTCTTAGGTATTCGGCGACCCTAGCAATTGGGTCTTGATCCTTTGGATGCTCATCACCGGAGTTTGCGAAAGGATCATCCGTGTCGGAACCAAATGGATTGTCGTCCGAACCCATATCGTCTTTCGCAGCATTTTCAATCTCTTGTCGGAAAGGGAGCCATCCACTCATCCCGATGAAGCCGCCCAATGGGGAATCAAGGGTAAGCAGACATATTAACGCCATAGCGCATCCACGGCTCATGCCGCCAATGATAATATTCTTGCGGGGTACTTTCTTAGATTCTTCGTTGATTAACTCGTGTATCTCCGGGAGCGATTCGGCAAGCCCTCGTAGTTGAACGTCTTGTCGCTGCGAGCGATCGTCCAAAGATGCAACATCGAACCATTGTGTAACCATGGCCCGATTGAAGGCTGAGGCGCGTCGCTTCTTAGATGTTGGAAAGATGAATCTTGCGCCGGGCAGCACATCCACGAGCCGTTTTCCATTAGAACAGATGCCCGTTTCAATCAGTTCTCTCCCGAATTTTTCTCCAGTCGAGCCAAGCCCATGAAGAAGGATAAGGCTGTAAGTATGCGCTGTCGTGGGCTCAACGACGAAAGCCGGAGGTTGATTACTCGCTGAATTGCTCGTCATCGCGGGCAGCACCTATTGATGCCAATCAATTAGGTGCTAGGTTTGAGATGTAGAAAAGTCTGTACCCATGGACGTATTAGATTTGATGCGTCACGAATTCTTTGGGGAGTCAACTTGTCACACTAACCCTTTGTTTGCGCGCGCTAACCCGGGTGATAATGTAGCTAGGCACCAACAACCAACAAACATTTTACCTAGTCATCAGGCCCTCTGCTATTTCAATGATAGGAACTATTTCTATTCCAATTAATCATCAATCAATATTCATGATGCCAGGAGTATTTATTAATCGGCAAAATCCTAACAGCCCAAGCAGGGTTAAGCCACCTGATAGCAAGTGGTAACTAGATGGTAGTCAGCGATGATTGAGGACACATGAACATGGCTTTACTCACCAAGCCACTAATATGTAATACACACGAAATGGACCAAGATTCAGGGTCTGCTGTTATTAAATTAAAGATGAATTGTTAATACAATATGTCCCGCTGGCCTCAGTTGGTACTCTACCATGCCGAATAAGTGACAAGCCTAGCCCAGACTATCTCAGGTACTACGTATCGCGCACTTGTCCAACTTATTCTCTCTGATGTAGATTCCATCCTGTGTCATGTTAGTTACTTATTATGATTGCGCGAGGAATAGAATCAAGCATGGCTTACCATCATCCCCTCCCATCCAAACCAGCTCAAGATCCAAGCGAACGTCGTCAATCCCCCTTGCCAAATAACAGACTTGACGGAGGGCTTTAGCAACTCATCTACAACCTTCTTCGCATAGACCTCAGGCTCCGTATATGGTGCCCTGTCCAGCATCTTGCGACTTTCGATGAACTCTTTAACCGGCCGGTACAAGCTGTCCTCCGGCAACTTCGTGGTGGGCGCATTGCTGAACAACTCGCTTTTAATACTCCCCGTCTTAACCGTCACGACCCGAATCCCCAACGGCGCAAGCTCCGGGCGAATACTGGCGCCGAGGACCTCGACCGCTGCTTTCGACGCGTTGTAGATGCCGAAGAAGGGCGGTCGGATCTCGGAGTTAACGCTACAGATATTCACAACCAACGCATCGCCCGCACCGGCTTTCCTAGAAGCAGTCGCGCCAGCAAGCAGCAGCGGCAGAAATCCCTTCGTCACGGTGAACACGCCCATCACATTGACGTCGAACAACTTGCGCGCGGCATCCACATCGGTGTCGGCGAACGGCATCACGTGCAGGACGCCGGCATTATTGATGAGGATATCCAGCGTGCCGCCGGTGAGTTTTGAGACATGGGTCACGGCGCTCTCGATGGAATCTTGCGATGTCACGTCTAAAACCACAGTCTCGATGCCGCGGTCCTGTAGGTGTGCGAGGAGCGCTTCCGAGAGCCCCGATGCGATGACGCGGTGGCCCCGCAGATGAAACTCGGTCGCGAGGGCTGAGCCGATGCCGCCCGGTCCACAGCCGGTAATTAAGACGGTTTTAGGAGGCATTCTTGATGTCCTTCTTTCTTGGGTTGTGTTAATGGATGCTTACAGATTTAGCTGTCTTGCTGAGGGTGGCGTTGGCGAGTTTAAGGGGTGCAACATAAGACAGCTCCCCAGGAAAGGGATGAAACCCCGGTACTTAGTGTTGGAGGGGTAAACAAACTACCTGCGGTTCCCTGTAGGTCTACATGTAGGTTCAGCTCCTGGCATTATGGTTAGCCCCTAATTGCATTCTGCGGTGTATTCCCGAGCCCTTCTTTGAATCTAATACCACCACGGAAAGACACTGTTTAGTTTTAATGTATTTGAAATTATTTTCTACTTAGGCATAGAGTCGCTCAATTCCTATCAATCGTCGGACGGACCAACTCAATTGTCTTTCATGCATCGTTATCGAATAGATACTCTAGACCGAACCCTCCATCGGAGCTCTCCACAGCACCATGCTCTTCCCTTAATATACGCGCTATTTCTGTGTGCCCATTGCGTATCGCGTAATCGAGAGGTGTGCATCCAATGGCATCCTTTGCGTTGACCTGGAGCATCTGCCCTGCTTGTGAGAGCACATACTTGAGCGCATCGTACTGTACGTCGTGTCGTTGGCAGAGAGCCCAGTGAAGATAACCCCGACCTTCTCCTAGGTATGAAGGGTTTAGCTCTGTGGCCATGAATTTGGTCAGGAACTTCTTAGTTTTTTCCGGGGAGCGAGCTTTATGCAAGCATCTCCTTAATTGCCACTGGATTTCCGATAGACTTCCTCGTTCATTGAGCAGCTCTACTAATGCCATCGTGCATGGAAGGTTCACATCCGTATTGCAACATATGGAGAGGGCTTCCGACAGGTTCTCGCCCTCAAGTATTGATGGGCGGTAGTTCCTCACTAAGTAAACCCCGTTACGGACGCAGTGACCCGAGATGGCCCAGATAATGGCCGTCATCCACCGTTCATGTCTAGATCCGACCCACGCGCCATGTTCGAGCAAGATATCGATCGATTTGAAGTTATCTTCGCTCTTCAGTGCTTCTCGAAACGCGCTCACAAGAGCGCCATCTGGGTTTAGCCGATCTAACACGCTATAGTCGTCTGATAAAAGGATCTTGATGACGCGATGCATACCCATTTTCGCTGCGTTCTTAAGTGCCATTTCGGTATATCGTACTTTGGCCAACCAGCAGTCAAGGCGGCTGACCTGTTGCGCGAGGAGACAAGCAACGCGTTCTTGCTGCGAAATAATCGCCAACGAAAGGGCATTGGTCCTCACCGATACGTAGGGGTATGCCTTATCAATCGGGGCATCAACCATAGACCCCGCATCTAGAAGTTCGCGGACAATCTCAATATTTCCACTGGTTGATGCAACGGCTAATGGTGTTCGGCCGGCTTCGTCCTTCGAATCTAGAAATTTCGGACGGATTTTGAGTGCTATTTTGATCGCGGTCTTTGCGACTCGAATGTATCCATGGGCAGCAGCAAAATGAAGCGATGTCCTGGGAAGACCCGGCCGATGCCCGTGCCGAGTCAGCCTTGGGACCGGGGCTTGGGGGCGGGTAGGTATATCGTCGATGTCAAACTCGCCATCCGGGTCTGGAACAAGATGAGCAATATGGGTGCGTTCTATTTCCGTGATATATCGCAGCTCTGAGCGATAGAGCTCGTTTTGAAGAAGGCCAAAGAGCCGGGAATTTGTTTGGCTAAGTCGAGCTATATCCCCTAGGCTAGATACGAAGTCCCTAGCAATGACATAGAAAAGCTCGTCCGGGAGCTTTTGTCCAGTAGCCGAGGACAGTACACTGGGGGGTGTCATGATGGTAAACGCTGTTTTAGATTGAAGAACTTTGGGAGATGTGCAAGAGGTATAAATAATCGACTAGGGTTGAAGTGATGTTGAAAGAGCTTGATGCGCAAATTCGTTGATGATTATCCTCACAGATCAGTTCTTTCTTTCGAAAAAGGTTGAACAATGTGCGTCTATCTTCATCGTACCAAGGCCGCTTCAAATGTCATTCTGTGTTAAATGGAGGAAATGGGAGGATTGGCAGTGAAATGGATATAATATTTGAAAATGGAACAGTGTGGTGGAAGTTTCGCAGTGATACTAAGGGAATGAATATCGTACTGTTCACTTATAGAGTGAACCTGTATATATGCCTGTAACCAACAGTAGACTGTCCCATTTTCTGGGGGCATACGGTTTCAACAGTCATAGCATACATTTGTTCCATATCATAAGGTCTTTACGTCCTGTGATGAACTGCTTCCTCCCTCTGTTTAGATATATATATGTAAATATATATTCTTTCGATCCGCCGTAGCCATCAACTTCATAATTCAGAACGACGTACCGCTTAAACATTTTCATTGTGCAGACTGTCAAGTTGCAAGCCTTGTCTCCCTTCGGTTGCCCTGGCGCTTGTAAAACTGGCCCCGACGGAGAATATCTGGAATATGATGAAAACTATTATCGTAAAGAGGGAGCTGTGATAAAATTATTGAAAGGCCTAATCCAAAGAGGATAGACATACCAGCCAACGAACTGCCCCAGAAACCCACAAGACGTAGGTCTAGGCACGCATATTGTAGTTGCGTACCAGATTGGCAATATTAGAAAATAAAATGCGAAGATGAGTGAGCCAGTAAGCAATTGTACGAACGCCCAGATTCTTCTCTCTGGGCGGCCAGAGCCTATAAGTATAAAGGCGTCGAGGTCTAGGCTGAATAATACCATGAAGTAAGTCGAAAAAATGGGTTGACTAGAGCCATGAACCCATAGGCGTAGAGCACGTAGAAAATGGAGTTGAAACCGATCGTAAGTACCTGGCCCAACTGTAGTATAAACCACATCCACAAAACTTGCAAGATGCAGAGTGATCTGGGTATAACAAGTCGTGGTGTTCGAATCGAATCAATTCCTATTGGAAGCTCTAGTGTCTGCATTGTATCATCAAAGGCCTCGGACGTTGCCGTTGGAGAAGCTTGGTCGGGATTAAGAGACCCAGAAGACACATTATTCGCATCCATTGACGGGGCATTCTCAATCACTGAGGGACGAGTTAGCCATGTATTACGTATGTACATGTAGGATAGGAGATAGCTCAGAAAGAGCCAGTGTCAATTGCGTACATTCCGAGGTGTGGAACTCAGAGATAAAGCTTCCAATCGAAGCAAATAAAGGAACTATAAGAAGAAATAAGGGTAAGACTTGACCATAGTTCCATTGCCGATCGATATCGTCAGCGCCCGCGGAACGATGAAGAGCGTAAAGATTGATAGGTATCCAAAGCGTGGGTATGACAAGACAAATGACCTGTAGCATTTAGTCTCTAGTATATATGTAAGTAGGCATGTGCAGCGTTTATACCAAATCAAATCAAATCAAATAACGGTCCTTATTTGATTTGGTCAAATTCAAATCAAATAATCTCGTTTCGTATTTATTTGGCAAGATCGTCGATTTGATTTACCGGGGAAACAATAGTCCGGTCTATTTTTAAACCAGACCCACTATTTCGAAATTTTCATTCCAGCCACATCACCAGCCACATACGCCACAACGCCACATGTCAGCCACACTCTAGCTGCCACACCTTAGATCATCTTCTTCGAAAGGTTTCAGCCAATGAAATCACTTATATTCTTAGAATAGTGGGTCCATCCAAAACCATCTCGTTTGAAATATTTCAAACAAATATCGACCTTCAATTTGATTTGACAAAATAAGGATTTTCAGTATTTGGGTCAAATAAATCAAATCAAATCAAATCAAATCAAATAATTATTTGATTTGGTATAAACGCTGGGCATGTGTGAGCTCGGTCAACATACCTCGAATAGGGAGGATGTTATTAAATCTATATAAATGCTTGCCGTCAGTCTAACCGCCAAGAGTGGAAGGATTAATCCATATATATGGTAATGTTGTAACCAGAGTTTGTTTATCCTTGATTGGGTTGAAACGACGCGGCCAAGTAGACGAACATAAAGAGAATCGAAAAACTTTCTGATGCAAATGACTAGCTTCTGACAGTTCTTGCTGAGCTTCGCAATCCGGGCGAGGAAGCTGGAAATCAGTAGTATCTGGGGAGCGGCTAATTCCAGGAGATGGTAATAGGGCACTGCGTGGAGATCTCGTCCGTGTTCCAAGAAAGACGTTATTCGTTGCCAGTAGAACCCACAAACTGCATACGTCCATTGGGGTTCAGGGCTTACTAATATATTTTGGAAGCCCATTGGTATATATGATATTATGAGGAGTAGAAATAGTATCGCCATTGAAGACAACCTCCAAATACGACGCCAATAATGTTCTAGCAAGTGGCCACGAATGACAACCGTAGCTGATAAGGTACTGCAATAAGAGAGGGTACCCAAAGAGAATATGTATGTCCAGTGGTACATGGATAGTGCATCTGTGAAGAGTGCGAAATACCCAGAAAGCATTAATGCGATGCCTATCAGGCTCTGGGCGTCAGATAGGTCTTTGGCGGCCTGTTAAGATTGCAGAGTAAGCACGAATAAATTAGATGCTACAATTTCTCCTTACCTCCTCGAAGGAAACTCGAAGCCGGTTTTTGTAGGCTGAAAACCGACGGGGAAAACGTAAAATTTGGAGAGCCATCTGATCAAAGGGATTGCCATCTAAGTCCGATGTGAGATAGTGGAGTATAGCAAGAAGGACGCAATATAGTGCTGTGGCTTCGAAGCCGACTGTCACCTATCAAGACCAAAGAGTTCAGGGCCCAATCTCTCCAATACGAAGAGGAGCTGACTCACCCCAATCCCAGATATATCTGAGTAGTCTCTTACTGGGTCTTGAGTTCCGTTCATACGAAATCCACCATAGAAATATTTCGGGGCCACCCAAGTGATAGAGCAATTGCGGTTCTCAAAAAAACTCTCCATATCCACAACATATGGCGGTAAAAGTTAAGGCTTAGCATAGTCTCAATCGGTAGAGTAGAGTTGGGATTACGGCCAGCTTTATAATTAGCCCAAGAGGACGCGTAACTGCTGACGATTCCATGTTATACAAGAACAGGGGCTGATCAAACAAGTGTGTTTCCCTATATGGTCGGGCGTGTTTTGGGCGTGTTTTTGCACAAGTAATCGGTTTATGTCCGTCTTAGGCAGCTGCCAGTTCCTCAATATACTTACTAGGTACCTAGTACTTATACCAAGTGGAAAAAATCAGTCATGAGAAGGCGTTAAACCTATGGAACTCACCCTACACAGAGTATGTGCACATGTAGGCTGACAGGCGTAATTTATACAAAAGCCAAAAGGATCACTAGCCCAGGATATCCGGAGCCTTGTATGATAGGTATAAGTATATTTCTCTTTAAAATTAAATAAACTATTGATGAAGTCACGGTCTTAAGACTTAAGTACTCAAACATCCATACACCAATGTAGGTATATATGTGTGGATAGGATATTACTTAAAATAAGAAAATCTTTTAAGGAGACCAGACCCTGACACAATTGTATTGATAGGCACTAGGCTTGGTAGTTGATTTAGTTACGATTTATATTACAATAAGTGTCATTTACAGTATTTAACAACGTCCCATCACATATACGGCGACCTATGTCGGAACTTGCTTTCACGGGCAGAGTAACTCTAGGAGTTAGTGAGCGTAGGGGCAGTCTAGGATGTCAGAAACGCATACTGATCACCGTGAGGCGAAACTCATATACTAGTGAAATAAAACAAGAGAAATATAGATGGGGGTTTATAGTTGTCAATAAATAATTCATTAAAGTCTACCTAGCTATGACGGAATGGAGTTCTGTGGCTCTTGGTTAGGCTTAAACACTAGGTAGTTCTTGATGCATGATCCTCTCATAGCCCCTGAAGCTCTCTTCGTGCATCATCAACTAGTGATGTCTATTAGCCCTTGGCCGTGGCCTCTCTTAGCATTGTAATATTTTATCAGTGAACGGGCAATACCTGCGCGCTCATTATAGTGATTATTTATGGGGTCCCTATTATGAGCGAGTTGGGCGGAATATTCTGCGTAGTCTAAAGGGGTATACCCGCGACTTTCCTCTGCATTGATATTGAACCAATACCCATTTACCTTGAGAAGATAGTCGATGACGCTGAAAGGGGGCCTCGGCTGTAGGAGCGCCCAGTGAAGGTACCCCTCTCCTTCTCGAAGGTAAGACCGGTTTAGACCAAAGGCCAGAAGCTCAGCAACAAAATTCGCAGTCGTGTATGGGATGTCTTCGCGGTTGATGCATTCCAATAGTGTAGTCTGTATTTCCTCAAACATACCCTGTGCGTTGAAATGTTCTACCAATATCTTCATAAGGGGAAAAGCGCAGTCCTGCCACGCGGCCATAGCGAGTATGTATTTGTAGTCCAAATTTTCACCCACTTGCTGCGGGTAGTGGTTCTGGAACAGGTGGATGGCGTTGCGGAAGCATCGACTTTGAACAGCTACAAAAAAAGCCGTGAAATCTGTCTCTGGATCTGTGGGTGTTATGAGATCTTCATGAGGAATGAGATGCTCACCATGAGCGATCAGGATGTCTATAACCTCAGTATTGTCCTCAACCATGACGGCAGAACGTAATGCTTCAGGAATCTCAGCATCGATATATCGAGAGGTATATCCTTGTTCCAGGAGATATTTGACGACACGAGGAAGGCGGGCTGCTGATGCTAGGCGGAGTGGCATGTCGGTAAACTCATCGTGAAACCAACTATCAAGTATTCCAGTGTGCTCTGCGAGGAGAATGGCAGCATCTTCTTTTTGGTGAGCAATGGCCAATGTGAGGGGGCATAAAGTGACTTGTGATGAAATTTGTGATGCTTCATAAACAGGCCAGAGGGGTTGAAGGTGAAAAAATGCAGGGACCTCTGTATCCCATGTAAAGATCGGCGCATCAACTAGACAACCGGCGTTCAGGAGCCCTTGGATGACTTCTATATGACCCTTGACCGCTGCAATAGCTAATGGCGTGAAGCCAGAGCTATCCTTTGAATCAATGTATTGAGGCGCTATTTGCAACGCAGCTTTGATTGCAGCCTTTGCAACTAGAGTCGAGCCATGGGTGGCAGCCCAATGAAGGGCTGAGGGCGGGGAATCGAATGGGCCAGTCAGAGATATACGTGGTCTGTGCTGATGTCTTTCCAACCTTGCAGAGTGTTGGTCATTGGAAGAATCGTCGTCCTCTGTATATAACAACTCCCTAAGTTCGATTTTCGTAAGACGAGATACATCGGCACGATAGAGTGTCCCTTCTAGGAGATTCGCAATGGTATGGCAGGTTTGGCGCAGATGAGCAATATCCCTTACGGACATATGATTCTCCGCAAGGTAGTAGATTATCTCATTTGGGAGTGTCGCTCCGCGGGTTGGTATGGGCTGTTGATCCATTTCGCACTAGGATGTTGCGAATTTTGACCTCAAAAGAAGTTGATATGTGCAATAATATGGTACCTAATAAGTACCTACTAGTTAGTATATATCTAAAATATACTTATCCTCAGACCGACTAGATGCTCTGTTCTCCTGGGTTACAGTATCAAAGTTCAGCCACGCTGTTTATGACCGTGTATACTTCGCTCGCAGCTCATATGTGCATTCACATACAGCAGTCACAGTATGCTTATATAGTTACATGTGAACAAAGCCAATCTGTGAACACTGTCAACGGAATGATCCCCGTCTCATCAAGCATGATCATTGTTAAGCTAGGTCCCATAAAGACATTGTAAATAGTCCAGTACTAGAATTATTCTTAACCACATACTATTGTAAGGATTTTACGTCGCTACTAACATACCTAGTACTCATCTAGTTTGTTTAGATGCTTCAGTAGCCATGTCAGTATGGTGGCCACACTGTCACTTGGAACTGTATGGACAGTAGGTCTATACAGTGCAATCGCTTTCAAGATTGGCATCAGAACCCGACTCCGCGCGTAACCTTAGATCTGCCTTCATCCACGCCTTTTACTATAGTGAACGGAGATATCCACCGCCACCATAAGCAGTACTACTGAGTCCAATTAGGTGATATGATACTAGACCTTGTCAATACAATAAGCCAGGCCCCGTGCGGCGTGCATAGAATAGCCTCACCTTCACAGGTAAACAGTAGACAACTGCGACTAAAAAATATCTAGAAGGCAATAATTTCGTTAAGTCCACTAACCCGGCCTGCACGATATCTTAGCTTAGCGTTACGCTTTTAGCAATGGTGCCACTATTCAGCCAATTGGAAGTTGCATTATGGAGATAATCCTTTAAATCCGCCGAAACCACCCATGACTCTCCTTAACCCGTTCTACAAGTGCCTTAGATATGCTTAGGTAAGTTGATATCGAATAGAGTTCATACTGACGATATATATGTAGACAAGTCCCCTCGAACTCCAGGAAGACAGAGGATAGGGATCACGCACACCCTCAGGCCACTATTCATCCAGACTATCTTTGTTGATACCTCCATATCGGTTAGAGCTCTCCTAGCCGCTTCGTTCCCAGAAAGCCACTTTCAAGGCACGCCGTAATGCCATCCAATACTTCGACGGAGAAGAAGTTGACGTGGGTGGTCACTGGCTGCTCGTCTGGTTTCGGGACAGCCATAGCACGCCTCGCCCAAGCCAAAGGCCATAAAGTCATCGCAACATCCCGTAATCCTAGTCGCACTCCGGAACTTGTCAAGGAGATTACCGAGAAGGGAGGAGAGTGGATCAAACTAGACCAAGACGACCCCAATTGCAGCCAGGTGATTGAAGATATCGAAGCGCGAGGAATTGCTATCGATGTCTTGGTCAATAGTGCAGCAATTGGTATGACAGGCCCTGTCGAGTCTCACAATGAAGAGGAGATCCGTCAGGTCATGGAGACCAACTTCTTCGGACCCTATCGCCTGATGCGTGCGGCGGCGCCACACATGCGTAAGAGGCGCTCCGGCATGATCGTGAATTTAAGCAGCGGTGCGGGGATGGAAGCCCGGAATTCCCTGGGTGTATACGGCGCGTCCAAGGGGGCTCTCGATGGTAAGAAACTCGCTCTGATTAATAGTTATTAAACTAATATTCTCAAGGGCTTACGAAGGTGCTTCATAAGGAAATGCTGGACTTCAATGTTCGCGTTCTCTTAGTCTATCTTGGCACCTTCAACACCCCCATGGCTACCCATACCCATGCAATTTCCAAGCCACTCGACCCTGACTATGACGGAACTTTGACTGGGCAGACTTTCAACGTTCTTCGGTCGGGGAATTTCCCCCTGCGTGGTGATCACGTCAAAGCAACCCAAGTCATTTATGACATGGTAGTAGGCGAAGGAGTGGGCAAGGGGCGTGAGAATGAGATTATGATCCCGTTGGGAGTGGATATGGCGGATAGAGTTAACGAGACTAGAGACCGGCTCAATCACGCAATGGAGGTCTTTGGAGACATTTGTAACAATGTTAACGTTGAGAACTAGCCCAGCGAATTTGACCCGGGATAAAGATCATCATCTAAGTAGGTACATATCTAGTCAAGTCATACGCTATTTAATTTCTTATTTATTCCTTGCAGTGAAGTATATATGCAGTAAAAAGGCATAGTCTCTTAAACGGCAGAGAAATAGGGGATGTAACCAGGGTCAAGCGTTCGGTACACAAACGGCATACCCAAACTGAGCCCGTTCTCGTCAAATCCCCTAGCGCGAATCTCTTTGCTAATGGTCCTCATAGAGTCCATGAAAGTCGCTGCTGCATCTCTTGTCTGGCCGTTTAATCGCTGCAGCATGGAGTCCTCGGAGAACGCGTATTCCAACGTGCGGTTGGAGGTACGGTAGAACGGACGATTGAACGTCGCAAGAAACCCGATATAATGAACAGCGTTCTCCGGAGGTGGCAAAAAAGGCAGTAGATCAGTCAACCCCTTTTCCGTCGGGAGGGGCGCGTACAGAGCGTTCAGGTGGAAAGGTAGGGTTGCTTTCGAACCGACGGGGTCTCCACCACTCAGCCCATGGTGAACAACGCTGACGATAAATCCGAAGTGAGTCAAGACATCGACCAGGGTCTTTTTGTTCAGGGATGACGGATTACTATCGGGGAAGTCGTAGACTTGGGCAGCACCAATAGCCTCGGCAAACCAGTTCTGTACTTCAAAGTCTGCTTTCACATCATCGTCGGAGGTATAATAGGAGTCCACAAAAGATGTAAAGAAGTCGCGGAATACATTGCGGATTTTCAGAGAATCCTGGTAAAAAGGGAAATATTTGAACTTGAATTTGCCGTCTTCGCCGATAAGCCCACGAGTTCGCAGGTCTGTTTCAAGGTATCCGCTCTGAAAAGCTCCATGAATAGGCCAATTTTCAGTTACGAACTGCCTACAGCTATACATATGTTAGAATATGAAGAGTTTTGAGATTATAGGTCAGGCGCATACCCAACGTTGTTTACATAGAAGAGTTGATCCCAATGGCCGCCCGGGTTGAAGCAAAGCTGCTCGCCCACGCTTCAATAATTAGTATCAGCGAAATTAAGAGTGCAATTGGCGTTAATGGCTTACATGCGGGAAGAATATGCCTGAGTCATGAGGCGTTCCAAGATGATCATGATAGGGTGCTTTTCGCTGAGGGTGTGGAGTGCGGCCTGGTGAACAGCCTCTGAGACGTCGTGGGTTGCAACCAGGTGAAACATCTGTGAGTGGAACATGTCATTGACGTTAAAGATCATCTTAGCTAGCAGCCAGTCCATAGGTGCGTCAAGTGGTGTGTATATGAGATCACTCCCAACATTGGTCTTGATTGCTAGTGGTAGGAAGTCCTTTGATACAGGGTGGATATAGAAATATGCGGTGCTTGCCGCGCCGTGTCGCTTCGGCTCTAGAGTAGTCTTTTCATACTTGGATTGGTAGCTATCTACGCAAATCAGTACTGAATATCTCGCGGTTGGGTATTGATGGGCTTACGATCGACAACAAATAGATTCCGGCTTTTGTGCAGGGTCTCAAGTGAAGCGCCGGTGATATCTTCCGTCAAGCTATCTGGAATGTGGAACGGTAGGGGGTCGGAAGGGTCGACAAGCCGGAGAGGGTATGGGTTCTGACTTAACCTTTCCATACTAAACAGAAGGTCTTGCGCGTAATTCGTCATAATACCGGGGGCTTCCTCAAGTGGGTTGGAATTCTCCCATTCCCCCTTATAAAGAACATTGGCATAATCATCCAGTGTGTTCAGTCCGCCGTTCTAGCCTATGAATCAGCAATCGAACCTCGAGTAGAAAGTCATAAAGAACAACTCACAGCAGCTATTTCAGCCTTGATGACTTTCACATCTTTAGCTACAGCGTTATCTATCTCCGTTCTATCCAAATTCCACACTCCCATGTCATACCGCGTCCTCGCGTTTCCCAGAGTACCGTTAGGAAATGGTGCAGCTTGGCCAATTAACGAGGGCCCATAGATGAAGCCTGCTTGCCTTACGGCAACTCCTTCTGCCCTCGTTTCCGGGTCTTCATCCTTCTGTGAAAGACAGGCAGGAGAGCTGTCATCGACCAACTGCCTCTCAACGAAATCCTTTGGTTGAGGAAGTGCCTTACTAGTGATAGCAAGTATGCTAAGCACTAAGTATGCCGAGTGAAGATTCATTTGAGCAAGGTCCAAGTGCGATGTCGGTGTGGATTTAACTTAGTTATCAGTTAAGGGGCTTCGAATTATGACGTTTGTTTGGCTCCCGCCGGAACGTAAGGGGGGCAAATTAGGGGATAAGGGGGGAGTGCCAGAATAAGTTCAAGAGAAGACGTAAACTAATATATGAATTTCCTTTATTTGTAAAGTCAATGACATGAGCTGGTTTCTTACGAGCTTTTAGCTCAACTTATAAAGATGCTGTCTGAGAAAAACCGAAGCTCGAAGCTCTAATAGGAAGTTCATCAACGCGCAAGTTAAGGGCCGAGGCGAACGGCGTTACGCGAGTATGTGAGTGAGTTTGCTATCCTAAATTCTACATATGCCTAGGTTTATCGGGACATTGGTAGCATGTAGTCCCTCGCTCACCCCAATTGGGATATTTGGGCTTATGCAGGTACGGAATGAGGTCTGTAACATTGACAGATAGGATCAGATTCTCGGTATTTGACATTAAATCCCTGCTACCACGAGAGGAATCCCCACACACATATCTAAATTAAGAAATTGAACCAAAGTGTGAGCAGAATTCAGTCTGGGGGCTAGGTAGAAACGAAATCGTTTCTTATCTAGTTCTCGGCGCTTCCGCCGAGGTAATGCTCAACCCAGTCCATCCAAATTGGTCCCCACCTTATCCCATGGTGAACAGATATATATTTCAGGTCAGGACTTATACGGCTATGACAAAAATCAATTATAGAGCAGGCTAAAGTCAAATCATTTTGACGCCCCGGTTTCTAATAATCAACCCCATGAGAGCATGATTCCTTTCCAGGCCAAGTTCTTGCGGACAGCACCAACGCATCTACGCTTGCCAGCGAGTTGCGTAGAGCAGTTTTAGCACAGTATATATCCAAGCTCATCTTGTAAAATATTGAAGCTATGCAATAGCGGATTGAATACTAGAAAGTTACGCCTATCTGTATCTTATAAATAGTCAAATAAAGATTCATTCGATACCTAGAGCAGTGCCACCAAAAATGTGACAAGGGGCATGAATAATGCGTCAAGCAAGATGTGCCCTAGATGCGCCTCAGCCATCAAACATTGAAGCAATAAATTTAATTAATTAATGTAGTAAACAATATTATGGTCTTGTGAGCTAAAACTTGCGCCTCGTCGCCGTCTGTTGAACTTAGTAATACGTCTAAGAAGTCCCCCATACCCAACATTATTGGCTATGCGCAATAACTTAGTCTTACTATATCTTATCAGAACTAATTCCATTTAAGTAATTGGATAGGCTCAGTGAGGCATCTGCATCTGCCGCTTGTCGCTACTAGTTCAATGCGACGTAAAATCCGGGGCATTCCATAGGAGGATAGGGGGGTGCCCCTCCGGGTAATTCAGAGGACGTATGTTCGTCAGTCAACGGGGTTATTTTTATCGCCCGTAATCGCCGAATATTTAAACTAGGACCCCGTGAGTTATTTGATGCTAGATGATTGATTGGGAACGAGTTCGACCATGGCGATCTCTTCAGCGAACCAGCCGGCGGAAGGCCAGGGGTCTAAGAAGCTACATTTCGTGATTGTATGTGTATATGTAATTATCACTAAAAGTATCAAACTCCTACTAATCGCATCGGCTAGGTCGGTGGATCTCTAGGTGGTCTCGCGACCGGCCTTGCGTTGAAAGCGCTCGGCCATGACACGACAATACTTGAGCGCAATCCAGTTCCCCTATTACAGGACCAGGGGGCCGGAATTGTAGCAGGCGGCGACACGCTCGAGTTATTCAAACGGTACAACCGATGCGAAAGGCCAATCGCAGTTAGTTCGCAGCGAAGACAGTATCTCGACAAGGATGGCAACGTCATACATAAGGAAGAAATGGTACAGAACATGACCTCCTGGGATTTGGCATATTATCTTATGCGCGCCAATTATGACGGCATCGAGAGCCCGTACTGTGAAGTACCGGAACCGGTCCCCGAGCACGGGAAAGCGACGCATCTGCATGACCGACAGGTCACTAGATTCGAGGAGGAAGGTGACGGTATACGCGTGTATTGGAAAACAAGCAAGGAAGAAGAGGGGAGCACGTTTGGCGATATCCTCATCGGAGCCGATGGACCCAGCTCGACGGTACGCAAGATCCTTGAACCCAACGTCGAACGGAAATACGCGGGGTACTGCGCACTCCGCGGTACTCTGATCGAGAGCGAAGCGAGCGAATCAGCCAGGGAAGCATTCAGTCACCGATTTACCTTCTTCCACTGCCCTGGAGTCCAGATCCTCGCATACCTCATCCCGGGCAAGGATGGCAGTGTAGAACCCGGACAGCGTCTGATCAATTTCGTGTATTACACTAACTTCCCCGAAGGCTCCGCTGAGCTAGAAGAAATTATGACAGACAAGGATGGAAGGCGTCGACAGATCACCATCCCACCTGGTGTGATCAATCAAGATGCGTGGGAAAAGCAAAGACAGATCGCACGCGAGCGGCTTCCGCCCCAATTCGCAGAGATTGTTTGCGGGACTAAGAAGCCGTTTGTTCAAGCCGTGACTGACGTGCTAACCCCGCAAAACGAATACATGAATGGTAAAATCGTGCTCATTGGCGATGCGCTTGCCGGGTTCCGACCCCATACTGTCGCATCTACCTCGCAAGCGGCGTTCGACGCGATGATCTACGCTGACTACATATCTGGTAAAGTCTCAAGGGAAGAGTGGAAGAGGCAGACGGTAGGATTCGCGAGGTATATACATAAGAGGGGCGTGGATATGGGTGTACGGAGTCAGCACGAGGACCTCCCTCTGATTGAGCACATAAACGACCGAAACAGAGCCTCGGTACCGCGGGAGCAAGAGGTCTATCCCGACTGGGCGATAGCTGTGTAAATGTTAGCATAAAACATCAAACAGAGAGGTTTGCGCGGAGGCCTGGGTAAACGTTGGTTAGAAAGATGAGACGAGCATGCTTCGGTCCATTCCAGGCAATTCCCTCACATTAAGACTTGTTTAATCCGTTCAAATAAATTCGACTAATTAACTCCCCTCTAAGTTACCCTTAGGTGAAATCAATTGACCTCTAAATAGGGCAACGTGGCTGGCGCGGCTTAAGCTTACATGGCGTTCGTGAAAGGCGGCAAGCAAACATCAGGGGGGGTAAACTTCTACCACCGAACAGTCGGCTGTCCATCCGTTCCGCTTGACGGGTCAAGACGCTGACAGGACTCGTAGTCACCCATGCGGAATTGACCCCAAGAATTCCGCTGCGCCGAATCACATTTCTCCCAAACGACCTTAAAATCCGCTGTCAAAGCTGGTCCGGTAGCACGCCCGAAAACGCCACTCCCAGTTTTCGGGAACCCTTCCTTAGTCAAGTAAGCCTGGAATTGGAACTGCACCTGCATCTTATCGTCGTAGGAGTATTCTTGGCCGGTGAAGCAGGGCGACCAAGCTATGTTTCCATTCGGGATGTTGACCTTGAAGTCCGAGTCGTAAATGCCGGTTTTCCCAAAGTCCACAATCTTCTCCGGGATATTCATCTATTCATTGAAGAGAAAGCCTATTAGATACGCGTTCAAAGTGGCACTAACAATTAAGGAGCTTGATACTCACCAGATAAGACCCTGAGGCGTTCTTAACAGTAGGCTCGTCGATCGGCTCATTATTCTTCAGATGCTCCCACTGGAAGTAAGCATTGACGGCAAAACTGTGCAGTCGCGCGCCTCCGACGAGCTTCGCATGCCCGGTGTAGGTCACATCAGAAAGGCCAAAGCGCCACCCCTGCGGGAATGCACCGAGTTCAATGGTCATTACGCATATCGCAGCTTCGGAATCGTATGAGTCGGTCGGGGTCACGCTTGCGCGCATATCGGCAAAGTCAAGCTTTAGGTTATTAGCACTGAATGCGAGGTTCATACTCGTCGCCGAAAAGCAGCCCCCTGAATTGGCGCCGCGGATGCCGAGGATTGTCGGGATTGGCGTAGGAGCGGACTGGGCGAGTGTGAGCCCGGCCGCCGCAAGGGATAACAGAACGGAAGCCGCCTTCATGGTGTCCCTTGGCTAACAGCGGAGCTCGTAGTTGTCGATGCAGACTCATAGACTAGGTTCCACGCTCTATCGTGGTATACCTATTAGCGATATTATGGCTACAAGATCAAATGGGAGGCCCATAGGCGACATCTATGAGAGAATCTGGATTTCCCGCAATGGACACGAAGAATGTCTCCCCTAACGCGAAGCACGCAATAGTTCCTACGTCAGCTAATACTAGGCTGTAAACGGATAATTGCGAATGTATGTAAAAGAGGGAATAGAAATGGGACGGAGAATAACCGGTAGATGGGATTGTCTAGCGAAGAGCCACCCATACACTCCCGTCCTAATATGCCGGGTAAAGTATTATATGCCGACTATACATATTGAATGTATAGATATGCTATTTCTAGCCATGCCGGCCACAACTTCGAAGGAGCCTCAACCCCTATCCGGCTCGAACTACGAGTCTACATATCTAAGCGGCTCCTTGTCGGCTGCGGACCCCATATACAGGAGGAAGAGCAGGACCTAAGGGGCTAACTCCCGGGTAGAAGGGGCAACTCCCTCTGCACGGGCCACCGGAATAACCTGACAATCCCATGGAGCTGTGGTGGCCAGGAGTGACATTATTGTTGATGGAACTACGAGTCCTTATTAGTTTATAACCGATGTTGTGAAAAGAGGGAGCTAACTTTGAATACTAGAAGAGGCAGATAAGCGTTACCTCTTCAACACAAACCTGCAGTAGCACATTTCCAGCGCGTTGGTTACAGTGCTCGATTTACCTAGGAGTCTATACGGCTTCGCACGGCAACCATAGATCGCAACAACAATCCTAATATGGCTATAGCGATACTGGAATGAGCGAGCTAAGTTAGAGGTGTGGTAGGCAGTTGCTGATTATTAATCCCTCTATTGAACGTCAAGAACACCGCGTATCCAATCACCGGTTGCATAATCCATCAGCTGAGAGAATTGCAGTTCGCCTCCTCGATGAATACGAGGAGAATATGCGAGATCGATCGACTAGATGTTCCTAGCAGAGCGATTTGCTTATTCGTGGATGTAATTGTTCGTTTTCACTTGATTGTTTCTTGCTTTCTTCGTGGAAGAGAGAACCCCGGCAGAGAACCCGGACATCACAGCGATAGGCCCGGTCGGTGCAGTGGCGAGTTTTAACAACTAAAAGCTCACCACAATCCACGGACAGGGAGGCCGCCTCGGGCCTTTTTCCTATATCGTAGCTCAAGCTCCCAGAATCCGGCGATGATGAGCGGGACATGGGTGCCGGCAGAGACCCGGCAGGCAGACCCTGATCAGCATTGGCTCCCGCGCGTTTCAAGGCGCCCCTCCAGCGTGACATCGGCCCTGGCCAGCCCTAGCACGCTGCAATACTAGGCACGGGTCGCTGACCACCCCGTCGCGCGCAGCAGCGTCCACCAGTAAGAACTTAGCTAATACCAACCCTTCAGCTCGGTTCGATAAGAGCGCGTATGGCAGCGCGATAAGTGGTGCATCGCATCGTATCGTAGCTAGGTCCCCCGGGTTGAAAATCGACCGATGGATTAATTGCTACGTTGTATTCGGTGCACTATAAATGCCGGGACCTGTCCGCCATCACGGCGTCGTCGTCCCCCGTCTCTTGTGAAATGAGGCGACCTTGGCGCATTGTGCCCCGTCTCTAATCCATGGCCAATACCAGTGCACGCGTCGATCGTATATAATTACTCCCTTTTTAGACCTGTATATATGTAGATATCATACGACGATTTCCTTCGCCGTCGAGGTTTCAGTTTCTTAGGACAGCTACTAGTGCCGGTTTAAACCGATACCAACATGCGCGCTTCCTCGAGTCTTACCTCGGGCCTCGTTGTCATCGTCCCGAATCTAGTTGAGGCTATGTTCTACTATCCGAGTCCGGCGGTCTCGGCTTTGGAGCACATCCTCGTGGATAACTGGGGCGCGTACGCTTCTAACTTCTCAGCGGCTATTACACCCTGCGATAACTATGTCACGGAGGTAGGACTACCTGCCATCAACTCTCGCCGGACGACATCAGCGCAATGGATGAGAGTTTCCTTTCACGACTTTGCAACGGCCGACATTGCTGCGGGAACTGGTGGCATAGATGCCAGCATTGGGTTTGAGACTTTCCGAGAAGAGAACAAGGGTTCAGCGTTTAACGACAGCTTCACTTTCTGGCGGCCGTTTGTGAATGAATTCGTTCCTAGTAAGCTCGCTACGTTGTCCCAATATAATACTCGAGGCGTTGAACATGTTATGCTGAGTATGACTCATTAAGTGGCCGACCTGGTCGCTATCGGGACGGTGATGTCAGTGCATCTCTGCGGAGGAAAGTATATACCGTATCAGCCCGGTAGGATAGATGCTACGGCGGCTGATCCCAAAACCGGTGTTCCGGAGCCCGGTACGAGCTTGGAGGAGACGATAGCTCAGTTCGATCGAGCAGGGTTTAACCAATCGGACGCTATTGGTTTGACGGCGTGTGGTCACACAATAGGATCTGTAAGTTAAGTGTCTCCGTGTGGACTTCCTTGTCTGGAAGGGTCACGCCTCTGGTGTTATGTCGACCATAAGGTTTTTAACATGGCACACTAGTATTAACCAGAATAACTATGCAGGTTCACGCCGGCGGCTTCCCAGAGGTAGTCGAGCAGTCCGCTATTACTCCAAATAACACCAACGGTGCGTCAAATTTTGACGACACTAGGGCGGTGTTCGATGCCGCGGTGGTGCATGAATATATCGACAACACAGGAGCTAGGGGTGGTGCGCTCGTGACTAGCTATAATGAGTCAAGTAGGTCGGATCTTCGCTTGTACGAGAGCGACGGCAACAAGACAATGCTCGACTTATACGCGCAAGGCGATGGGTTTCAGGATACTTGTGTCGACTTATTGGGCCGCATGATCAATACCGTTCCGTCGACCGTACAACTTCAGCCTGCGATAGCGCCAGCGCTCATCAAGCCGATCAACGTGACTTGGGACGTAACGGGCGACGATCAGTTGGTTCTGTCGGGAAAAGTTAGGGTGCGTGATAAACGATAGCGTGCGAAATCGCGGTAGCCTTTTGCTAACGAGGACATGTTTAGTTGCTGTACGCTGATGAATTACCGGACAACCCGGTGTCAATCACATTCTCGAACGGCTATACAGAGACTCTCGTCCCGGAAGCAAACCTCGGCATCTCTGCATTTAGACTAGCCGGTAGCAAGGCAAACGCTACGTCGCAGTACCTGCCTTTCTCGATACCTAACGGCGGTATATCGGGAGCCTCATCTTTCACTATCGCAGCGACAGGTTTCGAGGCTCAGACTTTCCCAATTCAGGACGAAGCCTTCATTATCCCTAGCTTAACTCGGGTAGCGGATGGTACGGTATCGGTTACGGTCGCGGCAAGGACTAACCGCCCGGATTTCGATGCCTCACGGATTTCGGTCAAAATTGCGACTCCGATAACGCAGCCGCTTACGCTTGCGCCCAAGATCGTACGGACCGAGGTGCAGCTCGAGGAACGCGAAAGTCCGCTCGACGGTATAGGGTACTGGTCGGGATCTGCCACGATTGAATCACCTGTTGGGGCCGTGAGTGTGACATTGGTCTCCGGCGAGAACGCTATGGACACTCTGCTGCTTGATGCTGGAGTTGCGGGTTGGTAGAACCCGTCAACACCCTCCGGCCAACAAATCGGAACCGTATACTCTGCGGCCGACAAGGTTGCGGATTCAGGGTAGTAAGGCTCTTGCAAAGCTTACTTGCCCGTTCACATGGTTACGAAAATACAATACTTCATCTAGTAAGGCCAACCGCCCTCCAATAGTCGGCTGGAACCGCGATTTGGTGCAGACCGGAACACGTCGACTAAGAAGGGGCCGTGTATAATAGCGCACGGTGTAGAGTCAATCGATAATCGATAGCTTATAATCAGGTGGACATGACTTGTCGTGAGCAACGCTGCAGCTACAGCAAACCTGTCATGAGTCTTGATAGCAGACCGCCAAGTCATCCTAGAGATATCAGCTTCCTAATGTGTTCATAAGCGTGGTGAGTGATGTGACACAGCTTGTGAAATAGAAGGATATAATTGGTCACATGCCCCGGACTATGAACAGCGAATTCCATGCTGCATTGGGATGCTGCTTTTCCTATGTGCCGCATGTCGCCCTTACATCAATCAGAATTGATTAAATATGCGTTTGTTCGTCGTTTCGAAGAAAGAGTTTCTAGAGCTAGGCGATGTAAGATGATTAGTAGGCAATTAGTGCTGACGAGAGACATCCTGTAATGCTATCTGGCCTTTGAGCTGAATAGTATTTCCTGTGAAGGGCAGCCAGCATCGTGAGATCGACGGTCCAAAAACTTACATCGAGCAACCGGCCTCACTCAGCAGTGAATAGTGATGGCACCAGGCGCCCCGATCCACGACACCCACGGGGTAGAGCTTCCCCCTAGATACGAAATCCGCCTAGTAACGCCTGAACTCTCCGAGTGGATCTCCGCCTTGTCCTTTCATACTCACTTTTTCGGATCACCTATCTGGGACGGAATATACGATGGGCAACAAGCGAGCATGGCGTTAAAGGCGCATGACATCTGTAGAGATTTCTACGCGATGCCCGAGATGGGAATGAAGAATGGCCTTTCTTTTTGCATCTGGGACAAAGAGTTCGTCTTTAAGAGACCCGAGTCGGCCGCTAAAGGCGGCGCGTCTTACTGGGATGAGTTCGATCTCGACGATCCTAATCTTGAGGTCGATGGAGAACAAAAGCTACTGGACGCGCTGGATTTCCCCATTGTTAGCTTCGCCCTATCATTTGATAAATTCGCCCCTGGCGACCCAAAGGGATGGGAAACCGCGTTCAAAGCTACCCCTCTAAATCTCCCCATGGGAAACTATTATGAGGCCCACGATCCGCGCCCAAAGGGATCGTGGGAACCCACAATGGCGGGTCAGGTTATCGAGCGGGGCGGCACGGGAACACGAAGAGATTACCACGGCCAGGGACTCATGAAGGCATTGTCGAAATTCGTCATGCTCGAGATGAAATCTAGGGGATATCGAGCAATTCAGATTAACTGCGGAGCACCGCAAGTGCACCGTGTGTGGACTAATCCCCCCAAACCGTTTAGGAGTTCAACTCTGGTAACATTCCCGACGTGGTTTTTTGAGATGGAGGAAGATGGAAAGAAGGTTAAGCCATTCGAGAAATCAAAGCTGCCCAATTTGTATCTTGTATGGATGGAACTGCTGGATTAGACAGGGTGTCTCAGGCGGCGATCGCTTGGTTATATGCAACCTCCAAACTTGACGTGTCGATAGAGTAACAGTCTGTTCGCGGATTCTACGCCGCGCGACTACTATGAGGATTAATATCAGAGAATTTATGCTGTTCGATTCGATAATGAATTTGTTCGTTGAATAGTTCGATCGAGAATTGGGTGCGGCTATCCCGTATAATTGACCCCAATCTTGCTTGTTAGCGAGAAATATGAGGCGCCGCTAGCGCTCGAGTAGGGCTGTAAAGATGTTAGTTACAAGTGACACATCTTTAAAGATAATCCATTTAGGAGACCCGGGAGGGCTTTTCTTATGATGGAAGTGACCGGGACTTTGTGACTTGGTAGGATTGGTGGCTCTATACCATCCCACACAAGAAGAAGAAGGGTTGTTTCGCAATGCTAGTCTGCTGCCACATCACCTTCCAGGTCACCATCCACAATGGTGAGCAAGGAACTAGGTAATGTAAATCCCGTTTCTTGTTGTTTTCATGACGTATCGTGTTCAATCGAGACGGTACTGATGCAAACGAGACAGAATCTGGATTTAGGAAAGATGTGCCGCCTTAACCCCCCGATAGGTGAGTAAGATAGGTATTTAGTGGTGTATATGTAGTTGTCAAAGCTGTGGAGCCACAAGTATAACTCTTATATCGAATAGTCGAGTTTCTAAGCGTAGAGGCTGATTCCGCCGTGACCGGTGTTCCGTTTCACCATGACAGAATATATTGAATCAAGCCAAGTTGCTAAGTTGTAGTATTTAAGTAGCGATATTCATAAATATTCATAAATGTTGAATCATGTTTCTAATTTGAGGTAAGGAAGACATCAATGGATGGGATGCCTCTATTAGACTATTGGAACCTTGACGGGTAGACCCAGCCCCCAATCCTTGTACACCTGTGGACGTACTGACGTACTGTAAGTTACCTGCCTTCTGTAGTCGTACCGTACGCGCTCTGTTTCAGGTTTACTCGGGTTAGAAGGTGGTGACCTGTCAAAACAGCTGTGCCAATCCTATGTCGTGTTTGTCTTCTAAAATAGAAATCGGGGGATGGGTATCCAGGGAATCGCTAACCGGTGGCGGCGGGGTGTCCTGGGTCTGGGTCTAGCCCTTTGACCTCCCGTGCTCCAGCGCTTGGGGCTTTTACTGGTCATAGTCACCGTTACTTTGAGTGCTAGCGGGCTAAGGTGGTAATGCTAGGTACAGTAACTTAAGCCATTCCAAGGTTGAGAGCTCAATGTTCTAGGTTATAAAGTGGGCTGTGTGGCTGATGCTCAGGTGGTCGAAGGCTGAAGAGCTGCTGATGACGGTTGACGGTCCGGTACCTGATGGCAAAAATTTCCACTTCCCGAGAAAAAATTAGTGTGTACAGTCAAGAAAATCAGCATGACTCGCTTCTTTTTAATTTTTCTTACTTCTTTCACCTCGTCCCTTTCTTTCTCTTCCTCAGCCTACTCCAGCTCCGTTCCGTCACGGTCACGTCCACCCACTGCCTTTCGTCAATTTCCTACCTCTGGGTGACCTGTCGAATTCCCTTCAATTCTTGCCGTTTTATTACGTTCGGTTGTTCGCCCCCGCGTGCCTATTTCAAGTCTTCATTCTCCTGGTCCATCGTCAAGCAACCTACATCGCATCACCAACCCAAAGACCATCAGAATCGTCGCGGCGCAGCGTCAACTTTCTCGCCAAATCGTCTCCGATTTGACTACAAGCTTTTCTACCGTCATACAGAAATAGGCGACATAGCTAATAGAATCAATCTATTGAGATCCTATCTTTCTGCCTGCTGTTACTAAGAATAGCCATCGCCCCGAAGCAACCCGACCAGGCCAACCGACAAAAATTTTTGATAAATCTAACTCGGTGTCCTTGTCCTGCCTATCGCTACCTTGAGCATCGGGCAAGAGAATTTACGTACAAACGACAAGAAAAATACCCTCAAAATCTTGCAATCGATCCTTTCTCTGTGACTTTGACTAGTCATGGCGAACCCGTTGCAATTTGCTTACCGAACCCAGAAGGCCATCGGCGTTACCGACGCTGATCCTGTCTACGAGCCTTTACCTGGATTCGTTAAACCCGAAGGGAATTTGCGGTGCTGCGTTTACTCGCCCTGTGGCCGATATCTTGCCTGGGCCTCCAGCGAACGTGTCTGCGTCGTCGATGCATCCGTCGGCCATATTTTGACTAATATAGCTATTTCTAATGTCTTCGAGGTCGCCTTTTCTCCCCGCGGTTCCTTCGTAAGCACCTGGGAGCGCCCTGCGAAGGATGAGAACGGCGATGCGACCAAAAACTTCAAGATCTGGCGAACCGTCGAAGATATCCCTGAAGGGGCTGAAAAGCAACCCATAGGTCGGTTTGTTCAGAAGTCTCAGACGGGTTGGAACCTTCAATACACCTCCGATGAGAAATTCTGCGCTCGCCTCGTCACCAACGAGGTGCAGTTCTATAACAGTGATGACCTTAGCACCGTTTGGAACAAGCTCCGAGTTGAAGGTGTTGCTGACTTTGCCATTGCGCCCGGCCAAAGTCATGGTGTTGCCGTTTTCGTTCCCGAACGAAAGGTTAGTAAGGCTGGATTTCCGATTTCCGATCCCAATTGAGTCATGGCGCTAACAATATTACACACAGGGACAACCTGCCGCCGTGAAAGTGTACAACGTTCCCCAGTTCACGGCCCCAATCTCGCAGAAAACCTTCTTTAAGGGCGATAAAGTTCAGCTCAAGTGGAATAGCTTGGGTACGAGCTTGATTGTGCTGGCACAGACCGATGTCGATAAATCCAATAAGAGTTATTATGGCGAAACCACTCTCTACCTCCTTAGCGCCAATGGCACTCTCGATGCTCGCGTTCCCTTAGATAAGGATGGTCCGATTCACGATGTTTCCTGGTCCCCCAATGGTAAGGAATTCGGTGTCATTTACGGTTATATGCCTGCGAAGACGACCATTTTCAATCACCGGGCGATTGCCGCTCACTCTTTTCCGATTGCCCCCCGAAACACCATTATCTTTTCACCGACCGGCCGCTTTGCGTTGGTAGCCGGATTCGGCAATCTGGCGGGTCAGATCGATGTTTACGACCTGGAAAAGGATTATCGTAAGATATGCACCATTGAGAGTGGCAATCCTAGCGTGTGCCAGTGGAGCCCTGATAGCCGATACATCATGACTGCCACTACATCCCCCCGTCTTCGAGTTGATAACGGCGTGAAGCTTTGGCACGTTGGAGGAGGCATCATGTACCACGAGGATATGGTGGAACTGTACAATGTCTCTTGGCGACCGGTTCTCCCGGAGAACCTACCTCGCGTTGATCCCCTCCACCCAGTTCCCACACCGCATTCTTCGGCCATTGCATACTTAGGGACCGTGAAGACCCCGTCGAAGCCCGTGGGTGCGTATCGCCCCCCTGGCGCCCGGGGAATGTCCACGCCTATGCACTTCAGGCGTGAGGATGAAGGAGGCGCTGCTCATATCATGAGTAATGGCACTCAGAATGTGGGTCCGAACGGGTTTGGAAGACCTCGTCGCCAAGTGCCGGGCGCAGAATTTCTCGAATCTGGCGCTAGAACCGTACCAGGAGCTACTCCAGCCGACGCAGCTGGCGCTAACGGCGACGAGAATCTATCGAAAGCCGCGCTGAAGAACAAGAAGAAGCGGAACAATAAGAAGGCTAAGGACGCTGAGGGCAAGGACGGAGAAAAGAGGGATGGTGGTTTAGCTCCCCCAACCCTTGACCGTGGTCCGGGTTCCGGCAACGAGGGCCGTAGCCCCGAACGTCGCGGCCAGCATAACCAGCGGAGGCACGATCGGAGTCGCTCGCGACATAACTTCCAAGGTGGTAACAACCCAGGACGTCATCGCAGCAACACCCAGCAGAATGGACAGGCACCTCCCGCCGCGCCCCAGATTCAGACTTCCCAGCCACCCGCTGCGGATTCGTTGCTCTCACCCGGCAGCCAAAATCCCGCCTCGAAGAAGCTCCGGAGCTTGCAGAAAAAGATCCGCGCTATCGAGGATCTGGAGATGCGTCACGCCGGCGGTGAAAAGCTGGAAGATACGCAGATGAAGAAGATCGCCACGAAGGCAGCGGTCGTTAAGGAACTCGAAGCGATGGAAAAAGAGGTCCGCTGATTATTATTATGTACGGACCAGAAAGCGGGGGTTGTTCATTAGCTAGCTTCGGCATGTTCTAGGCCGGGTTCTGGTTAGTCCAGGGGGAACGCCTGGTGGTGAGGCCTTGGACTAGGTGTACTGGTATCATGGCTTGCGGCTGGCGTTCAGGGGAAGAAAAAGGCTAACCACCCACTCTTATTTAAGTTCCGAAGAGGAGATGTGATGATCCTGCTTTTTCGAAGCAGAGCGCAATTAATATACCGTTGACAGAAAGGAAATATTCACGTTCCCCTATGCTTGTATGACACAGTAGCCCTATTCACTATACTAACGTTCTATTCATTGACCTCTTCTCAAGATGGCAATTTTGATACACGATTCTATCATAGGAGGATCCAGGCGAACATATCCGATGCCCGAGGTCGCTCTGCTTACGTGAGGACGACTGAAAATTTGCAGCATCAATAACTTCATTCCACCCTCCGATGCAGTTATCGAAAACGCAGTTATATTCAAATTTCCTGACTGTAGGCTCCGTGGCTCACCACCCCATTGCATATGCCACGTCAGCTCGTAGAGCAAGCCGTGCCGTGTTTTCCGGTCCTTGAACACGGCGCAGGTTAATCATGCGTTGCGCTGAAACTAGGCGCAGTTTATGAGTCTCAGGTCAGTCATATCGAAGACCCTTCAACCCTCCAAAAAGCTAAATACATATATGTAGGTAGTCTGTACTCTACGTTATACGTCTGGAAGGCCGGCTTAGGGAATTCGTGTGCAGGTGTCAATAGGCGCTTAAAAATCACCTAGTACCTATCAATAACCCCAGTTCGGATACGTGGCTTTCTAGGAATAGAATATTATCGTGAGTCATAAATCTGGAATATTTCTATCTCGGGAAGAAAGGCAGAATAAGAAATTATGGATCGTTATGTACTGATACACACACGAACGTGCCCCTATATCCATTTAATTCCTCTCTATATTGCCCACCCCCGCCCCTTTAATCGGTCCCAAAGGCAACATTCGTCTTACACTACTGCGACTCGCGGCTCAGCTCCGCAAGGAAAATCACAAACTCCATCTCAGCGCGCTCGTCTTCAGCAAACGCCTCCCGGAACCATGCCGCGACGTTTTGTAGCTTGCACTTGCACACGGTGGTGCGGTTAGCGCCCGTCCCCCAGTACGGCACCCCCTCGCCGGTCGCCTTCCACTTCTCCAGGATCGGGTCGTGCTCTCCAGCCTCGAATAAGTTTACCGGAATCTCTTCTTCCACAGTGGTAGGTGGAGAACACGATGATGGGGCCGGGGTATTCATGCAAGTGCTCGTGATAGTACTGCCACTATCACCGTCACCGCGACAATTCGCGCATACTCCCATATACCGCGCATAGCAGCAAGCAGTGATCGCACTCATGAGAACACCGGGTATGAGTAAGGGGTTCAGGCGCAGGCGCGCGCGACACCGCTTCTTCGCAACTCTGTTGGTCCCATTACTAGCAGCGGCTCGAGCCCGGGCCTCAGCATCAGACCTCGAGCGCGCAGACTCGATCGTGAAAATCCGGCAGATCTGCGACGCGCTCCAGAGCGCGGACCGCGGACACCCGGACGCGATCCAAGTGCGCAGATGCGCACGAGGTTTGCGGGTCGGGATCGTGGCGCCAGGGCGGCTCTTGTAGTAATGCCCCTTAGCGCGCAGCATATTCAGGGGCGCCTGCAGCTTGAGCGTCGAGACGTGCATGAGAGTGAACGTGTGGGGGCTGAGGAGGTGTTCGGACCCGGTGTACGCGCCGGCAAAATACGCCTCGCGCAGCACGCAGTCCTCCTCCTTCTGCTTGCTGCGCCACAGCGTCAGGTGCGGGTGCGCGAGCTGCAGGAACGTGCCAGGGTCCGTCTCGCGCACCAGCTCGTCGGACATGGAGCTATGCGCCTCGCGCGCCGCTTCCCAGAGGTCCGCTTGCGTTGCGCATGTGCTTAGGTGGTAGTCTACGTCTGTTAGGCAGTAGGGCAGTTTGCCTTTGCGCGTCGGATCTAGCGCATCCCGCATGAAGAAGGAGAAGAGCGCTTTTTCGCGCCCTGCTGGCTCGTTCCATTGTAGCACCCGCCGCTCTTCTTCCGTGGAGGCTCTCCAGAGTGCGCAGGATTTAGGGAGGGGGATGCAGAGTTCTTGGTACCGCACCGAAGGCGGGTGGTCTAGTAGCACGCTGAGATATGCGTCTACGCGGAGAACGGAGAATGCTAGTCTGGGTTTATGGCAGTCCCGTTAGCCTGTATGATTCAGGATTTAAACGAGAGAGGGTGGCTACGTGCCTATTTAATTGCTCCTGTACGCGCCAAGTAACGAAAGGGCAAGTACAATTCCGCTCGTTCATTTCGATACAAGTATATTGGCCGTTGAAGATGCCGAGATATCGACATGTTGATATTAGTAGCCCAGTAAGGTTAAGTGCTCTTGGGACCATTCCTTCCACCGTCTAAGGATGTTGATGTTAGCCACGCGTTCATAGACTCGAGAAGGAATCCCCTAACACGGAGCTCGAGCTACATACCAGGGTACACGTTGCATATACGACATATAATAAAACGGCCTGCAATGTATTCAATGATGGGTGAAGGTCCTAAACATTTGGGATTAGTCATATTAAGAGAAAATCCTAAGTAGGTTGGTTTTCCATACCATTCGGATGCGGGTTACCTCCTCGAAGATCACAGGAGCAAGCACCTGATGTTCGGGTCCATCTTCAAGCCAGCTTGCTAGCATGACCATAGCAGCGAGTAATATCGGTTGAGTCTCTTCTACTTCAAAAGTAGGCTCATGTAAAATGGCCCAATAGGGGTGAATTTCCGAGAAAAATAGTTCTAGAAGTCTTCTAGTCGCAGCCGAATCCTTATCAAAGCTACTATCCAAGTCTCTAACTCCGGCGGACCCAGGCGACCCAGTAAGATGCTGTTGTGATGATACCGACACCGTTTGAGATGTCATGGAATTACTCGGTGTATCCTGTTGTATGGGCTCGGTTGTAGCCGCATTAGGACCTGACTGTGGACGGACATAGCCAGTTGATTCCGGGACCGCCTGAATCCGAGGACTAGAATGTAAGTCATTTAGGACGGAAGTTTGCGAAGGGGTACCCAGAATCGAGGATGAGGCCCAAGTGACCGGGACTGATGGAAGCCATGCTGCCGGTGTGTGGCCATTAGGCAGTATCACAGTCGCCTGCTCAACAGCGGTCTGATGCCGATTATCTGAGCCAATCCAACGACACTCAGTCCAAGTAGAAACGCAAGCTCCACAGGGTGAATTCCCGTCACATTGAACGTTTCTTTCGCCGCATGGCAGACATACTCTAAAATCCACCGTTTAATATATGAGTATTAGAATCGGATGGTTGATATATACACCTACCTTCGGGTGTCTGGTGGCTGAGCAACTATGGGGTTATGTTGTTTCACATGTCTCTTGAATACGTCACTAACAGTCGAATATTAGCGCTGTGGATTTGCTTGTGATACCAGCGTGGGGTAAAGACTGGGCTGTATTCAAGGTACCTACCTCCGAGCGTATCGTCGTCCACATATGTGACACTTGTACTGGTATTCCGGGTTATGGATAAGATTATGACGATTGAGGTGTTCCTTTCTAGAGAACCTTTTACCGCAACCAGGAAACGCGCATTCCCAATTCTTGGATAACGTGGACATGATAGTGCATTCCCCAGAGTCGAACCCCCTGTCCTCGCAAACGCCAACCACGGGTAGAAGCGGACCGAGTCGTAACCTCCAAGACGGACCGGTTAATCTCGTAACGACCGCGAATCGGTAGACTGGGATAGCTACCCCGATAAATCGGCGGATGAAGAAAGGCCCGTGGTGTCCCGTCAACCTGGTCTATCTCGAAAATTGAGGCTCTAGTGGGTAGATTTGATCGAGCATGTGGAATTTGGGAATGACAGAGAGGCAGTGTGGAGATATCGGAGCTGAATATAGTAACCCGATATATCCGCCGTCAGCACATTAGTCATGGCAATGTGGGATGTGGGATGTGGATTGTGGGATGCGGAAGAGGCGCAGTGTGGGATGTGGAACCTCAGTAAGGGGAGATTGAGTAATCCAGCCCCTCGTTCTCCCTTAGTCGTACCACAACAAGCGCCTCTAATTGCTTTTCTCGGTCGCCGAGCTCGACGACGGTGAGGTTATGTAAGGACCATTGTGATGTTTCGCGCCAATGGCGCTATTATGCGCAAGTGGCAATGCTTAGTAAATGGAAGACGACGCCATGGGATGGCTGATATCGAAATATAAAAGGATCCCCTTTGCTTAAGAAGAAATCCAAACATACCAACTCCCATCAGTGAACATCATTAGAAGATCTTAACAGCAACCATAACTTTAAGCCCTTTCTCTTATTCAATATGAGTACCATCACGAAGGTCACCCTAGCAGGAGTAAGTCAAAAGGACGACCCGGTACTCACTTCGTCGTTACTAACATCAAGTAGGCCCAGGGAAACCTAGGAAGTGCCCTGTTAGAGCAGTTGGTGGCAGCCGGATTCCAAGTCAGCGTCCTAACTCGTCAGGACAGCTATCGTACTTTCCCATCTAGTGTGGTTGTCAAGCCTGTCGATTACGACTCGCTCGATTCCCTAACGGATGCTCTCCGGGGACAGGATGCTGTCGTTTCGGCGCTCAATGACGCGGGGATCCCCAAGCAGTTTAACCTGATTGAAGCTGCGATCAAGGCGGGAGTCAAACGCTTCATCCCGTCCGACTTCGGTTCCAATACTTTCAATGAAAAGTCTGAAAAACTGCCCGGCTATAAGCCGAAGGTCGATACTCACGAAGCTCTGGCGAAAGCGGCGGCCAACAGTAATCTGACGTGGACAGTCGTCATTAACGGGCCTTGGTTGGATTGGGGTGTCGCGGTCGGATTTCTAGCGAACTACAAGGATCGTACGATCGAACTACCTGATGGAGGTGACCGCAAGGCATCAGTCACGAGTCTACCCACCATCGGAAAGACCGTAGCGGCTGTACTTAAGAACCCGGAGGCGACCAAGAACCGCGCAGTCTATGTACAAGAGGCTGCCATCAGTCAGAAGGATCTGGAGAACTATCTGAAAAAAGCCGTCGGAGCGGATGGGTGGAAAGAGAACGTGACTTCTATCGACGAGGATCTCAAGCAAGCCCTCGAGGAGATTAAGAAACCACAGGCAAATCTTAGGTCTGTCCATATGGCTTGCCTCAAGGCAGCGATTTGGGGTATTGGATACGGTGGTCTCTTCGAAAAACTTGATAACGAGCTACTCGGTATTAAGCAGTTGAGCGATGCTGAAGTCGAGGCTCTGGTCGCCAAGAGCGTAAGTAAATAGGCGTCGAAATGCTGTTGCTCGCCACGGAGGCCCCAACTAGTCTTATGACTTAGACTTTCTGTAGTTAGACTTCGTTATTTTCACTTCCTTTAACATGCTATATCCAATAATTCTTTCTCTGGAGCTGTAATTGAACTATACGTAGACGATAATGTCTAGACCACGTAGCAAAATAGGGGAAGTGAAGTATGAACCAGACCTCATAGGTCCATTGAGGAAAGACTCCACTTACGCTTAGACAGATCTGACTAACCCCCATGTCCGTCCAAGGATCGACGTGTTTATCGCGTTCCGCAGATCAGCAACAACAACTGTACATGTACTTCAAAGCCATCTAGCCGTAGCTGACACCATGAGGCTATTGTGTAGCTGACTTTCTCGCGTTATCTTGCGCCGATCCGGGACATGATGCCGATTATCACGATTAGTGTCCGCCATGACTGGCATCGCGCCGCTATCCCGCCTCGGTTCGGCCTTGGCCTTAGTGTGGTGACGTCTCTAGTACGGGATGGGAATCTAGACTGAAGACGGGTGGGAGCTAGGATTGATGCTTTGACGGATTAATCCAATCTATTTCCGAGTTCCTGGGCTCATCTGGGGTTCGCTTGCCGTCACATGGGCCGTGGTTTTCCAGTTTTTTATTCAGTTTTTCTCTGCACCCCCTGCGCCTTGGTGCGATGCCTTCCGAAAATAGCTCCGGACGGCTAACCTCCGCCGATCGTTCGTGGCATCGCATTGTCCCCCAACCCACCGCAATATATCGAAGCGCTAGGATTGTTATGGAATCTCGACCGTACTGCTTCCGCGTAGAGCCTCCGTGTCGCTAGCCATTGGAGGACAAAGCAAGTTCTACGATGAAACTCAACCAATTATTCGTCGTCGTAACGCAACCAGTTTCTATCCTGTGATGCCCGGGGCTCCGGGGTTAGCGCCACTAGGTGTCGCATGGACGCAATCTCTGCAATTATTTATAGGATGCTCAGGTCCCGGCCTTGCATTACAATTTATTTGATCGGCAGGAGCACTCATCTCAGCTACCAGTAAAGCATATCCTTAATCTTCAAAATGAGATACTCTTCGCTAGCAGTCGCCGCCGTCGCCGGTGCCGGCCTCGCATCCGGCCACACCATCTTCCTTCAGCTCGAGGCCGACGGTGTAACAAACCCGGTTGGTTACGGTATTAGGACACCATCCTATGATGGCCCTATCACCGATGTGGCGTCGAACGATGTTGCTTGCAACGGCGGCCCCAACCCAACCACGCCCTCTGATAAGATCATCAACGTTAAGGCCGGCTCCACAGCCAATGCCATCTGGAGGCATACTCTAACATCCGGACCTGGAGACGTGATGGACGCCAGCCATCTAGGACCTACGCTAGCTTACCTCAAGAAAGTTGATGACGCGGTCTCCGATAAGGGATATGGCAGTGGATGGTGAGTCTGATGACTCGGTCGCTCAGATTTTTTCCAGAATTACATATTGACCATCCATTAGGTTCAAGATTCAACACGATGGCTACAGCAACGGTGTGTGGGGTACCTCCAAGGTCATCAACAACCAAGGCAAGCAGCCGATTAAGATCCCCGACTGCCTGCCAGATGGCCAGTACCTCCTCCGTGCTGAGATGATCGCACTCCACGGCGCCAGCTCCAGTGGAGGAGCCCAGCTTTATATGGAATGTGCTCAAATCAACATTTCCGGCGGCTCCGCGACCAAGACGCCCACGACTTACAGCCTTCCCGGCATCTACAAGTCGAACGACCCCGGTATTCTCGTCAACATCTACTCTATGGGTTCGAACAGCCAATACGTTATTCCTGGTATGTATCATTATTCGCCATTGACTTCCGGCTACGACTAACAAGAACAATCAGGCCCCGACCCATTCAGCTGCTCAGCAAGCTCCGGCGGAGGTTCTCAGCCCCAACCTCCGGCCTCCACGACCTTGGCGACGTCCACCAAGACCGCGTCAAACCCCACGACGCCGACTTCTCCTACCGGCTGCACCGTCGCGCAGTGGGCTCAGTGCGGCGGCGCCAGTTTCTCGGGCTGCACGACCTGCGCTAGCGGGCTCACTTGCAAGAAACAGGTACGTTAATCACTTTAATCATCTAAGACTGCTATATAGTGTGAACATATTCTAACCGATGCTTTATAGAACGACTACTACTCCCAGTGCCAGTAAAATGTGTACAGGTCATAATAGAGATCAAAGCATAGCGATATAATAGTATTCATGTACAACTACGGTTTTTCCCCTTGGTGATATGATCAATTAAGCGTTCCCATGTTGAATCGCCGATTGAGACCTTGCTACAGCCCCCCATCAAAAGGAAAACCACAAGTTCCCGAATCTGTTCAAGAAGTGTTTATGAAGTACTCGGTGCTCTATGCATTCTCTAAATGCTAAGCGCAATCGACATGACAAGAGTGATCTTCAGTCTCATGATTAGCGGCAAGGAATAGGCGAGCGTCTTGGGAAAACAATGAGGTACTATACCATAACTCCAATAACCATCAATGAGAGGACGAAATACTGCTGAACATAACGCTTCTCTTCGGTGGTGTCGTAGCCGCTTCGCCCCTCATCGCTTGAAGGCGGGCTCACGGGCTTGGTTTCGGGGATGTCGTCCATGTTTTATTTTTCGTCTGATGAAGACGCTCTAGAGTAAATGCGGTCCCTATAGTTTCACGTAAACGTTCCAGCAGGAAAGTAAATCAGAGGTTCACAAGATGCAACTCAAAATACGTGTTGTGAATAGATTCGGGTTGACTGACAAGGGCACCGATATTTAGACCTAGGTATCTTTACCTCTTCATATACGCAAGCAACGATAGAAATTCTATATCCTATAAGGTGAAACCAGGCGAATTGCGACCTATCAGAAGCATAGGTATAAAATATGCACAGAGCATTGGACCGGTCATCTAGGCTAACAAAGAGATGATCATATTCCGAACAGCCCGCGTACTTATTCCCACCTACATCACCCTGCAGCTGACCAGAGAGATGACCGAGTCCCACATATTCCATACCAAACATACAAGAGGTTCGATATATCTACTCTAATTTCGGATATGCGACAAGATACAGTAAGTAGTGACCGCCGATTCTTACAGAGCTACGGAATTTTGTAGCGAGATGGACAAGTTCCAGTGTCCGAGCTAGAGGTCATAGCATTGCTACGTTGGCGCGCCTCTCCTTTAGATCCATTGCCTGGTACCAAGGTGGGACACAAAGGTACCACCGTTTCCGCCCTTCACGCTCGCGTTGTTGACGACACCCATAACCGCGTTAACGGACTCTTCCGGAGTGATCGGGCCCTTGAAGTGCGGTGCGTATTTCGTAAAGGCTGAAAACATCTTGTTGAGATTTTCGCGCTCTCTCTCCGACACTTCCACCAAAATAATGTAAGCATGTAATCCAAAGTAAAGTTGAATATAATAAACACCAAAATAACTCACTCTTCGAAGTATCGTTAGTGCCCTGCGTATCTACAACACCAGGCGAGATGCTCATGAACAGGATCCCCTCGTTGTGGTATTCGGCGTGGAACTTGGTGACGGCGAGGTTCATCGCCGCCTTGCTCATAGCGTACGGGGCAGCCATGTCTAGTTTCAGGTCAAAGACCATTTCAAATTCGGCAACTCCGGTTGAGATCGCGACGACTTTCTTAGCGTCCCCCTTTCGGATCAGAGGCAAGAACAAGTTGAAGAGATGGATAACGCCGATGGTATTGGTCCTGAAGGACGTGAGAAAATCGTCTTCCATTCCCTTGGGATCCGAGGCCCTAATATATTGTAATGCGTTAGCTGATAGGCCTCCCGTATTTCATATGGGGTATCGCGTAGAGAGATATAAGAAGAGGAAGACCTCACATGTCGCCGAAAGTCTTGTAGCTGGAGTACGTAGAAAGAAAGGCTCCATTAGCAACAAGATAGTCAACCTTTCCCCCGGTGATCTTGGATGTACTTTCAGCCGCTTTCTATGTGACTTGTCAATGCTCAGTTCACAAATTTGCGTATAACAGAGTGCCAAACCTTTAACGACTCATAATCTGCCAGGTCTCCGTGGACGATGTGGACGTTGGGGCGGTTGATCTCGTCCGATACTTTCTTCTCTGTGGCAACCGTGCTTCGAACCAGTCCAATGACTACTGCTGCTGGATCCTTGGATAGTTGGCGGAGGAATTCGAACTGTCCCAGGTCTTAGTGTCTCTTCAACCGTCCTTATGTAGATACCACTCACTCCGATTCCCCGCGATGCTCCGGCTATGACATATGAAGGCATGATGTTCTTCTTGACGCTATAAGATTCTGATAAAGGTCGGGAAAATTGGCTGTTTATGTCGTCTTGCTTGCTGGTGGTTTCTTTGGTGACAGGCCATCTCTCGCAGACAGTGTCGAGGCCGGAGCATGATTAAATACTTCATTCAGGTCTATAACGAAATTGACGTGATCGAACATTACAAATTCAGAATTTCGAGATAGCTGAAGCCGTATTTCGCTCCGGATGAGCGTAATTGGGTTTCGTCCGTCTACGGGCGTAGCTTGATTGCAAATCATAGGTTAGTAATCCTCCAATTAATCATACGTCCGTTTCAACGTAGTATCATACTAAATCTGCTATGATATCGTCTAGGAGATGCTAACTATTTAGTTTACATCTATCTATGTATGGATGGGACAAATTGCCAGTGGTCTTCATATTACATATCTAGTAGCGCTCGCTGTAAGGCTTCAAGGGAGTTGAGGCAACTCTGTCTGACCTCTAGGCTATTACCCGTGGTCGAGGTTTGATTCATTAAGCTTTTGAGCGACGCAAATTGCACCCGCGCATCCGCGCAAGGATCGCGACGCTAGCGCCTTAGCTACCGAATACATGAATTTAGAGGGTAAAACGTATATGAATCCGTGACGATCAAGAGAGCTTGGGTTCGTATCGTTGAAGGTTGATAAGATGGACAAGCAAGTGGTGAGGAAACGAAGAGATTAGCAACACTTGCGGTCTTGCTTACCAGTGTCAAAAAACTACAAAAAGATTCTCTCGATCGGGGAATCGAACCCCGGCCACCTGCGAATTGTCCTTTGACAAGCAGGTATCCTGACCACTAGACCAATCGAGATTTGATTGCTGTTATCAACTGGCCTGTGACCAGTGATTGGCTACGTGTGAAGCGTTGGATATCGGCTTGAAAATAGGCTTCATATACCAGATTGTGTAGCGACAAGGGTTTTGACTTAGCTTGGCTGCCCCTCATTGAAAACAGACTACCGCTAAAGCGATATGCATATATCAGTCCATCTCCGATGAAGCTTCACGTAGCATGAGAACTAGGTAGCGAGGATTTATTAGCGAAGGTTAGTCAATAACTAAACCTTACTCTAGGTAAGTTTTTGTAGCCATTTCGCGACCGCTCAAATGAACCTATTCCCATACATACTAGGTATATAAGTCAGGCCATCCCCTTTTGATGTGAAATATTGTATTTGTTAACCGGAGTCGTCATTCATACCTTTTCCAAAACCCGACTAGAAGATCAAGTCAAAACGATCTGCTTATCAGTATGTCTACCCAGCAGTCTTGAAATTTGTCTATGTCAATCAGCTAAAATCACATTATAAAACTAACAATTGGGTTATTAGATACTATTTTTATCTTAGTATTGGTCTCTCGGGAACACACAACAGCTGTGTTATATGAATTTACCGACACAATGTCGTCGCCGGAGAAAAGATGGCCATCCCCGGAATCTACATCCTCGGACGAGTCCTCACACCCCTTATCCTCTATCCACAATTCTCATGACAATTCTTCGGACTTCGGTGTCCTGACCTTTATTCTGGTTTTCGTTCTCCCTTCAGTCACTTCTATATTGCTACTTTTTGCCATAAGAAACATACCCTCACGAGTGGAATTGGCATTGTGCTTGGCATTTGTGGTTGTATTATGGAGGTTAGGCATTACGTTGTGTTCCGTACGAGGACTTGTCGGGGAAAGATCTCAAAACCGAATTGTTACAGATTGGGCAAAAAGACATACAAAAACGACGGACATATCCTAAGAGGATGAGCCTGTTTTATAAGCTAATATAATTCTCAAGCATATACGGAGTAGTTGATAAGTCAAATTAGAAAATGAGAGCTCCTTTGATTTCAATGTTCTTGGCCGACTTGGAGCACTTGATTATCGATAGATTGAGCCGAGACCGTACTAAACCTGATCCGTAAGGTTCCACAGCTCGTAGAAATCATATGACCCCGCAGAACCTGTGGTTGGAACGAGCTGGCGCTAGAAGAAGCCATCGTGGGGCGCCACCTGGCATACAGCTAGTCGTCGGCCTGATGAGATCCATACCACCGTTGGGGCCCTTTTTAAGGTTTCACCGTTTGCCATGAGTTCATCAAGAACTCTAGAATCTTTTCCCCAGAAACAAGCCACCAACACCTTCTCGTCCTGGTGCAACGGTTCACATTCCATTGCACAGATCCAATATGCATCGTATCAAGATTGATGCCAAATTTTAGCACAATTGAGCATTGCTTTGGTTAGAAGCTTCTTATACGGCTAGACCGACTTATCTTTTCACATAGCGTCATCGATATGTCGTACTCTCCTATACCGGATCCTGTACCGGATCCTGCCCGGCATGAGGCTCAGGTGGTCTCGGAACATCTACCATCGGGATACTCCGCCGCTTTTGATGGAGAACCCGATAGTTCTACTGCTGTATCCTCTTCCAGTCCCGATCCTGCAGATCCTATGCCGGGTGAATCCTCATTGAAACTTCAAGGAGGCGACATACATCGGGACCTCTTCAAAACAGCCGCTAGAGTCAAGATGCATAAGCGGGCTGCGACCTTCCACCATCCTCAAGATATTATCGGTGGTGAAGTAGAAGGCGATGGACTAACTGTGAGCGATCAATTGGCTCCGGGAGGGTTCCGAAGGGCCTTCATTCGGCAGAGGCAGCAACCCGAGATCTGGGCTGCAAGAAATCCTGTTACGAGAAACTTCGTGGAATTCCTAGAGCTATATGGTAGCTTTGCCGGAGAAGACCTCGCTGACTCCGACGATGAAGCGGTGGAGTCTGAAGAGGAGGAAGAAGAGGAACAGGCACCACACGAGAGGAGGCCATTGCTTGGACGTCGCAGGACTTCGCGTGCCGCGCGGTCCGCTACCGCTAGTACCAAGCAAACTTTCTTTACACTGCTCAAGGCTTTCATCGGCACTGGAATCATGTTTCTTCCGAAGGCCTTCAACAATGGCGGCATACTATTCTCATCTCTGACTATGTTGGTGATATCGTCGGTCACCATGCTGGCGTTCCACCTACTTCTATCCTGTAAGGCGCGGTATGGCGGTGGTTACGGAGAGATTGGTCAAGCGATAGCTGGTAACCGAATGCGCGGATTGATATTGTCGTCCATTACTCTATCGCAATTGGGCTTCGTCTGTGCCGGTATCGTATTCGTGGCAGAGAACATGACGTCGTTCCTCCAGGCCGTTCTGCAAGGGGACAGTCCACTGTCAACTACCTCCCTCATCCTCCTACAGCTCATCCTTCTAATCCCTCTCGCTTTCATCCGGAACATTGCCAAACTCGGCCCTGTTGCGTTGATCGCGGATGCTTGCATTTTGCTTGGCGTAACTTATATCTATTACTACGACATCGCTCACCTTGCGTCCGACGGCATTCACAAAAGCGTGGTGCTCTTCAATCCCTCAAAGTACACGCTCACTATCGGCGCAGCTATCTTCACATTTGAAGGCATTGGGCTTATCCTCCCCATCCAATCTTCCATGACGAAACCCGAACGATTCGAGTGGCTTCTTGGTGTTGTCATGCTCCTGATTACAATCCTGTTCACTGCTGTCGGTGCACTCTGCTACGCCACCTTCGGCGAGAACACCCAGATCGAGATCATCAACAATTACCCCCAGGACAGCAAATTCGTCAATGCAGTTCAATTCCTCTACTCGCTTGCCGTGTTGGTGGGCACCCCTGTTCAGCTCTTCCCCGCCATCCGTATCATCGAGGGGAAGATCTTTGGTTCACATTCGGGCAAGAAGAGCACCCGCACGAAGTGGATCAAGAACGCCTTCAGATCGTTCATCGTCGTACTATGTGGGGCTATTTCCATCCTGGGCGCCTCCAACCTCGACCGCTTCGTCGCTTTGATCGGGTCCTTCGCGTGCGTCCCGCTCGTCTACATCTACCCGGCCTATCTGCATTATAAGGGCGTCGCGAAAACATGGCAGGCTAAAGCTGGAGATATCCTATTTATGGTGATTGGAACGGTCGCCATGGTGTACACCACCATCATCACTGTCGTCAACAGCTTCATGAGCTGAGTGTTGAACAAGTAGCATTTGGAAAGGGTGCGCCGGCAGAAGATAAAAATTAGATTGGATATGGTTACTAGGTCAAAATTGGAGTTAATCAACAGGTCTGACATGTTTCTTGTAATTACGAAGGATGTTACACGTGAGAGGTAGAGACAGGGCAACCTGCTACTACTTAATATCTGCTTGCTATAAAATTGAAGATACAGAATACAGCTAACATAAATCTTTCGAAGCCTACATTGGGACTAACTACAGCATCTAACACCTCGCTCTCCTTGATTAGGAGGCGCTTGAGATGAGATTGCCGCCGCAACTCAGAAATAACCCCGCCAACAAGGCCCACCACATACATGTACTCAAACAACTCGTAACATTTTTAAAAGACTAGCACTTGTAGCTTCGTAGATAAAATTGATTTAACTTCAATAAGTTAAGAGGAATAGGGCCGTGTAGATAATTTAATAGTAGAGATTAAGTACTCAAAGTCATACTTGCCTGCTCACTCTGGCTCGGATTTGTCTAGGTACCTTTAGCCCACTAAGACAAACCACCCAACAATTTTCAGAAGCCTCAAATTTGGATTGTAAATGTTTTGTATATTTGATATATATATGTATGGTATCCAAAATAAATCTCCAGAAAAAGAGGTAAGCTCCTTGCATATATTCCATCCCCAACCACGACTCGATTCGACCGGGCCGCCATTTCTAGCGCTCATAGAACCGAGCCACGGATTTCACATGCAAGACCATCCCCTAATTCGGATCCTCGCCCATATAATTCTCCCTCTTGCGCTTGCCCATGAACATCGTCTTCAACTCATCCCTGAAGCGCGTCGGGGGCTCGTTATGCGCAGCCTCATAGGCGTCGATCGCGGGCTTCTCCCATACCAAATCCGCCTCAGCGGGCGCGATGAAGCGGGTGCGGCGGTAGATCTTCCAGCCGAAGTAAGTGCAGAAGGATACGAGGGCCATGGTGTAGAAGGCGAAGAAGTTGCCGACGTTCCACTTTCCCGGGAGGAACACCGAGTACCCGAAGATGCCCTCGATGATGATCATCCACACCAGCCCGATGTACCCGCAGTACGGCTGGAAGTAGCCGTAGTATGGTAATGTTTTGCGGTCGATGCCCTGCGCTTTGCACGCGTTATAGAAGAAGATGTACGTCAGGCTCGTCACAATGTAGTTGATCATCTGCGAACCCTGTGTAAGGGTGGCGAGCCAGGTCACGACTTGCGCCGTGTTGTTCGACACCTGCAGGAATGATAGGAAGGGGAATACCATGACCACGGCGAACGCATAGACCGGAATACCGTTCTTAAGGGTCTTCTGGAAAATGCGGGGCGCTTGGCCGTCGCACGCGAGGCCGTACAGGGATCGCATCGCGCAGTATGTGTAGGCGTTGCCGGCACTGAAGATGCTCGTAACCATAAGCGCGTTGACGATATGCGGAAGGATTCCGATTCCCATGTTCTGCATGGCGATAACGTAGGGCGAGCCGTTGGCGGTTCCGGTATCTGCATTCTGGAGGGTGTTGTCGTTCCACGGAAGGACAATGCCGACACAAAGCGCACCGCCAATGAAGAAAGCACCGAACCGCCAGTACACCGTTTTAAAGCCGTTCTTAAGATACGTTCGCGGACGTTCCGCCTCTCCGGCTACCATAGCCAGGTATTCCGGCCCGACAACAGTGAAACCGGCGGAAAAGACGGCGCCGAGGAAGCCTTCGAATCGGCCGAGACTGCCTTCGTGGATGTGCGTCGCGAAAGCCCCTGGATCGGACCAATAACGGAAACCATAGGCGTCATGCTGGGGGTTACCTCCACACATGGTGACCAGGGTGAACATGTACAAGATGCAGATGAGCAAGATCTTGCCAATGGATAGCCAAAATTCGGCCTCACTATGGGATCACAATCAGTAAGGGGCACATATACGAATTACAGCAATTGACTCGTCTAATTGGGTGCGCGGCTGTGTATCACAAGTCCATGGCGATTGTAAGATTGGTACGACTTGGTGTCATGTACATACCCGAAATATTGCACGGCCACGATGTTTATGAGCCTATTTTATACGTTAATTACGATTATTGTATGGTGAGGTAGCACGAAGGGGCTGAATGGAGCACATACGCATAGAGCACAATACAGGCTACACAAATCGCGGCAGCAGGAATATCGTCGCGCCAAAACCCAAGAACCAGGTTAATGGCAGAGATCTCGAATGGGATAAGGCATGCTTCGTAGAGGAAGAAATTCCAGCCAGCCATGAATCCCAAAGCTTCGTCAACCCATCTACCAGCCATTCGGATGAAGGAACCGGACACGGGCATGTAGGTAACCATCTCGGCCATAGAGTTATTTACCATACCAACCATGATCGCATAGATGGTGTAACCGATTAGAAGACTTCCTGGTCCACCCTTGGCAAGACCGCCGCCGATGCTGACGAACAGCGCAGTACCGATACTGCCTCCGATGGCGATCAATTGGATTTGACGGTTACCCAGGTGGCGAAGGAGCTGGTTCTGGGTCGAGGCCTCGACCAGAGTCTCTCGCATATCGCCGCTGGAGGCATCATCGTCGTTCTTCTCGCCCCTCATCATCCTCTGGTCGATGGGCGCAGGCACCGGCTCGAGCTTATCGTGTGCTGCCACCATATTGAGAGCAGGAGAGCGAACTCCGCTGGGACAGCGGAATGTCGGAGATGGTGTAAGAAGATTGTTGGAAGTACAGAGGCCCCGATATCATTATACTACGCACGCGATGGCGTTTCTTTCTTCTTTTTCCACAGTATATGGCAAAAAAAAGGTATAGTTATGCTCCTATACTATGTAGGTAAGCAACTGGAATGTCCAAGGTCTCCCAATGTCTCGACAGGAAGCGGAAATAGATAAGCATAAATAAACGAGAAGAGAAGATCGGGAAAGGAATGGATGGCTATCGGCCGGGTTGGTCAATGTACCTAACTACGGTCCTACTGCCGTTCAGGTACAGCCTGCGGCCGCGAAGTACCTGTAACTGCAGACCCGCCTATGTCATCATCGTTAACAGGGGTATGCAGTAAAGGTGGGGAAACGAGCCGCTATTGCCCCTCCCCGACTAGGCTCGAATTGCCCTAAATCGTTGGGATTAGTGGGGGATACACCGCTGTTCGCGTGATGCTGGCTGGGTTGGAGCGCCGGTCCATTGGGGATGCTCGACAGGGGGGAATGTATTGTTACATGAGGCACTGGGGAGAGTACCGGGTTTCGACGTCGTGGTCGCATCCTCTTAATGTTTATTTCATTTCATTTTCAATTTTCCCAATTGGGGATCCCGATTCAAGAGAAGATAGTCAAGATAGTTACCCAAAGTTTATATTGTATACTAAGTATGAGATTCTCACCGGATATCGCCCAGAATACACAACAGACATGCAGATTTAGAGAGAACAGGAAAAGAAAGAAAAAAGACAAATGCGACCGCCACAATGCTAAGTAGGTCAGACGTCTTGGAATTCCTTCTTATCGTGCAGCCCGCTAGGCTCTAGGCCAAGACACCGCCAAGAGAGCTATCAACGTGCTATATGGTTACACTCTCGCTATACGCACATCGTACATATTAGCCTCTGGTGGACTCGAGGGGTTCAGCTCCACAAGGTTGACCCTCCAGGGTTCTACAGGCTGGGGGGCTGGGATGCATAATGCTGTAATTGTGCCTAGAAAAATCATGAGATACCTGCCTTTCTAAGGCCGCTAAGTTATTCTCAGGATGCGAGACGGATGAAGCTAGCCAAGGGCCGTGGTCAAGAAATTTCCGTCAAAAGAACCATTGGCCCTTTGTTATCTGCGTATCTACATCCGTATCTGCATATGTGTATCTAGATAGCGACTAAATGATAAGTTGGACGACATAATTGTAGCCCGTAGAAGTATTTAAACATCTTACATAGGTAGGAGTTATCTCGAAATTGTACACTCGTTGAGATTCGAAGCTGAACCCCAACCCCGACGATCAGATACTAAGCAGCACGTGTGCAGGGTCTTTCAGGCGCAGATCTGCCTTCATCCGGAGATGACTAGTTGAGCGGGGGTCATGGTTAACACCGAATTCTGTTAAAGGTCTTCGGTCGTTGATACGGCGAGAGATTTTTGCTTTAGCGATAATATGAGGCGTGCACCCGCAGCCTCTAAGCAAAGCAGAGGATAAATTTCAGCTATTAGACCTTACGGCTTGGCCGAATGTCTTTGCTCGCTAGTATGTTTCCTACCGGCGCCGATTTCACGACTTACGTCACAGCACGGTTAGGGGAATTGGCCGGTGAGACGGCACTGACGGCAAATTGACCGCAATGTGATTGGATCGTGGTGTCGGAGGAATAGTGGCGACTACGGACAGGCTCATGCAAAAGCGTCCCCCTAGCGTCGAAAAGTTTTAGGGCTGAGCGGCGCTAGAAACCGACGATTGTCGTATAAACGAGGACCCGTCCCTTTCGAGCAAACCGTCCGGCGATTCAGAGTGCTGTATCCGCGCAGGGGCTGTCATTTTTCCTAGGTGCCGGGAAATTAAGACGCCTAATAATGACGCGGTTCGCATACGTATTCAAATTTTCCAAAACGACGAAAAAGTTCAGCTTGAAAATTACTAAATACCAAGCTATGCCGAGGAAATTATCGCGTTCCTATAACAGTGAGGGCAGTTATACAGCCTTCATGATTCATATTCCAGCGGAAACCAGCAGATTGGTTGTCGAGGCTAAGATCGCCCGGTTGCAATTAACTTCTCACGTTAGATTTTGAGAATCTTGCTTGTCATGCGCGAACCAGCCGCCCAATAAAATCCCAATGAGATCCAACTTCAGGGAACCACACACAACCCGCATGCTGTACCACAAGCACCGCATACACGTACATGGGAATTATGATATGATCACGTTGGAAGAGCCCAATGCCCCGGTTCACCGCAACGGTTGGATCGTATTACTGAAGCCAGTGCCAAGCAAATCGGTGCTATTAGTAAAATAGCACCTATTGTAGCGACCGAGGCTTCTGCGCCATATACGAGTTGCCCGGAGGCGCTAGCGGGGGCGACATATCATTCCATAACCCACCTATTGAACCCGAACCGCTCGTTTGATTATTGTCCGGTGTTGGTCAATGGATTGAATTAAGCGCTCGCGTGACTAACTACTCTTTGCGGTAAAACTATTTGTACATATCTACGAGGGCAAGAATGTCTCAAAACCAACTGCGGGGAGTGGGGAAATAGAAAGATGGCTTAAGCCATTCCTTAGAGAACTCAATTCATCTTTCAATTCATGAGCCCATGCGTAAGCGAAGCAATTATGCTAGGTACTATACATAGTTGGATATGAAATACCCTGAATTACATAGTACGCACAAGAGATGCAGAAGTACAGTAGCCTAGATGAATATGAAATTCCTACTTCTTAAGTCATAGTCTCTCATGAACTATGTGTAACCTGCAGTCCCACCTTTCTCTTTCCCGCAACACAAATGGCATACCATCCATCCGGGACTGATAATCCCTTCAGTATAAGTTCCAGCCCTTCCCCCCCCTTTCATTCGTTTCATTTCAGACAATCCTATTTTAAGTCGAATCACATCTCCCATTCTTGCCGTCTGAAGGACGCTTTCGGAAACTATGGCTTCGACCTTCAAGTTTCTAAATGCTAGGACTCTAGTAGATCGCAGCGCATATCATTGACGAACAAGACTTATCGGATTATGCGGTTTTCGTTACGATCCGTACGACGGCATTGAGACAGTCAGTCACGATACCGGTATTTTGAGTGTTCGAAGAGGCCGATTAATTTCTTTGGGCGACGACACAATGACTAATACGGTTGAGGTTATTAGCCTGCTCCTTCGCTACTATCGGACTGGTTTATACGTATCAAAACTATAGGTTAAACGCTTGGTGGACCAGTTGACCGTCCGGGTTACTTCTACTCCGCATCTGTCCTATCGTGACAGTAAGGCGCCAAAAGAGCGCGTATCTCTTCAACAGGTAACAAGTTTACAAGCAAGATATATAGAGATTTCATTGCTTTAATAAGTTAAATGAAAAATAAATTCAAGTATGAAAATATAGATATCCACTAGGAAACTGTTTCTTGAGTCAATAGTTTCAATTGGTACAGTTATATCTCTTATAAGTGTGCGAAATGTTAAGGGGTACACGATTACGTCTCCTATATCGCTTCCTTCTGCGTCACAACTCCACCAACAACCAGCGCACATATATAAAGTAGAGCTTTATGATAAAAACTGGTAGGCCAATTCCCGGGCAGCTCATTATCCATTTGCACCTCACACAAGACTTCTTCCTAGTCTATCAGGCGGACAATCAGAATGCTATCGAAAAGAGCAATTGCCTGGACCAAAGTCCAATATGCTCATGGACCCCTAAACCCGTACCATCCCACGACCAACCCCAACGGCAAAGTGAGCTTCGCAAATGCTGAGAATGTAAGTCGGCGATTATCAGACCTCTTATTCGGTATGAAAATTCATCATCGCTAACAACTCTCCAGTGGCTCATGCACGAGGAACTAACTCAGTTCATCAACACGCATGTATGACTCACGTCCGACCCAATGTCTAGTGAGGAGTCCTAATACGACATCAACATCTAGAACGAGTTTAACGGATTCCATTGCACGTATGGCGAGGGTTTCACCGGCACGGTGCGGCTGCGAACCGCCATGGCGAAGCATTTGAACGCGCATTTCAAGCCAGCGCAGGAGGTCGACCCTGAGCAAATCACCTTCTCTGCCGGTGTCACTGAACTCAATGAAGTCTGCGCCTTGGTCACTTGCAATCCGAATGCTAGCGAATCCGTAATGTTAGGGAAGCCAGTATATGGGGCTTTCGCCAAAGATCTCACCATGAGAACTGGGTATGGAATGCCCCCACTACTATTCGACCTCCGATGCTGACGACCTGACCTCGAAGTGTGGAACTGGAGTACGTAGATGTTGGAGACACGGAACAGTTCTCACCAGACTGTGTTGCCGGATATGAGGCCGGATTTGAAGCGGCGAAGGCCCGTGGTGTCAACATCAAGGCCATAATGCTCTGCAACCCTCACAATCCTCTAAGTAAGTGAAGGATTTCTGTATTCAGTTGGCCGGCTGTCACTGAAAACTCGAACAGGCGAATGCTATCCCCGCGAGACTCTCATCGGACTCATGCGCCTATGTGCGGCAAAGGGAATACACCTAATCAGTGATGAGATTTATGCCCTCTCGGCTTATAACCAAGACAAATCCTCGTTAGTGAAGTTCACGTCTGTGCTGTCTATCGACCCCACAGGTATTATAGACCCGGCCCAGGTCCATGTGCTTTACGGCATGTCGAAAGTAAGTGAATTTGCATGGCCTGGGGCCTAGTCAACTTCTAATATTACTATGTATAGGATTTCGGTGCTGCTGGTATGCGACTGGGTTGTGTTATAACTCAGAATGTGGATTTCTCGAAGGCAGTGCGTGCCATATGGTGAGTTCTCATCATAAGCAGATACTTCATTTAGCAGTTCCTCATACATCGATCTAGTCGCTTCTCTACGCCCTCTCAGTACTCGATGCATCTAGCAGCGCAGCTACTCGAAGACCAAGAGTATCTCTCAGGGTTCTTACAGAAGTCGCAACAACGTTTGACTGAAAGCCGCTTATTAGCTGAAGACCTACTTACGAAGGCGGGTATCAGCTTTCATCAAAAGGGGTACGTCACCCATGATTGGCGTTCCAGCACGTTTATCGTAGACTATTCGATCTATCTAACAACCACTTAGGAATGCGGGCTTTTTCATGTGGCTTGACTTGAGTGCCTCCTTGCCTCTTGGGGAGACCAATGGGGATGCGTGGGCAGCCGAGAGGCTATTATCTCAGCGTTTTTACGAAGCTGGAGTAATAATGGCGGCGGGAGAAGCTTACCACGCCCCGAGTCCTGGTAAATTCCGGTTGGTATTCTGCCTTGATGAGGCGACTATTCGGGAAGGCATCAAAAGGTGAGTCTCGACTAGCTCGAATTACTGCTCGGGGGTCAACACTGACAAAGAACATAGGATATCGGCCGTCTTGGGACATTAACTCTCGATAGCCCCTTCAGAACACCCAATATAACGTGTCCCTCTTTGAACTTCTTTGTTATCACGAACCCTATTAACCATCCTTGGTCCTCAGTCCTCAGAATACATTGTAAAATACATCAATATGGTACACAGAGAAAGATCCTTTCATCCAAAATAGTGACAACATTATTCAGGATGTCCTCACAACCCTATGCGCCTTTGTGATGATACAGACATATGAAAGTCAATTTCGCTACTCGCGGGTAAGTCTGAACAAATTCTTTCTCCTTTTGGATTACCTTACGAGTCGGTTGCACAACTGACAATAGCTTCTCACGACCATTGAAATTAGCCAGCCTAGCATAATCGATTTGACTTAGATACGAAATATGACTCCGCCCCCTAAGACTCAGGCCGAGCGGCTCATTATGGACCTAGGCCTGAACTGGTCGCCGAAAAGGCGAGCACGGTTTCTTTCCCGGGTCAAAACGGTGTACGTAAAGCGGTTGAAAGAACCCTACCCGCTCGACGGATACTTTACGGCCGCGACGTCGAAAGCGAAACGGCAATGGAAGGCATACTGGGAAGGCAAGCGAGTCCAAGAACCGTGGCGCAACAAGGGGCAGCGCCGCGAGATCGTCGGCTTCCACCCCTCGCGGCTCCAGTACGTCATACAGCCGGAGGAGAGCGCCGTCTTCCGTGACGCCGACACGGGGGAGATCGTGCTGGTGGTGCTGCGCAACTTCGTGCCCGACGAGGATATCAGGGAGACCATGGTCGATATATGCAAGGAGATCATCCCGACCCGCATAGACGCGCGACGCGACGACCCGGGGATGCTCGTGCACTTCGGCTACACGTGCGGCTCGCGGACTATAGGTTTGACTCGGTTGGCGGCGAGCAAGGCCCGCTTGGACTCGGTCGCCGCAGTGAAGAGGGAGAAAAGCATCAATGCGAAGGCGCAGGGGATGGCGGGGATTGTGTGGAACTTGATGAAGTCCCGGTTACCGCCCGAGATTACAGCGGACTTCAACGACATGATCGAGAAGTACAATTTGCCTCGGATGAATATGCAAAGAAAAGATACCGATTTTACCTTCAAGGTTGACGGTGAAGACATCACGTTTCAGACGGGGGAGAATGGTTTGGAGCTCCCACCGCCCACCGCTATGTCCGCTATTAATTACGCACGACACACCCATACTGAGATCAACGGCAATAATTGGGTCGTAGCCATAACTGCCCACGCGCCGGAAGATCCCACGAAAGGAGGTAACTTCTACCAAGCGTCGTACGGCATCATGATGCTTCCGGCCACCAACACCGCCTCCGCCTGGAATGCGCGCGATCACCACGGCACGACCCTGTACGAGATGAAAGAGGGAGAGGGCGGGCGCGTAGGCTCCGAGCTTCGCGAGGATGGAGACTTCAATACCGGCATGGTATTCGAAATACCGAAGGGTTTTAAGACGGCGTGCGCCAGGTCTCCGTGGCTCAATAAGCAGCGCCAAGGAGAACCAGTAGTGCTATCGAGTGACGAGGATGAGTCTGAGACGTCGGATGACGCCTTGGAGAATACACCTGTTGTCGGGACTCTGAAATCAAACGGTGGAAAGCTATCTCCACCTAAGCCTAAGCCAATGCCAAGGCCGTCACCACGGCGCGAGGCGAAGCTTGAGCGGAGGGCTAAGATGATGATGCGACAGCCTAGCTCGGATTCCGAGTATGTTCCGTCTGACTGAGTAGGCTCTGGGGAGAGCCGTATATATATATCGATACTATATAGTAGTCACATATCAGTGTTTAATTGGAAGCGTCTTGTAAGCGTTTAGATAGTTGTTGAAATTGATATTTTGTTCCCTTCTCAGTTTGAGGTGTTTCTTGCACGCGACTAACGCTTGGTGTTACACATCGGGGGCGCGGCGGTTGGTTAGTTCTATGTCAGGTTAGAATGTGTCGCAACAGTAGATAGCGTGGCATCGAGAGGGGGACGCGGTGATACTTCGCGAGCGTGTGTTCGAGCGCGCCAAGAGATATTTGCTTCCACGATTTGCTTCCGCCTCGTGTCGTCTCCATCAACAGATGATCGGAAGATTCTAGATCTTGAGCTAAAAATGACGTGACGCCCACGGGGTAAGGTAGCGGAATCAAATATGCTAGATCACATAATCTAGGCTGCGCCGTCTCACGTTAGTTGAACCGAAGGCCTCCGGAATTAGCAATCCCGCAATACCGGGGGGTAGGGGTCTTAATACGGTCCTAGAACCTTGGAAGATGGCAACCCTTGAGAAATCCATACCATAATGGAATACGTATGATGCTGAAGGGTTCCAATTGCTTTAATTGAAGCTGGCCATGGGATAGTTGGCTACCCCGGGTTTTACGGGCATCCTTAGGCATCTTATCCCGAGGACGTCCCCGAGAGCTTATCTGCGTAGGAATATTCCTCAAGCAGGACAGCTCCTATAGAGAAGGAATCTGTATACGTAAGATGAACCCTATAAAGGAATTGCATTTGAATGCCCGAAGCGCCGAGTGGGCTGGATTTTCATCGAGAAGAGCCTTGGAATTGGATGGAGGGGCTGAAGGATTAATAATGGGGAGATTGCGGAAGCAAATTCGACGGCTAAAACTGGGGCTTCTCCAGCTGGGTCAGGGCTTCACGGGCATAGTGCCGCAGCTTGGTCATCATATCCCCGATATTCCCGCAAGCCGTGCGATAGGTGTAAACATGATCGATTTATTGCGGTATTGCACTACGTAGACCATTGTAAGGATGAAACGGTGCTTGCAGTTAACATGCCATACCCCCCTCTTTGGCTTGGCTCTTACATATCAAGATCTGTTATGCATGCTCAGATATAGGGGGGTTTACGTGGTAGGTACCTAGTCGCCACGTCGGAGACATTCTCTAGATTCTTATATATATTCGCATATGCCCCTTGGTCGGGGAAGAATATTTACAGCATTCAAGTTCAAGTTCAAATATCCAAGATCATCAACCAGATTTTAAGTCTTGATCACATATACAATCTCGATTTCCAAGAACAAAATGGCGGACGCAACCAAGAAAGAGCGCATCTTCATCACGGGAGGCAGCGGCTACGTCGGATCCGTGATCGTCGAGTTCGCCATCGCAGACGGGTATGAGGTGTACGGGCTCTCGCGCTCTGAGGCGGGTGACGAGAAGCTCAAGAAGCTAGGCGCTGTCCCCGTGCGCGGCGACCTTACGTCCGTTGACGTTCTCCGCCGCGAGAGTGCTGCGGCCGATATTGTTATCCATCTAGCCGATCCATTCAGCTTAAACCCCAGCCAAGGCTATGATTCGGTCATAAAGATCCAGAAGGGTGTTGCGGATGCCTTTGCAGACAGCATGCAAGGCACGAACAAGCCGCTGGTGACGACTACTGGTGTCCTCATTGTCGGGGCCGACCCGAATCGCAATGAGACCAACGAGGAATCACCGCTACCCGAGGACCCCTTCATTCCTCGTCACCATATCGAGGCATACGATCAGGGCCTCGCCAAGAAAGGAATTAGGGTCAGCACCATCCGTCTCGCCATGTACGTCTATGGGCGTGGCGGCAGTGGTGCCAAGATGCTCAGTAAGTACCTCCCGAGTCTCATTACGCCTGAGAGCAATTATTTCTTAAGGATAAGCTCCGACCGCCTATGTTATTTCGTTCAATAGAGTGGATATTAACTGTAATCGTAGTGGGCGCCGCCGCAAGGAACGGTTTTTCCATTTGCGTCGACGAAGGAGAGAACTACGTGACCCCGGTCCACGTAGACGACGCAGCGAGATTATACCTCCTCGCCGCGAAGAAGGCGAAAGCAGGCTCCATCTTCAACGCGACATCCACCACCGATCTGAAATTCCGCGAAATTGCCGACGCGATCGGTGAGGTGATCCATGTGCCCGTCAAATCGCTAACCGCCGAGGAAGCCACTCAGACACTCGGTCCGGTGTTCTCGAAGTTCTTGAGGTCTGAGAACCGCTCGTCTAGCGCTAAGGCCAAGAAGGAATTGGGCTGGGAGATCAGGGAGAAGGTCGGTATAATCGATGAGATTAAGTCCGGTTCCTATGTGGCCCTTGCCAAGGAAATCCTGAGCGGCGCGGCCATTGCCCCTGGACACTAGAGGCTGAAAGACCCGGTCTGTGGTGGTGGATTATGGGAATCTGTATACCTTTACACAATTAAGCAATCGATTTCAAAGCCTTGTAACCGTACTAGCCAGTTCCTGTTATCCCCTTCATGTAGTGAGGTGCATGATCGCTTAATCAGAGCGCCCTCATTGAATTGAGACTTTTCATCCGTGGTTGATTCATCCCTTATACGCCAGATTTCTACTAGTGTTTCCATTGTAGACGTAAGCATTCCCCAGGGACAGAGATTCCGCATGTCTTGCAGTCGATCTAGTGCCCACGTCCTTCGGGATGGGTCCGGCGTCTCCACGCCCAAGAGGAATATAGGCCACGTCGCGAACTTGAAGAGGGGACTATCGGGCGGAATGAATGATAGGTGATGTAGGATGGTAGCAGCAAGCTCCGAAGTTGTCGGAAGAATGGGAAAATTCTCATTCTCGGCTCCACTAGCTGATCGGTAATGATGGACTTGATCTTGCAATTCCGGAGGAGCAACTAGGAGAACGTACAGGCACACGGCTGCACGGAATGTTGCAGCAATGTGCTTACGATAATGGAGTTCAATTTCGTCGAAGTAACCCGCGGATGCAGCTACCTTAGCACAGACTTCGGCCGCCCAAGCATCGCCGTCGAATAATCGGATCTCATTCAAAAGTTCGAGGCAGGATTGCATCTGCTGTTCGGTCAAGAAGTCGGTTTCGTTCAACTTAATATCCCTTGCTAGCTGCGATGTCCGAAAGATGGCATATAGCAACTGGGAAGGACAGCTGTGGTAACTGTTGGCTTCAGTGCGAAGAAGGATACGAAGGATATCGGCATTGTTGCCGTCGTAAGCTAGGGGACCTAGAGCTGTTCTGGTGCCGGAAGATATAAGCGAGTCGAGGGCAACACTCCAAATGTAATAGGCCATGGAGTCTGAGGCGATGTAGTCCCCAATTACTAGAGATTGGGATGATGACGTCGGGCGACGGGCTAGGGATAACGATATGAGAGGTTCAGACGTCGCGAAATCCGCGGTATGGTCGGAATCCAGTAGCAACCGTGACGTTGATGTCATCGGGCTTATGGTCCTCATGCTAAGGAGTTTGCCCACGAAGTTCATATGAGCTCGCCAGCCACCCTTACCCGAGTCAATCAGGGCAAAGTTGACGAAGAAAAGGACGGCAGCAAGCAATGCATCCTTCTCTCCATCGTCAACTTCGACATCATCTAAGAGTGTTTGATGTTCGATCACAGCTTGCAGCGACTTGATAGCTCTATGCCGCGCACGCAGGGCATCCACCACGGAATCAACAGCAAGTCGTGGGCTCTTATGCCAACGCACAGCATTAGAGAAATGCAACGCTGATGCTGCGATAATGATCTCCCGAAGGAAAGGGTACTTTTGGGAAATGGGGACTAAGTCTCTGAAGGGATTGGCGCCGCGACGGGGTGAATCATATATCACAAGGTCTTCACAGAAGCGGATAGTATCTGTGCATGGTTAGGCCGACGGTAAGCATAACGCAGAGGCGGGTTAAGGGGTGACTCACAGTAATTGAGATATCGTCTTGACGACGGGTCTAAATCTTGAAGTAACGGGTCTAGTAATGAGAAATTCGGAAGGGACGAAGGTTCGGTTCTTCCATAGAACGATAGGCTCTGATTATCGCACTTGAGGGTGTCTAATTGGTATTCTGGAAGGTCTCCGGTCTTCAAAGTTGGATGGACAGAGGGGTTCCGTGGCGTCCGGTCTGGCGATGGCCGATTATCTACCCACTTGTAAAGCTTTCCATATCCAAGGCATTCCTGACCGGTGCTAGAACACTTGTGACATTCCGGGACGGATCGGTCGCAGCGCAGGCGACGTTTCCGACAGTTGTGACAGGCTTTCGGCGCAACCATGAGGAGGACGATCCAGCGCCAAGGCCACGATGGAGGATGTGGCGATGTGCTAACCGGAGGTTTTCCAGCGGGCTGTGGCACAGCTAAATCAAGTAGGATCAACACCGCGTCGGTAATTGGGACAGCTTAAACGAACGACGGGATGTTGCATTCTCTGGCTAACCGAATATTTCAAACCGGGTGCGGATCTATAGGTTTTGATACAGGTGCAGGATCGGGGTTAAACAAAGCTTGACTAGACGACAAGTACGGGTCCCGCGTTGATGTGACTCTACATATGCGTGCTCAGTGTTTGGTATTTCCCGGCCGAGGGGTATTAAAACGACTCAGATCCCGATCCGAGTTTCGGCAAGCAGTGACTTCGGAATGATCCCCCAATCGTTATGTAAGAGGGCGAGTAAAAAAAGTGATGATGATGATAAAGATGGGGTTCACAGCAGCGTGGGTAAAACGAAGTCAACCATGTGGACCAAAGAAAGAGAGCGAAGGGCTAGGTTTAAGTTCTAGTATTATGCACAACTTGTCTAGTCTATGCCGTAAATGGTAGCCAAGACACAAGTTGTGCATTCTGATGGGTCCGTATGGGATCCTGCTAGCTTCGATTCTGCCAATTCAGCCAATCAGAGACTTGGTATACTCGGGAATAGTTCCAGGTATCCTCCATAGCGCTGGCAGTTTCCATTGCACAATTCGACGCGGTTCCCAATATGGTGGCCAAGATTCACTTTCCGCAGACTGACGGGGACTTGTGAGTCCACTACTACGGCCGTGACTTCAATCTTTTCAAAGTCTTGCCCTAGCGACTCCTACATAAATTCTCACAATGCCTTTACTCGCATCAACATGTGTTTTGTGTTGGAACACGCCGTTTGATTATCTTTAAGATAAACGGTCAACTCCTCCATCCCCTGCTCCCTGAATATAGGTTAAGCCGTCGTTTTTGGCATCCTTATTATACATCATGGTTGCACCAACGGAGGCCGGCAACGGCGTTTTCGACCCGGAACCCGGAACCCCTGAAAGCGGGATCATGGAGGCGCCGAGCAAAGCCGATATCGAACGGCTTAGCCGCCAGCGACCAGATGTTCTCGTCAACTGGGCAGCGGAAGCCGGGTTCATCTTCGCTATCGTCGCATCTTTATTCATGAGCGAATACTTCATTAGCGGTTTCAATATCATATTACCAGAGCTAGCTGCAGCCCTAGACATCCCGGAGTCGCAACGGACGTGGCCGGCCGGCGTGATAAACCTGACCACTGCCTCTCTTCTCCTTCCGTTCGCTCGGCTCTGCGCCCAATATGGAAGCAGAAGTGTGTTCCTAGGTGGCCATATCTGGCTCCTTATCTGGTCGATCGTCTGTGGCTTCAGCAAGAACTCGATCATGCTGATAGTGAGTCGTGCGATGCAGGGGATTGGAGCCGCTGCGTTCCTCCCAGCCGGCCTCGCTCTTTTAGGCCAGACTTATCGACCGGGGCCGCGCAAGAATCTGGTATTCAGTCTCTACGGCGCATCAGCCTGCGTAGGGTTCTACTTCGGCATAATCATGGGCGCCATTACGGGGCAGTTGGCGAACTGGACAGTGTATTTCTGGGTTGGGTCTGCATTCGTCTTCCTTGTTATCATCATGGGCTTTTTTACCATCCCCCGGCACCTTGGCCACGACGACCCGGACCTACGCATGGATTGGTGGGGTGTGTTCACAATCGTGCCCGGCTTGTTGCTAGTAGTCTACGCTCTAACAGACGGTGGCAATGCCCCGGATGGTTGGCGCACACCTTATATCTATGTCACCTTCATTGTCGGCGTGCTTCTGCTTTGCGCCGCTGTATACGTTCAGGGGTGGGTTTCGGCTCAACCACTGCTACCCGCCGACCTGTTTCGTCCCAAATACATGAAGCGTATCTCCGCCTTCGTGTTCTGCGGGTTTGGCGTATTTGGGATCTATTTATTCTACGCCAGCTTTTAGTAAGTTAAGCCCCTTGCGCCTTTCCTAGGGAGTGACTAACATTCCTGTTCAGTATTGAAGATGTCCTGCACACAACCCCTCTCCTGACTGCTGCATGGTTTATCCCTCTGGCTCTCGGAGGCTTCATACTTGCGATCACAGGAGGTTTTGTATTGCACATACTTTCCGGGCAAATTTTGCTGATTGTTTCCGGGGTGGGATATGTGATCTCTGTGCTGTTATTCCCACTTATCTCAGCACAACAAGCGTCCAAGGGGCCAACCAGCCATACCTATTGGGCTTACGTATTTCCGTCCATGGTATGCACCACGATTGGCATAGACATTACATACAATGTGACGAATGTCTTCGTCACAACCGCGATGCCTCGGCGATATCAGGCCACTGCCGCCGGGCTTATAACGAGTCTAGGATACCTTGGTATGGCTTTTTGGCTTGGTGTAGCAGAGCTAGCCGTGTCTACGTGGGCTCGTTCTCACGCAGACGAGAACACTGGCCTCCGTGAGAAATACCAAATCGGATTTTGGACAGGCGTTGGGTTGGCCGGCTTCACTCTATGCTGTGCCGTAACCGCACGGATTGGCCGGGCGTCAGCCGAGCTTACGGCTGATGAGAAACTCGAATTAGAGCGTATTGCTACCCAGCAATGAACGACATAGGTTCTTGGAGCATTATACATGGATATCGTGTCATACGGCATAAGTATAGAGACTAATATAGACAGCGAAAGCATAATTACTAGGTAGTTACGAGACATGATAAAGAACTTAATAACTAATGGACTTGAACCCCTCTCGCTACTGTGAAAGCAATGTAATTAAGAGCCTTCTCCAGGCTGATATAATGGAGCAAATGAATTGGCGTCCGTAGTTATTTTGTTAGGGGCTGGCAATATGTTGTTCATGTCTGAGTCCCATAGGAAGGGTCTTTCTGTCTCCTAGCGCATTCCTTCGCGCAGAATCCCAAATTCATAACTACCTCTAGGTCTAAGCCTTCTGGCGACAAGACCCAGAAGGAAGCCTCACTATGGGGAAATAAGATCTTAAACTACGTCAGAATGCCGATCCAACTCCATTAGGATGTCACGGGTGAGTATTGCTTCTAAAACTGAGCAATGCCAGCCACTGCCCAGCCGCGTTATAAAATCCTTCTAGCGGCAATGAATTATATAAGAAGTCACAATTCTCTTAAAGAGAGCATGGTGAGGCATAGTCGAATCAATTAATTGAAACCAGCGATACATCACGGCATAAACGACGTCGCTAACATGCAATTCGAACTTGTTTTCCTAACGGCGCTCTTCGCGGCAGCTCAGGCAGTACCCGCGATTCCCGACAACTGGATAGAAGTGTCCAACCCGTCGCAAAACGAGCCATGGTGTATTGTAAGTAACTATATCCCGTCTAATACCATAGCATGAACACGCTTATATGTTTACTAACTGTCACGGCTGTTTCTAGGCCTGGCACAACGCCGGACGGGGAGAAGACCCTCCATGCCCAAAAACTTGGCCTGAGGACTGCCATATCCCAGGTGGTACCCTACCATTCTGCTGTGTAGGTGATATGAAATATCCATGTATGGATGCGTTACTAACGTCTACTTGTAGATTGGTTCCTGTCCGGCAGAATAATCGTTAGTCTTTGTTCAACAAGCCGTAGAATAGGGAGTTGTGATACCACGGAAACACTAAATCCTCTCAATTATGACACCCAGTTGAATGCTAAATGTCAGAGTGATAAACGCATCATAGATCAAGTACGAATATATATATATAACTGATTGCTGTATACGAAAATGTCTAATGAAATAGAGTACCAGTACAAAGGAAAGCGTATGGGGTGCGTACAAGGTTGGTTCGTTGGTGCAAAAAGATACGGTATATGAGCTGATGACTGATGTATTGACTTGATCTTCTAGATATAGGGGTAGAGGGGGAACGCCTGTCTTATATACATATTCCAGCCGAGATCCCACGTACTGTACCCGAAAGCAGTTCCTTGGCCACTGAATCAGCGGTTGGTATATTTAACGCCAGGGCAAGGGGGCAAGACCAATCCTCGCAGACCTCCCTTGGAATAATTTTGCGGCACATAGAGCCACCCTGCTAACACTGTGCTATGTTATGGTACATGTAATTCCCTTCTTTAAGATATCCTACAAATCCAACTCAGTGGCATACATAGACCTGGTCCATTAGCTCCTCGATGAACTTGTGTCCAGTGTAATATCAGTGTCGAGGTGCCCACTAGCGATGCCCAGAGTTTGAGGTAAAGTCGCTTATTTTCAGTCCCTATAGGCCTGAGGTCGTTCCAGCTTTGGTGACCTCGCCATTGGTGCGTTGAAGGCATTTATACCTAGGGACATTAGCATCATATCCTAAGGTGAGCATATTTCGATAAGTAGGTACTTACACGACACGGGCAAGATATACTCGTATATATTTCCAACAGGTACAACTTGGAGTACACCGAGTCTCTATCGTCGCCGCTCACCACGTAGCCCTGAACTCTGGCCTGAGTGTGGGATTGGTACCGTACAGCAAGCCTCTATCAGCCCTCCAATGAAAGAGGCAAGACCCGGTACCAGATCTCATGCCGAAGGCGTTCAGCCCGATGGGGTTGACATTTCCATCATGTTCGTCGTACCATACGTCGAACGTGAATCCCTGATGGAGGAAGCATAGATCTACCTCGTTGCCAACATCGAGATTCAGGACGATTTTACGGCGGAGTTCCTCGCATTTCTCGGCTATGTCTGTGACTAGCCTCCGAAGTTCAGACTCCTCTTTGTCTTTGAAGACCCACGGCTTGGGCCAGTCGAACTGGCTGATGGCGGTGATTCTTGATACCATGGCCGATATCGAGGGCGGACAAAAGACACGGTACTTGTGCTGGTCGCTGATCCGATCGTCGAAGGGCACGAAATATACTTGTAGGGTCTCATCGCCCGTTCGTCGTACATCGAAAGACTTCACAACACCAGAGGCCTTGTCGAGATACGACAACGACTCGACGCCCGACGTGAGACTCTTCGTCAACGTGCTCTGAACTCTCTCCGAAGTGACTAGCCGTAAGACGATATCCTCAGCCGTGTGTAGGGGCGTATGACCTCGGTACCCATCACTCGCCGAACAACTATCTAGCCGCATGAACAGCCCTTCGGTAGGAAACCGTAACGCTGCGAATGCTGGCATGAGCTCGTTAAACTCCTTCTTGAATAACTCGCGAACCTGGAGAGAAGGAATAGACCATTGGGCAACATCCAGTAAGAGTTGAGCCTGGTCTGCAGAGAGGGAGATTATCTGGGAGACTACGCTATGGCGTTGGATTCGCTCACGAAGGATAAATCTTCTCCATCGTCCGAAGGAATATGGCCGGTCGGAGGGCTCATCCAGGCCTGGTGCTTCCATCTTGGGATGAAAGAATGTGTTAAACCCACTCCGTCGATACTCGGTATAGTCGTCCTGCGGTGGTCCGAATATGCTAATGTCCTTACGGACCTTTTTTATGTCAACATAGATGAAATCCATTGTAGAAATCCCCCCGTGGAAGATTCGGTGATGGTGTTTTGATATTTGGCATATTCAAAGGCCAGTGTTATGATATTCTCGGGTAAGGGTTCCCTTGGCCCTAGAAATGAAGAGAGGCTCATATATATATTCGTACGACTTGAACTAGGCGGCGTAGGTCTGACTCCGGGGTTGAGTGGAAATTATCGGCCATTATCTCGGTGTAGAGGATGTCGCCCCAGCGCGGCGTTAACTATGTACCACTCAGTCATTGTGAGAACCTAGAGTGTAATAATTTAACTTCAACACAAGACAACGCATAACAGATGGGATGAACTGAGACGGGGGAAATGTGATACTAGTCAGATGATTAGAAAGTTGGAAGATGAGAGGAAAAGAAAACGAAAAAGTCAGGGTTTAGAAATCTTTTTCATAGTGCTTCGGACTTGCTGTCTGTCAGTGTCTGTTTCCTGTTGCATCTGCTATGTACCTGCCCCTATTGTGCTTCAAAGTTGTAGCGGATCCATACCAATAGTAGAATAATCAAGTATAATTCAGCAGTATATTGATTTAAGTATATGATGGTATGCAACTAAGCGTATATAGTAGAAAACGAGGCCTCAAGTGCTCTTATCTGCTGACTTGGATACCCCACTCCTTGATGTCACAGAATGGTTTGAATTCGCTGTCACGGTTGACAACTCTTTAACTCCTACATGTTCTCGCGTTGTCAGCCAGCGGCAATATGGAAGTGACACACGGCGACGTAAATGTTCCAGTGTCCGGGACGCGCCGTCGTGCGCCTAAAAGGCTGGCGATAGTAGCGCTGCTAACTCTATTGCTATTAGTTAATCTTGCAACAAGTCTTTATCAATTACCGCTCAACCGGGTCATTGAAAGGCGCCTATGCCGCGAGTATTACGCCACCCACGACCCATCGGTCATCGACGACGATGGGAATATCGAAGAGATCCTCTGCAAAATGAGTCCTATCCCACAGCGTTTAGCATGGATAGTGGGCATTATGGAAACTCTGTGGATCGTTGGCGGTAAGTTACTCCTGGCTGTGTGGTCTGGGCGGGAACAAAATGCTGACAACCAACTCAGACTTCGTGATGACCATTCCGCTAGGATTCGTGGCCGAGAAGTACGGTCGGCGAACTGTGCTCTGGCTTAATCTTGTCCCCAGATTCTTCATGCTTGCTTGGACCCTCGTGGTTGGCTACTTCGAAGAAAGCTTACCACTAAAAGCCATTATCGCCGGCACGAGCCTTTCGGTTCTCGGTGGTGACTGTGTATTCAACTCCATCGTATATGCTCTTGCGGCCAGCTTAACAGAAGACAATGTTGTTAGGTAAGGGTTCTATGCGCGCGTGGTTGTTTGTTGAATGACTGATCTTGGCATCGTAGGGCAACTTATTTTAGCTGGGCGAATGCCGTAACATACGTCGTAACGTTCGTTGGTCCCGGCCTTGCTGGTGCAACCATGACCCTAAATCTGCTTCTCCCATTTTGGATTGGTATATGCCTCCTGCTATTGGCAATTCCCACGATTTCACTTCTGGTAGATCCTGCTCATGGACTGTCGGCACCTGAGGATGAGCAGCGGCAGCCACTTATTTCATCTCCTATTCTGAAAGCGCGATCGTCATTCAATAATTCCATATTGAAACCGGTCATCGAACGCGTTCGTGCCCTCCATTCGATCGTGAGGAGCCATCCAAGGAATCTGAGTCTCTTGCTATTCAGCTTCTTCCTAACCTCCCTCGCGAGCTCCGACACTAAACTCCTAGCTCAGTACATATCGAAGAGATACCACTGGGAATTTGCTTCCGCGGGTTATCTCTTGTCAGCGAAAGCTATTGTGAACTTTACGCTTCTTACCTTCGTGGTTCCGGGAATACTCAGGGCTAAAAACTCGTCCAACCAGCCAGGATCTCAATCGCTCTCCGACAGAGACAACGTTCGTTATGCTCGAATATGTCTGGTTATCTCAGTTCTGGGCGCGCTGGCAATTGCTGCCGCCGTAACCGTGTGGCTTTTATTCCCCTCTCTCTTGTTATATGCGCTCGGATCTGCCCTTCCCGTTTTCACGCTGGGTCTGTTGAAGTCACCATCGGTTTCGCCGAAGGATACCGATGAGACGGCTAATTCGGCTGACCCAGAAGCGCATATCTTTTCTATCGTTATGATGGTAAAAACTCTTGGGTCTTTGGTTGGCGCTCCATTAATGGTCACGTTGTGGGTTCGGGGCATTGAAACAGGGGCGTTAGGTATTCCTTATGTGGTGAGCGCCGCCCTGTATGTAACCGCAATTGCCGTCTTTGCCGGCATGAGGGTGCGATGATGCTGTTTGGTAAAACAGTGGAGTGACGGACACACTGCAACCTCTTCTTGGCGCAATCTCATTTCCAATGAATTCTGTCGTGACTTGCCGTAGGAGATTGGAACCATCCGACCGACTGAATTCATTTTGAATTGTCTATTTAATTTTCCTTATTCATCTTATCCCAGCTTTGGAGGCATGGTATTTTGAGACTTGTCTGACCTTAGGTAACGTGAGACACAGACACAGACACAGGCTGCTTTTATGATTTCGTCGAATGTTGTGGGACGCCAGTGACGCCATTGATTCGAAGAGGTGCCAATAAACACAACAATAGCGTCGAACTTGAGGGGAAACGGGAAAGGTCTGAATCTTGTTAGGTCTGGCCTCTCGCGCTCGAGGTGCTGGATATGTGCGCTAGCTATTAGTACCAAGGTATTTCCCTAAATGAGCTTGACAGCTGCTTCACAAGCTTCTGCTAGAGCGCCAATGATGTCAATCTTGGGCTACCATAGGTAACGCATCTCAAACTACTTTCATTCCACAGCAATATTCTTTGTTTCTTTCGCCACAACATCGACAATAGCATTGCAGTACCTAGCTATTAGCATTGGGCAGCATCCTCTTCGACAGCTAGCACATCGAATTCCTACGCCGTCGTATCCATATCAGATCGTGTTCATCGAAGGCGGTAAACTACCAAGCAGGTAGTTGGAGCTCCGATCCCGCGATGGCAAACAATCAACCGCATGGCGAAGCCGTTAATTATTACAACATGCAACAACCGCCGAATCAGTACGGACAGCCTCAATATGGACAACCCCAGTACGGGCAACCGTACGAGCAAACTTCGTATGGGCAGCAGCCATATGGTCAACCCCAGCCCGGTCCTCCAGGTCCGGCGCCGAACTACGGTAATGAGAAACCCATGTTCGATCAAGCATTCAAGTTAGAGCGTCCGAAGTACAATGACATCTGGGCCGGTATTCTCGTGCGCTATCCCTCACCTATATGTCCTGTAAATATTTACTAATTTCCGTAGTTCCTCATCGTCTGCGCGGGCTTCGTCGCTGTCTCCGGAATTGCGATTCACGGCTATGGTTAGTGGATCTCATAGCTCTGGAAAAGGATGTACTTCTCGATCGGACTACTGACACACCACAGCCACTACAAAAGGCTTCCAAGGAGGTGGCATCTACGATTCCGCATCGCAGGTCGGACTGAACACGAATACCCTCATCCTATTCGTATTCTGCCTTTGCGTCGCCATCGTATTCAGCTATGTTTACGTGTTGCTGGCGCGCCAGTTCCCCAAGCAGTTCATCTGGATAACGTAAATCTTAGCCTAGCAAACCCCTCGATGAGATCGCAATACTGACGCAACCCGCTGTAGTGGTATTCTCAATATCGTCTTTGGCCTTGTCACGGCCATTTATATGCTCTCACGCCACTACTACTCTGGCGGTATAGTATTCCTGATATTTGTGGCTTTCCTGATTTTCGCCTTCATCGTAAGTCTTTCCCACTGCGCCTAACTGTACTGCTACTCACCCACCCCAGACCTGGATCCCGCGCATCCCCTTCAGTGCTCTCATGCTCAAGACCGCCGTCGATGTCTCCAAGAGCTACGGCCATGTTTATCTCGTCAGCGCACTCGGTGGTCTCTGCGCGACTGCTCTCGCCGCGTGGTACTCCGTGACCTTCGTAGCCGTATATGCGAAATGGTCGCCGGGTCAGAATCCATCCTGCGCGCAAGGTGGCTGCAGCAGCGCCGCAGTCACCGGGCTCCTCGTGTTCATCACATTCGCCATGTACTGGATCTCGGAGTGGCTGAAAAACACCATCCACACCACCATCTCCGGCGTCTACGGGTCGTGGTACTTCCACCCGCACAACCTGCCCCGCGGCGCCACGCGGGGTAGTCTCCGACGCGCCCTGACGTATAGCTTCGGGTCCATATCGTTCGGCTCCCTGATCGTGGCGATTATCAATTTCCTAAGGCAACTGTGTTCCGTCGCGCGGCAGAGCGAGGCCGCGCAGGGAAATATTCTAGGCACGATTATGTTCTGGATCCTCGGGTGCATCATTGGGATCCTGGACTGGGCCGTTCAGTTCCTCAATCGCTATGCGTTCTCGTATATCGCCCTCTACGGCAAGCCTTACCTTGCCGCGGCCAAGGATACGTGGAATATGATCAAAGACCGCGGTATCGATGCGCTCGTTAACGAGTGTCTCATCGGCCCGGTCTTGTCTATGGGAGCTACGTTCGTGGGGTACGCGACGAGTTTGCTCGCGTACCTGTACCTGGTGTTCACTCGTCCGGCGTATAATGCCGACGGTTCCTACACTCCCGGTAAGTTCCTTCATTGCCCCGAATTTCAATTGCTTCGTAATAGTCTATATGGAAAGCTGTTAGCTGACGTGTATGCGAATAGTTGTGGTAGCCTTCGCGTTCCTCATCGGTCTGCAGATATGCAATATCTTCACTACCCCGATAAGCAGCGGCATTGACACAATTTTCGTGGCAACGGCATGGGAACCACAGGCTTTGATGCAGAACCATCCTGATGTGTATGATGCGATGGTCCGGGTCTATCCGCAGGTCCAAGTGGCCATTCATGCTTGAATACGGGAAAATCATACTCCTCCAAGGGCTGGTTGATTTTTCTTTTTTTCTGCTACAGGACGTTAGGTATTTGCGGCAATTGGTGGCACTCAGGGTTGAGTTTGGCGTGTTGGGTTCGCGTTATCCAACTGATCCGTCTCTTGGCATTCTGTAGGTGCAGCAAGCTCCGCTATAATAATAATAGTACCATTTTAATCTGACTATATGCAATAACAATCGTCTATATGACGAAAACCCCGCATGTGATTCATCTCTGAGAGGCTTCTCTCTCAATTTCTCATCCGCCATAATACTCATACACTCCGATGATGGGATTTAGACTTGAAAACCCACCATTGCCTGGTGATAGATAGATGTAGCGATACAGCGACCTAACTCCGCTAAACTAGGCACGCGTCAGGGGTATTTTGCGCCTTGAAGCGAGATTGGTTCTAGGCTACGAGCCAGGCAAGGTTAGCGTAGGATGGCGGCGTAGGCACAGGCAGATGCGACGCCGAGCTAACCAACCAACCTAACAACTTCTCGTCAACCAGCCAATTCTTCAACTGGTCGTCTTTCCCATACATGAATGCTAGGCAACGATGCCTACTATCTGGAAACGAACCTACGACTCGAGGGGTATATTATGAGGCTCTCGCGACAAATGTGATATATGGTGGACTAGAACTCTTTTGTCTTCGTTGTGTTTAGCGCCACATCACAGATTCCTTTATTCCATCCATTTTCGCCTGAGAGCTAAACCACGTCAGGTCAGCACATACATCATGTCAGCTAGCAACCCCTTTTCATCGCTGCTGGACCGGCAGGACGTAACTGCCAGGTTGGCTGTGCTGAAACCGGCCGCCGATTGGGATGCGCCCCTCGAACTTACTCTCACGGATGTAGTTCTGAAAGACACTTCGTACGAAGTTATCTCTTATGACCGCTCGCCAAAGGCGAAGCCTACCGGCGAGGGTGCAAACCCTGTCGAGGATGATGCGGTCACCGTCCAAGTTGACGGCGAGGATCAGAACATACCCAAAGCACTTGAAAGCGCACTACGCACATTCCGGCGTAAGGAGAAGCCGCGTACGTTCTGGGCCGACGTGCTAGTCGGCCGTACGGTCGAGGAGCGCAGTGCGCAGGCAAGCACGCAGCGCGCCGTATTGGAGAATGCGGAACGAACCTTGTGTTGGCTAGGCCCAGATCAAGGGGAGGCGACGACCAAAGCTTTCGAGACCATCCATGAGATGAGTCGTCGGATAGCCGAGGCCTACCGACAAAATGGACTCGACCCCGACGCGAGTTTCTGGCGCTCAACCATGCAGCAGATGGCAGGTATCCGGCAACACCTCGAGAGCTGTCCGTATAATGATCTAAATTCATTCAGCTTCCGCCATTGGGACGTTATCTACGGCGTCTTCGGCGCGGCGTACTGGGGAACCGTGCAGTGCATCTCGGAGATCGTACTCGCGAAATCTCCCATCGTCGTGTGCGGCCGGAGCAACATCCGGTGGGCGGCATACATCGGGGCGTCGCGCGCGCTGCCCATCTACCAAGGCAAATTCTTCAAAGTACCCCTGCTGCCTAATGTGATGAAGGGGTTCATGATCGCGAACGAGGTCGAGATCGCGATGCGCAGGAGGCGTCTCAACGAGTCCATCGAGCTGCTGCCTATGATCCAGACGGCGCGCGGCTGCAGACCCTCGGACCCGAGGGAGTGCGTGTTCTCCATGCAGCTCATCGCGACCCCGTCCGGGCGCACCAAGTTCCACAGTGCCGGCCCGCAGCCGCTGCCTGCGATCGATTATACCAAGACCGTGCAGCAAGTTTTCACAGAGGCTGCGCGGTACACTATCCTCGAACGCCAGGACCTGCTGCTCTGGTACAATGAGCGCCCGCCGCGCGAGCGACGCTTGCAGGGCCTACCGAGCTGGGTCCCGGATTTCTACGCCATGCCGCCTCGGAGTCCTAGCCACGTCAATCTGTTCAGCCCGGTGAGCGGGATGCGCGGGTGGTGGGACGATCTGAAGGCGAGCATCAAGAAGCCGATCACGATCTCGGGGAATGAGTTGCATCTGCAAGTATACCCGCTCGACCGCATCGTGCATGTATCGCCCGTTTTCAACACGGGGAACTGCAGGCGGCTGTGTCTCTCCGAGTTCCAGAAACTGCCTCCCCACACGTCTACCACGGAAACGTCCGTGCAGAGAGACGAGCGGTTCTGGCGGACGCTTATTCTAAATGGCGGGAAGAAGGGACAGACGATGGAGGATAACATCCCGCCGTCGTCCATGATGGGGATCCATTTCCACAGCCTGATCGCTGAGGAGAAATTGCTCAAGGAGCTCGGCTGCACCAGGGATACCCTGCAGACCTCGCCCGAGACGATGCAACGTATCCGGGACTCGCCCGAGCTATCCGCACTGGCCCAGCGACTTGGCAAGGGCGCGCCGTATGAGAATTTGCTGATGCAGAACTCGATGGGCCGGCGGTTCTTTCGCACGGCTAGCGGGCGGTTCGGAATGAGCGCCATTGAAGATGTCGTAGCCGCCGACGGCGATTTATCCGCGGAGGATAAGGAGCCCTTGGACCGGTGGGCGGAGCTGCGGCGCGCGGATCTTGGTCGTGTATCGCATGGTCTCCTTGGCGCGGGTTTCATGAGAGAATTCCAGCAATTTGTAGTGGGCCGAGATGCGAATGCTGGACAGGCTCTGGCGCTGGCTATGCAGGGTGAACTCCCGGGTATCAACGAAAACGATATGCTGCGCGACCATGGCGGCGTGCAGGATGGTGATATAGTGGTGGCTTGTATAGGCGGGCTCTTCCCTGATGTCTTCCGACCCCGGTCTAGGAGCAGAGCAGCAGAAGGCGAGGAGCAAAGCAATGAAGGAGAAGAAGGCAACTCCCGGCCATCTGGCGCGAGTGAGGAAGACTCGTCGACTTATGAGTTCATTGGCGAGTGTTACTTGCATGGAGCGATGGATGGTGAAGACTTCAAGGCTGTAAACATGGTAGGACAGAAGGTCTATAGGCTAGATGCCTCGAAGCTTGTCGATATTACAGTCGTATAGAGAAAATTCAATGAACACTTGCCATTAATTCTACGAAGATGGCGCAATACAACCTTCTAGGCGGGCACATGTGGAAGTGCTAGTGTTGGCTACATATATATGAATTCGCCGTCACATTCTAAGGAGTGCCGCGCGTTAACTTACAAAAGGGGCGGGATTAAAAAAATACTTCTAAATAGGTAATATTTTCGAATAAAAAATGAAGTACTCTACGCAATCTTATATGAGGAATATTATAGAAAATATGCGGTTTTGACTGGTTTGCTGGTTAGGGTGCGGCACTCCTTGGGGTGCGACGGCGAGTTCATGCGTGACTAGCGCGGGTAACGAAGAACCTGAGATAGGAATAGCAAAGACAAATTTGAAAGGAGATGAGTCATTCTGAAGCTAAACGAGGTTCGAGGATGGCAAACATGTGGAATATGAATTGGCGCACGCCGTTTTAGTATATAGCGCCAAATTGTTAGCCATCAGTCATCAAGCCCGCGTAGCTCAATGGTTAGAGCGTGTGACTTTTACATGCAACCGCGTATGAAGGTATCCCAAGGCTGTGAGTTCGAGTCTCACCGCGGGCGGCATCATATTTTTTCCCTTCAAGCCCAAATACTTGAGAATTGGGGGTTGCACTTTTTTTTAATTAGCAAATTTTCTTTCTTCTTTTTCTTCTTTCTATATAGGGATGGATGTAGCCAATAGACTTCTTGCTATATGTAACGACCTTAACTGAACATTGGTGTAGTGCTGTGGATCTCTGTAGGGTTAGATTTCCCGAGATGCTGGCGCCTAACTTATCAGTGTTGTGGAGCTATAGGCATACTTGGATAGCTCTTCGGGAGGGTATGGGGAATGCAACGATTATACATGTACCATAAGGCCTGTATAGATATATGTACCAGTTGTGCTTATATGCAGTAGCTCGACTTTCCCGCGGGGAGAAAATTGCATTTCAGTAAAATTCGAAGGCATCACCAAAAGAACCATAGCCTTAACGGACTATAAATCATCACAAAACAGCACAGAAGCCGCCTAGAATCATATTACAAAGTAAACCTGTATGGAGGAAGTGATCCCGTAACTACATGCTCATACAGTTACTCAATAATAACATACAAGTAAGTAGGGTCCACCCTAACCAATGTAGTCAGTCAGTCAGCCCTCTCCCAAGTCTAGCACACAGCAGGTAAGTATGCGTGGGCGTGCGTATGTGCCTCTTCCGTGACCAGTATCAGTTTTCAGGCAGACGAAGACAGTCGGGCCACCCTCTCTACCGTCTCTCTTGCCGTGGATGTGGTCTTTTCCGTAGTACGCCGATAGAACTCCTAGCAACGCCATAACGAGAAAAGCAGAGGGAGGGTTTGGAATGTGCTATCCCTTATTTCTTCTCCTCAAAGTAGAACTTGCCCAGCTTATCGCCGTCCTTCGAACTTCCCAGCACAGGGGCGCGACCTCCCTCTCCACCATCTAGGCGCTCGCGCACGATGCGCTCGGCCGCTTCCCGTGATGCGGGCCCGCCCACGCCTTCCCGGAGCGCGCTCGTTCGCGGCTGGCCGGGCTGTACGGGAACGGGCCCTCGCGTCGTCGTATCGACAAACACGTCGTCATCGGAAGTACCTACATGACCGCCACCATCAACCGCGACACCGTCGACATACTTAGCTTGGCGCGCCTCCGCTGCAGCCGATGCGCTGACGGGAGTATCGTTGCCGACGTCACGCATCTCGCGGTTGCGCATCATGGCCTCCTGGCTGAGACCGGAGCTGCTGCGTTCCAGGCCCCAAACACCGGTTGCGGCCGCAGTGCCGGGGAGTGGTCGACGGTGGTAGATGGGGCCGCTAACAGTGCTGTTGGCGCCCTCGCCGAAGCCGACAAGGCTAGCTGTGCCGTCATCACTCATGCGGTCCTCGAACCCACCCACAGAGCGACTCGCCATATCCTCATCCATGGGGTCCATAGCGCCCGATGTAGAATCCACGTCCATCGCCCGATAATTCGTGTCCATGCTCATCTCATCCTCGTCGACTTCGGTCAGATCCGCATCCATCTCGTACTGCTCGCCGGCTTCGGTCGTAGTGCGCGCGCCGACGCTACCGGTAGCCGAGGCTGTGCCTACGGTGCTCATCTTCGTGATTGCTACTGGCTGCCCGTTCGAGTCGAAGTAGGCGGGCGTCAGGGCTGCAGCCTGCTGTGCGGCGGTGGAGGTCGGCGTGGTCTGCGGCGAGTTCGCGCTGCCGTGGGCTTGTTGGTTCGGGGCGCGGAGGGTGGATACGCGCTCGAGGCCGGCGAGACGGCTGATGCGGTCCGCGCGCTCTGCTTCAAGGCTGTTCGTCGAGGAGTGGTGTTGGTGACCACGGGGACCTCCGAGGCCGTGGTAAGCGTGGCCTCGATGTCCATCCTTGATAGCGGTTGTAGACAGGGCGGAGAGAGAGGTCGTGGTGCTTGTAGGAGTACCCCTATGATTATAATCTGTCAGTATAGCAAAGGGCGATGGTCTCTAAGTAGAGAAACGTACGGCATATCGCTTGGCGTGTCCGGGTTCGACGGCGGGGGTGGGATGTTGATTAGCATCGGTGTTGCCTGTTGTTGCGACATCTTCGCTACTATTTCTATTGGGAAGGAGAATGGTAATGGCGATGGTTACAAGATTTGATACCGCGTCGTTTGCGCGTCTCAACTTGAATTCGAGAGGTAGTGGGATGGTAAATAGAAATATGGGCTGATGGTGGTGCCTGTAGGGAAATGGTCAAGTGGTAGTGGGGGTTTGAATGGGAAGAGAGCACCGATATGTGCGTCTTGGCTTATTAGTTTATTGATCACAACGTAAAGGAGAATGCCTCCTGAATCTTGAAATGATAGGGAACAGGTGTATCAATTGAGAAAGATGACCAGCGATCCTTTGTCAACAGAAGATCATAGAAACCAATCAGTGTGTTGAAGAAGAGAAGAGTTATGGTCTTTGGTCGGGGACTGGTTGTAGCGTTGTAGGAGGTAACACCGTAGTATGGATGGATGGATGGTTCATTCAATGTTTGCGTTGCTAGGGTATTCCAAGGCTACCTGTACATCCATGTATCATCTAGGGTGTTATAGGGTGTTACGTGCTATAATTTAGCACAGCTAGGTACTTCGACCTGTAGCTAACCGTTCAAAGAGAACCATTCAACCCAACGTTATTAGGTGGGGGATGACGTAGGGCTGTAATTAATCCTAACTGGTTCTAGCGTCGATATCATTCTCCCACTTTTCTGTGACCCAATACTGAATAGATGAATAGAAACCAATCAACTCGACGTCATTCCCACTTCTCCACCTCGTCCCGCAATGCTCATCACTTTGTCTGCGAAATGAAGGGGTCTTAGAATACGCCAGGGATAAAATCCATAACATGAGCATCCTCGACTAGATCTTTGATGGTTGAGACGAACTCGAGATGAGCTGGGTCTTTCTTAACGTAATAGTCCCTATCCTCCACCGACTCGAATTGAAATACGAACGAGTGTGTCATCCCATGCTGTTAGGTACACCAAGCTCGTTAGTTAGTAGTTAGATAGTTAGCTTCGGCCAAGAAGCAGTTAGGGTAGACGTTGATGGGTACCGGAATATGGTATAATAGAAACGACAACTATCTATGGAATATATTAAATTGAAATAAAAGGAGTCCTGACCTGCATGCCTTCAGGGCTATTGTCCCTTCCTCCCCCAATGACTTTAATATATGTTTTCTGGGATGTTGGGTGGATGCAGTTTGTTCCCAGAGCTAGCATCCTATCGCACGCCTAAGATGGAATTAGTTACAGTAGTTCAAGGCTATCCCATCTCTCCACTTACAGCCTTGACCTCCTCGGCCGGTACGAGGTCTTTGAATTTGAACGCAACAATGTGTACGAGAGACATGGCGAATACAAATACCGAACAATTTAGATAGTAAAAGCGCAGGCGGAATTGGGTTACTCTTATACTATGCCTTGAGCTTGGTGGTTCCTCGGTGGTCTTAGATCTGGTGATTATGGTTACGTTGAATCGATCCTAGAAATACAAGCTTCAAAAGTGCCAGTTATTATTAATTAAGTGAAGGTTACTCCGCATTCCGTTAAACTGATCAAAGATCTGAGCGAAATGTCGCCGCGATCTTGCCGTAATCCGATACATGTAAGCCTCTCATACTTAGCTGATATCTTACTAGGTATCATTGTTCGGAACCTTCATATGTATATCTCGGACTCTTTTTCATTCACTCCCACTGTCATATTCTAAGGTAATGTCAGCCAAGAATCGAGGTGATAGATTCTAATGGCTGAATTACGTCTGTTACGTTTATGTTTATATGACATTAGTAAGTATATACATTTATCCACTGTATACAGTCACTGTAAGCCTATTTTTCACATGCCGTTTTGGAGAGATATGCGCTTATCAAGATACCTAGTAGTTCCGAAAGCTTACGATAAGGCCTTGGTTGCCCACGGTCATAAATTCATAACTCCGATATCATTTTCAATCCGCCCTCATCCATCTTTCACACATCAATGTAGTATACGCCCAACTTGAAACATCCATCATGCGGAAGGTGGACGTGTCCGATGATGAGGAGTTAGGAGTGTTGGAGGACAAGACCGAGGCTCTCGCTCTTCACTCCAAACGTACCGAAAGGGCCAAGAAGAAGCAGGCAAAGAAGACCAAGAAGCCTAATCATCCATCGGAATATCTTACGGGCTTACCCTACGAGCTCATGCTCTCAATCTTAGCCCTGCTTCGCCCCAGTGATATCTTCAATCTCCACCGAGTCAACCGAGCCTTCCATACCTTCATCATTCAACAGGAGCATGAAATTTCCCGGGCCATCACGAGCTGGCGCTATGTCTGTCTAAGTCAATGCTTTAGACTCCCTGTACTCATGGAAAATATTGATCCCAGCATACGAAACCATATACAGAACCCCGAAAGAGGAGAGCTTCGGTGGCTTCGTAAGAAACCCTACCAACACATCCAGGCTCCAGATGCAGCTGAGATCTGCACGTGTCTCACGTGCCTGTTACGGTGGTCGGGTCTCTGCCTAATCGTCGATTTCGCTCACTGGCAACGAAATCTAGATACTGGAGAACCGATTCCAATGATCCCGCGAGGAAAACACCCTGAGTGGAACCAGGCCCTAGTAGCGTCAAACGCTGCTATCGCACGTAAGGCATTCCACAGCCCCCTCTGGCATGCCCGGTTACTCGAAGCTCACCTAGACTCAACTACAAGATCAATACGTCGACATGCCGCTAACAAAGGCAATAAGAAGTCCCGTTTTCATATGACCAAAGAGGATATGGAATCCGGCACAGACCTATTCTTAGAACGGAGTGGACCGCCGAGTAACGATATACCCTTCCATAGGGATAACTACTACATGCTTGAGGCTTATATTCCGAACAGAGCGTGGTTTAAGCACCTTAATAAGTGGCTATACTTACCCGCTTCAGAGCACGATAGGGACGTCGGATATATCGTAGCCTGGGCCACAAAGCAACTTGGGAATACTACGGCGTCGGGATCAGAATCAGGCGCAGGGCCAGGAAGCTAGATGTATAAGGAAGTCAGGGCCTAAACGTGAGCATATTATTCTTCGCTCCATGGTGCAACTCATACTTAATAGTCTTGATTCGTCAAGAACGATGTGATAGGCCGTACTGTCCACGCTGCTATACATTGACCACTTCAACGCCTGCCTCGGTATAATACATATGAGTCTGGTTTATCAGACCCTCCAGAATGAACCGCTATTCATGCATACCATCCTAATTCATCATAAAGCTACATATGCCCGATTTCGCCAGTTCCTTCAGAGGCTTCCATCTAAACGTGTTCCCAAGTCATCCACCAATGACCCAGCTACAAACCCCAGCACCCACAACTCCTTCTCGCTTTGCGACGATTGTATGTCTTTTTATAGGCCGATAATTCGTCTTGCAGCTTTTCGGCGCTTAAGTTGAAGCGCCCGCCGGGTATCCTATCCCGGAAACTCAGCAGGGGCTCTCGGGGTGCAGGGGATCGGGCCCTGGACTGATACGCGGTGTCGGAATGCGTGTCGTGATACATGTCGGTTATGGCTTCACGGCTCGTGTTGGTGCGGTGTGTTGCTTGGCTAGGCGACTGTGTATTGACCGCAGTTGCCGAGGAAGTTGGCGAGACCGGCGTGTTTATCAAAGGGATGTGGCGCAAGCTGTTGTTATGTGCTATGCTTTGCACTTTGCGGCCAAGGTCAACTAACCGCGCTTTGATCGGTTGGCGCCGGCCTACCTGCGCCGTGCCCTTTTCGATTGTTTTCTCGAACTCGGATTCGGACGGGTATGTGACGCTCTCGCGGATGGCGACAGAGCCCTCCTTAAGGGTACTGTTGGTGCTCGCGATAGAGTCCTTACGGAAACCCCATTTTCGAAGACCAAGGCTGGTCTGGACTCGTCGGAGGGGAGGCGGAGAAAGCGCCGTCGCATACGTATTCATGCCATTGGAATAGGCGCTGTTGGACCATGTGCTGGAAGAATCGGCGGTACTTCCCTTGCGGCTCTCCATGGTGTTGAGGTTAGCGATGTACGTGAAGCTTTTTTCTCTACATTATCAGGTGGCAGTCGCGAGAAGTACGTCAGCCATTCTTCGCATTTGGGAGGGCGAATAAAATCCTTAAATCTCAATGGGTCCTACTGGTCAGCAGTGTTCTCTAAAAGCCCCCTTATTGGTAGGACATGGAAGGAGTGAATCACTACTCTCGACTTATCGTCACCTACGTGGCAGAGCTGTGAGTTATTATTATCGTCTTCATCGTATCATTCACCGCTTCGTAGGTGATTATGAAAGTGACAGCATTGAATTTCGGCTGCAGAGCCCGAATTACTCTATATCAGTGTCGTCGCCAATGATACGTCGGGTCTTCCTCCAATCACGACACCGTTGGTGGTCCACTTCAATCACTTCAGACGACGGCTCCTAATCGCTCTCAACCATCCCCAAGCAAATAAATGGCGGTTCTGATGTTCGTGCTTCGTTGCTCGTCTACTACATATCCGCCGTCACAGTTATGTCGGACAATATCCCCCAAATCCCGATTATCAGTTCGAAGTAGCAACACCACCACTTCCGGTCCGCACGGTCATCCCGGCGCCAACTATAAAGGAGACGTTCTACTCACGATGAGTAGGCTATCGATCTATCTTCGGCTTCCAGAACGATGCTTGTATCCGAACTGCTATTATGCTAGGTAGATGCCATGCATACCTAGGCACATATTATCATCGCGTCAAGGCTTACTCCATTGTCTTTGGGGCTCATGTATGCTTTAAAAAGTCTGTAATACACTGAAAGCCAACTTGACATCAGCAAGCGCATAGGCAGCGATTCCAATCACTACTAGGAAACTTACTATCCACTTGTCGTTCCCGAAGCATATAGCTACGGTATGTCCATAACTAGCGCTGTCGTCATATAGTCTAATATGTTGACATGATTGAGCTGAAAAGAAGAGAACCTGGGCTAGAATCGTCGCTGAAAATCTAACACACCTTCTCACCGATAAACAATACGCCACACGCTCCAGAGATCAGATACGGCCAGAACATCTCGGATTATAGTTCCAAATTGCCTGTGGCGACTGCTACTAACAGTCCCAGTTTCCCTTAAGACGGAGCTGGAGGCCCCTAGTCGACCACCCTTGCCTCCAAAGGCCCCTTCTAAAGAGTCCAAAGTGCCGCCCCCTGAATTGCGTACGATGGAGAAGTGAAATTCAAGATGTGGCCTAAAGAGAAGCATCGCGCACGCGGCCATGAAAATAAATCGAATATTAATGATTAGAATCTATCCACAGTCGCTCCCGACGGCTTCAAGAGTAATTCGATCTAAGGAATTGGCATTTAGAATGATAACCTAGAGATAAGCTTTCTTGGTAGATCTCAGCCGTGGTTCAAGCTAACCCAGTTTACCCCTATACCGTGACCCGCGATTAACCAAAACTACCAGATGCACACTAACAAGGCTTATATAGACGGTCGGGGTTCTTTACGCGGGTTATATATAGACAGGGTAATTTACTAAATGTTTTTCTCTGTTGGTATGTCGTCTACGCCAGCTGCTTTACGAGCACCAATGAGAGTGGAGATTTTGATCAGAATCGGAATAATACCCGATGGCGACACATCGCGACATTCGAACTCCAACTGTCATCATCGAACCGCGAGCAGCACACTCTACATAGCCTTCAACGCCAGTCTTAATAACACATATTGATATCAAGGCCCTAAAAGGATTTTTATTATCCTTGATTATGACCAATTGCCCGAATGATAGATACCCTGTAGCTAGCAGCTTCGAAGCTATTGCCGAGCGACTTATAAGCTAATGAAGGTCAAGATGCATGTACTCTGTGCATGCCCATCCCTGGTCATGCGAATTGCATGGCTGGGATACCGTGACTTCATTGGAAGTTCTAGCATTCGTTATGGCGAGTTATCCCCGTTATCTCGAAAATCTCTCGCAAATAGCTGTAGGTGTGGCATCTCTAGCTGATACGAACACCGTACGAGGAGAGGCGAGAAACCAAATCGGAGGATACGGTATGGTGACGCCCCAAAATCTTTGGATGGCCCCACCATCATGAGGAGGCAAGAATGAAGTTCTAGATACACTAGCCAGAGGCACACCTTTCATCACACCATAACAGCTCTTCAGCTGTCCCATAGTTCCGGTAATCAAAGAATACTATATTGGTCCAGACCTGAGAACCCCCACACTCAGGGGACCCCAGGAACGGGCCTTGAGCGGATGTAGGCATGTGGCTAATCATTACTATTAATGATACCATACCATTGGGATTGTGGCACTCTCCTCCCCATCCCATGCCATATAAAGTGACAGTCCCGAGACCTTGGGTATGCATGGCGCTCCAAGGCGAACTACGTCCAGTCCTCGATAGAACTGCTTACCAATATGGCCACAGTACTCGTCCAAGATCTTGGTAGCAAGAAGACGGCCACCGAGTCGACTATCTCGCTCGACAGTGATGGTGTACCTCCATTGGGAGTGCCGAAGGAAGAGAAGCGTTTCTGGTTCCAGCGTACGAGGGATTTTGACCATGAGGCAATTGCAACTCAGGTAACCCATTCAACGCCCGGTGCTCTAATGACCTTAGAGCATTACTAACAATTGGTATATAACCATAGCCCAGTGTATTCGACGACGCCCAAACAGCCGAGAAATATCAACCCCGCAGTGATTGGTAAGTTCAACTTGAGTTCATGGCATGCCTACCTATAACAGAGTCTTACATTTTCAATCTCAGGGAGAACCTCCACCGCTTTGATCCTAAAGCTCGGTGGACATGGACCGAGGAATATGCGATAGTCCGGAAGATAGACTGGAGAATCACCGTATGGGCATGTATCATGTTCATGGCGCTCGAGTTAGACAGAGCCAATCTAACGCAGGCTCTGACTGACAACTTCTTAAACGATCTTCACCTTACTACTAATGGTGAGCTTCTCATCAACCCCTTTTAATGTAGTCAGGACTGATCCAGAGTAGACTACAATCTCGGAAACACCGTATTCAAGCTGTCGTTCTTGTTGGCGGAGCTTCCATCCCAGCTTGTTTCCAAGTGGATGGGTCCGGATAGGTGGATCCCTTCGCAGATGGTACTCTGGAGTATCGTTGCGGGTGGCCAGTTCTGGCTTTCGGGTCGAGAATCGTTCCTAGCTACACGGGCTCTATTAGGAATCCTCCAAGGAGGGTTCATACCCGACGTTCGTGTTGATCCTGAATCTCTGTTCGGCCTAATACTAAATTCTCACTTCAGGTCATCCTATACCTCTCGTATTTCTATAAGCACCACGAACTCTCGATCCGACTCGGGTTTTTCTGGACAATGATGAGTGTTGCTGATATCCTCTCAGCCCTCCTAGCCGCCGGTTTCCTGCATATGCGAGGAGTTCTCGGCTACGCTGGCTGGCGTTGGTTGTTCTTGTTAGAGGCTCTCATAACTCTAATTGTTGGCCTCTTCTCGTTTCTACTCATGCCAGCTGGCCCTTGCCAGACAGCAAGTTGGTTTCGTGGAAAGGACGGCTGGTTCACTCCCCGGGAGGAGACTATCATCGTCAATCGGGTTCTACGCGAAGATCCGAGTAAGAGCGACATGCACAACCGTCAGCCGATTACACCGAAGCTATTATGGAAGTGTCTTAAGGACTATGATCTTTGGCCCCTATACATACTCGGGCTGAGCTTCCAAATCCCAGCTACCCCGGAACAGCAATACTTGACGCTTTCGCTCCGGCAGATGAAATTCGATACTTTCACATCTAACTTGCTCTCCATCCCGTGGACGGCCATTCACAGTAAGAAAGTCCCAAAAGGCTGCTGCAAGCCGGATCAACTAACCCCTTTTTAGTTGTCACTATGCTCGCAAACACGTATGCAGCTGAGATTTTCGGGGAACTTACTTTCGTCGCTATGATCGGACAGTTCTGGATCCTGCCCTTCTTGATCTACCTCAACGTCGCCGATACGGCAAGCGCAAATCGATGGGTAATCTGGGCCGTGACAACTCTTTTACTGGGATATCCGAATGGTACACCCTCCCTCATTCAGTAATTAGCATCTATACTAACTCATCGCTAGCCCATCCTATCCAAGTCGGCTGGAACTCACGGAACTCCAACACCGTGCGAGCACGTACCGTTTCTGCTGCATGCTATAACATGTTCGTGCAGACCGGCGGTATTATCGCTTCTAATATCTACCGAGCGGATGACGCGCCGCTGTACCGTAGGGGTAACAAGCAGTTGATAGCTATCCTCGCTATGAATATCGTCCTGTATTGCCTCACGAAGCTGTACTATGTGCTTAGGAATCGATCTAGGGACCGGAAGTGGAATGCTATGACGGCGGAAGAGAGGCTCACGTATTTATCCACTACGAAGGATGAGGGAAATAAGCGCTTGGACTTCCGCTTCGAGAACTGATTAGAAAGTCTAGATGATGTGTGATTATGGCGGGGGTTGGGCTGGTATTAGCTAGAACAGTTATATATCTATGGATATGAGCAAAACCCTTAGGTCCTCTCGGAATGTTGTCTCCCCGTAGGAAATAAAATATAAGGTGTTGAATCTACTATATCAGTGTATTTGGTAACCCCTAAAACCGAGGCCACCCCCAGTGGCACAGTAACCCGAGTTTTACGAAACTTCCCCGAGTCTAATGAAGATATTCCCACGTAGCCACCCCCCCCCCCCGTAGCACCACCCCTATAGCTATCCCCCCGTACATACTCCCTTATTCCACCCGTTCCCCTATTCTCCCGTAGTCTTACCCCCTGTAGCTATCCACCCTATTCCCCCTACTCCCCCGTAGCCTCTCCTCCCCGCGTAGGCATCACTCCCGTAACCACCACCGTAGCTACCACCCCCTCCCCCTATTCATCCCGTCCCCCCTATTCCAGCTATTCCAGCTATTCCAGCTATTCTCTCATAGCCACCCCCCGTAGCCTCCCCCGTGGCTACTCTCCTTACTCCCCGCAGGGAAGCAGGGGAGGAGGAAGGGCGCCTCCGTGTTTTTGCTCCGGCCGCTGCGCGCGGCCGTCGCAAAAACCCTCCGGCGTACCCTGGCCGCTTCGCGGCAGCAAGCTTGGGAATAGCCTCAGATTCCTACGAAATATGATTATTACATAATAAATTTAATTCTTAAATTTCAAAAATTCATAACTTTACGAAAACCTACGACTAAGTGATGCAACTTGAATTTTTATAATTATTAAACTTTAATTTATTTATATATAAAATTTAAAAAATTAATTACTATAGCTTTTCACTTTGCTTATATAATCGTGTCGGCTGTGGAACGCGAGAAACTTCTTATCAAAAATTTCCTATCGCAGCGATTTAAGCACACCGGACCCCCCATTCTCGGTGAGGGGTCTATTGAGAATTTTGGCGACACAATATCCCTCGTAAAACTCGGGTATCAGGCTACCGACCGCCAAGTATCATCATGGTGGCCCTCGGGTTATTCGGTGTATCGAGTACCCTTCTATTCTAATAAGTATTCTGAAAGGCCGGCCGCTGTTTCCCTCTCTATTCCTCTATAATGAACCACTAGATAATACTCATCCTAACCTCCGAAAAAAGACCTTAATCTTTGATTAGCCCCAGAACATCAATAGGACCGGCAGTTCAGGCCTTCAAGCCCCCTGTCTCCCTTGCGAGGTCGAGTATCTGATTCACCACCGGCTGCACATCCGTTCCTTTGAGTGGGACCCGATGAGCGCCATCCCACTCAACCAATCTCACGGAGTCCGGGTCGCAGTATTCCTCAAGTAGCTCTCGATGCAGATTTAAACCGGGGTCGCTCAGTCCATGGACATGAATCGTCGGTAGATTTAAGATATGCTCTCCCCTCATCATCTCCATCAGATCCGGGCGACCGGAGAGGCCGACTTCCGACGGCTTCGCAAGTAACGAAGATTGGAATACTTTTGGGTCTAAGTTCACGATAGGAGCCCGCCCGGCCATGAGGACGGCGAACTTCCAGTCCGAACCCGCGCGCTTCGCGCCGAGCTTAGCGGCCCGGATCTGCTGTCGGTAGAGCAGGCTGGCGGCTAGCTTGGCGCCCTGGCTGAACCCGAGCATGGCGACCCACGCGCCCGTCGCGCCCTCGCGGTCGTCCTCGTCCATGGCGTCCTTGAGCGACGCGTCGATACTCGCGATCGCGGCCTCGTCTTCTAGCTCAGGGTGGTCCGGTAGCCAGCGCAGCCACCGTTTGAATGGGCCGTGCTCCGCGTACACGGATAGCACGTCGGGGCCTGCGCCGGACTCAAATGGCGCCTCGGCGTACACTAGCCGGAAGTGGGGTTCTAGCGTCCGCGATATCACGCGGCATTGCGCTTTGAAGATACGCGCGTTGGTGCCCCCGCCGTGTAGGCAGAGGATGCGCGGAAGATGCAGTGTGGAATCTGAGCCGTTTGTCGCCATGATTGCGGGGGATTAGGCTTCCTGCGCCTGTGGTACGGGGCACAAGACGGGGTGGCTTGGGGAGCAGGTCTTAGATAGAGAGTTCAGCACCGGACTTTAGGACTGGGGAGCAATAGTGAAGACGAGCTCCCGGATCTAGAATTTAATATAATTCGGAAGTATGACAATGAGGTTGAAACTTGAAAGTAAGATGATCGATTCTGACAAGCCGCCCAGCTACATGGTAGAGAAACTCCGGACCCGCAGGGCTAGCCCGTGTCAGCGAAGGAAGGGAAGGAGGTAGAATCCCGTGTTGGTAACCAATTAGGATCGCGGAGTGACATCCCATGTACGGCGTCGGACTTCGCCAACCTGCCTTAGTAAGCCCTGTTAGATCATGCTATAATAATCGCATCGAGTATTATTAGTACATCTACCGATCGGATTGGTTCTATATGTTTCGCAAATGACTCTTTTTATACGTTGGCGACTTAGATCGAACCTATCGGCGGGCTTTGGTTAACTCTGACAGACAACTGTTCTAGTGGTTAGTAGCTCTGCAGGGCTGTCATCAGCGGGGTATTGCGACACAATCTGCGACATTAAACTAGCGCATACCGATCGATGCGAACAAACAAAAAAGAAGGACAAAGGATCAATCGATTGCAAGCTATTATGATATATGAGCGCGTAGATATAATCTAGCATTTAGTATATCGTTGAGGCTACTAGCAAAGAGAGCGCAATTGGAATGCCCTTAACCTCTTCGATGGTGGGTCGACACACTCAGGGTTTTCATCCTGGGTAGAACGGCTGGGCCCCTTTAGCGGGGTAACTACCCCTGAGCAATCCGCAACTATCGCAAATTGCGCTCGACGAGCCCCTTTTTCAAGTGTATATCGAGGCATTAGTAAGTTTTTAGGCCCTGTTGAGTGTCGGGCTGAGCGACTGGTCATATTTCATTGAAATCTATATGATATTACAGGGTCGCTTAACGAATGAAGAAAAGAGTGAAAAGGAGTGAAAAGAAAACTGCAGCAATATTCGTACAACATAGCACACAAGCGTTTCTGAAGACCCAACGGGCATGGCCTCGAGCCTTTATCAACTACCACCCCAAAACGTTGGCTTTAATATCCCCCTTCTTATGAAGCCATTCTTTTCCGATCATCTCAACAGAAATCGGTATTTGACGTTTGCCAGCCATATGCCTTCTTCCACGAGGGGATATTCCAACGCGCTGCACCAGTTAGCGAAATCCGACGGATACAATATTCAGCCTTAAGAACATCAGGTAAACATACCAGCTTGGACACCGTCGGGCGCGTGGTTACAAGTTGCCTGGAGAACACTCTTTCCCGCGCTGTACTCGTCTGGCTCGCAAGTGGTGCCACCCTTGTGGTTGTAGTTGCAATAATACACGACGGCCTGTCCACTGACTGAGTATACGGCCTCCGTATCCTGAAAGTGGGTATCGCCGGCCGCGGTGCATGCCTGGACGAAGCGGGCGTCCGCAGATGACCAGTCGAGCTGCGGCAGGCTCACCACATCGCCACCGATACCGCCGCCTCCACACTGAGGCTCGGTGCCTTTCGGCCAGGAGATCTGGCGCTTAGAGGGTTGGGACTGAGAGATGCGGGTGTGGTACTCAGTTCCGTTGCTATCTTTGATGACTTCGTAGGTCCCGTCAGGCTGGCCCTTGGGAACTTTGATGCCCGAGATACTGGCTGCGAGGCTTGCCACGAGTGTAAGGAATTGGTAGCTGGACCTGATATACATGGTGGATGCTTGTATAAGATATGACTGCGATAAAGATGATTGAAAATATCGAAGAAACTGATGGGTTCGAATCTAAAGAGGTTTGAAGTTGAATATGTGAAGGTGGTGTGTTCTAATGCCCAAACTTCCAAACGTCGAAGGAGAAATATCACCTTTTATAACGAATATTCAATACTAATGTTGCTAAATAACCCCCATTCTAGCTTCAGCTTCTGGGTTGCCTCTCCTGAGTAACATCGTTGAGACGACTATAATATTAGCGATGACTTCATTGATGCGACCATTCAGCTAGCGATAGGCTATTCGAGTTTAGATACTCGTAAGGCTGAGAGTAACCAAAGCATTACTCGGGACCGAATAATACGGCTATGCTAGATAGAATTGGCCTATTTCTTAATTTTTGTTTACTGAACTTCATGCTGATCGCCCTCGCCAAGACTATATCTCGCTTACATATCAAGGATGCTTCAGAGTCCCTTTCGCGCTTTGTACACCTAAGAAGGAGATTCTTATATTTAAGCCAGCCATTCTATCATGTAAGCACAGGCAATGTGACTTGATGAATGAACACCGAGGTCGAACTGTGTAGACTATTCCTAGAGATGATAAACATCGTATTCTAACTGATCGGCGGAGTTGCCTACTACGGCATCCAAGAGCTTTGAATGATATGGGAGTATGTCGAGTTAATGGTGATGAAGTTTATAGATATATAAACGAATAAGTATTCTCGAAGTCTAGTCATGGTTCATTTGAGTATCTCAAGCACTACTACATCTTGGAACACTTTGCTATTTCGACCATTCTTCTCTTAAACTATCAATACATCATCTTGAGTAAATTTTACAGAAAAGATGCGTTTTATCAAATTGACCCCCTATGTAAGTAATAAGCTAGCTTCGGACATATTTTCAAAGATATTAATTCAAAATTAGCTCTTAGCCTATATGTCTACGGCTTTGGCAGCTCCAACTGGGACTGACCAGCTAGAAGTCAGAGCACCACCCAGCCTCCGTGTTGGAATGAATGTCTTCTGGCAGTATACCGACGACCAAACACTTATTGTCAAGGTTCTCTCAGCAGTCAGAACCATCAATGACCTACCGTCTTGGGCCCAGGCATTCATGAACAGCCAGCAAGGGCTACAGGTTCTCGGCACCAACGTGGGAGAAATCATCCAGCAAGCTGTTGGTACCGCGAACGCCAACAACCCCGATGACTTCTTCTTCGAGGGCCATGCGCTATGGGGTAATTACAACAACTTCCCATCCGTAGGGACCGAGCTTATGATCAACAATCACGTTGGACCCCTTCGTGATGTGCTCGGGAATACCCCTAATATTATCCTAAACCCGATTCGCAGCGCGTTGGAGGCATCTGGCAACAATATCTACGAGGCATGGACTGATAATATCGCGGGTGTGGGTGCCGGCACTTACGGTGCTCGTAGGAGCATGCAGAAGCGCCAAACACCCCTGAGCCCTGATGCCCAGCAGATGTGCATCAACCCGCAATCGCTCAGTGGTGTTCTTGATGATGGGCAGGTGCCACAAGTTCCTACCAATGTTGGTCAGGGCTGCCCAACCGTTTGATAACATTTGAAGCGCCTACCAGTACAGGAACGCATAGTACATGACATGTTAGCATCTACGGCTTATTATGTAATTGCAATGTCACGACTGGGAAGGGGGAGGAAGTTTTTTGTTCGAACTTAGAAAGATTTACATATGTATAATAGACGCTCACTTTCGTTCCAGTGCTATAATTAAATGACGATGATATGGTGTAGACCTTTTCCTGCTGGAAGCTTTGACACGCAAAAATGGAAGTTTCGATTCCATTGCAGCCCATGTAGAGAACACTTGAAGCCATTTGAATAATGTTAAATCTATGGCTTAGATTATAAAATTCGATCATGCTATTAAATCACTTGTGCAACTGCCCGTTTATTTCAAGTTGAATCTAGTTACTACAACTTCCATTCATCGTATCATTCAACTCCGTGACTCATATATGGTTCTAGCTCTTTCCTATACTACTATGAATGTATAACATACCCTCAATGTTCAGCTAAGAAAGTCTGTCGGTGGGGTTACAGCGAGCTATACTCGGTATCCTACAACATAGACATAATTTTTGAGTACACATGTTCGAAGCCCCTCTAATTCATTAAATATTCAATGTATTCGTGCATTAATTAGTCTGTCTATCGGTATTTGACTACTATACCCTTTGTAGTTGACGAGATTGCTCCGTTGACCTGCAGGGCTCGAAGCCCCTGTCTACTGCAAGATTAGACTCCGAACCATGGTTCCGATGCTAACAACTTTAAATCACCCGTGACCTAAAACTTCATTTTTAAGGTAGTAGTTATCTGATACAACTTCCCAAATATCCTACTCGGCTATCCGGCACGAGTAGACATTCCTGTCTCTCCCAGTATAAATAGCTGTCTAGCAATGGGGATTTTCTCTATTGTTCATCACCTCCTACAATCAATCAACAGTCCAAACAATTGAGATGAACAAGACAACTATGCGAGAAACCATCCTGCATCCTTAATTAATATTATATTCTCCATAATTCTATTCTTCATAATCCTATTGCTCATAGAATTGGACTAATCATCACCACCGCTGCCTCGGTGAGGGTGCTGAGCAAAACACAACGCGGCTCGACCGACGGGACGAGATCTACTCGTTCATTTATCTTCTATTGATAAGGACGTAGAGTGGGCGGATATACGTCAACTATACATCTTGAACGAAAACGACTTCAAACCCCCCCTACCCCTTCCAAGATTGTCCCAACAATGCCTCCGAGAGCTAAATATTGATACCAATCACCTAACTTTCTGTGAGGCCCGGTCCCCAACCGAAGAGGAGTATGTTGTGCTGTGCAGAAACGACGCCCGGAGTGGAGTGATTTTTGTGTGCGAGCTCAAAAGGGAGAACGACAACAACCCCACCGGCCAACGCTTGCCAATGTCAGAAATTATCTGGCAAGCGTACAGACTAGACGCCGCCAGTCAGAAGCTGCCCCCATCCCGCTTAAGGGTCATATGGGTTGATAGCATACTGAACTGGGATACCAAGGCTGTGCCTTAGGAGGCCACGACGAGGTCCATATTCGCCTCGAGTATACCCAGCACGAGGCCGGCTTTGAAGCCCTCGTCGGAAGCCAACTGGGGCGTATTGTTGTCCGAATGCTAGTCGACTATAAACACGGGGTTGGTGGATCGAACATCCAATCGTCGTCCACCCAGACGGTCCGCTCCAACCGAACCATCTTAATCACCGCTTCTTCTCATCCATTACCGCCAATTAGGGGCTATTCCAATCGAGGCTTGTGATGAACCAAAGACGGCTGGGATCGATCCCAATGGATGGAATTATCTTACAATTCGTTGATGGGGGATCGGCACTCACCGAAAATTAGGGCCGGTAGGGGATATTGTATGGGAGCCTAGTGATGGACTGAGTAGACACGGGACTGGTTTCAGGTACAGCGCAAAGAGATGTAGCTGGGATATGTATGTGAGACAGGAATTACTCATCAAGCTATACAGCTAGACAATCAAATCGATATACGTAGCATCACTTATATAATTGTACTTAGCAAGCTAGATGGTTGTAGCTGTAATCTCCGTCTCATAGTTGAAGCTTGGCTACTCACAGGCAGCCCAATTAGGAGTAACTTGAGGACTCCCGTCCCGTTTTTCATCAAGGGAATAGTCATCCTAGTTTAGTGAGATTTGAAGACGATGTCCGGTTTAATCTGAGTTTTGCAAGGCACTTCTCTGGAGTTCAGCTAAAGAGGCGAGGTTGATTCGGTCCATTCCAGTCCGGGGATAACTCCTAGGAATCTCGATATCAACAGCTCCCTTTCGTTGATTTTCTGTCGTGACTTTCTGGAGTGGGCAGCGAAGCCGGATCCTGATGCCTCTACATAGCGCTTTCAGGGACTCGACTGCCGGGGAACCAAGAAACACCATGGCCTAAGAGTCCTAGTGGAAGAAACCATTACCATATATTTCAATGAATGCACGGCCTACGGTAATACGTCGATATCGCTTGGCGGGTCATCGGGCGCATAAAAGGAGCCAAGTGGTAGAGCAGTCGTACCGAGATGGTCCCATATAGGATTGGTTTGGTCTCGATCGAATGCCTCCCCGTTCAGCGCGGCCTTGGCTCTTCGAACAGCTACCCATGTAAAGCCGTTCGTGTCGAGACCAACTCTTCCAGCATGTTCCATGACACTATCAATCCACTTCTCGCAGACTTCCGAATGCTGCCTATCCTCCATGTCAGCCGCCAAACCGACAGATGGTATCATTTCGCGTTCCCGGCGGATCAGGTCGAAAAGGAACTCCAGCGCCGTATCGATTTTGACTCGGACTACGTTCGTCCCCTCGTCCTCGCAATCCGGTCTATTCACTGGTAATGCTTTACCCGAGTCGTACAAGGTCTGGAAGCTGATAGGAGAACTTAAATGCGCCTCGTCTCCCGTCCGAAGCAATAACACTGAGCAATGGGAAGTCCTCCAATCCCGTTGTTGTTCCAGTTGCCCGAGTCCCTGAATCTCAAAGGGCACAAATACGGGGCGAGATATTTCAGGCTCTTCGTATTCCAGCACCTGTTCATCCACGACCATGACGATCGCTCGAAACAAATGAGCTATTTCACGGCCCTTTTCTCTATAGGTTTTGAGGTCTGTAGGCGGTGGTGGCTCTGGATTCTTAGGTTGTAACCGCTTCTTCCTGAAACGAGGATTCGATCGGGGTGGTTTTGGGAGCTCCTGTTGATCGAGTCCGGTGGAGACGGCGTTGCAGAGGCTGCGATGGAAATCGCGTATGTTCTCAACGTCCCTAGCCTTACTGCCCTTTAAGCCAACGCCCTTCACGAACTTCTGGTAGCCCAAGAAGGGCGGCCGTCCGCCATGCAAGTGGAACCATTTCCTCCAGATGTACCGGGCTAACAATTGAGACGAAAACCGGCGATGGCGATCGAAGAAATCTTTGTCGAATTGGGCGAAATACACACAGACGTGGGCATCTGCGTATTCCAATAGGTGGTTTCGAATCGGGCGTAAAGGGGGAAGGAAGGTTTTCGGAGCCACGCGGACGCGATCGAACACCCGGATCTGACACGGGATGCAGAATGACCAGTCAAACTTGAATTGATCAGTGCATAGGAAGCCATATGCCATACGTTCGTAGAACAGCGTGGTCAGCTGAGACCGCACTAACTGCTCCATATCCTCCGAAAGGGGCTCAACTGTCGGCGACTGGCCGTAGCACTGATCGAAAAAGCTATTGTCGCGGTCGCATTGCAGATGAGAGTTGAATGTCTTCGTTGCATCGACGCATTTGTAAAATTTTCCGTTGTCCAAAAAGATGAAGAAAAGTTGACGGTGCCGAAAAGGGGGCATCGTGACTATATCGCGTTTAGACGGAAATATTATCGGATTCAGAACAGAGAGGATGTAACGATGGGACTGGCTTGTCACATATGCATATCAGTCAACATGTATACCTAGTAGGTATGAGAGAGAATGAAGAGTACCCTGGACAGTTTTAGGGGAGTTGAAGAAGGATATGGAAGGTTTGCTGTCATGGTTTTACTTTGGGCCGTGCGTGCAGTTCGTAGAGCATAGAATTCACATGTGCATCTACTTGATTATGCGCAACTAACAGGATTTTAATATCTGTACCGAAGGTAATATTTGATTTAATACTCAGTGAAATGGATCAACTTCCACTCGCCTGTACATATTTACCTCCTAGTCCGGTAAGCTCGAAGTTCTCTCAATGGACATGTATTTGCTGACAACCTTAAAACGAAGAACACCGGGACCAGCCTCCTAGCTAACTCCTATACAACTCTCTATGACAACCCGCGCCATATTATAAATGAGCTAAACGTTAAAGTTCTGCACTCAGCCAAAGATCTTGGGCGTCGCCCAGCATGTCCGCTGAGGCCCAGCCCACAACCCAAAGGGTTATTAGAATAGGTAGACGCCAAGATACCACCCAATTTACAATTTCTAAGTCTTTAAATGGTGACAAGACCGTTTGCAAAGACGGTATGTCTAAATGCCCCCTACCGTACTGTCTCAAGAAGGGATGGGGATAAGAAGGGTGGTGGAAAACGGTCGTGTGGTACGTAGGGATGAGTACTGGAAGAGCTATGGGAAGCACTAGCTTGCTAGATACGACTGGCTTCTTGTACCAATTGAACAGCATATTGAGGCCTTCGTTTAGCTTTGAGCTCCTTGACTTCGTCCAGCTAGCAACCACAGCCTTACCTTACAGTGAGAAATACAAAGTATGTACTCAAGTCGATGAAGTACTGGCATTCATTTGTTATTTTAATATCATACGGGCAGCTTTGTTAAAAAACAATACAATTATGAGGTAAGGATAGCTCTTTGTCATATTTGGTACCATCTCAACGCTACCCGACTTTCAAGATCTCCCCTTATAGCTGATTTCAAAGAGTGACTAAGTTTGAATCGAATAATAATGTGGCCCAAATAAAGGTGATGTTTTCCCCCAGGAAACTGGTGTTGAACTAGCCACCTGGCGATGATACCCAATGAGCCCCCTATTCGATCACGTGATACCCCTGAATTGCGTCTCATAGAGCGATAACTCCCCCACACCCCAGTATACACATCATCGGTTAGGATAGTGACGTTAGATTCTTACCAAGGGCGCTATTGAATAAATTGATCTCGAATTGCAAGGCCTGCCGGAATACTGCAGTCCAAGTAGCATTTGCATTAGCGGAGTAATATGCGTCCCTATTCTCCTCTAAGAATGCTAGAGTCTAGTCAGTGATATGCGCTAGTAAGTGGGTGCATAATAAGCATACCTGAGAGACTGTCCGCATAGCTGGGATCGTTGTTTGGTTTTATCCACGTCTTGTAGAATACCGTATCTGCCATTATGGGTAAGACGTCTGCAGGTTAGAATGGGAAGTATCGTACCGTTTAGAGTAGTGTCGGAGCTATCTAGTTTAGCTGCTAATTGAGTCCAACATTTGAACCCTGAACATTATCGTAAGTACATAGATCGACAAAGATTAAATTGAAAAAGCCTCTTACATAGATGCAGGGAATCGACATGACGTGGAGTGTGAACCATCCCAGGTCGAGGTTCTTCTGAAGCCACTCTGCGTATGCGAGTTCTGGGATAGATCTTCTACCGTTGTCAATGGCACTCCATGGGATGGCAAGGTCGACCACAAGTGTAGTGTTACGAAATTTCCATGAATATTCAGTGTCGCTCTTGATTGAATCCGCTTCCGCGTTTATGTCGGAGAGTAAATGGGTAGAGTTGAACTCGGGTATTGTGCTCATGCGCAATGCTTTATACTCAACGTAGTCTACTAGGTAGTAGTAGTCTTGCTGCGACGGAGCAAAATATGTGTTAGTGATCGTATGGCAGTCACACAAGGTAGCCAAGACGAGCGGGTGTTACGAACCACTGAATAATACTGATACGAGGGTAACGTCTCATTCTCCAGATGCTCCGCTTGAAACTTCAAGAAATCAACATTAAGAAACTGATTTACCAAGTCGCGGTTCTGTTTCCATAGAAGATCGATGAGTGTCCTGCTAGGTGTTAGCTCTGACTTTCAAGCACAAGTTTACATAGGGGCTATATATACTCTCGCTTCGGGTCCTTGATGGCTCGAGTAGCGCCGTGTCGCACCTGATGGTGCTGAGCGCTTCTCTTAAGTGACGAGAATGCGAGACGGTGATGTCCCAAAGGCGCTATGGTTTCCCTGGTCTTAAACCGGGAGTAATCTGCAAGGACACCAGATACCAAAAGACATGAAAAGATCAGCGAAAACTGTAGTCTGAAAGCCATTACTGGGCAGTATTTAGGGTATTAATTGAAGAAAAGTTCAAGAGGTTATTTTAGGATAAGGAACAGAACCAATTTGTTGCCTTCATTCCCGCCGTTTAAATATCGGAGGAGTGGCTTGCGCTTGTCAGCTGAAATATATATTCGGACCGAGCCCGTCTTGGCGATCATCGTCTGATCTCCGGGTAACACAGCATAAGAGACTACATACACCAAGGTAGCCGCACTACATCTATGATATAATATTATTTAGCCATGTCTTATGGGCCGGCATAAACCCTTCCGATATCGTTTGCGAACTGCAAAGATATGAGCTACATGCTGACCTGTAGCTCCGAATATAGAATACCAGCTCACCTAGATTATGATGACCATATATGTACCCTAAAATCCCCGAAGGATTCAATAAAGACACCCCAGATATACGTTATATGTGGGCCGTGTGCATATGTACGGTCGAGTGTGGCGGATATTGAGGCCCTCAAAAGCCATCTACATGGCATACCCGTCATTTCAGCTCCCCGGTGATAGGCCCAGTATCCTAATGTAGGTGACTAAGCCCAGGATATGGAAATGGATGGCGTCGATCTGAAAAAGCGTCGTAGTGAGATGTAATAAATCGAGATGGAATCGAATGGTTTTGTTCCTAATGCGTAAGGCGGCTCGTCCGTAGGAGTCTCGCAATTGATGTGAATGGTAAAAGTAGAGTAATGATTGCATGGTTCGTTCCTCCACCATCTCACCTAAAACCTGCACGAGTACGTCTTCATCTACCCTCAATTCTGGGTTGTCCCTTTGTAGCATCCTAGAAAGTACGTTTTTCTTCACGGTTTGGACGTCCCGCGCATTGCCCCAAGACGGCAGTTGGATGAGTTCGCTGAACAACTCCATGATAGTTTGAATAGATGGCGGAGACGGGGAGGATCTAAATATAAGATCCACACATTCCAACGGGGTTAAGTTTTGAAAATGTATCGATTCGGCGAATCGACTATTTAGACCGGCATTGCTCTTCATAAATTTCTCCATATCATCTCCGTAACTTGCCGGGATGACGACCGGCTTATTGTGAAACTTCTCTTGGTTCATGATATCGACTATTTCGCCAACTGCTTCTGTGGGCTATGACCAAGACTCTCGTAGAGGTTAGTCGGTAGGCCTCATCGATAAACAGGACCTTACCAAGTGCCCTCTCCAAGACCTTTCGCGTCTTTGGTCCTGTCTGGCCAAGGTACTACCAATAAAAGCTGATGCTGAGCATTCGATGACTTCCGCCGTAGCGAGGAAACCGAGGTCATAGAATATCTTGCCTATTTTTCTGGCAGTAGTAGTCTTGCCGGTCCCCGGAGGTCCGCAGAAGATGGGGTAAATCGGCAGCATTACTTGATCTTAATCTCCACAACTTTCTGGTCGTCAAACATCTTGCCGTACATAGCACCATGAACATACGCCTCACCTATTAGCCGATAACCATCACCATCCTGACGTACAACCACTGGTACCCTGCCGGCCTGCAAGAGGGCGAGTCTGTCTCCTGGGACTGAATCCGGGGGTGCGAGCCCGACTAAGCCGTTTTTCGTTATGCAGGGTCGTCGCTCGATTACATATTTCGTCGTATCCCCGTACCTTTCGATAGTGGAAACCGATGGGTATCCAAGAAAGCTCCAGACAGGTCTGCTGATCCACACGACGAACCCGAAGATGGCAACGAGGGGCATAGCAACTGGAAGCCATGTGCATCCGAACCCCAGAGTTAGAACCCTCCACACCCTGATGGCAAATATCTCAAGGGAATTTATAGCGTGGATCTCGTCTGTTATTCTCTCGAGTTGTCCTTCGTAATACGTCATCAAGAAGGCGTCTCGCATACTTTCGCCCGTTGGCTTGTACACTAGCGATGTTCCGATACTTCTGCGCGCGAACTTCTCCCAGGATAAAGACGTGTTGTTCGCCTCCACCTGATCTTGGAGTCCCTTTAAGGCGTAGGTCATGATAACCTGGCCAATTCCATTTTGTACGTTCACGTCGTCGTCTCCTTGGCCTCCACAACACCCAGCTAGCTCGTGTATCTCACCGATGATCAGGGCTGGTATTACAAGCGTGCCCCTGTCATTCTTGAACGAGAGTTTACCATGACCACCTGCTGCGAATTTGAGTGAAACTTGTGGGTTAGAGGAAGTATATAACATCCCTCTCCTGGTAATGGGTTGCGGTCCCTGGGTGGTCCCGTAATCAGGCACCCACGAAGGCAAATCCTTTGGGCGGTCTGGTCTCATAGACCCGGCAAGACCAAGAATATCAAGGTTTCCAGATCGATGGAATATGTCGATGGTTACGTTCGTGAAGATGCTCACAATAGCCGCGTCGTCATAATTAGCTTCGGGCATCTCTTCTCGCTCGGCTGATAGCCCCATCAGCGCGAATATTTTGTCTTGCGCGTTTGTTGCTTTCCCGCGGCGGTGTTCGAATAGCAGTTCAGACAGAGGACTGAAATCACCCTCCTGTGTACGCGCTCTTCTAACCCTAAGAGCCAGGAAATTCTTCCAGGAGCCGAGCGACCCAAAACTCAGCCCCAGGACCTTCAACGACTCCACGTATAACAGTATAGAGGAGAGGATCCGCCAATCCATGATGACAGGGCCGATTAGAACATCCACTATGTGCGGGAGCGCTACCTCCTGCACAATCCACGTCCGCCGCATCCAGGGGGCCGCGTAGATGTATAGCAATAGCTTCCAGCGCGAGTCCGGCCAATTCGGGAGCCCATATCGTTTTCGCTGAGCGGCATCCATCTCGGAAAGCTGCAACGCGCTCACATCATTGTCGGCTAGGATCATCCCGTCGCGTTGCTGCTGTTTCTGTGCGCTCGACAGCGTCTGGATAAACTCGACGAACGTGGTTTGCAACTTGGGCGGGACATCGCCTAGCCACACAATCGCATTCTGGCACTGGCTGTAGATCCGCGCCATGCGATTCACCTGCGCTTCCCTGTCTGTCCTGCTGGCCTGATTGATGCAGACCTGGTCAACCCAAAGGACGCGGGGCTTGTCGACGGCGCGCAGGCGCACGAGAGCGCGGTGCAAGCTACTAGTGATTTTGAAGGGGATGACTTCATTGCAAACGATGGTCGCGTCGAAGACCGGCTTACCCCAGACGTAGGAGAGGGCTTCATATGGCGGACTGGCGGAGAGATCTGCGCTGACCAGCGTACATCTGAGCTCATCGGTGAGTGAACCAGAATGCAGATGAATCAGTCTTATGCTACCTGGTCCATCAGCACATACTTCTCGATACAGCGTATCGCTCAGATCCTGAGTATTGGACTCCATCGTGAGGGTCAACTGGCTTATATTAGGAGTCGAAGTAAGCTGATTGATGAGCAGCGAAGCTTTTAAAATGACCGCCCGGGGGTGGGTGGCTCGAGTGTAAGCCACAATAACCCTCACTGAACCATTAGAAACGCTGGATTTCAACTCGAATAACTTCAGAGCTATTAGCAGTTGTCATAATTGATAATTTACATCAAATAAAAGCGCTTAATTGCGGGATTTTAAAAATATACGTCTGAGGTGATCATTGAGTATCCTGCTAAGCAAATCGGCAACTTTTCGCGTGGAACTTGCAGCTGGAGTCTTCCTTCTCGTCCGTAATCCCTTTTCGGTGGGGTCGGTTTTCCACGGGAGGTTCTTGTCGGCCAACGCGCCAGCTGCTAGGAAGATCTACCGGCCGTCAAACCTGGTGCTTTTCGGTGCCACTTCAGCTAAAATAGGGGCTGGATAAGCGGTAATTAGGTAATACGGCGATTGAGTCAGCGGCTGGCGTCACGGCTGGCAAACATGAGGCAGCTGCCAGGCGGGTCCATCAGGGGTTTCCTATGGAAAAAGACTTTTGGAGACGTCCTCCGTAGATCGCGACTTGATAAGAATAGGGATGATTTCAGGTTCTCTACCAAGTCTGGGATTCCGTTGGATAGAGACAAAACTCTCGTATTCTCTAAAAGGGGAATAATCTGCTCAATCAGTGGGAACACTGTTTTTCGAATCATTCGGTCTTGTCCCCTCTTCTTAACCAGCCGAAGGACTTTTTCCGTGATTTCGATTCTGGTTGATGGCGCGATGGTCTCTGCGACTAGCGTCCCATCTATAGCCGCCGAGAGCACAGTTACTAGGGAATAATTAATTCATGTAAATTTTCTATACGCCATCGTTCGACTCCAAGGTCGTTACTTACATGGCAGTAGATGAGCCATCTTGATATGATGAACTGGTTGAGTAAGCTGCTGTGCGGAAACGGGAAGTCTTAACTTAGTAAGAGTTAATAATAAGGACGGGTAAAAGTGCCTTGGGGAAGTGGATTCCGATATATTTTCCTAGCGGGGCATATAGCGAAAAAGTCACTACATGCTCTACGAGCTGCCTTCTAATGAGAACGATAAGGAAGATAGGTGACACTCGACGATCCCCTTTCCTTTGAAAAGTTATAGGTAAGCCATGACATTCTCGTTCGAACTATTGGTTCCATATTCGAAGTAGAAACGACCAGATTACCGACGAATCAAACTGTAGTCTAGAAGTGGAAATGCCTAAATATGTCTTGTTGTCAATACGAAAGGAATTAGGGGTATCTTAACGGCCTAAACCATGAAATTTAAAGAATACAAAACTAGCGATGGATTTCCGCCGGCATCCATCAATACCCATTGCTTTGAGGCCTTTTTGTACCAGTGATAGCAATAGCCTCCAGGGTAATCACTCACTTGTCACTCTTGTATTTCCACATAGTCCATACACATCTTCAGAAATCGACCCCGGTATTCCTTGCTGTCGGCCGTGATACTCATCGGCCCTCGATTATCGATGAGGTTGTAGCCCTTAATCAGCCCCGTCATCGCCCTAGCGTGGACCGTGTGCTTGGCCCAGAAAAAGTCGAGGATGGCAGCCCTGTAAACCTCCTTACCATCGCTGGACTTAACGCCCGTGCGCCAACTCGGCGGGATTGGGGGTGCGAACGGCGGTTGGGCGGGTGGGATAGGCTCGGTGCCGGCCTGGCCTGATTCGAGGGGTGGTTGTGATTCGGCTGCCGGCGCGTCCGCTGCAGAGATGCGAACAAGAAATAGCGAGTAGTCTACAGCGTTGCAGTTCGATAGAAGTAAGGTGTCGGTTTCTAACTGACGTTTGAACTCAGCGGCTTGAGCTTCTGTAAGTCGAATCTTGTCATCAAATTCGTCGGCAAGTTTCGACTTCGTAGCCTCGGACGCCAAGACTCCTCCAGCAAGGTCCCTCTCAGGATAGAAATAGGATGTAGGCTTAAGGTCCCATGATTCCCACTTGCGCTCCGGCCCTCCATGGGTCTCTAGGTCCTGACCGTAGAGGATATTTTCCATGATGATGTGGTGACTTGGCGCGAGACCCAGGAGTATGCCGATACTCTGATGGGTACTCTCAAGGAAATTGGTGATGCGCACGAGCAGGCTGGAAGGGTTCTCACGCATGTGATCAGCGTACGGTATCAGCAAGTCGTTCTTGAAGAAGTCATGCTCGAAGTGTCTAGGAATCGACTTCACGAGGTAGGCACTATCACTCGTGCGAAAGAATGTCGAACCGGAATATCCCATGCTTCCCATAGGTATCAAAACTCCTTTCCCCTTCTTCTTGTCAACGCCGAAGCTAGCTCGGTAATCATCCTCTTTGATCATCCATACACCACGCAAGGCTTTAAATAGATCGTGCCGTATTATTCGGAAGGTTAGCCAGTAGATATAGAAGAGGCGAAGAACTCGTGTCAAGAGTGATGGCTTCCGAAGGGGCTTGCCATCTTCATCAATCGATATGATGGCATGGACTATGGAACGTGCTATTAATGTCTCACGTCGACCCATTTTGAAAATAATCGCATTTTTGAGGGTATGAAAAACGAGAGGAGTTCCAGAACATTGATGTTGTCGTTTGGAGATCCGAAAGTTGAGGTACGTACCGGCGTTTGGCTGGACATCTGGAAGAAATGCTCCGGCAAGACAACATGAGATGACGTCATAATACTACAACATACATGTGAACCACCCTCCGACCACTCAGGAAGCCTAATCTCCACTCATTCGTGAATCACAGTATCAATCATCCCTCGCTTTCTCAACTTTCCAAACTTCTCATCTGAATTCATTTAGCTATTCTCATTTACTGCGATCTAATGTATTTTTTATTTTCCGTAGGGGAGTTGCGATTCTAAAATTCCATCCTGAGGCACATAACTCATTATATCCAGGGCGCCCGAGTTGCGTATGTGCTGCACACCGTTTTAATCCGAGATGCATGCGCATGCATATATCTCAATGCCAAGAGGCATATGGGAACCACAAACTTTAGAGCATCAAGCTCCGTGCCCCGCTATCTACCATCGCCCGGGCATAGTATCGATGAAGTAGCTCGGCGATAAAGGGGGCCGGCTTCTTCCCATCTTGGACGGGTTCCGCGCTGTTGAGAAATACCGACTTTATACTAACGTCAACAGTTCCGGCCGCTTTGTCCACCTTAGCACTCAGGACAAGCAATCCGTCCATTTCGCGTGGTCCAGGCTCAAGAGGCGATCCGCCGGATCTCACCGTGACCGAATTCTTGGTTCTCTCTACCACCTCAAAGTGGTCCGAGAACCGTGTCCCAAGCTCGTATTTAGAAGTTGCCAATTGCTGTCGGCGAAACAGTTGGGTTTCGGTGTTGGGATTCTTATTCATAAGCGACATAATAATGCGCTGTGGCGCATATGCTAGGAATAACTATCAGTCCGAACGTGTCGTTTATTATCATTGAGGGCTGCGAAACTTCATCACCTACCATACCCAGCCCATGCGCTGCGGCAAAATTCGGTAGCTAGGGCTTCTTCGCTGTTACGGAGCTCGGGCCGAACTCTCGACAACGACAGCCGCTTCCAGCAAACATCTTGGAACGACGGATTGCCGTATTGATCTAAACGAGTGTAGCTCTTGGTTTTCCATATCTCATCGTCAGCCGGCAGTGGGGTTGTCATATTGGTGGTTGCGGTGAGATATCCGACCGCTCCAACTGTCCCCACCAGGACCGTACTCAAAGTCTTTCGGATTACCCCCATGATAACGATTGAAGCGAAACCCGGTCTAAGTCGTCTTATTGATCTCCAGCAATATAGATTTTGGAACGGGGACACAGCACGTCCTAAAGCAAATTATCAGAAGCTCGCGTGCGTTCGTATCGAAATTTGCTCAGGGCTAGAAACATTTCTAAAACCGAGGTACCCCTTATTTTAGGTCGCATCGCCGCAATTAGCCACATACGCTAACCAGCCACACTCACTAGCTAGCCATAAGTGTGGCGGCGCCGAGCCCCTTAAAGTCAAGGGGATCGTACTTCGCTCATAAGAAGACATCTAGTATCAATATTTAGTTGGTGAGAATCTCGTATCGACTCCACAGGACAAGAGAATTATCCGCGGGGCGCTTAACAACTCATTTGGTAACTCAAAGACTTTTATCTACTACTCCATATCTATCTCAACCCTCACCAATATCCTCAATATAACCGGATCCATGTACTGACTTATAATTCCAAACCATTAACTATATACAATTGCATAGGGTGACTCCCCAGGTATAACGACTACTACGGTCAATATCTTATTAGCAATTTATCCGCATCAACCGCCATGAGGCAAAAGAGACTTACATCTAGTCACGGCGCCGGGATCGCGTGAACTCGACCGATTTAGTAGGCTCAGCCATGTATTGATATTCCGGAGGAGGCGGTCAGTTCTCTCGCGCCCGATGCGCCTAGAGCGATTCTGCTGCCATTGACGCCGTGTCAATTCGCTTGTCGACATAAGGCAAAGCCCCAGGGGGCATGTGGCCGCTAGCATTCAATCTAGTTACGTCTTATGATAGTGCTTCGCTCATGATTGAGGTAACCACATATACGGTAAGTTTGATGTTCGATCTCATTATTGGTTTTGTACTTAACGGGAGAAAGGTTTGGCATGAGGGGCGTATAGGCGAGGTTTATGAAGACCTGTCACATTTTAACCCTTTGTTGACCGTCCTTTGTAAGGCCCGCATAGTTTTGCTCCTTAGGCGTCAGTATAACTTTGTCCTCACGAAAAAGCCAGGCGTACAAGTGAAAGAAGGTTCCATGGGACATTGGAATATTGGCCATTTACAAACCGTAATGTTTTCGCTGCTATGCTGTTGCCGCCTTTTACACAACCTCGGAGACACTGTGGGAATCCTCACAGCTACAATGATTTACTTTTACTTTTGATACTAATGACTCCTATGAGATCTTCAAGATACCAGGTAAATGCTACCCAAGCCAACTATGGACTTAATCAGGGCCTAATCTTTCTATACTACCATTTAGGTTCACCACAGGGGCTGATACAAAATGAAGTGACCTCTTAGCATCTCCCTTCCTTTTCCTTTCACTACTGAATTACCTATAGGGCCAGCTTTTCAACAAGCTTATCCGTCGTCAACCTGGCCAGCTGTATCAAGGGTCCCGAGCCCATGATTTCTAACACACTTATCACAATTCCAACCACTCGTCTCAACCATCTCCTCAGTTCGATCGCCATGAGGGAGTCTAGTCCTATTTGGGATAGTGTTAGCCTCGTATCAATTTCCTCGCTGTCTTCCACCGGCTCCAGCATAAACTCATAAATCTTCTTGCCGATCTCCCGTGCTAGGAATGCTACGTTCTCAGGCTGAGTCAATAGCTTCATCGCTGCCTCTCCGTCTTCGTCTGCTACATTACGGACCCGGTCTAGGAATAATGTCACGGCGCTTGATTGAGAAACACCTTTCGCGGCGCCGTCCCCGTCATCTGGCCGCGCGTTGTGATACATACCCATGCGACGGTCACGACGCCAGTTGGTGCGGTTGTTCGGGTCATCGAGGTGTAACTCCGACCGTAGGCCCATGAGAACCTGGCCGTAATTTTGCCAGGGCAGCGGGACAACCCGACCTGGTACAGTCTCTTTTCCTCTTGTGACACCACCTCCGTTCGGATGCAAAATGTTGAGCTGAACGAAGTCGAGGAAGTCTTGTTCTCCTAAGAAGAAGAGGCCCTGCGCCTTCATGTTCTTGCGTGCATTCGGGTTGTCTGCCACGTATCCTGCGCCATCGACCGGGCAGATATTCAAAACCGTAGCAGGAAGCCCTAGCCCGTGACGGTACTGGCAGAAAGCCTCAAGGAACGAACAGCCAGCGGAGTAGTTACCTTGCCCTGGCTGATCAACCACGGTGATGAGCGAGCTGGCCATCCAAAAGAAGTCGAGAGGGTGGTCGGCAAGAGCATGGTGCAGGTTCCATGTACCTCGTACCTTGGGTCCTATGGCAGCCTGCCATTCTGACCATTTCATATCGACGAGCGCGGCGTCCTGCATGCCTAGTTAGTACGATAAACCAAGTATGCGCATTCTGCGTCTGTGAAGGGCAGGATCTTACACTCAAGACCATTGCCAGTTGGAAAACTCCTTTCACGGGCTTTCCAGAGCTAGAAATAGCTGCTTTTACATCCTCTTGGTTGTCTACACTTCCCGCCACGGCACTCACTGAACAGCCCATGGCTTGAAGTTCTTCAAACAGGGCCTTTGTCTCCGGGTTGGTTCCAGTACTCCTAGAAAGGAAGGTCAAGCTCCTCGCTCCTCGCTCCACTAGCCAGGTTGCGATTGAGCCACCGAGGCCTTTGGAACCTCCCACCATCAAGTACGTTGCTTCCGGGTCCAGGGTCACGAGTCTTGGGTGTGGGGTCGAGTGGATGTGAGAAGCGTCTTTCGGGATTGTAACAACAATTTTGCCAATGTGATCTCCGTTTTGCAGGTGTCGGAATGCCTGTTCAGCTACTTCTGCGTCAAAATAAGAAACAGGATCGAGTGGCTGTAGCTGGCCTCGGCTATACATATCGACATACTGAGTTAGGATCCTGTTATTATGTTAGTGGTCGCACGCCTGGCAAAGGAAAAAAAAGAAGCAATGAGACTTACTGGCCTATCTTCTCCGGACGCTCACGAATGAATTGGTGGATGTCCACGGCCGCATAGGATCGATTCGCAAGGAACGGTGCCATATCGAGACGGCCTGCTCCCCACAGGTCACGCTTGCCGAGCTCGATCATGGTGCCATACTCGGCTACGCACTCCCAGGACTTATGAAGCAGCTCACCTGACAGTGAATTCAGGACCAGGTCGATACCGCGGCCGCCCGTCTCGTGGAGCACACCGGCCACGAAAGACGCGTCCCTAGAGTTGAAGATGCGATTCCTTACGATACCGTGGCATTCCGTGAGATGTTTGATCTTTTTCTCGCTACTAACGGTTGCAAAGACTTCGGCTCCAATCGCCCGACACACCTGCAGGGCGGCGAGCCCGATCCCGCCGCACGCGGAATGCACCAGCACGGTCTGGCCCTTTTGTAGTCTGCCTACGTCGAGGAGAGCGTAGAGCACAGTCGCGAAGCACAATGGCACCGTGGCCGCTAGATTGAGCGACATGTCGTTGGGGATGCGAACAGCTGACGCGGCTGGAACTGTCAAACGCGTAGAAAGCGTGCTCATCGGAGCCAACATCATAACACGCTCGCCGGGCTGGAACGATGTCACGCGTGCGCCAACGCGTCGCACAACGCCCGCCGCTTCCAAACCCAGCGGAATGCGAGCCTCCGATGGGTGTGGCGAGATGACGCCCATTGCGAGGAGCAAGTCACGGAAATTCAGCCCGGCCGAGTGGATATCAACTTCGATGGTATCATCGTTGATGGTTGTAGCTACGGGCTCGTCGCGCCACTCAAGCGAATCGAGGGTACCTGGTTTGCCAATGTGCAGGGTCTTGGTCGTGTCCGATGCCCCACCACCGGCCATCTCTTCCGTAAGGCTAAACGGATGGTATCGTCCGATGCAAACGACGCCATCATCAACGATGAACTCCCGGTCTGAGTTGAGGATGTCTTCGTCCTGCACGGTGCGGATCTTGTTGAATACTTGAACGACAAGATCTGCGGCCTTCGGCTCTCGCTCATAGTCTATCTCCAGGGTAAAAAGGGGTATATTTAGCTCCGCACGGACCGTGCGCATCACTCCTAGCGTCTGGGCGGCGCGAGGATCTTGGCATTTCACCTGAAACCGACGCGTCAACCACAGTACTCTTTCGTCTTTGAGATGCCGGAGAAGATCTTTGAAGGCCGAGAAGCTTGCCTCGCTCAAATCCTCGTCAAAGAAGCGCGTCTCGAGGTCTATACAGGCGATAATGTCCTGTCCTAACGGAGGAAGCTTCTCTCCCAGTTTACATTCGCTGACATCCCAGCTCTGCTTTTGTAGGGTAGAAATTAGGGCCAAAGCTGGCCCGTCATTGGGTTTTTGGCATAACACTGTTACACTTTTCGCGGGCAACTTATTTTCCTCGGCGGGCTGAGGTTTAGACAGAATGGCAACGCACAGCTGATACGGTATCTCATCGTCCGGTACAACGGCGTCCACGCCTGTGAACCCGGATGCTTTGAGGTCCTTGTCCCAACGTTCCGGTAAGACGTACGGTTCCCAAATACGGCCGTCATCGCCTCCCAACCACCACCCCGAGAAATTTCCAAAGATATAATTCGGAGACCGTGTCACCGTGGAGATCTCCGTCAACAGAAGCATGCCGTCCGGCTTCAGTAGAGGCTTCAGGTTCTCAAGCGTGTCCTTGAGGCACGATGTTGCGTGCACCACGTTTGGCGCAAGTATGAGATCATACGATGCAGCGGTGAAGCCCTGTTCTACGCCGTTCTTGGAGATGTCGAACACTTGGTAGTCCACGTTGTTTGCGTAAGCGAACCGTTTTCTTGCTTGCGGGAAGAAACCCGCCGAAATGTCAGTGAACATGTACTGGGAATAGAGTGGGAAGCCACCATTGTGAACAAGGCCCCGGAGAATCTGCTCCGTGGTACCTCCTGTGCCCGCACCGACCTCAAGGATGCGCAGGTTAGGGCGTGTATTAGAGAGCAGACGGACAAAATCGCTGTAGCCAAAGCTGTACTCATTGTAGATCTCAGTCAAGATGTCGTCTTGCATCAATATGTCTAAAGTGTCTCTCTGGCCCATGAAGATGGCATCTGCGTGATCGCAGATACGTTTGATTCCGATGGAAAGAGCATGCTTGCCGGGAAACTCCAAAAGCTTTGTATAGGTAGTCTCTAGGAGTTCTCGGCGTGATTGTGGCGGAAGGATAGCATATTGAGCGGCTTCTTCTACCAAAGCGTATTCGCCGGCCTGGACTTTGCTGATTTGCAAATGCAGCCAGTCTCTATACTGGGCAAAATGCGGCTGGCAAGGATTAAGACCGGCGATTTTGCCTGCAGACTCGAGGGTGCAGAGCAGGGTCAATGTCTCTTGGAGTCTTCGTTCTGCCCTGTCACGACTAGGAGGCCTGAAGAGCTTCGTAATATCAGCGAAGTCGAAATCCGGTACCCATTGCAAACGGGCGGCAGCGTGGACGTCAGACATGATAGACCCGCCGGAGCTGCCTCCGTCATGCGGCGTTAGCCGGAGGCCGGACATGCGCATGGCTACCGTGTCATCCCCTGCCAAGCATTCTACGACCGCCGACCCATAGTTTCGAGCTACGGTCCTGGCTTTTGCGTACATCTCGACCGCTCCCTGTGACACCTCTATGGACTCGATCAATGCCGGCACGAGTAGTTGTTGGAAGCTCCGGCACAAGCCCTTTGCGTTGGCCATAACCAATAGCTGAATACAGCCATCTATAGATGCAGGATGCATAGGGAATGACTGGCTCGCCTGTGTGCCAAGCTGGGATAGTTTTGCCTCGGCGAGGCATTCGGTAGTTGACGAGGAGATATCGTCCAGGGGCTGGAATTCCGGGCCGTAGACGATACCTATTCGCGCCATAGCTTCGTAGAACCGGCTCTTAATGACGTGACGGGGCAGTTTTCCGGCTGCCGAGGGCAGCGCTAATGTCGGCGCGCTCGTCCGCTCTAGGGACTTCGCCTGCCCCTCGCAGTGAGTTACCCAGTTTAACCCGTTGTGCGATATGATGGCAAAGTCAAACCAATCCGAATAATCCGAATCTGTTAGCTTTTGTTTGCGAAGCGTGGTAACAATCTCGACAGGCTCAGCGTCCGTCATTACTAGACCGGTGCAGGCAACAACGTGGCGTAGCTGATAGCCGGTCTTACAACCCGTCGCCTGGCGCACTGCCTCGCCCGCCATGGCTATGTAGCCGGCAAAGGGAAATACGACGTCCTGGCGCACCTTGTGATCACTGATCCAGCCCACATGCTCCAGGTGTAGGACATTTCGCCATTGTGGTGCTGAGTCAGGAGATTCGACAACACGAATGCCCAGCAGGCAGTGGTGTGGGTATTCACGCGTTCTCCATTTCCGCGAAAGCCGGCTCTCGTACCAGAATGAGCCGTTGCTGTGGTCCCAAGAGTATCGCGGCAACCCAGGAAGCGTCTTGCGATTATTTGGGAAGAGGGCTTTCCAAGAGACGGGCGCTGACCCTTGAAACAGCTTACCCAATGCTGATAAAAGACTCGCCACGCTGTCTTTATCGCGCATCTGAGACGGGATGTAGTTGCATTGCCGTTGTAAATTCGCACAAATCTGCCGCACGGGTCCAGAGAGCGTTGAGTGCGGCCCGATCTCCAGTAGCATGTTTGCTGCCGCCCAGGTGCTTTGGGCTAGAAAGATTGACAGCGCGCTACTGAACCGAACGGGAGACACAAGGTTGGCGGCCCAGTAGGGTGGAGCGAAGCCTGCTACGTCGCCGATCGATGCGCACGTAACACTGGAGATGAACAGAGCCTTTGCATGACCCGGCCCACTTTCTAGAAACCTCAGGTTGTCCTCAGCCTCGATAAGGGCAAGATATTCCTTTTCCAGAGCAGCCATATGATCTGAGAAGAGGGTCAGTCGCTCGTCTGCTAGACGGGTGGTGAAATGTACTTACGCGAGTGATAGGCTACGTCGACCTTCAATAACCGACATAGTGTCTCGGGATATTCTTCTTGAATAGAAGCCATCACCCTGAGGACCGCATTACCATCTCCCGAAATAGTGCTGCTCGTTGGACTATTTTCACAGGCAACACATACGCCGGGCAACAGGAAATGTGAGACATCCGCAGCTCCCAGGCCTACCGCCGCCATCTTGCCTCCTGCCCGCACAGCCGCGCCGTGAGTAGTAACATAACCGCGGTAATACGCGACAGTGATTGCGTAATCGAGTGATATGTACCCAGCGGCATAGGCGGCAGCGATTTCCCCACTAGAGTGGCCAACCACAGCTGTTGGCAGGATGCCTAGACGTTCGAACTGAAGTACCAGGGCGAGCTGCAGAGCTGTGGAGAGTGGCTGAGCGAACTCAGCGCTGTGAATCTGACCTGCAGTTGCAGGCTTCTCGAGTAAGTCTGCCTCCATCGTCAGCGAGGTATCGGGATCACAGCATTAAGAGATCTATACTTACCGAGGATAGACCACGTGGGCGGTTTCTTCAACCTCTGAAGGACGTTGTCCATGCGGACGATATCCCGGCGAAATGCCAGGTCTGTTAAGACGAGATCTCGGCCCATGCCAGACCACTGCGCACCCTGGCCGCTAAAGACCATGGTAATGCCGGGAGCAGTTGATGCCGCCTTGACTACGCCTGAAGTCTCTACAACCTCCCCATCCTTCACGATTGTGAAGGCTCTATATGGAAGGACTTCTCGCCGAAGGGCAAGAGTATATGCGACGTCAGCGACGTTGTTAGGGTGTTTCAATATGTAATCTCGGTAAGAGTCTATCTGCCGTTTGACTGATGCTGACGATTTTAGCGAGAATAAGAGAATCTCGGACCCAGAAGATGCGTCTACTCCTTTCAAACCAGTCGTACCACTTTCGCCGTCTACGCCGTTTTCATTATCTGTACCGTCTGCGACATCTGCGCCGCTTGTACGGTAGGAAAAGCCCGACGTAGAATCCAAGATAACCTACGAGGCAGTTATGAGAGCAGGTCCTGATCCAAGGTTCGATTGTGAAAACTTACATGAGCATTGGACCCTCCGATCCCGAAAGAATTGACGCTTATCCTCTCGGCACGATCGTTTGGAAACGGTGTAGGACACAGTGGAACTGTCAATTTCTTCTCGGCGAAGGGAACTTGAATCGAAAATCATCTCGTCAGCCAGGCTACGTCGCATTTAGGATTAACGGAGGAAAGGGTCGCGACCTACTCTTGGGGTTTGGTTTCACGAACTTGATATTTGGTGGAATCATGCGGTGCTCCAAAGACAAGACTGCCTTGATCAAGCTGGTGAGGCCCGAGCATCCTTCCGAATGACCAACATTAGGCTTGACTGACCCAATGTAAACGCCGTTCTCACCAAAGACATTGCCCACCGCTCGTGTCTCGATTGGATCTCCTATTGCCGTACCGGTTCCATGACACTAGTTAATCAATTAGATGAAGATCTTTTTATGGACATGCTTATAAAATACCTCTACAAACGCAGTAGAGCGAGGATCTAGATTTGCCTGCTGGTAGACCTTCCTCATGAGTTCCTCGTGAGATTCGGAGTTAGGACTCATAAGTCCTTGGCTTCGACCATCACTATTGGACCCCGTAGCGCGGATAACCGCCCGGATAGGGTTACTATCACGCAAAGCGTCTTCAAAGCGCTTGATATAAATAGCTGTGATTCCCTCGGCTCGTGCAAAGCCGTTTGCTGAGGCATCGAACGTATTACACGAGGCATCAGGAGAGAGAATACCTTCGTTGGAGAAAAATGACGTCGTGATCGGGCTCATAATAAGGCTAGTGCCACCTACAATTGCAGCAGAGGCATCGCCTGATTGTAGAGCTCGGCATGCCTCATGGAGTGCTACCAGCGAGGCCGAACACCCCGTTCTTATTACTAGACTTGAGCGCACTGTCAGATTGTGCAAGAAATAGAGCTTTGGGGATCTCTTGGCTTACCTCGGACCACGCAAGTCGTACTCATAAGAGACGCGGTTTGCCAGGATCAAGTCACTATACCCTGTCACAATATAGTTACCCGTCTGGTGTGGCTCTTTAACGCTCATCTCGTGCCAGTCTTGGCCAAACGTGCCGATATAGCAGCCAATAGGCTGCCCACGATAGTTAACCTCACCAGCATCCTCGAAACACTCACGTACGACCTCTAGCAACTGCCGCTGCTGGGGGTCACAACGCTCAAGCTCGTTTCTAGACATGGAGAAGAATGATGTGTCAAGACAAGAAAGGTCATCTTCAAGAAAGTAACCATGCTGAGTGTGGATTGCCCCCGGGCCACCAAGTGAGCTGTCAAAGCCTTCGATAGCGAACCGGCTGGCAGGAATCTTGGTTCGGGCGTCTCTACCGTTCACTAGCAGGTCCCAAAAATCTTCGCCATTATGGATTCCTCCAGGCAGACGAAGGCCAATGCCACAGATAGCAATAGGTTCAGGGCAAGACAACTTGTATACAGCAGGTCTGCTTTCATTGACACCGGTGTTTGTCGGTTTACCGTTTGGAAAGGGGGTCTCTGAAAAAGCAGCCATAGCTACTGTGGGAATCAGGGTAATTGTAGGATCAGAGACAAGCGGCTTGGAATAGTCTAGACGAAGGCGTACCTACTCTTGAAACTTTATAATTGAAATATAAGGGGGAAGTCTCATCTTAGGTTATGTTTATATATGTATATTAACCATGCCCCTTTATTTTTTAATAAACATCTTAATTACCAAGTAGGTGTGTACGCAATTTAATTTTGCCTTGTCGTTCACTACCTAGTACCTAACAGGTTGACAGGACATCTTTGGTCAATATCGGCGATCAAGTATGCCAGATCTCTCATGATCTTTAAATTTTTCCATTAAACACAGCTATAGTAATCAGCGCTGCCCGGTTGATCCCGTGGCTGACCGTTGGATGTCTATAGATCTGGGAAGATAACATTGGAGCATTATTACTCATCTCTGGGTGGCGGTTCAAGACACCCGTGAATACCACTGCAGATAATATGACGGCTGCTTGCCGTTTTTGGGGGGATAAATAGAGGCCCAGGGACTATCTAACGAATACGTATCATCGAATAGCATTTTGACTAAGTGATGTCCAAGTGCCTAACAAGGATTAGATTTGCAATCTGTAGAAATCTGCCAGATACCAGCCGTGGTTTCACAACCTGCAGCGTCTCTTCATTAGCCAAGCTTCTATCTTTCACATAGAGAAGGTAGTATTGACAGGACCGCAACTTTACCAAATCGATCAGTGAAGATAGTGCTCCGGGCGTCTTCATTTGTCCTTAGAAAATGGGAGAAATCGGCGACGAAGCTGTGCCAAGCACCCTTGTTGTAGGATTTGAGGGAATCCCGTACACGGCACGATTTGTCCCTTTGAAGCACGCCACTTCAGGAGGAGACTCTATCCGAAGAAAATTCCATATAAGACTTATTTCTAAGGGATCTCTGTGAAGTTTTGTCGATGCGGAGTGGCATTCTCGAGCAACAGGTCGAGAAATGGCTCTCGTTCGGCTTTAGAACTTGCACACACAATGTTTGGCTGCTAAGTTAATGAATTCTCTTCTTAGTAAAACACTTCTAAGAGGGGTAATTATTATAAACTGTAGATACTTTTAGGATTGTATTTCGTAAATAAATTCATTATTATCATCGTCATGGAGCATATCGCCAAGGATGGTGGAAACGCCATGGGCGCCAGATGTTGTCAAGAAGGGAATCTTGCATCTGATGGCGAACCGAACCTAAAACGAAGCGTTAGTGATGTAAGTGGCGGGATCATGGGGCTCTGCAGCAGCGTTATAGGCCATGTACTTATTAGCCTGGCGCAAACCGATAAGAACGCTGTAGCGGTCATGCGAGGCCTGCGCAGCGGGGCCCGCATGACGTGGTAGAGGCTAGACGTCAGCGTGGCTTGCTTATTGGCTCAAGTGCGTCGCCCGTGTTGACGATGGCCGTGCCCTGTACCGGCCGCATCCGCCGCCAGGACGACTGGGTGATCTCTTTGTGGGCGAGCCGCTGCGCGGCGCTCGACGGCGGCTGCAGCCCGCTCACCCATGTGGATAGGAGTGTCCTTGTACATGGTGAAGCGTAGGTGGTCCGCAATGAACGTTGGGTCGAAGCCTAGGTAGCGTGGCAGTCTTAGGAAATCGCCTAAAGGTCCTCTAGCTAGTGCGCCGCCCGCAGTCAGCCATCGGGGATACAGAGGCTCCGCTTGAGCCCCGACTGCCACTCCGCATGGTGCGCTCGATAAGTCCACTGTCCTCATCCTCGAGCCACCCGGCTGATGCGCAGTCGGCGCTATGAGCGTACATGAACATGTCTTGGACGGGAAACTAGGCTACACGTCAGTAGGGAGACATTTTCAGCATAGGTACTTATGCCCCTTGCATTCATTATCTCGTTGTATTTCGCTTCGCCGCTCGGTAAAACGTCCTGGGTGAAGTATCTACAAGCACACATCAGTAACCGATCTTCTTGAGGGTAGTAGAATAGCCAACGAACCCCACGTCAAAGATACCGGGCTTCGAACTCTCTCTTCTGGTCGATTGAGAGCGAGGTGAAGAGCTTCTTGGCCAGCCGACAGCAACCAGTTGCATCCTGTAACAGCTGAACACCCCCGGAACGATCAGTAAGGTCTAGTTGAAAGAAGCGCGGGTCTTTGCAGAATTCGAAGACGTGTCGCACCTCTTCCTCGTCATCCGAGAGAAGCCTAGCGATAGAAACCGTCTCCAGCTCAACGGTAGGAAGATTATCGGGGAATGGGGCAGGGTGTCACGGTTCTTGTGAGAACACATATGCTTGTATCGATGTGCATAATTTTATGCCATCTTATCACATCCCTATTGTTTTTATCCATATCATGTGATACTCCGTGGTCACGAGCATACCCAATGGAACACCAGGTTTACTTGGAAAATTTCCTCAATCTTAGGGTTTACAGTTCTAGCTTCTCAGATTATTTTGAATAGAATCGTATGAAATCGTAATTTTGTCCGATCAATTATACCTTTTTGAGTTACGCAATCAACCGTCGTATATAGCCCGTCAGCGGACCGCTTTCGGACCGCCCCTGAAATGGTTTCGTTTCACGAAACAACAGTACTTAGACCATGACACAGGATATATCCGTCATGTCAACCCCAGAGACGACATACTTTCTAATGGAACTCATGGTGAATGGGAAGGTTTCGACTGAGTTGGCGTATAATGGATAGGTTTATCTATTCCTAGATAGAATGGAAAATATATGTGAGGAATGCGGAAGCCTCAGGTGGATCAGTAAGTTCTCGCAGCAGGGCTTACTGGATCATCATTTTGATATAACTCTAAATGGTAAAAGCGACTATTTCTACTTTTGTTATCCAGAATATTCAACTGAAATTAGCAAAGCAATGTCGTGGAAGGTTGGCTGGCTAGGGTATGACACTAATTAGAGAGTCTCTTATTTCATGGAAGCGCTGAACTGCTTACATGATAATAGCTTTTACCTTCTAGCACACTATTCCTAGAAGCTGTTGCATGTAGATTGTTCCTTAAACGGCTACATCTTACATTTATCAGGAGTGCAGTTTTCCAATCGTCCGAGACATCACATTTCGATCTTGATAATACTCATAGCCTGACGCCGATGAAGCCTGGCCGGTTTAAACATGTTGGTAAGGCTCGAACAACATTTCACTAGATGCATATGCATATATAGTGCACCTAGCATTACGTATATTGTGACAAAAAGAAAATAGATGTACATGTACGAATGATCCCTTACATGAACCCATTATTAAGTCCGGTGCAAGTGAAACGCCACACTGGACTTATTTCGCTAATTCCGTTGTTTCCGGCAACAGCCTTTCAGCCTTGCAAGAGGGAGGGAGATACTATATGTGATGTCGGTACTTAGCCATGCTGTCTGTTACACAAAGGTTAGGCCATATTCTGGGCTAAATTACTTCTGCTTTGGGAGCATGGAGATGCCGCTACGACGGATCATGCATTAGTGTATTCTACCTATTTTCCTGTTTGAATGTCTACGGCTTTGCTTAGCAATGTAGTTGCCATTGTAGCTAGATACTGGTAGACTATCATGCCTCACACGATAATATGACTGGCAATTCTGTCGTCTTTTCGGCCCCCCACATGTAGTTTTTACGTGAACTTCACACTTCTAGTTGGGTTATTTGCCAACAATGTTGGCGTTATTAGGTTAGCGATATCTAATATATGCTAATATACTAACTTCATCTATTATCCACTGTCCGGTGTAACAGTAGGTCTTAGCCACGCAGCCGTCTTTCAGGTAGACCAAAGTCCACGCTTACCATGGGACCGGTCTCATAACACCCTCCTCGAACTCCCACTGCATGTGATCGTCATACCGACCCTCATTGTCACCGATGATGTGCACTATAGACTCCGCACCCCCCTGCGGTGGCTTCCCCATTGGGTGAAAGCCGGTGAAAGCCGTATTGAGAACTCCAGGGTTTGAGATGAAGAAGCGAACACGCGGGCTCTGGGAGGCATTCTCTTCATTGGCAACCTGGGCAGCGGCACGTTCGTTCTCGGCAACTTGCAGATGGGCAGTCAAACCATTCATGCCGACCTTGGAGGTACCGTAGGCCACAGCGCGTACCATCTTGCGAGTGGGCGAAAGCACGTTGGTGATGCTGCCTAGGCCGGATGTGACATTGATGACTTTGGGCGCGGCAGCCTTAAGCAGCAGTGGTTTGAAAGCGAGTGTGAGGACCGCCACCGAAGTGATATGCACATCCAGAAGCCCAGTGAATGTAGAGCGGATGACTTCAGGTGCAGCATCCTCAGGCATGCCCAGGCCGCTTAGAAAGCCAGCATTGTTGACCAAGACTGTGTGTTGTGGTCAGGTCAGGACTGTAGTATGAATACGGGTGTGGGGTGGTAGAAGCAGAAAGATACAGTGCATGAGAATAGAAATTAAAAGTGATTACCATCGAGCCGACCATAAGTCTTGCTCACATGCTGGACAGCGGCCGCAATGTGTTCATCGTCGGTGACTTCGAGTTGAATAACGTCGACTTTCGCTTTGATGCCTTGATCTCGAAGTTTGGCAGCTGCTACCTTGCCCTTCTCTAGGTTTCGGCTGCATAAAATGTAAACATTATCCGGATATCTGAGGCCAGCCACCTCAATTACCGCGTAGCCGAGACCCTGGTTGGCACCAGTGACGAGAACGATTTTTTGGGCTGCCATGATTGCTGAAATGAAGGCGAGGTAAAAGGCAAGTGAGATAGATTGTGAATGAGTTATGGAAAAGAGAAAGTACAGAGTAGAAGATGGTAAGGGGCCGTTGGAAAAAGAATAAGGACAAAAAAAGGGGTCAGAGAATAAAATAAAAACAATAAGGAGCATTATAACAGTATCTAATGCATTTATTGGAGGTAATGCTAAATCCGTAGTGAAGGGTCGATTAAATCCATACATATGTACTTAGTAGATATTAATTCTTGAAAGCAGTAATTTCAACCTGAACCGAAATAACTTCAGTCCCAAGAATCACCTTAATCGATGACTGACATCGTTAAGAAGCGCCCAGTTTAAGTGGTCAATCTATATACATAACATCAATATATCCCGCGTGAACGTTGAGTAAAGATTTCATTATTTTAAAACATGCTGTCTCCACCAGCCATAAATGGAGCTTATTGTTGAGAATATCCAGTCTTCATGTGAACTGAATGATGTCTATGCGCCCTCCCCTTAGATGCTAACCACATCTTATCTGCCGACTCATCCTGGCAGTGGTGTTTAGGTAGTTTTCTGCTCGTGCTGGCTGCCTGTCTACTAAATCGCGACGACGAAGATAAACTTAACAGTCACGACCAACCTCCACGGCTTACGGAAGAATTCGGGAGTCCGGAGGCACACGATAGTAGCTCATGGTTATAAATCTAGACAATGTATTAGTTCAATAGTGCAGTGCGTTGCTACGCAATAACATGCATCATATCTTACGGACCTAGACTAAGGGAGTTGCTTTGATGTATAAAGTTTCTTTACAAAGACTAAGCTAAAGGGAAAGCCGGAAACAATCTTAAAGTCCATCTTATTAACATATTTCGGGTATTCTTTTTCCGCAGGCCAGCTTTGTCACAGTACAATTTGTATTGAAGTTAATAACAGGTTTATGTTACCTCTCGAAATATCCCGTCGACTACTAATGTGTGAAAATGGCTGAGGCCACCATTAAACGCTATTTTACGAAGCCGCCAAGGTTTCAGTTTATCAAAAAGGTCGGTCAAGGGGAATATGCTCAGGCCTTTCAGATTCAATTCAATGATCCGAAGTTTCCACACATAAAGCATTTTGTAGTGAAACAGGCCTGGAGCAAGGACGTTAAAGAAGCATTACAGAACGAGAAGACTCATCTCCAGGTACGCATTTTTAAAAACCACAATACGGTACCAACTACATAAAAACTAATATATAGGTAAACGGATTAGAGACTGGGTTTCAATAGACATGTGGTGGAGTTATATGATATTCCAAATAATCCCCTGTCCTCTGCCAAAGATGTAGATAAAGATAGCTGGATCATATTAGAATGGCTACCTAACGGTACTATTTCTTCATTTATTAAATTAGCACGAGGGAAATTACAAAAAGGAAGATATCTGCCAAATCGCCTTCTTTGGAGATTCTTTTTATGCTGTGAGTTATTCATTCAAAAAGTACCTATCAAATACTATTGCACGAGACTAACTAAGTATACAGTAATACGAGGTTGTGTAGCTATGGCCGTAAGTATCTTGCCTCTTAACCTCCCAGTCAGTCCTAATGCATCCTTTTAGTGGCCTGATAACTCCGAGAGAATGCCCTTTTTACAAGATGAAATGCACCTTAGTCATAATGACATCCATGATGAGAATGGTACGTCTATAATAAACTCTCACATAATTCAGACTCGCTAATATGTTCATAGTCCTCCTCGGAATAGAGGTGCCGGATAGCGAGCATGGAATAACACCCATATTAAAGATCATCGATTTCGGCATGGCGCAATACGTAGAAGGAAAAGACAACCAAAACATACAGGACATCGGAGAAGTAAGTGGCTTCTATCCTTCAGAATACCAGGTCTCGGACATAGACTTATACAAAAAACAGATTATGTTGTATCTCATCAGTCTCAACACGGAATTCTTACATCCTAATATTCCCGAAAAAGACTTACCTGAAATCGTATGGGCTGGCAGAAAGATCCGAACCAGAGCTACCCGGATCATCCCATTCAAAAAGGGGGTCGATCCTGCACTACAGACTCTTGTCTGCGCTTGTTTAAACTACAATGATGATCGTCCTTCTTTGAAGGATCTACTACTCCATGCAGAAAATGCAGTAACGCATCCGGCAGCATCTTACAGGAACAAACCAGAGGAACAGGACGATGCCATTTCAAAATTTGTATGTAGAATCCAGACCCCCCACCGTGCTGGTATCATTTCTGCTCACTTAGGAGTAATGATTCCCGAGACCCGCACGAAACGAACCAATCCCTCTCTCAAACAAGGAATTACTGACCTCCGTTGTTATAGTGGAAGGACGTTGTGTTTAATCCACCGTCTAAATAGCAAAACCACATTTTATGCTTAATGACAAGAAACCCATTTTCCAATTTCCCAACAATGAAATCGCATGTATACCTAGTAGTGACGATGAGCCTTAGAGCGTAAGCTTCGAGTAAAAGGAAAAACATATCTTGAAGCATATAGAGAGAGCTTATGACCGGAAATATCATATAGGTGCTAGTTAGTGTGAACCAGATCTTGTACAGTGATAATCGCTTCCTCCTTTTCGCTATGAGAATGCCCGGATGGCTTCAGGACCATTATGAGAAATCGTACGATAGTATTATCCTGTTTCACTCATATAACCCCGTTAGGGCTGATGTTCCCTCTCATCGGGATTAGATCCATTCGATTATTGGGTGTCTAGTCTGAAGGCGGTGACAGACGTCCGTAGGGAATATTCTCCGTATTGTCTTCGTTGAAGAGTTAAAATAGGAAGTAGAATAGGTGTTGGCGAAAGACGAGAAGAGTATATCAATGACCTCTGCTAGCAATTTCAGATTACAGGCCACGGACACGCTGTCTAGGCGGCTAAAGAACACCTCGCCAGGTGTAGCGATCCTGATCCCGCAGGCGAGATTAAGTCGAGTTATACCCTTAACATAATATCCCGTATCCAGTGTAGCACCTGCTTTTAAGAAGTCCTTCAGAACTCTCAAATAAGTAGCTTCGTGAATGCCATCAGCTTTGACCCCGAAGGCAAGATCCAAATACGCTGCAAAAACAGGCCAAGTCTCCGTGTTGCTGTGCCAAAGTATAGCCATTGGGTCAGCACCTTTACGAAGCAGCGTAGAAACGATGTTTTTCTCTAGTAACTGCCACGCCTGGCTTTTCCTCAAGTCTGTCTTCCTACCTGGCTTCTCACAAGCCCACGATGTTATATAATCGACAATAGAGGTCCATGATGTCGATGGTGTCCACGATGTCGATTTACTTGGCGAGTTGTTGCCAGGCCCTAATTCGTTCCGGTCCAGATCTTGGGTTTCTATTATTAGACGCAGTATCTCGATCCCTTGACTTTGCCATGGCCTATCAGAACTAAACTCTCCTGCGGTTCCGCTTGATAAGACTTGAAGTATCAACGACGGACCCAGATATGAAACATATCTCGGATCATGTGGTAGCTTCCATTTTAGAAATCCTACGTGTTGCCCACGTATTAGTTGTTCCCGAAGAAAAGGCTCTCTCGGGTGGAAATTATCAAAGCGTATCTCCCGACAAGACGTCCGATACATCACTGTTCGGTCGAGTTCATCTAGTACCCTGTAGAGTTGGACATTAGATGGCTGTAACTCATCCATCTTTGCTGCATAGTGCAAGGCACTGGTTGCGAAAGACTGTAAATGGCAGCTCTTATACACCCCAAATGTCTCTCGATCAACTTGCTCGTCGAGCGGGTATCTCTTAATTAATCCTACAAAGACCTTGAGGAGACAATTCTGGAGCACAAATCCCGGTGGTTGTTTCTCGATGAGAAACCGAGACATTGCTTTAGTTTTGAAAAAGTCGGTAACGCTTCGGTGTAGGAATGTAACGGTGCCATATTCTTGGTTTACCTCTAGCAACCCTCGAGACCAGCTGTTAAGCCACCAGCCGATCCTACTTTTCAATTTCCTCTCTTCTATCGAACTGTACGGTTCAATGGGAACTTCAAAGATATAATCCTCATTATCATGGCCCTGAGAATGGAAGTCGTACGCCATAGCATGCAATGGCTCACCGACAGCGATCGCCATCTGTAACATTGTGGACATCTTGTTCCAGTAGAATGGTTCGACGGATTCCAGTATGTTCCGGAAGAAGTCGCCAAGCTCCGTAGGAAAACTCTCTAGACGCCGACAGATATCGGAGAAGCTGTCCCAATTGACGAAACTTTCTTGGAGTCGATTGACAACAAGGAATACCCAGAGAAAGACCCCGGAAGCTCGCTTCTCGATCTCACCTATTAACCAGTCACCTTGCGACTCGCTCTCTATCACCAGGGGCCACCTATCATGTCCCGAAAGATTGTGTCGAATGTAGCGTAAGATGTCGTGCCGGGTTAAGTCTTGCATATATAGTTTTCTTTGGTTATTTCCTCCGAACGCATATTCGAAAGCGTTCAAGGGGCGGCTGGATACGCATAACTTGACGCTAGGCAGTTTGGATAGATCTAACAGAACCTTGCATAATGCGTGGAGATCGCCTTCGCATTCGTCGAGGCCATCGATGAAAAAGCAAAATCGCATGCGATTTGGATCCAGAGCCAAAACTTTCCGAAGCACCATATGAAGGTCTGAATCGGTCCACGGTAAGAACCCAGCGTCGCTCTCGGGGCCGCGACTTACCCGTCGATCTCCACAAGCTGGACTCACTAAATCCAAACATTGTTGGAAGACCTCGAATAGTAACGTTCGAAGAAGGCCATTTTGCGATTTCTGCATTTTCGTACCTGCACTCCAGAAGTAGTGGCTTGCAATGGTGAGTCTCTTGGTACCTGACCATTCGGATAGAAGCTCTCGAGTTCTTGGTTCGTCTGCAATAAACTTGATGCAGGTGGACTTTCCTGATCCTGGCTTGCCTGAAACCCAGAAAATGCCGTCATCATTTCTCAACCAACCAGCAATATAGGTGGCCGAAACCGGCGTGTCCTCTCTAGGGTGATAAATCCATCTGAAGGTCTCTTCGTGGGCTTTGGAAATCTTGCTATGCCGTTCGGGTAGGCTACTGAAACCCAGGCTATGTAGTATCTCTTGTTCCTCTGCCACAGAGTTCTGGGAAAGGGTTAATTTCGATATCTGGTTTTCAATCAATTTGATATCATCTTCTGGAGGTACGCGGGACCTATTTTCAGATAGGAGTTGTGCGACATTCTGTGTCAAATTGCTCAGTGTAATTTATTGCACGCGGTCTGAAGTTGTTCTTGGCGCTCTGCTTGAGATTTCTGAGCGTTGCTGCGACGGAATAAGTCTTTATTATCCACGTTCCGGAGTTTATGGGGAGGAATGTACCTCGCAATAGTGCAAATCTGCAGTGTCATCATGTTCTGGGCCTTGTTTAATCGATTTTCCAAAGATTCTATCTCATTTCTCTTCCACATCAACCTCATTGCGGTGCGGAAACTCTGCCACCGCCTTCCGGGGTTGTTCTGCGTTTTGAGTTGGCGTACCATCTCTAAGAGCTTCTTACAGTCAGAATAGCACAGATTAGATAAAGTCTGAAAAGGGATGGTACCCTGTGCTGGTTGAGCCCCCGGTCCGGTGAGATACGTCTTTGCCTTGTTACGACTTAATATAAGCTCTTCATGAAAGTTCTGGAGTTGTTCATAAATAGATTCCATCGAAAGAACGTCTGCCGTTGTCCCGAAAGCCGAGTGATAGATCTCCACACTCGAGTGAATCAAAGAAGAGGAGAATTGAACAAACTGCACCAGACTTCCGGCCAACCCTAAGGCCGCAAGCGGCTCCATCTTGAACTTCTAGTCGTTACTATTTTGAATGTAAACGATAACTACCTGGTAACTGGTATTTCCTTTGGACACGATTTTAGTTGATAGAAAATAATCGAACGGAAGAGGTAATGTCGAAGTTGCCCCCTCATGCCCAAGTCGTAGCCCTGATAGTATATCATGTTGACTGTGGATAAGCCGCATTGGGTGGCTTGCATAGCCGCCATAACATTCCGATAGCACAGCCGTAGGAACTCATTTCACACCGCCTCGATCAGGCATTGATTAGGTAGAGCAAGGCGTTACACACGGGATCTTACACATCCGACGTAGCATTCAACATTTAAAAAATCTGCCATCGGAGTCAAGCGTACCAAATAATGTATTCAAGATAGCTAGACTCTCACATAATTACACGTATCTTCAGCGCTGTTTCAGATCAACGCTTGGACCCATAGCGATATGACTCGCTACCGCGGTTATACGAGCTCAAGCTTAGTTTGAGCGTTGTTTCGGCGGCTAGGATGGTTAGAATAAGTATGAATCGGCATTGAATTAGGTGCAAAACTTGCCTTCGGAGCTTCAACCCAGTCAAAGTGACCGAATCGCTTGGTCATCCAGAGATCGCCAGGATGCGTTGCACCTCCGGGACCACCGAGGAGTGCTTGCGGATATCCGAAATCAAACGGCACCGCATTTTCAATCTCCTTGATTTCTTCCTCTGTAAGCTGGAGGCCCAACGCTTCAATACTAGCTTTCAAGTGTTCGATCTTGCGGCCACCCACGACGGGGACGACGTAGGGCCCCTTTGTCCTAACCCAAGCCAATGCGACACTTGTGATACTGGTGCCTTTCGCAATTGCGATCTTCTCTAGAGTGTCGGCCATGATCGTCTTCTGCGGCTTGTCCATGAACCCGATGTTTCGACCTTCCCTCTTCTCGGTCTCCTGGCGCTCGGCGGCGCGCTGGGCCGAAGTCCGGAAGAAACCCGACCCAAGCACCCCGTAGGGGACAACGCCCATTCCCTGATTGTTACACATAGGGAGAATCTCGCGCTCGATATCTCTCTCGGCGGCGGACCATAAGCCTTGGAAGACCGAAAAGGCAGTCAACCCCTTTTGCCGAGCGTACTCGTTTGCCATTGAAACGATCCACGCTGGTGTGTTCGAGATACCGAGGTACAGCACTTTACCAGAGGTAACAAGGTCATTGAGAGCATGCATGAGCTCCGGAATGCTGGTTGTGAAGTCCCAGGAGTGGACATAGAACTTTTGACCGAATGATATGGTAAGCCTGGTACCTATAGTAGCTCGTAGATTAGCTAGGAGGGGAACTCACCAAATCGATATATGTTGTATTGAGTCTTTTCAAGCTCGAAGTGATGGCGGTAAGCATGCTCTTTTTATTGTTTCCACCAAAATTGGATTGGATCTTGACTTCCGAGTTGCCCAACTGGAATGCGGAAGTGTACTTGGTGGCGAGGACAATCTCATCACGGTTCCCGCGCTCTTTCAGCCACTCACCGAGGATGATCTCGGACTCTCCGTGCTGATAGCCGCTCGCACTACCATCAAAATAGGTTAGCAGAGTATGTTAACATATATGAAGTCTTAGTACATACGTGTCGATGAAATTCCCTCCATTCTCATAGAAAAAATCCAGAAGCTCGAAAGAGGCTTTCTTGTCGCATGCTCCCAGTATCTCCTTGAAATTGACCCCAAATCCCATCGCGCCGAGACATAGGGGGCTGACCTTAATGGCGGCATTAGGGGCTAATTGCCGATGGTAACCCAGCAAGCTCTTCGGCTTCGGTGCGACGGTCATGAGGCTGGTCACGGTCACGGGGCTAGCCATTTTGGAATGGGAAAGTGAAGTTTCAACAATAAAGAATAATTCGATAGCTTAAGAAGTGATTTCTGGAAATGCTGTTACATTCAAGACGAACGCCAGATTCTCGGTGGGCAACTTACTTTTATATCATTATAGATCCTGTAAAAGTCTCAGCTAACCGCTTTCGTTATACGAGTGCTGTGCTGTGTGCGATAACCGAATTTGGTATACGAGACCCGCCTCGGAAATACAACACGCATGTTACATCAGGTCATAAATGCTGCAGCAGCCTGGAGTGCCTCAAAACTATAGGGGTTGCAATAGAATAGTGAGTTTTTTATTCTTTTATGCATGCACGACTACAAACACGCAGACACCTAAGCTACCTGTCCTACGGTTGGATTCCCGATCTCCCAGTTTCCGTCACAGTTCTTATTGAACCCAAAATATTCAGTTATTTTAGAAATGTTCTGATCCCATTCGCTCGGTCTCTCCCGGCTAAGGTGTTCCAAAATAGCCTGGCACATGACTTTCGGTCGGTGGTGTGCCCACCAAGCCCTCTCCGACATAATCTTCCAGCTGCTAGCATAAAAGCTGAGCATAGTAACCATTGCATCGATATCTCCATCTCTGACACTGTCCAGGAAGTTCGGCATGGCCTTGGAAGGCCACATGAGCGTATAAGCCAGCACGGATGACATGATATCGGAGATATCTTGGCCCCGGGTAAGAGCATCAACCGTACGGAAGATTGGGACGAGTCGTTCCGCTGCGTTAACTGTTCCGCGGCCGAGTAAGCAGCCATCTGGTAGCGGCTCACGAGCAGCCCAGGATTGACGGAGGAAGTTCTGTTCAAAGTCATAAGAACAGTCTGCTTTATCTGACCAGTCATAGAACCGCTTTGAGTGGTTTTTCGTGATATGACTCTGGAAAATACCGTCTACCGGCTCCCCTTCGTCTTTCTTGTATACAGACAGGATAATCGTCTTGACACCACCAGCAAACCATAGTAGGCCGTCTGACTCAATATCAGGTGACCTATCATTAGGAACGTTGAAGAAGGGGATTGACCAAGCGTAGTGGAGCAGTATGAAACCACAGGCAATAATCACGTCCGGGTTTTGCTGGGGTAAGCCGAGTTTATTCAAACTCTCCCTAAATCCTGAAAGGGAGCGATCTAAGTGCATGGCCGCCACGCGACTATGCCGGGAGATATGGGGTTGAAGGTAATGTAGGTGCGAAGCACTGACAGTCAGTACGGCACGCATAAGGTATTCATTCTAATGGCGTGTCAGTAGAGACAGGTTACCAATGCATGGGTTTGACCGACCTGAAGAGCAAGGGGTAAAATCTGGTCCCGCCATAGCTGTTCGTCAAAGAGAAGTGTGCCAGACGTGAAGTGCTCGAAATGATGCATCAGGCGCAGGCTCTCGAGGTCCAATGCCGGCACACCGAGCTCGCCAATACTAGGCGATAGGCGCCCACTGGATGCATCGCCCGAGATACGCCTACGAGTCCCCACATTACCAACAGCACCGGAGTTAGAGAGCAAACTCGCTTGATTATGGCCATCTCGGCATACTGCGAGCTCTCGCTCTCCGGTAGATTGGTCGAAGTCGCACCTCAAACCCCGCGTTGAGCATTTGCGGCACGTCGGCCGGCGCTCATCGCACTGTAAGGCGTTACCCTGTTAGTCGATGTGGCACCCACAACAAACGGATATCGGCAGGATTTCCATGCAGGAACCCGACCAGATAAGTACAAAAACGGTAAACGAATTAACGTCGGCGTACCTTGATTTTCCGAGACTTGCAGTTTAGGCATCCGTCGCGTGATTTCGCATGGTACCGTCGTCGTCGGATCGCCCTGCCATGGTTATCTACACCTGGATCGTTGGCTGGCGCGTCTGCCGATAGTGAAAACACTCCGAATCCTGTTGAACTAGACATATTTTCGACACGAATCTATCTTCAACTCGACAATTCCGAAGAAGACTCAAGAAGAGTTCGGTACAGGACGAATTTGAGAGGCACAAACGCCGTCGACTCATCCTTGCTGACGGCTTACCGCCCGGATTCTAGTCGGACTTTAAGGTGGGGCGCCCGGGGTCTCGTATAGCGTTTTAGGAAATCGGGCTGAGATCCACTGTACATGTAATGGCACCCGGGTTTAAGATCTAATCATCCGGTTCCCGGCTGATTCCTGTAGATGATGTAGATACTTAAAGCACAGACCGGCGTTAGCATTTATTGCCGTTATGATTCTGGTCTGAAAGGTCCTACTTCTAAATTGTAGAGTACCCGCTAGGGAACGCGAAGTCTTGCTAGGGTTGAATTCCCCTGAGAGATCTCTGTCATGTGGCTTGAGCCGTACCAAGAATGATCGCCGCATGGGGGCCACATTCCAGCCACAATTGTGGCGCTCTCCCCCCTATTTGAACAAGCGAGCGCTCCAAGGGGCCCTCAATGCACGAAAGCTACTAGGTACTCCAATCGTGTTGCTATTTGCGGGAGTGGCCAGTATTTCCCCTCTTATGAAGTGGAGCTTTCCTAGATAAAAATTTAAGAATCCCCCGTGATGCATCGAATCCCTCGATCCGGCAAGAACGAAAGGTTTCACGTCCTAACTCTATTCAGTAACTACCCGTATTTGGTCCTTCGGCCATTGTAACCATTCTTCATATGAGTCCCCAAGAATATCTGCGACTCCATGATAGAGATGAGTACCCCATCCTTCCATAAACCAGCAATACTGAAGAGTCTGAAGAAGGACAGCATAATGTGCTAGGAGTATGAGAGCTGGCGGATGCTTTTCCTCTAAGCATTCCACATATTCATCTTCCAGCCTGTAGAGCCATACTATAACAACCTCAAACCGCCCTATTATGGTCGGTTTCGGGGTGGCGGCAGTGCCATAAGTCTCCTCGAAGCACCATCGCAGAGAATGAAATGCATGAGTACATATATCCTTTTTCGGACTCGACAGGCCTGAAATCATATCCTCTACCTTTCGTAGAGGTTCCTCCCACGGCACAAAATCAAGGATAAGCTCGTCTAGTTTGGGATCTTTATCGACTGCCGGCGCCGGCGGTGGTGGAAACGGACCCAAAACACCAGAAAAGACTACCTCCAAGCCATACGTCTCTACAATAAGTCGAACCCCTCTCAAGAGATTGAACCAAGATACCTCACAACCATCCGAAACGACGAGAAGGTTTCGCGGCCCGGGTTTTTGGGCAAAGCTAAAGCAGCATGCCAGGCAAGCAGAGATATAGAGGCCGGAGCAATTGTCTCTGCTCATGCTCGGCAGCAACTCCGTGGCCTGGCGTATGCCTGTAGTGGCATGGCGGTCGGCAATCTGCGTGAGTTGTTCCGACCGGTCGGGCTTTATTCTCGCAAGGTGGAGTGCCGACGTCGCGAGCAGCATGTGGAGGACGTAATGATTTATGAATGCTAGGCGGGGAACTTTTTCTTGCCACATTACTCTATCTCCTTGATTGAAAGCTGGATCGCTCATATAATGGTGGAGGAGTTCCAGATCATCGATGCCCCATGGGTAGAATGTCTCGTTAATCGTTTCATTTTGATTCGATGAAACATCATCAGGGCCGTCGCCATCCCGTGCGCGGGACTCTACTAGTTTCGCAATGATAGGCCAATCCTTACGTGGCCTTCCTCGCTTCCGGGGAGCACTACCGTTGCCGTGATTCTCGCTCGGCTCCCTAACCGATAGGTTGGGTGTGATATCACAAGGCAGAAAGTATTTATAGCAACCATCACAGATAGGTTTAGCTTCATTGCACTATAATCGTCAATATGCATTGTATAAATACACCACTAATCCACGAATATAATCTCACCTTGATTCTTCTCTGTTTGCAGTTACTGCAGCCATTCCGCGATTTCTTGTGCGACCTTCTAGTCAGCCGACGCTGACTAAGACTAGGGTCCAGGTATGAGTAGTTCTCCGCCATGGTGAAGAGGAAAGTGATCGGAGTTAAGTCGAGAATCTCATACGATAATTCTTGGGCGCTTCCCGAATGGCCAGTCGAGCGTGGGAAAAAAGAGCGGCCAGTCAAGAGGACGAGATCGACAGCGCTGCACGCACATCAACCCGATCGAGTTTTCGTATGAGATACGAAAAGTATGTTTCGCAATTTTTGACCTAGCTTGCAACGGCGCCGTCTTAATTAAATAACAGATGTGGAGAGGGCCAGTGAGGGTCAGTGGGTCTTTACTAGCATTTGAGTGGCCACCAGAAATATCGTATAAAATACGCAAAAGGGCACATACCGAATTAGGCAACGTCCCACTCAAAGCCTGCATGCCGCAGCCCGTCGGAGGGAACCTAGACTGCATCGATGCCAAGATTGGCCTCATATTTACATCTGAAGTGGTAATGTTGAATCATATTAGAGCAAATTGGTAGTCATATAGTCCTAGACTTGTAATGATTACGTCTTTCTTCTAGCTGTATAATTAGTCACTTCACCCACAACTTGCCCATTAACAATCCCCCAGCGAGTTATCTAATTCCATAAATTTCACGAGAGCTCCTGTTTGCAGTAGAGACCACCATCATACACCTCCTGTCACTATAGACAATTTTTAGCCTCAATTCAAATAATCCCGCGATACGGTCTAAATGGCGCATCCGGGTCACCAGGGAGGTGATTGGGAGAATGGTCTGTGTGACTGCTCATGCGGGACCTGTATGGTGAGCTGCTTCATGCCATGTCTTCGTAAGTATTCCGAAAGTCCTTCTCCAAGCAATACATCTCATATTCCATTCCTAACACATTTCCAGTTATCGGTCGAACCTCCGAACGTCTCCGCGACCCCACGATGTCGAACCCCTCGAGTGTGAACGGCGACTGTTTCATTCATGGCACTCTATATTCCTTCACCGGCCTGTTCTGGATCTACACCATGATGAAGCGGACTGAGATCCGCGAACGATTCGGCATCTCCGGTAGCAGCTTTGGAGACTGCTGTACATCGTTCTGGTGTCATTGTTGTGCGGTGGCCCAGCAGGAAAATGAGGTCAAGTCGCGCCTAGCGAAACCTACTGGACCAATCCAAAGTCAATATCAGCCCCAGCAGCAACAAATGACTATGGCGCCGCAGAATGAACCGCCAGTATATGGCCCACCCCATCAGTCTGGAAATTCGAAGTATTAAGTGCAGGCTAGGAGACCAGGACTATGGTGTACTTAGATGGGTCAGTCTTGTGGTGGATAAACAGGAGTTATCAGGGGGATTCGGAGGCCCCATCGAAGCTTTAATACTTCCCTTCCTATTTCACTGAATCAATCACTGTAAACTACTGTAAGCTAGGGATCCATTAGCCATATACCTTTAATCATACTAATCATGGCCCTAACATGAAGTTGTATCCATCCCTTAGTCGATATATATGCCATGAAGTAACCTGTATCAAAGAAGCTAGACGATGGAGATTGTATAAGGGATAGCAGGGAAAATGTTGGCCATTAAGCTAAAATTATCATATACCAAAAAAAAAATTGGTAGCAAGTGATGTTGTCCCATCCACAATTATGCGGTGTCGATATTCAACATCAAAGTTCGATCAAGGCGCCCAAATGGTAATGGTGTCCACAGGGATCGAACCCCAGACCTTGCGTTTCTTGTAGTAGCACATGGCGTAGATAAGATCGATGTGTTATCACCTACACCACGTCGTGTTCCAAGTTGTCTGTGAAAGACAGACCTGTTGTTAGGGACTATAAGGTCAAATAGGACGCAATTCGTTTTTATTGGCTCTTGAGTACCTGCCTCCTTCCTCAGGGAGGTTGCTCCTTCCAGCCCGTGAGTAAACCGGACGAACTCCGGTAACAATAAGCTTTATCTCGGTTCCGAGCCCCACAAATCTAAGCCATCGCCCCGGTAGCCGGTAATGATCGTTAGCGTCGGCTCTTATTTACCAGCCCTAGGGTGCATAGCCGCGATTCGCTCGCTCCTTTTACGTATCCTATACGGAAATTCAGCTGAAATGGCTACGTCACATTACATTTCGAAATATTGGGCCATTAAGATGAATGAACATCGGGAATTGATAAATATAAATTTCGTATCCAAGTCTATCTCACAAGTTATGTTCCTCAGTACCAATCGCCAGATCCCTCTCGCTAAGATGGCTTCACTATCGCCTGCCCATGCCTGCGTGCCATTGGAATTCGCAACTCCCTCGCTTCTTGGTGTTGATATCCTCTCCGTGGACGCGAGTATCACAACCAATTACGACTTCGACGTTCCGACTGGCTGGAGGTATTCCCAGCCTGCGGTTAGCGTACAGAATGCCACTTTCTGCAATGTTACGGTGACATATACTCACACGGGCCTGAATGACACCATAAATGTTGAGGTGTGGCTGCCTGAACATAATTGGAATGGCAGGCTACAGTCAATAGGGGGTGGCGGATGGGTAGCTGGGCGATTCGCATTGACGTACGGCGGAATGGCCGGCGCTATTCATGAAGGCTATGCCACAGCGACGACCGACGCCGGTCTTGGGAGCGACTTCACTCCGGTAACATGGGGTCTGCTCAGCCCTGGAAATCTGAACATGGTTGCCTTGAACAATTTCGGTCAGGCCTCTTTAGGCGAAGAGGTAAGAGGACCAATCCCTAGACAGTTGGAGCGAAGGCTTCTTGCTGACATTAGCTTCTCGTCGTAGGCCTATATCGCCAAAGAGATGATTGAAAGCTATTATGGGAAGCCCCCGTCCTATTCCTACTGGAACGGCTGTTCAGGAGGTGGTCGACAAGCCGGAATCCTTGCGCAACAGTACCCCACAGCTTACGACGGAATAATCGCGGCAGCACCCGCGCTATACTGGGCCGAGTTAACCGTATCGTCCGTCTGGCCTGCTTTCTATATGGAATATACGAAACAATACCCGACCGAATGCGAATTAGCCCAATTGACGACGCTTGCGATAAGTGCGTGTGACAAGCTCGACGGTGTTGAGGATGGCCTCATTGCAGAACCTGAAGAGTGTCGAAGGATTTTCGATCCATCAGACTATATCGGAACTACCTTTTATTGTCAGGATACTGGGCTGAATGCAACTATCAGTTCCGCGGCTGCGTCGGTCGCCGAAGCAATTTGGGACGGGCCCAAATTCTCCAACGGCGATTTTCTCTGGTACGGCTATGAAATCGGGGCCAACTTGTCAGCGCTTGCCGCAACGACCTGTACCCAGAATGGGACATGTGTTCCTGCTGGGTTGATGGACTTGGAGTTCTATTACCAATATTTCGTCGTCAAGGACCCCTCTGCGAACGTCACAACGCTCACACACCCTCAATTCGACTCCATGTACCGTACATTGAAGAAAGTCTTCAGTTCAACTATGCAGGCTGCTGAGCCAGGAATATTTGACTTCCAAAATTCCGGAGGGAAAATGATTACATATCATGGTCTCGTGAGTACCCCCTTATCGACCCTCTAGATACTTCGTGTTAACGTTTCAAAGGCGGATCCATCTATTACACCTGGCAGCACCCTACATTACTACGAGCAAGTCAACAATACCGTCGGCAACGTGTCCGACTTCTACCGGTACTATCGCGTTCCAGGTCTCGCGCATTGTTGGGGCGGTCCGGGTGGGCAACCCGAGGCCTTGTTCCGCCAACTGAGGTCATGGGTTGAGGAGGGCATCGCCCCCGACGCCAGCCCAGTTAAGATCCAGTTGGCTACGAATAATACTAAGGATGAGATTATATGTCCCTTTCCTAAGAGGGCGGTTTTCCGACAGAATTGTGCCAATTCTTCTGTATTGGAATGCTGGTCGTGTCTGTTGAAGTAAGCAATCTTGCTTTTGCAAGCCCCTCTGAAGCGTCCCTGTTGTTGGATAGTCCCATATGTGCTATCGAGGGGGCAGACGCATCAACGGACACATGAAAAGGTGTTTAATCCACAGAAGAGGCGGGTTATATTGGTGGTTCATGCATTATGGGGTGTGATCTGAAAATAGTGTAGAAATTGATGTATTGGGAAGGACTGAACATATAAGTAAGGGGTAGTCTCCTATTAGCAAAGCTAGTTAAGTCTTAGAGTACATAGGTAGCATTTCACACAGCCCAAATAGGAAGATTGCGTGCAGATAATTCGTTATAAGGCTGGTACCAAAAAGCGATCATAACTGGTTCATTCTAGCAGAGAAAATGTGCAACTTAGCATTCCCGGCGCATCCCATAGAAGTACGACATAACCTTCCTGGCGCGTAGACCACAGCCTAAACTTTCACTTGATTTTCTCCGGGTTTCCTTCCCCAGGCTCTTACGAAGACATAATGCATCTTCCGATCTCTATCGGAAAAGTCAGCTTTGAACTCGCTGTAAAGCGCATCTACATCCGATTGCGTTTTCATTCCATCTACTGCCCCGGAACCCATAACTCCGTTTAACATCTGCAGTACAAACGCGCTTGTATGTTGGTGTGTTCTCTCGATCCAATCAGTAGCCTTCCCGGTATAGAGTGGTGACGAGCCTGTGTACGCGCGATCGTCGCACTCGATGCACCCGGCCTCCCTGATGAATGCCACTAGGCCGAGCGGAATATCAGGGTCTGCACCTACGGCCCGCTGGAAGCGGTAATAGAGATCCTGGATTTTAAACCACGCCGGGCTGGGTGGCTCGGTGGATGCTAGATTGATCGTGGTCTCGCTCCACACGATCCAGCCGCCGGGCCGGAGCAGCGTCATCAGGTTCTTCACAAGCTCCGGCCCCTGGCCGGCTTTGAGGGCAAAGGTGATCAGTCGGGCATGGACGACATCAAACCGGCCGAGCAGATCCTCCGGGAATGGCCGGTACATATCCGCCTCTCTCAGTGTGATGTTGCTGCTTAGTAGCGAGGGCGGCGGGAATTTGGTCGGGTCGTAGTCTATGCCGACCAGCTCGGCGTCAGGGGGAAGAAGTTTTGCTGTTGCGCGAAGCCAGGCGGCTGAGCCGGTCGCAATGTCGACAACCTTAGGAGATTTGGACGGGGGTAAGGCTACGAGCTCGGCCTGGATATGAGACGGGAGCAGCTCGTTGCGCATCACGTCGTTGCAAATATCGTGCTGTGCATCCAGACGCTTGCTTTCCGACTCTGATGAAGAGCCATCATTGAGTATATAAATAGAATCATCTTTGGCAGACATGCCGAATTGTTCATGGAAAGAAAAGATATAAGCTGGCTGTTGCTTTTAGTAGCTGGTAGGTTTAACCCGACCTTTTTATCTACAAGACGCCGCTGGGGACGTTGGCCTCTAAATCTTACCCCTTACTTCACATGTAGCCCCAACGCGCATTGGCCGGAGCAGTAGTAATTCAACTATTTGAACGTATACAGCATACCCCGTAGGTTATCTACCTAAGTAAAGAAAGAAGGAGACGACAAAGAGATGCTGTGCGTCACTCAAAATAGACACGCTAAGCTAGCTTTAGTGTCGGCTCTTTGAAAGCAGGTATGGCTGGCGACCACGAAGGGGGGCCGTGGACGTGCTAGTCCGCGCAAGTAAAACATAATAAGTTCAAAATATTCCGATTTAAGTGACCGTAATGATAGTAAGCTTTACATAGGGTTGCAATGGTTAATTCTTCTCCCAGGGTTTAACAGTCTTTCCCTCCTCATAGTTGCCGCCGGGTGGTCTCCACATGAGGAACCAGGTCGAGTGCCCGGCCTTCTTCTCCGTCGCTTTCCAAGCATCGTCAGGGTTGTCCATTCGTGGTATGATGACATTCTTCTCCACCTCAATGAACCCATTGGAATCGTAGAGGGGTTTGCCTACAGGAGTTGAGTCCAAGAACAATTCCACCCCCATCTCGTCCGCCTTAGCCATTCCCCAATCCATGAACTTCTGGCCGATTCCCCTGCGTCGATAATCGGGGTGTGTGAAGAGGATGAAAAGATCTGGAAATCAGAATCAGCTCCCTGCCACTCGTGTCGTCGCATGTCTTACTTACAGACTTGTGGCCGCTGGCCTACTCGAGCTCTCGGGGCTGATTGGAGCTCAAGAACCTGTTCGGCGAACCGACGCGACCCGTCATCAGGAAACCACGTAACTTCCATCTCATGCCCATGAGCAAATGGATTCTCCTTGCAAATATTCCAGAGCGCACCACCGACAATGTGACCCGTGTCCGTATCGACCATCTTCTGCCAGTAGCTCGTAGGATCTTCTATGTGCCAAGAATGTAGACGAGTGGCGCCCTCGGCTATGGCACCCTCACGGGCATCATGCGTATCTCTATGGATGGGGAAATAGGCGTGAAAGAATGGCTGGGGCGGATTCTCATGGGAGTCAAACATGCACCTAGCAATTGCAGGGAAGTCAATCGCTGGATCTACCTCATGGATTTCGAAGCCCATTGTAGTAGTTTGATGGTTATTACACTCTTGTTATTTTTGTCAAAAGTGCAATAACCGTGGAGCGAGACGTGGAGCTATGCACCAGATCTTATGTGTTGAAAGTGTTGGAAGAGATTCGGCAAGCATGCCGCTCTAAAAAGGGCCCCTCCATTATGCCAGTCAAAGGGGTAGGTTGCGGTGTTGGAGTGTGTTGGTCGCTGTGGTGTCACGTACGTGCCTATCCATCAGCCAACAATTCACTGCCTCCTCATTTTTATTCGCGAAGAATCCCCTGCAATCGACGTTGTTAGGAATCTACTCATAAGCAAAGCTATACGTTGGCTCGAAGATGAAGTCCCGCGGGCTTCCTCAAGATGTATAGGGCCCTGCGCCGATAGATGGTTGGTTAACACCGTCATCTTTCTCCTTTCCAGCAGCTTTCTTGCGTCGTGACATTTTAGCATACCAATGCATTACGAACGAAAACCTGAGGGACACTAACAGCCAAAGTCAACGTCAGATACAACTCATCACATGGTTCCTATTCGTGTAGACATCAGTTGTATGCAATGCCATCCATGGATCCTTCTGGTCGCGCTTCTTGCTTCGTATGATGGGACATTCAAGCAACTAGGACCACTAGAACATCACATTAATACGTGGATTTCCTTATGTCAATTTATTTACTATCATTATGCAGAGCCTACCTTGCGCTATGTGCATAAGTGGCCTTATTATCTTCTATGTAAAGCAACGAGATGATGGTCTCATCTATCCTATGTATATGAAAACGCCGTTTAAAGCATCCTATTCCCAGCCGGTGATCCGAACACCAGCAAGGGGCGACCCTCTCCCGAAATCTCAATAGATCTAGAATGCGCCATGAGCTGAGTGATATGTCTAATATGCTGCCAGATTTTCCCACATCTTTTAAGTATTCCCCTTAAACTTTGGTAAACTTAAAACCGACCTGCAAGAATCTCGATCCGATGAACCACAGCATAGACGTAGTCATCACAACACCGCAGAAGATCTGCAGGCCTAAGAAGCTACCACCCTGGGAGCTCACGATGGCGCCGCCGATTGGCGAACCGGTAAGGGCACCGAGTGCAGATGTGAAGAATGCGATTCCCGAGCGCGTGCCAATCTCACGGATGTCGCTGATCTGGGCGACGACGGCAGGGAGTAGCGAGATGAAGCCGCCGGATGCGAATCCAAATACAGCGCCGTAGACGACTGTCGTAGCTGTTGACTTGCCCGGTACCCACAGTGCTAGTGTGATTATGCCGGATAGTCCCGAGATGAAGATCATGATGTTGAAACGTCCGAATCGGTCGCCGAGGAAGCCGGGAAGGATACGGCCGGGAATGCTATAGAAATTGCCGTTAGTTTATCATGCGCCTAGCTCAATGAGCAATCGTGAGTAACTTACCTCACAGCGTTGATGATAGGTAGCAGGTACGGGATGATAGCCGGGGAAATGCCCTGCTGGCGGGCCTGGAGCTCGATGTAGTTGAAAGGAAGGAACATTCCCCAGAAGAAAAAGAAGCCGGCGAGGATGATACAGACGAAAGCGGGTTCGTGGAGAGGGCGCACATAATCGGAGATGTTGAGAGGCTTCTTGCGGGGCGGAAGACGCGACTTGATAGTGGCACAAGCAAATCCACACAGGGCGAGGAACATAAAACCGATCGTACGGATGGTCCAGGCGAAACCGATTTGCGGGATGAGGTGCTCCATCATAATGGGCAGGACAACGCCGCCCAGCGAAGAACCTGAGACCATAATGCCTAATGCGGCCGCGCGCTTCTTGAAGAACCAACCCATAACGGAGTTCATCGCCGAGTTGAACACTGCGCTCATGCCCACCGCGCTAACGATGCTCTGCGATAGGAGAATCTGGTAGTACTGCGTCGAGAGCGAGAGCATCATCAGGCCGAAGATATACACCAGCGTGCCTATGATCAAGAGATATCTGGGGCCGTAACTATCGTACAATCGACCCATCTATGCGGATTCATATCACGTGTTAGTTGGTATTTCCTCGAATTTTCGGTTGCAAAACCGCGATCATACGGGGAGAAATAGAGGGGAAGGAGCTACTTACGACCGCGTTCAGACCCGACATCATAAAGACTTGGATTGAAGTGATCCAACTGACGGTGGAAGCACTGTAGTTCGCCAACGGCCCATCCACATAGTAACTCACGAAGACACCAACACAATTAACAAGACCGAAAGTACTGAACAGGGCGCAGAAGCCACCAGCGACGACAAGCCAAGCTTCGAGGCCACCATCAGGGAAGTCGGCCGGGCTGAATCCGGGCGGTGCTCCAGGAGGAGCTTGATGCGGTGGTGCCACGCCACCTTTCTCCATATCGGCCTCTACGACATTCTCGGGGTCCGGGAATATGTTAGCGTTGGTAGACGGAGTCTGCGAAGGGATGCGCTCGAGGGAATGCCGCGCCGAATCATACGGAGTGGGATCGGCGGAGTCCTTGTGGTGTTCAAAAGTTGCGCCCTCCATTGTCGAAGCTTCGGACTCGTAACCTGGGTTTCGATTGTGGAGGTTGTTGTTCGATGATGGAACTGATATTTCTTTGTCTTCGGGTCGATAGCCAGGTGACTGCATCTTGGCGACTGCGTACCAACCAACCGGGTGGAAAAAAAGAAGGAAAAAGAAAACTTCTTCGTTTGTTCTCAGAGTATGTATGCAAGGAGCCGCGAAGGAATATTCTACGGTCAGCCTAGAAGCTAGGATCTTATAGAATATGAGCCGGGGAATATTTTCTAGTATATACTGTATAGCAGCTAGAGATATGTTTGCATGTGCGCACTAGGCTCCCCAAACTCTTATATGAATGGTGCTGGGTCGTGCTAGTTAGGCCCGAGATCTTCGGGGACCGTGTTAGGTCTCGGTGTTAGTGGACGGTCAAGGCGCGCTCACACGCCTTCAAGGATCTCGCGCCCGAAACCACTAGTCATATCTACTGTATTATATTATAAACCGAATTTTAGGTGAGTCCCCGACGGGCGCGGAGAATTTGCATAGCTGAAAACGGAAAGACCGTTATTGGTGAAAACCCACCACTATATGATCTAGTATAAGCGGTTATCAATATAAGCACATACGATTTTAAGTAATCGTAATGGTCGTAGTCATCATTAGGCAAGATGCTGCGTGTGATCCCGGTTCTCTAAATTACACAACAGAAAAAGGGGCGATCCTGAATGATGAGGAGGCTGCCGTATTGTCCACACCGAATTGTTGCGCTACACCCATCCACGACAGCGGTTTAAAATCCGGATTCTTTCCGGATTCACACAGCATATGAATACGCAGGTACCGCTAATCCTATAATTATCAGGTTACATATGCATAGGCATGTGTTAGATAGCTGGCAGTTGCTTTAACAATGAATGTTAACATTGCTAACGTTTATGCTTGAACAAGAACTCTCTAGTTACTAAATGGTAACACAACAGCTATTAAACGGTTCGGCTCGAGACGAAAGCGCGAAGACCGAATTATTACAAAGCGCTATCCATTGACGTGACATGTGGCGTCTGCACAAGGGTCCTAACGAAAGACATTAGCATAAGAATAGCGCAATCCATATAGCCAATGGGAGCGACTTAGGGCGACGAAATTGGTGCTACTTTCACCGATTCAGCTGGCTTCAAGTTAAAGAGCATGGGCTAAGAATTTCTGGAACACGGTAGCGGAATAGCGCCAAATTTTGATCTTATCTGCCATCAGATCTTGCTGGAAATCAACATGCTCGGAGATATAAGAGGGGCCAGCTCGGAATTACAGATTTCCAAGGTTGATGATAATATTTTAGCTGCATCACACCCGCTGCGGTTCCACTCTCTCGGTGCTCGCTCCCATGCTTGATGTTACCATTCTGCAATGCTGAACCGGGATTTAGGATGTCTTCGATTTGTACGAAACATGATGGAATGTCTCATTAATCATCATGGCATTATTCCTACCATACTAATGTTTTTATACTGTTTGGGGATTTGTGGAAAATTCAAAGGAAAGTATCAGTAACGTTACTAATAGAGTCCGCTCCGCCTATGTATTCCTTCGTCAGAGACATGATATCTTTACGGGGCAGGCAGGAAAAGATCATGGAATATTACGTACACATGCAAACATTCAACAATCGGCCGATTCTAGCTAATACGGCCCCGATACCCCGAAGCCACGCGAATTTCCCGAATTATGTAAGATAGCATATGCCTGCGCTTCGGTGTGTCATGGACGATCAAAATGTGGAGATGACTAAGTGGTTCTTGACTGATATTTAGGTATTCCAACATTAGGAATTAAGAACATATTATACATGTGCTCTTCTACTAGGGAGGATAGAGGAGTAGGCCCCTTATGGCTCTTATGATTAATGTTCTATGTGTCACTTGTATAATACAGCGAAGTGGTCGAGTTTCTCGTACCAATGGTCTGACGGGTCTTACATGTAGTTCATTTCTCGAAATCTTTAAGGTTCTTAGTATCAGCAAATGAGACCTTCCCATCTGCCCCGATACTGGCAACGTTTATTTTGACGGCTGCTGCATCTTCCGTCTTTGGTGTGGTGTCAGATTTCGGCTTTGTGACTAATTCAACGGTTGCGGGAACCACTCCCGCAGGAGCATCAGCCAACTCATTGACATCCGCACCTGTCAAGACGTCGCTTATCCGAGTGCCTCTACTCGACATAAGTATCGTCATTGGTCCACGGAATTGCAAGAATAGTCTATCACCCCATATCGAACGTCTCGCTGCTGTACGGAGGTTGAACAGGAGTTGCGCTAGGAATTTGTAGGTTTGTGTACTGCGCATATTTCGTAGGAACTCATTCTCGCCTAGCCATGATGTGATCGAAGGTACTTGGAATCTGATCCCGGAGCTCTTGAATCTGAAGGGCAAGGGAGGCTGCTTCGTCATCGTATAGGCTACTACGTTCGCCGGGTGTGCGACGAACTCTTCGCCCTCAGTCAAAGTAAGCTGGTATATGTGGCCAGGTGCGGACAATGCAGCGATTCCCCGACCGGTCAATTCGGAAGATCCCCAGTGTGCGACCGGAAGTCGATGTTGGATACGAGGTGTTACCGTCAGCGTGTGCCCAGTCCACGCCAAGAGCGCCGTCCTCTGCGCAACCATCCAATCCGTTCTGCCATCTAAGTGTAATACCGAAAATGTGGTCGTCGGCGACTTGGTTGATATTAATGCTGTGAGTGGTGTTGTCGAGGTGATACGCTGGTAGAGAAATGGAACGCCGGTAACGGCTCGGGTGAAAGGAGAGAGTAGAGAGAGCGTTGATTGCGCCTGGACACGTTAGACTCGACCTCGTATGAGGGTAGATAGTGTACCACTCACGTTTTGTGCCTTGCCAGACACTGCGACTAGTGTCCCACGGCGCGTATATAATCTCTGGGAGGCCGACAGAGACACTGAGAGGAGGGAATATGGCGTCCCTAAGACTTCGAACCGGGCATCTAGAGCATCAAATAAGTACTCAAATCAATTATTCCAGCTTAAGAAGCTAAAGGTATACCTGCGACGTCCTTAGATGCATCGATGGATGTGCCGAAGGCATCTCCCGCAAGGCGAGGCGATTCCGTCGTAGGGGCCGAGCTGATTTGGATAGCTCTACATTGATGACAAACGTAGCTTGTCCGAGACACCAATTGATCAACACGACCTCTCCTAACCAAAAGGGAGGTGCCGCGCATCGTGGCGGTCTTGGTAGAAAGAGGGTTGGGTGTAGCCGTTGACGGGAAGCGTTGCTTATGACGAACGAGCAAAAAATAACCGGCTCTAATTGCACAAGGGCTCGAGCTTCGTATCCCAGCTCTTCGGGCGGCTAATTACATAAGCAACAGCAGCAATTAACTCTAACGAAGTGGGGATGCATTTTATGGGTCTTGACGGAGCATCAATAACTGATACCTCCTTTAACAACTCTGGCATCATGAAGCTATTCCTAACTGTACCCAAATAGCTTTCAATAAATTTTCAAGATTATGAGCTTACATTGAATGGCTTATATGAAATACTTCTGATGAAATTGATCTCATTCAACCTTGATCTGGGACTATGAAGGCTTACTACCCCCTCACCTACGAGTTGTAGTACCACACAGCGATGAAGAGCACATTCAACCCCCATACCATCCATTCACCTAACGTCTCTCTAGGAGCTATGCACTATAGAAATCTGCTACGCAGTAATCGAACAAGTATTGAATAATCCCGATAAATGCTTCCTTTCCCTTCCCCTCCCTTTCCTTTCCTTCCTACCGCTGAAACGCCTAGCCAATGCAATATTTGGTTCTATCCAAGCCTGGACGACCAAGTGACCCGCCAGCCGATGTATGCTATGCACGCAGCCATGCAGCCAAAGGTGAGAGCTCGTAATAAGAAAACCCGAACTTATGCAACCTTAACAGACACGCCCCGAGGTAAGCAAGCCCTCATACGCGCGATCCACCGTGCGCCCTCCCATTCCAGGGACCGCTCTAAGTTGCGCCACCGAGTCGATGCACCCGCCGCCCTCCGCCGCCATGAGGTCCAGGTACTCCACCAGGTCCCGAGCCTTCTTGGGGCCGAAGCCCTGCAGACTCATGATCAGGGCCACGTCCCGGGAGTTCACGATCTCCAGCAAGTTCTGCGACGCAGGGCCTTCTTCTACCACGGCAACATCCCCCACAGCTACTTTCGTAGCCTTGGATTTCTTGCTCTTCTTCCGGCCCTTCCCCATGAAACTCTCATCGTCATCATCCGCCTCCGCGCCATTATAGTCGTCGTCGTCGCGAAGCACACGGCTAGCCTTCTTAGGCTTTTTCTCAACCCGACGTTCACTAGCCTCGTCCGCCATTTCACCGGCAGACCCACCACGCTTCGCGTCCAGCTTCGCCTTCAGCTTCTCGATCTTCCCGAGAAGCTTGGCTTGACCTGGGAAATACGGCAGCGCCATCTCGTACATCTTGAGGGCGCTGGCGTCCTCGCCCCGCTCCTTGTGCTGTCGCGCCATGAGCAGGAAGCGTAGGCCCTCGGAGTGGGAGTCATCGTGGCGGCCGTCTTCGATTCGCTTCTCGAGAGCCTCGAGGCGTTTCTGTACGGCTTCGTTGATCTCGGGCGGCGGTGGGGCCGCCTGGGTTCGAGAGGCGAGGATTTCACTGACTTTCTTTTCGACCATGGCTTCGATCTGGTCCGCTGATATGGATGGTAGAGTAGGTTGGGATGGCTTAAGGGCCCGCGACACGGCCGTCGGACGAGGAAGTTCGGGGCGAGTTATCTTAGTTGGTCGACTACCACAATCTGAATCGGATGGGCGCTTGTGGGAAGGCGATGTTCGCTTCATCGTAGTGTTAGCGAGTGGCCGCGAAGTGGGTTGCGGCTTTAGACGGTCGGTGTAGACGCTGAATGCCTTCACAGGCCGATCTAAAGGCTTGTCTGCGGCCTTGGTGGCCGCTACAGCACCAGAGTGGATGTTATGCGCATTCGCGAGGGGCCTTAGAGGCTGGCGACTTATACCAGAGCTAGAGTTAGAGTTAGTACGTGGGGGTTGTTTGAAGACAACTTCGTTCTCGATCTCGCGGACTTCGATACGCTTAGCCCTTGAGCTAACATTCAAGCTGCTGAGGGTATCCAGATGGTAGCTACGCATGGGTGCAAGATTTAGGATCATGATGGTGATGCCATTGTTCTGGCCAAGTGAGAGGATACGCGTCATCTTGGACTCTCGAAATGGTATTCGACGATCTCCCCTCGAGATAGCATCGATACATTGGCTTAGTACGAACAAGCTCTTGTTGATGGCGGCAGACTCGATCAAGCGTTCCTTGCCATTGTCTGTTCTTCGGTTATCCTCCGATCCAGCCAAATCAATGGCTGATGCTGTGCTTTCTCGGACCATATCACCTGTAGTCTGAGTAAGCTTGACACGCAGGATAGCATGGCTTCTACTGCTGTGGGCATTCAGCTTGGTGGCCGCTGTAATACGATTATTGTTGGCCTCGATGTATAGCCTCTCGAAGTCCTTCAAGTCTTGGCAAGGTCTCTCAGATAAACCAGCAACAACTGTCTTGCCATTAGCCTCCGCCCGTAGAGGCAGGCCTGATGGTGTCCGTTTCTCAGGGGATTCGAGCAGATCGAAGACCTTGTCGTTGTAGATTTCGTAGTATGAAAGAGCGACCGCCACAGTAGTCTCACCATCAGAATCCTTGGTGATCTTCTTAGCCCTACGAAACACACCGCTCAGTAGTCTAGGAATAACTCCTCGCTCGGCCAACTTCAGTCCACCACGCATCGTATGGGTTTTGCCAGTTCCGGTGACGCCATAAGCAAATATCGTAACGTCGAGGCCCTGGAAAAGAGACTTGAGGTGAGGAGCAACTATCAAAATGTATGTTAATATCTACCACCGTTTTTGAACGATATAACTAGGCAGAGTAAAGGGTTAAAACAGCGGTGTACCTTCTGCCGTGAATAGTTCCTCTTGGGTCGTCGATTGATCATACACACTGTTGAAAGTGAAAGAGAACTCCTCAGACTCGTTCTTCGGGTTAGGTATTTTGACGACATTGCTGCTAGTCCTATTTTCATCGTTGCTGGCCGCGTGTACGATCACGTCCTTGTCTAATTCTTTTTCTAGGAGCGGACGTATCCGCGCGACCACTCGAACAGACATGACTTGTCTCCCAAGGGAACGGACCTGAAGGGTAATATGAGGCTAAGACGGGAGACGGAGGACGGCAACAAGCAATAAAACTGAATGATGCAATAAAAATTTGGTGAATTGGTGTAGCTTGCTCAATAACGCTTGTGTTATTATGAAGCGGCCAGCTTTGTTTAGAAGATGGCTTAAGCTTCAGCCATTGAGCAATGGGAAAGCTTGTCCTGATATTCGGTGTGGGCCTAGTGGGGAACGCCGTTGTAAGGGAGCAACCAGCGTGTGTCGCGCTAAGAACCCCTAAGAATTTAGGTGCATTATTTCAATCCTACCAGCACTCGGTGTACTGTAATCGATATCTCACTTTTTAAATATTTGAATTCCTCATAATCTGAGAATCCAATGATCTTTCCCTTCTTCCCCTTCGTACTCGAATCTGACGGGTTGAGGAATTTCCTATTCATCAATATATTTAGGAAATTCATGAGATTCGTGAGATTTACCAACCTCGTAAGACCCTTCAAATTTCTACAATAGTCCCATTCAATTCCAATTACACGTCCTATCGACCCCCGCAACGTTCAGGTACGGCATGTTCTATCCAAAGCAGCTTCCGAGTTCACTTCCCTTCCTCGCCACTGATTAACAATTATTGAATTCCATTGCACCTGCAGGGCGAAATTCAGGGAGTCCTACCCAAAACTGAAATAATCTTGGATATGCTTCCTGCAATTCAACCTTGAAGTCTGGTATCGTCACTTCAGTAGGTATCGCGGGGCTTAACTTTTACGGAGCTAAGCCCCGGGCGGTGGCCCACACTAGAAGGCGGCAACCACTATGTCCCCTTTCACATTCGTCACTGCCAACGTGAGCTACTCTACTCACTTAATAGCAATCACCGAAGATTACCACAGGTAACAAGCATATTCATGGTAGTCATTCCAATAGTCACTTGGCAAGTACTACTGATTGAATTCCTCAATCCAATTAGTAAGTGAAAACGAGGAATACTAGATACCGACTTCCTCATAGTAGAAGCCGACCCGCTCATACTGGATGCCGAATTCATGATACTGGCCGCCGACTTCCTAATACTCGATAACGACTTTTTAATACCAGATGCCGGCATCCTAATACTAGTTGCCGAATTTGCCATACTAGAAGCCGATTTCCTGATACTAAGTACCGAATTTCTAATACTAGATACCGAAATTAGGTACAAGGTATAAGGTTAGTTACATCATCGACGTCTACCTCCTATACATAGAGCGGTTTCAATTATTCAATCCAAAGACTGTACTCATTCCCGCCGGTATATGTGCATCCTAGGATCCGATAGAAGAGGGAAGCGACGAGAGGTATAAGGATAAAAAGACAGCAAGAACAAGAAACACCGAAACTTATATTCACCTTAGGCCGGTATAAGTGGGTCGACGGACGGAGCTGAGGACCCACACCGTTAAAAGTCTAAATTCACCGGCCCAATAGTCCCGTAGTGCTACCGGCGAACCTTGTACCTGAGGTGCAAACTAGTGATCGTCAACTCAACTCAACTATCCCAACAACATAAATTGTAACGGCAGCATCTATACCACCCAAAAATAGTCGTTGATATTTCACCTATAAGGTGTGAGCAACGAGGCCTATTAGATTTGTAAGTACCACCGATTCACCGTTGTACTTGATTTTTTTCATCGGCTTCTACTTCTCGTTTTCCCCTTCGCCCAAGACGTCCCAAATATCAACAACATCTACATACTATCTCTCGTTTTCCCCTTTGCCTTGAACATCGTGAACGTTGGCAATTTCGTCTTATCTGTGATCGCTTTCATTCTCTTCATTCTCGGCATCCTAGTGATCATCAATATTCAATTCGTCAATTCAATCGATCACGATATCACAAAATTCAAGCATTTATCCTTGTATCCATCCTATCGCATATCTCTCGTCGTTCCTGCCTTCCAGTTATACTCACATATTCACTGTAGCAAACTCCACTGTTTAGGTAGTCACGCACCTTCACAGTGCAGCAGTGCACACTTACTTCTAAATCTAAGGAGTTAACAATTTTTCTACAACTAGGAATCGCGGGCCCTCCCTAGACCCTACAAACTTACACTCCATCAAATAATCACGGCCGTCTCCAAAACAACAACAGTTATCATCCAATCTACTACTACTCGTCGGAATGTCTTACGCACGCGACCGCGACCGCGATCGCAACCCCATGGGTGGGTTTATGCCTGATACCGAGCAGCTCTTCGGTGTAAGTATATAATCTTTCTTATGTTCTTGGATATTTATAACATAGTCTTCGCCGACAAACATAGTCCCTTGTTTCTTCACTTGCCCCCCCTATCTAGGGAAAGAATTAGCGCACTAATATGCGATCGCAGTTTTCGAGGCCTACTAGCCCCGCCAGCCCCGACCGCCGTGGTGCCGCTGCGCCATTCGACTATGAAGGACGCGACCTTAATGTGGTTATGCGTCGGCATTTGGAGAATGACATCATGGGATTTCAGCACGACTTGGAGTGCTGGCAGGTGCTGCTTGAGACGCCTGGTAAACTCACCGCCGAAGAGTCGCGCACTTATACCGCTCGTTTCTTTGACATGGGCCACAATATCCGTCGCTGCGAGCATGAGATCGAGATATTAGACGTCAAGCTAGCCCGCACCGCACCACCCCCCGCCCCCGCCCCCGCCCCCCGGGCTCCCCAGAGCAAATCCTCGGCTACCCCCGCTGCTTTCGCCCGAGGCCCCGACAATAGTAGCACTCCGAACACGACCCCCGCTGCCCCTCGAGGCACTAAGCGTCGGCATCATGTCATCGACAGTGATGATAGTGATAACGACGACAGCCATGGACCCCCGGGTATCAATACTATTCAACGTCTTGGCTATTGGAAGTGTCGCCTATGCACCGCCGAGAAGTTCCTCGATGCGGGCTCGGGCCGTGTTCCTACCGCCCCCTGCAAGGGTCCTCTGCGAGACCTATCTAAAGTGGTTAACCACTTTTTAGAGATGCATACTGAACACGACCCCTATGAGCGCTGCGAAGAGCTCGGTGCTGCCCTAGACCAGAACCGTGAGTATACCACTAGCATGATGTATACTCTTTCTATAGGCCTTTTAACTAACATCTTATTACAGGCGGTCCGTTCGAGTATTGGCTTACCCGCACCAAGAACGTCGATCTAGAGGGACCCGATTATATCGACGACCTCATCACCGATCTTCAGAGCGGCGAACTTCCTAACGTCTTCCGCCAGGTTACCCGCTCCGGTAGTAAATTCCCCAAAGACCATGGCAGGAACTAATACCGGTATGTTGGGGCGACGTGGACTATATGGATGATTTCTGCATTCGAATTTGTCGGCGATCGCCGACACATCATTTCAGGTGCCATTTTGCTATGCATTTATGCATTTCTCGTCGGTATGGCGTTCGGCGGCTTCTATAAAAGGAATCTTCAACGAAAATCTCACGACGCAGACTTCGACGTGGAGTATTCGATCAGACTTCTGCGATTTCATTCACGATGACGATCGCCATGACGTTCACGATAACGCTCACGATGGCGGTTACGATAACGTCCACGATTACATCTACGATTGCATTTGCGGTGGCGTTCACGATTTCTTTCATGTTTGCTTTCACCATGATTTTCGATTACAGTTCTGCATTGGCATTCACAGTCACGTCCACGATAATGCCTACGATGAACATGATGAGGACGTTCATGATAACGCCCACGACAGCATTCACGATGGCATTTGAGACGGCGTTCATAGTGGCATTCAATCATAGGGAGTTCCACGGTTGCATTGACGATTGGGTTCACGATGACGTCCACGATAACGTCTAGGATGGCATTCACGGTCGAATTCATGGTTGCATTCATAGTTATTTAGTACTCGATGAATTTCTTTCCTTTCTCTTCTTATGATTTCGTTTACTTAGAAGATTTGAATTGTGACATCTTCCTTAAACTTGATTTATTATCTCATTTTTTCATTTAGTCGAATGTCATGATAAAATGACCACGCTCGTTGAGCAGCTCGGTATCATTAAGTAAATATACAAAACATACAGGTATTCAATAATCACAACAATTTGGTTTCTAAGATTATCCAATTTCCGTAAATGAAGAAATGGACGAAAGACAAGTAAAGGGGGACCAGAATCGGAGAGAAGGCTAGAAATATCAACCTTAAAGTAGCGTTATATAGAAGAATCCCAAGAGATCTAGACCCATGTTAGTAAGATAAAAGACAGCTCGCAGCCTGCGACATTGAAGAAAATGAGACCTATCTTTGTAACCTTGAGACTTATTCTACGATCAGGCAGCTATTTCTAAGGCTATCTAGGAATAGGACAGAATTGACTCGACAGGAGCCTTTAACATGGCAACCTAAGAACAACAAAAATTACTAAGATTACCAAGGATTCCAGGGATAACAGTCATTCACAAGTGTTTTGTCTTTTCCCTTTCAAGAGAAGGAAGTCCTTGCATTTACGTGCATCACCTTATTACTTTTCAGTAGCAGGTCAGCCTGTTGATCGACAACATATATAAAGTCCTTATCGTCCCAACTTTTCAGGATAACCAGCACATGACAACTATCTTGCAAGCAAATATCTTCTCAGCTACTTACAGAACTATCCACACCTTGGAAATCTTCTGGCAAGGTAATTAATTCCGCGGTCTCATCCCAGTACACAATAAACCAGAAGTTTGGAGCTCAATTTGATCCTACTATTGATCTCGTCGTAACACCAAGTTATTTCACCACGATGAATATTCCGATACAAGACAGGACCGTGCGTGGACCCAACGTCCGTCCTCCGCCTCGCCTAGACACGGTGCCACGACCCGGACAGACCTATATCATTAGAGATCCCAACTCCCGTCGACAGATCACGCTTATAGGAGGAAAGCTGCGCCTAGAACACCATTTAGGAGATCAAGGGGGTTACCACTGGGAGTGCATTGAGACAAATGGATGGCTTGGATTTCGTAATCCTATCGATCACTTACATATTGGATGTGAATACTCACACAACGGTATGAACTATGGAGGAGGCGAGTTCGGCCATCCCGTCGCGCGGCTAACGTCCCATGGGATGGATGCGTATTTCAACACCAGAGAGAATAAAGAGGGTGGCCAGATATTGTTGGTAAGATTCGGCGACCGGCTGCTGAAGATGGCTATTAGGGAGAATGACGACCACACGTTGTTTTGGACCGACGAAGACGGTGCGGCCTGGGAGTTTGAGAACGTATCCGCGATAACACACCGGGATAAGCGAGAGCTAGAGTGCGAAGCCACCCGTCGTGACTGGGTGCACTATTGATGATTGACTTGCATCATTCAGGGGCCCATGATTAAGAGGGGCTTGCCATTCGAGAAATGCATGATGGGTTATAATATACCCCTTTAGTGTAGCTAACTATAGCTATCGCAGTCTTTGATCCTACGTGTTGATGAATTCGCTGTGAGCTATTGTGTTATACCTTTCGCCCCCCTAGACCCTTACATCAAGATATTGAAGAACGTAGTCCACAATACAAAGATTCCCACGTATCGTTGATAATGCCTTTCTAAGTTTAAAAGAGATCAGCGATTTTTCGTAAGGTTGTTGCGGAGTGCATGAATACAACACATATCCGTATACGCCAATTTCGACGCAAATATCATTGTGTATTAAAGCATTTCGAGATGCTATGCTTAGCGAGAGAATGGATGCTGCCAGGTGTGTAGGCATACACAATGACAGGCAATGTTATAGATAGAGCCGTGAACCCACTAAGAAATAAAGTCAACCGCCGATGCTCATTTCATTAGTTGCACATGCTAGTAACTATACAATTATTTAACGTTGCCTATTTTCACCTAAAGACAATCACACAGCATGACTACTAGGTAGCATATCAGATAGTATAAAAATCTTCTCTCGGAAACATAGCTGACCGGTCGGCCTGTGCCGTCAATTTCGGGGGCTGTTTGGGGAGTGAAGCTGGAGCGATGACGTAAATAGGAGGCCTATACCGGAGTTCGATGGTAGTATCACTAGCAGGCAAATCCACGACATCCTTTACGTAGCATATGGTTCTCCGACACTTAGAGGCGGAATTAGGCACACCAGAACCGGAATGGGCACGACCCCCTACCACCATCATTTAGCCTCAAATATCTCCCAAGACCAACATCTACCAGCTGGACTCATCGCTGAAGAAGATCAGCGCGATTGATCAGCATATCGGTAAATCAAGATTCTGCGAGATTGCTTGCTGCATGACATCGATCGGCACTGCATATGCTCAAGCTCATACTGATCTGTTACAACTTCCCCCGGAGGCCCTCGTCCGTGGCACATCGGCCGAATGAAGATGTTATGGCTGAATTGTAAGTCATGGATTCGGTCGCCAGTGCGGAGGATCAGGATAGTAGTTTCGTCTGGAAAGGAGGTGTCTACGGCGTCGCGTCGGCGGCACCGGCGAAACTATGGGAACATGGTAACGTGACCAAGATCGTCGGGTCAGAGCCTTTCGCATGTATTGCAACACCGCACTGCAGTCATTACGTATACATATTGCAGAACTAAACTACTAGAAAGTTCGTTAGACCAGGCTATAGGGCTGGGAGGGTAGGATATATTTTTGTGAGGCGAACTAATGAGTGGCCACGGTTCCACTGCAACATCTCTGCTTGAACAACCTCCAATCTCTGAACGGTATGTCTTGGTAAAGAAATCAGCCGAATTGAGGATGAATAGTGCACCAACAGAACGTTCTATATGCATAAGAGACGCATGTGAGGGTGGCATACCAAGACTAGAACATTTGTATGGTATATTCTCGAAGTCATCATGTAGGTGGGGGTCACAGACACACAGATCCTCTAAGCACGTCGTCTCGTCACTCGTTGGAGTTTTGTCCAGCAATCAGATCCAGGATTCTACCCCTTTGCTGGAGCTCTTATGGTCAATTTTAATGCGAACGCCATTGTATCTGGTAGTTGACGAAGCGTCGTTCCTCTGAGGTTATGCAGACCATACTAGGCTCGCTCGGCTAATACTTTGTGCTCCGGCATGCTTAGATCTTTTCCGTGCCGGTAGAGGGCCGTGCGACCCACCATAAACTTGAGATCGGCTCGATCCGGTCAGAACGCCACCGACGTTTAGCGGCGTAAGAAGTGCAACTTCATCGGAAAAAGAAGCATGGTACTGCACGCTAGCTAGGCAGGCAGAGCTTGTTGGAAGCCGGAGATATTTAATTCGCTAGACCTATGACGTTACCACGGACCTCCCTCCGGCAATGATTTAATAGTAGATTTAAGTGATCATATCTGCGCTGCCAAAGTAAAGAAAGTCGACATTTATCACGTAGCCGCGAATAACTACCGGCCCACCCGGAGACTGGTCTCGACTTCGCGTTGACAAGTCTCGCACTAGTTATCATCTATCATTTTGCAAATGTGCGCTACTATGGCCAAGAGCGATCTCGCCACACATCATGCGGGTCCTCCCGTCGTCCACACTTCCAACCGGATCTATCGTGCCCTGGGTTGTGCTAGCACGACCCAGGTTTCGGTCTGCCATCTCTCGTAGCGGGATGGGGAAGCCGAGCAAGGCGGGGGGTATCATGTTCGTGAGGGGCTAGCGAACAACTAGGTCCCGGAAAGACTTTTCAGGAAATTCTTTCCTTCGACCGCGCGTCCGTAAGTTCCAACGGGGGCATACTCCGGTGTGGTGAAGAGAACAGAAAAAAAAAAGAAAAGTCGCGTGTCTTCACATGCGTGTCCGCCTCTCGTGATAAGTGAGTGGAAGCGAAATAGATTGATTATTCAGCTAGTCCGCCCCATAGATCATATCACAGGAAGGATTTTGGCAATATAGCGTTACATAGATATCTCGCGATTGCAGTAGCAAGTAGCAATACGAAAGGAATCGCCGACATAGCACACCCTTTACTGACATATAGTAATCCCAATGCGGAAATCATCACTTCCTATTACCCCCCTTAAGTATCCTACCTACAGGAATCCCAGAGGCTAAGAGCCTAGAAAAACGGAGCTAATTGTTTTTGGCCCTATGGGAATGTCCTGAAGGTGGGAAAATTAGGGATCATGCAATGCAATAGTAACATCGACGTGTAGCGTTTTCCCCGTGCCAAAGAGAGAATAGAACGCATTTGTGGGGCGAGCCTGACGGGCGGAATATGCGGGAGGACTGAGAGGCGAATTGAAGCCATCCTCAGGTTGCTTTGGGTGGTCTGGACTGTCTCCGCACTCGAGTAGATCGTGAACTACTATGGTAGGGCAGGGGGGGATGGATTTACGGCCTCCAATGGGGACCCATTTCCCCACATTGGCTTCTGTCACGTTGACGCCAGTCGAGGCTTGGTAGTGTCCATAGGCGATGTCGCCGCCGGATGTCCTAATTGGGCAAGCCGGGTCTCATTGTTCGAAGTCATCTAGGGATGAACGGAGTGCCGGGGCAGTGGAAGCTATAAATCGAAGCTCGGCTGTCCGAAGTGTCCCGAATTGTTGCTACTAAACTGAAGATCGCGGGACTTTCTCATCTAAAAACGAATAACTCGGGTCTGGCTTAAGCTCTGGAGAGAAGTACAACATATTCGAAAGCATCACTTATTAAACATGCCGAGCGTAGACGTGAACGGCGTCAATACTAATGGCCATGCCAATGGTCACACCAACGGTCACACTAATGGTCACGCTAAAGGGTGCACAAACGGTCATGCTAATGGTAGCACTAATGGGCACTCAACGGGATTTAAGAATCCGTCACTGCAAGTTACCGCTGATCACCAACTGAAGCTGGTTGATGCCCCTATCCGCGAGCCGGGTCACGGCGAGGTGACCCTGCAGATCAAGTGCTCGGGAATCTGCGGGTAAGTTCCACAACTAGGCGTTACCGGAGACGGTTATATGCCATATGAAAGATGGCTGACTTATTGCTTAGATCCGATATGCATCTGTGGAAATCGGGACGCATAGGATCCTTGGAGGTGAAGGGTGATTGCATCCTAGGACACGAGGCAGCCGGTATTGTGCTCAAGTGTGGAGAAGGAGTAACAAATCTTAAGCCGGGTGAGTTCAAGTTTGATCACATCTCCAGTCCCTGAATTTTGGGCCAAGGGGGCTAACTTGCTGTTTTATTCGTCATTCAGGAGACAGAGTAGGCATTGAGCCTCAAGAACCTTGCGAAAAGTGTTTCCTATGTATGGAAGGTCGGTACAATCTATGTGAAGATGTCAAATTCTCGGGAATTTGGCCCGACAACGGGACTATTCAGAGATTCAAGGTCCATCCTGCGAAATGGTTATACAAGTAAGCATCGATATCGATCTACCCGGGCGCTTACCGGGTGGAATAGCCTCCTATAATATTCTGACATATTATAGGATCCCGGATAACCTAACCTATTCCGAAGGTGCATTGCTTGAGCCACTAAGCGTCATTCTTCATGGAATCAATGGGGCAAATGTAAGGCTAGGCCGTCCGGCGTTAATCTGTGGCGCAGGTCCAATTGGACTTGTCGCTTTGGCGGCGGCGAGAGCTTCTGGCGCCCACCCATTAGTCATCACTGACATTGACCCGGGGCGTCTCGAGTTTGCCAAAGAGTTCGTTCCAAGGTGCCAGACGTACCGCGTCAACTCAAAGCTAAGCGCCGAGGAGAACGCCAAGGAGATCCGAAAGCTGTACGGCGAGGATGAATATTCAGCGCCCGCATCAGTAATCGAGTGTACTGGGGTTGAGAGTAGCGTCTGCACTGCTGCGTTTTCTGTTCGCAGGGGGGGAACAATTATGGTAATTGGCGTGGGAAGACCCGTGATGAACAACATCCCGTTCATGCATCTATCTCTCGCTGAGGTAAGTGTTCTCTAAGATTAATCCTTACAGTTCGGAAGGTCAGGAGCTAACACGGTGTCATTAAGATTGACCTTAAGTTTATCAACCGGTATAGAGATACCTGGCCGGCGGCTATCCAGTGTATGAGTGGTGGGATAATGGATCTTAATAAGATGGTGACACATAAATTCCCGCTCGAGAAGGCTCTCGACGCGTTTGAGTTGTGCGCCGATGTTCGGAATGGTAGCATAAAAGTTCATATCGTCGACGAGGTGGAGGCGTCGCTGTAGGGCGAAAAAGGAAGCCGAAAATGAGTAAGAGGCGGATTGAACGCAGCCTTTTCATGTATATAAGTTCAAAATGTTCTAATAGGTGGTAATAAATTTGTAAGAATGATCCACGGTAGACCCCTGAAGTTTCATGTGCTACTGCGTGCAGCTTGGGAGATCATTTCCGGTTATGCAGCAGATTAGATTTCGTGCCGAAGAGCGGGTTCTGTTGGAGGGGTTCAGGTTCATGGAACACTACATGATCGGACATATGTTTCCGTACCGAAGCGAAACAATAGCTTAGAAAAGCCATGGCTCGTATCCGCGGTGGCAGTATTCGTGTAATGTTAGACGACGTCAAGAAGAATTCCGGAAAATATAGTCTAATTCCGGATTCGGGTCTCCTATTTCAAGATTATCGCTGCCACCAAAGTGATACGCAGCCTTACTACGTTGGACGACTTGGATTCTAGAGCAAACCGACGCGTCTTTGCTACCTTCGCGTTCGCTATGGTAACTAACCTCGACGGCGGATCGGCATTGAGAGATTGCGAGGCGGCGCTTCGGAAGGGCCGCTCTCCGAAGGTTAATAACTATCTTTCGAAGTTTGTCACGACGGGAAGCCGAGATAGGATATGCACGAGTAAAGTGGTTGAGCGGAGTACAATATCTATGGCAAACTATTCGGGAGGGATACCCTGCGGAAAGGGAGTCGGACCTGCAAGAACAAGGTGATATCGACAAGGTGCGCCATCGATCGCAATATATAGCGTGATAGTCTCACCACATTGCTCTGGTTTGAAGATTGTTTTGCGCATCTGAGTTTTGCGCGGAAGGGGAATGTGTTAAGTTAGAATGCGGCTGATTTCTGGAGGAGTGGAGGAAATGAGGTTAAAAGGAGTAGGAATTAAGTGGCTGAATGTGGCTGTGGACATCCTATCAGATATATACGGGATATTTACATATATCTACCTAAATATGTACATTGATTGTTCCTGCATGATGCATAAGACGGGCCAGATCAGGTAAGGGGTAAACCAAGTATCCTCTTTCTATGATACCTGATCCTACATATGAAGTCAAACAGGCAGTTGGTACCTTACCCTCATGGATCTTATCGTATGCCTGTACATATGTATGTATTAACGCGTTTGCTATTCGCTATGCTCTTTCCATAGCATACATGTAGATTATACGGGTAGAAGCCATAGTCCAGCCTGGCAAATGCATGTCTGAACATCAGTCGCCTCAGCACACACCTCTTCTACTTGAAACATGAAACGTTGGCGCATTGCTTATTGTTAGGCCTCCCTCTCATCATAGATATTATTTCCGCTCTCTTCCTACATAATCTCCCCAATCTTTACCGACCAATTCCACCTTACTCTTTGCTCTTGCGTTACTGGACTACGCTAGTCCCCAGCCAGCTTTGCTCCCCCCGGAATGGTCCAAAAGGGTAGCAAGTCTTCTTTCAAATGCCGATACGGGCATTAGTAGCTCTCGACTTTCGAAATTGGGCTCTTGGCATCTCTTCTGATGGTTACCCAACTCTAGTGTGTACGGTGGTCGGCTTCATCTCATCATAAGCGCGAGCCATTCAACCGATATCCCCGCCAAACTCATCTTCGAAATTCAGGGTCTCGAAAACGATGTCTTGAAAAAGTCGGGATCAGTAGACCACTTTGTCTGCGGAGCTGCAGCATGCATAGACGCCCCACGGCTGGGGCCGCCGTGCTTTCTATCTCATTTCCGAGTCCGAGTCTCCGTCTCCGAGCGAGACTGCGTACAGTATCATTGTTCTTCGACCATTTCATGATCCACGGCAGGTTATGGATGGGGATAATAGTCCTGCAATTCCTGGTGCTCGATAATCTTGTCGGACGAAATGACGGGTTGTAAGATGAGATACTTTTCGTGATAAGTCCACATTAGCTCTCAGCTGCGTAACTATTTTGGGCATCCGCCTATGACCAGGCGCGCGGGTAGACCCAATTTTAGGTCTAATCCAGTTTGCCTAGTCGGCTGGCCCATAGCTGATCTCGCACATCTCGAAAGATCTCCATGTGGTTCCCCCCCTGACTTAAGTTACACGCCGTTTATCTAAAGTGCTGCAAATCTGCAAGGGTCGTGGGAACGTACCGTAGCAATGGGGATGGGGACTATTCCTTCTCTGCTGATTCCTAGGCAGACTGACCGCGGATCCACTCTTGGCCGGCTTTGGCTCACATGCCCCGGAGGGTGAGGCCGTATAAAACGTTCTAAGGGCCTGCCAATGTAAGGATTGCTAGGTTTACCGGCTTGTTTTCATCGCAAGCTTGCCATTTCGTCGCTTCAAGATGCGGTGGCATTTGAGCCTATTGCCCTCGCTGATATTCCAAGCAGGACTGCTCCAAACAGGTGCTGTCGCTACGACGGCGTCTATTCATGATGAATCATGGCAGCCCGAATATGTACTTCATGCGACTTTCGAGACTATCACTATGAACTGCGAGAAGCGCCAGTCGGTGGTATTCAATGGCACATCGCCTGGCCCTGCGCTGTTCTTGAAGGAAGGCAGAACAACTTGGGTCAGAGTATACAATGATATGACTGACCGGAACTTCACAGTGGTACGTGGTCGTTGTTTGAATGGAATATTGATATATGTCCAACCCTAACTGTTGTGTATCTAGCATTGGCATGGTCTCACTATGCGAACAGCACCATTTTCAGATGGATCTCCTATCGTTGCCCAGTGGCCCATAGCCCCAGGAAGGTTCTTCGACTACGAAATCCATCCTGAAGTAGGCGACGCAGGCACATATTTCTACCATTCTCATATGGGGTTCCAAGCCGTCACGGCCCATGGGTTACTAGTAGTGGAGGACGCGGACGAACCCCCATACCAATATGATGCGGACATCCCCATTGTCTTTGCGGATTGGTATATGAAATCAGACGAAGAAGTTGAAAAGGGCCTCACAGCCATACCTTTCCAATGGTCTGGAGAACCGAATGCGTTAATCTTTAACGACCGCACGGGAAATAAATCCTTTGAGGATGCACCCGACGAATCGTGTAGCCCGTTCATCGTCGACGTGGAACCTGATACAACATACCGATTTCGATTCGTTGGAGGGACTGCTATATCCTTCGTTCACTTTGGTATCGAAGACCACTCAAACCTCACCATCATTTCCGCAGATGGTCTTTATTCCAAGCCAGCATCGACGGACCATATTCAAATCGGAAGCGGTCAGCGATTCGACATCCTGCTAACTACCAAGTGCCAGGAGGACTTAGACGCAGATGGTAAAAACGGATCATACTGGTTCCGATTCGAAAGTCGTGGGCGTCCACAAGACATGGGAGGGTATGCGCTGCTACGATACAACATGGACAGCACTTCGAGTAGTTCGAAACTAAAGGCGAAGAGATCTAAGTCACCCAACTATGCTTCCTTACCTAAATTGCCCGACAAGTCACCCGTCAAGCTGCCTCCGGATGGCGAAGGAATAGCTAAGTGGCTTGAGTACTCCCTCACGCCGCTGAATGTACCAACTCCATTCCCAGCGCTCTCCGAAGTGACACGCACCCTGTACATTACGGTGAGCCAAGACATTATCAATGGTTCGTACGAGGGTGGTACAGTAACCGGATCATTGGTGTGGGAGTAAGTACCAATGAAACTGATTCATAGATGAGGGATAAAGACTAACGGAAATCAAGGCAAAACAATCTGTCTTGGACTGAGACGGAGGCGCAAAAGCTCCATTATACACCATACCTAATCGAAGCATACATGGAGGGAAAGACTCCCGACTACGACGCCGCGCTTGCCCACAATGGGTGGGACCCTAATACGCGAGCGTTTCCCGCTCTTGTCGGTGAGGTCCTTGACATCGTATGGCAGAGCAATTCAGGGCCAACCGGAGGGTTCGAATACCATCCCATGCATGCCCACGGCGAGCACTACTGGGACCTTGGTTCGGGTAACGGTACCTATGACGCTGCATCTAATGAAGAGCGCTTCAAGAACTACACACCTATGAAGCGCGACACGACGATGCTGCACCGGTATGCCACGAAGGGCGACGATTACACCACTGCCGGCTGGCGAGCATGGAGGATCCGGGTGACAAATGACAATGTGGGCGCGTGGATGATGCATTGCCACATCCTGCAGCATATGATCATGGGTAAGTTGAGATATAACCTCCTAGCATGTTTTTGTTTACTGCTTCCTATTCCGGAACGGAGACGCTAACATTATCGCGCAATTGCAGGCATGCAAACCGTCTGGGTCTTCGGCGATGCGCTCACAATCCTTCGAGAGATCCCCCCGCCCTACATTAGCGGCTACCTCGAGTACGGCGGCGACGCGTATGGTAACGACACGTACGACCCGCTGGTCCTGGAATACTACACGAAATAGAATAAGACTGGCAGCGACTGAATGATCGATTTGAAATTCCATCATGGGCGACTCGAAACGGGATCAAGGAGTGGATTTTGGAGAGGAATCTTACATAGCGGCACATATTTTTCCTGCCTTATTAATTTTTTGCACATATCCCTGGTTCTGTTGATATCCACGTCTCCACTTCACCGGAACTCCCTTTCCAGCTCGAGCGCGCGCCACGGTTCGCCATGGACCGGTTCATCACTGGAAGTACCGAATGAGGTCATATGAAGAGCTGTGCCGCTCGTGTGAGGCTGGGCGGAATTTCAGCTGCCACGTTTACCGGGACCCATTTTGGGGGGAAAGGCAGGGCTAGAATACGGCGGAATTTCGGTCTGTTCCGAAATCCCGGTGCTTCGAAGGATTCAGGCTAGTTGATGGAAAATAATTCCCGTCGTACTTTCGCGTCAATGGTAGGCAAGGACGGGTAGTTTGAAAAGAAAGCTAGAGCTAGAATAAGCTGACGACTGACGATATAACTATTATACACTGGGTTAGAGTCTTTTGGTACGGTAACATCGTGGGGTTGATCGTCGCGACCAAGCGTGGGTAGATTGAGATGTCAGTGAACGCCAAGACATAAAATCTTGCTCCTTGAGTCCAGAAATTGGATTGAATATGCGCGGATACGGATTGGGGCAGATCAATGTACTTAACCAGTTTTAATTAAATATCCAATATCACGCATATTTAATTTCTATGAATATGGCTATGGGTTAGGTGTCTCTTCGACGCCACATCTCGATTCTCTGCCGATCATGACTATTCAGTTACCGAATATTCTTCAATCCCCTGGACCCAAGATTAGATCTTGGCGATGATGGATATTCTCATAGCTTGGAGCTTAGAGGTGGCTCTGGTCTCTCTTATGAAGATCCACTAGCCTTATGTTCGATCAATCTCTATGAAGTCATTGGCTCACCAGATAGTAGCTATATTAGAGTGATAGGCGTTACTAATAGTCTGCATACGTGGTGCTTTTGATATGCGTAATAGATATTCTTTAGCAAAGATCGCTGTCTGCCTCGCCTAAGTCAATTCCACGCCGCAATGTCCGCGATGATAGTTGGAAGTGAATACGATCAAGCTGTGCCTTAAATGGCTGTGTAAGTCTAACATAGTCAAGCGTTAACACATCGCCGCCATCCTTCCCGGGGATGCCTGGGGAACTTTTCGCTTAGCCAAGTATCAGAAGGGATCATGTCGCAGGGCTGAAGGATATCGAATACGGTAGCGTACTCGTCCATGCCCAGACGTCTAGTTGAGCTCGTCCAACTTCGGCCTTGAGCGGATATGGGTGATGCTATTTCCAACATGATTTGAAATACTGATAGTATCCATCGATAATAGTCGGAAGGTACAAGAAATTAAGAGAGACTGAATATTAGGCCACCTCCTTAGTAGGCATTTGAATAATAGATGTAACTTCAGAGCAACATGTCAAATCGAATGTAGGGTTTCGCACCTCTTGAGTTCTAGACGTGCTTTATACATCATACCAAGCTTGTGGTGGGTTTTAAGTTGGGTCGTGACGCTAGTTGTCATCGATCTCGCCATCGTTATAGATTTGTGATATTTGTATCTAAGAATTACTATCAAATGATGATTATAGTAAAAATACCGCCATGAATTAAGTTAGAACCGTCTAGAGTATCTATAATTCGTAATGATCCGATCAAATTGTTGTCACGCTTACATCGGATTATATGAGACGGTAGTATCTTATAAGAACATCAGCTTTGGTGAATAGGATCACTTAGGGGCAGCCCCTTTTCTTGAAATCCAACCACAATCAGCATTTCAACTCATATTTACCAATTATCAACCGCAGATCAAAAGTCGCCATGGGAAAACACGATATGTCCAAGTCGGATTCCGGGAGAATCCAGTCTTCGCAGGTCCGTATTCGACGAGAACATGAAATTACTCTGTCTGACCATAGTCTCTCCAGGCTAAGAGCGGCGGCGACATGTCATCGGGTGGGTTTGCCGCTAGGGCACAGTCTGCTGGCGACCGCAACACAGCTGCAATGTCTGCTGCTGCGCAACGGAACGTGGGGATGGGTTCCGGCATACAGTCCGAGCATTCCGCCGGTACTGGCCAGGGAGGCAATAAGAAGTAATGGTGGAGGTTCGTGTTAGGAAATTGGAAAAGTTATCGTAACATATGTGGTGATAATTAACCTGGGTGCAAGCTGGGATAGGGCTTCAAATTGATACCACTTTGGTATGCTGTTTTGTGATGAGGCTATGCGGTTGTATGGAGTCGTACCACTACTACGATCGTTGTGAGGGATGGCTATGCTGTGTAACTTACTTTATGTGAGCTCCATCTTATTTTCAATAGACCTAAGCGCGTTGAATGAGTTCATTTGGGGTTTCAACCCTACTGCGCCGGCGTAGTTGCAATGCGGTCGTGTCCGTTTAGTAGAATAGTCTAGCTATCTACGTTTTATCTATCCATGACATGGATTCATATCCTTTCAACCTCTTCATTCCAGCTAAAGTCTCGGGGTAATGAGTCGAGCTCCATGTCAAAGCTATCTTCCCAGATCATGCTGATTTCCGAGGTAGGTCATTATTTCATATCTTCATTAAACATCCTTGTTATGGTATCTCGTACGCGTGCCCGATCTCTACCAGTGGTACGACCGGTAAGTCAACTTTTGTCAAGCCGATGCGCATATATGAGATGCCCTATCACCAAGGATAGGTCTCGTTGACCATTTTTTCTATCTCCTCGCCGAAGTCGAATGGCTCGCCACCAAGTAACAGCTTAGCCTTAGGGTCGGTGCGATTCTCCAAGACAGCCTTCCGAACCATGAAGCCCCTACCGACGAGGTCTCCCATCTTCTCGACAGCTTCATTGTTCTGTAGCGTGGGGAATTCCTTCACGTTCCCGCTCGCGTCTTCCAATCTAGCTGCCGCAGCATTCCATACCCATTCAAATTGGTAGTTGGGATCGTCCCAAGCCCAGGGGTTGGCAATGTCTTTACATTTGCGAGTCGCGCCGGCGGGTAGGAAGGGGATGACATAGTCGATGTATGTTCTCTGGACGAAGTCGGAAACGAAAAGGAGAGCTAGGGGCGTTTGTTCGGCGTCGGGCTTAACGAAATCTGCCGTTGGTTTCTGAGCGTACTTGAACCGAGGGTCGAGGAAGAGGCCCCGCAGAAGGGCGGCATGTTTAGCGGCAAGCTCGAAAGCTTCGGTGGGAGTAGGATGTTTAAGCTCGTCTCCGGGCATCTTGGTAGGATTAATAGCGTTGCTGACAGAGATGTATGTAAGGAGGGTGATGGATAGGAAGAGAAATCAGCTGGAGCAACTTGAGCTGTTTGGGGCGAGCTAAGAACAGTGAACCCCACTACCTGCGAGTGCCTAAGTGTGGGGTAATTCGCGCTAGCCCTGGAGAGCTTCAAAAAAGGGGGAAGATGTGGGGTCTGACCGTCTGACGTGGATCTTGCGCGAATAAGCTGATAAATCCATATATCATTGTATAAGGGAATATGTATCATACAAAGCGGTAAAATATGGGTTTAAAGGGTTAACCGCTGACTCATTTCCAGAGCTGTTTGTTTGTTTTCAACTTTCACAACGCAAACCCTTTTCTCCATTAACATCGTGATCTAATCGTATTCGTTTTGATTGTTGCTAGAAAGGCTTGGCTTTGGCAGCGACTAGTGAAGCTCTTTGGCTACAAGTTGGGGCGAATTATGACCTCCGTTGCTATTTACGGCACAGGGGACTGTATAATTCAATCAAAACGCTAGCAACTATGGGTGGTAGTGAGCGACGCAATTCCATATCGACGCGATCAACGCCTCCGTATTCCCATACCACGATTATCTGAGCTCCGTCGCACGAACATTAAACGTGGGCAACTGACGGGATATAAATGCTGGATTTTCGCCTGGATATTGGAATTCCGCGGCGTCGCGATGTCGGATTTGCGAAACGTCTATGGGCGTCCGTAGTGTAAAACTTAAGTACGCTGTAAGGCGGCGATGGTCATGATGTTCGAAGTATCAAATCCGATATTGTCTTTTGATATCTAATATCGTTTCGCGTTGGTCTCAGCTTACGACAAGCGACGTTGAGCGGCAGTCTAGATTGCCACGCGTGCTTGACAGGCATACGCAGATTAGCGCGTTTTCTCACCAGGGACGCATCATATCTAGGTAGTCTAGACTCTGCCGTCCCTAAGCCAGACAAACTTCACGGGGTTGCAAGTACTCCTCTTCGTACCGGCGATCGGCATAATGCAGGCTCGATGTTCGGCAGATGGGTTGATGAATTAGGGTCACCTGCGGGGTAGCCGGCAGACTCCAAATGAATCGCCTCTTGGCTTAACGATGTGTGAACGGCAAATATAAGAACGCGCTGTCACGTTTTATCTCGGATTACTCAAGGGGTATTCGGTAATACATCTTAACTGTCGGATTTATACACAATGTCGTTCGTAGATGAGGCTCAGTCAGACGTCCCGCTCCTTTCGGAGAAGCATTCGGGTATCCCCGACTTTCTGTTAGAGAAAGCCCGGAAGGCAAAGGTTGGCGTATTCGAGACGAGAACGAAACCGAAAACGTCGAGGAATAGGCTACCCGTCATTCCCCAGGGTATTGAAGAGCAGGCTTTCTTCGCTGCCCTCGATGAGCTCAGTAAGCAGTTGGGCGCGGAGAATGTCGAGCGCAATGATAAGCCTCTACGGGATGGATGGTAAGTGAAATATCACAATATGTACTCTAACGCATGCCCATCTTCTTACCTTTCTACGATGGCTTAGGTATATGGAGCGTAAGTAATTATAAGTGAATAATGGGAAACCAGCTCGGTTAAGAGAAAACAGATCCGAATACCCACGACATGATGACGGTCCTCGACGAAGAAGAATTCGTCCCGTCGGCGATGGTCTACCCGAGCAGCACTGAGGAAGTTCAGCAAATTGTCTTATGGGCGAACAAGTACGAAGTACCCATTGCTCCAATTTCAATGGGCCGTAACCGTATGTATACAGTGGGAATTCAAGCGTAGGATAATTCAGCTGCTAACAATATCAGTCGGATACGGTGGTGCGGCGCCGAGATTACGCGGTGCTGTCCTCATTGACCTTGGAAGGCGGATGAACAAGATTCTTGACATCAATCCAGACGACTACACTTGTCTGGTCGAGCCTGGAGTCTCATTCTTCGCTCTATATGAAGCGGTTAAAGCGAAGGGCTATGACCACATGTGGGTTGATGTACCAGATGTCGGTGGCGGTTCTGTTATCGGAAATACCGTGGACCGCGGTGTCGGCTATACACCCTATGGAGATCATTGGGCTTGTCACTCTGGCTTGGAAGTCGTACTTCCAACCGGGGAGGTGATCCGAACGGGGATGGGAGCTCTTCCAGGCAATAACACTTGGCAAACGTTTCCCTACGGTTTTGGGCCATATTCTGAGTACGCTATCCTTGCTTGACCTGAAATGCTAGCGATGCTTTGCTGACCATCTCGACTTCAGTGGAATATTCTCACAGTCCAACTTCGGCATTGTCACAAAGATGGGTATGACTTTGATGCCAAACCCAGGTGGCTATGAAAGTTTTGTAAGACTTGGACTCCATGTCTGAATAGGGGCTATGGAATATTAATCCTATATTTTACAGATGTACTCATTCCAGAAGGAAGACGACCTCGAACAATTGGTAGGTCTCCTTGGCTACGATGGTTTCGAAAACAGAGCACTGACCGTAATACTCCTAGATCGAAATCATTCGCCCACTCAGAATTGGCAATATCCTCGAGAATGTTGCGCAACTGCGCCATGTTACACAGACTTTGGCGGTGCGCGGCAAACCGCGAACCGACTTTTATAAAGGCGATGGCGTAATACCACAGAATGTGGTTCACGAAATCGCCTCAACTCTCCCTATCGGCGACCATACATGGGTTTACTACGGTATGTCTTATGGACCGCCGCATATTCGTAAGTACAAGCTCGACATCATCGATGCCGAGTTTAAGAAAGTTCCCGGCGCCCACTGCATCGACCCATCAACGCTACCGCCAGATGAGTACTTCTGGGCTCGTGACCGTATTGCAGCGGGTATACCTGAACTGCAAGAACTGAGCTGGGTCAACTGGATGCCTAATGGCGCCCACATCGCGTTTTCACCGGTCAGCCCAATCCGTGGTGCCGACGCGAAAAAACTGTATGACCTAGCTAAGCAGCGGCACGACGAATTTGGAATCGATCTGTTCCCCGCGTTCTGTGTCGGTCTGCGCGAGATGCACCTTATCGTAGAGCTCGTGTATGACCGGGCAAACCCCAAGCAACGCAAAGATGTGTTGGACTGCCTGAGACACCTGGTCGACGATGCAGCAGCTTGTGGCTACGGCGAATACCGAACGCATCTAGTATTGATGGACCAAGTCGCTAGCACATACAATTGGAATGATAACGCGCTGATGAAGTTCCATGAGAAGCTGAAGGATGCACTTGATCCTAAGGGCATCATGGCCCCCGGCCGCTGCGGTATCTGGCCCAAGAAGTACAGAAATCGCGGATGGGAGATGACTAAAGACAGCGGGGACAGTTCCGAGGGCAATGGCATTGCGCCGCCCTCGTAGGAGACTAAGGGCGCCAATATCTATCCCTTGGTGTGATCACTACCTACTAATAAGACCAATCATACATACCATTACTCCCTTCTACTTCATAACACACCTTGAGATTTCCCCGGTCTAGTACTTCCGCCAAGAGCAAATCCTGGAATCCCCTGTATTAGTTCATACCGATCACTAATCTGTCGTTGAGATAAGCAATTTTGACGCCCCGGGCCTGCATGAACGCCATGGATTAGCGGTGCAGATGCTGGAAAGATGACATTGAATAATATGTAGATGTCCGGCATACAGCATGAAACCAAGTATTGCAGAATCGTCTATACAATCGCATGTAGAATCTCGAACATGCGTCAGTCGTTGCCCTTCGATGGTAGAGGGGTCACGCCGCCGTCGCAAATATTGTGTGGGTTCACCAACACTTCAGCAAGCCGATTGGCCGAGGTCACCCTCCCGAATGGCGGGTAGCCGAGTCGACCCCTCTTAGGAGCGGAACCACGATCGCTGCTCGTGGCATTTGAGGTTAGACCTTAGAATCATAGCTGAAGATCCGTAAGTTGTAACACCAAACTTCGTATCACGACATGGATGCAAGACTTATTCCAACGCCAAACCAACTTGCTCAAGAGAGGAATTGAGCCCGGCGCGAAAGCTGAAAGTATTTAGGCGCTAACATCTATTTCACACTGACGTACGTGGCTTTCTGATGCATCGTTGGCTCCGCAAAAGGTGCATATTTGATGCATCGGAGGGATGCACACACTAAATTTAGGGACGGCCTATTTATCAATATTGTCGCATACATAGTATTGAGCCAAGGATCAATTGCCATGTGACGATCTCGGGCCACTGCGAACCGAAATGCCTCAAGCACCTAAATACACGTAGCAATAGCCTACGAGGATTAAGACACGACGGCTAACTACAGCTCACCACCAGAAATAGATCGTCCCACCAACTCGGATCGAAGGCCAGACTTCGGACGATGACTTAGACAGATCTAAGGCTACAGAGATCGCTTCGCTACGTGCAGATGATACATAATATTGTCCGAAAAGGGTGCATGTTTATTGGCTATTTATCCTACAGCTGTCTTAGATGGTGCCACAGCGGAATATCTTCAAAGGGAAAGTGATCTAACGCCAGCAGCCGAAAACATGCACGAAGAGCCTAGGGGTCCCCCCCTCGCTACAACATTAAACCCTACCACATTCCCGACCTGTCAAACCAACTGCTTGGGTCTCTATAAGTCTTGTCATAAGTAATACCGACAGGGCCTCGTATTTTTGGTTAATACTAGCCGCCGCCAACGGACTGCACTGCGCCCTCTCGATACTCTGCTAACTTCACCTACCCCTCCCAAGTCCTAGCATTCAGCCGCTCGTCCGGTTGACTCGGACCCGGGTGGTTCACGATGCTTAGCATTTGGCTGTTTCCCATTGTCGCGGCGGTGGTTCTTTATATTTACGGAACAGGTCTCATAAATCCCCGAAGGGTACATGCATCCCAACTACTGTGACAGATCAGTTCTAACAGTTAGGCAGGGACGGCCGTCGCTCACAAAAAAAGATGCACACACCTATAACTCACTCCCGCAGGCCAACAAATGGCCTCTGGGCCTTGACTTGCTGGCCCTGACCTTGAAGGCGTCCGATGACTCGCGATTGTTGGAGTTCTTCCTAGACAACTTCCGCAGGTTCGGGAATACTTTCCAACAGGCCATAGGGTCGAACACATCCGTCCTTACCATTGAGCCGGCTAATATAGAGGCTATGCTCTTGACGAACTTCAAAGGTAGGTTATATCCAAAGTCAAACAGACCCCAATCTTAACTTCTGTCAGACTGGGGCTTAGGGTTCCGACGCACCATCTTCTACCCACTACTGGGGGATGGCATCTTTCTCCAAGAAGGCGATGCGTGGAAACATTCCCGGGATATCCTGCGTCCGCATTTCTACCATCGCCACTATGAGAGTCTGGACATATACAGACCGCATGTAGATAATCTCTTGGAAGCGATTGACAGCGACTCAGCACATATCGTCGACTTAGAGCCGCTGTTTTTCCGGCTCACGCTCGATGTCACCACCGAGTTCCTCTTCGGCGACTCGGTGTGGAGCCAGCGGCCGAGCTCCAGCATAGTGAGGCACGACTTCGAAGAAGCGTTCGACCAAGCTCAGAATATTTCCGCCAAGAGGCTCAAACTGCAGAAACTGTACTGGTTGGTCAGCGGGAAGGAGTTGCGAAAGGCATGTGACATCATCCACCAGTTTGCGGATCGCGTCATAGACAAGACGCTCTCCGGTAGCGCCGATGATGCGGAACGGCCTGGGAAGCCGCCTTTCCTGAAGACGATCGCTGAGCACTACCCCGAGCGAGATATACTGAGAGGCCAGGCTATTAATATTCTCACCGCGGGAAGGGACTCCACAGCTACTTTCTTATCATGGGCCTTGTAAGTAGCTCACATCTCAGATTGAGAAACCGAACTGTGCTCACGACCCAATAGTTTCCACCTGGTACGGCATCCCGCGATCATGGAGAAGCTCCGATCGGAAGTCTCCGAAGTCGACGAGACGGTTACACCCCTGACACGAGGGGATCTGCTCCGAATGACATATCTGCAGAACGTAGTAAAAGAAGGTACATCGAGGACCCCAAGAATTAGTTCGCTTGGATGTGTTTAGCTGACAACATCTAACAGTCCTGCGACTTCACCCTCCAGTTCCCCTAATATCGCGCACCGCTCTCCGGGACACCACGCTACCCACAGGGGGCGGGTCCGATGGCAAGTTGCCGATCCTAGTTCCGAAAGGAATGAGCGTGCTCTACAGCGCGTACTGCATCCAAAGGCGTCCGGACTTCTACGGCATGGACGCGGAGATGTTTCGGCCGGAGCGGTGGGACGAGGAGCCGCTGCGCTCGCGCGACGCGACGCACCGCGGCTGGACGTTCCTCCCGTTCGGCGGTGGCCCGCGGACTTGTCTAGGCAGTATGTTAACCCCCAAGATATATGTATGCTAGGGTTGAAATGTTTTTTACTAATGTATGGATTTGTTAGTGGACTTCTCTCTCACCGAAGGCGCGTACGCCATCGTGCGCATCCTGCAGCGCTTCCCGTCCATCAGGCTCCCGCCCGGCGAGCAAGTGCAGGTTACGGGCCAGGAGAAGCAGATCGTTACGATATCGCTCCGGCCCGCCAATGGGTGCAGAGTGGATTTAAGTAAGGAATGAGACTTATTCCTTCTTATGACTGTGTGTTATCTGTTGTGGGGTTCAATTGGAGCGGTAGGCGTTGAGGCGCCGCGCATGATTGACGAATTGACGATCAACTAGGGCTTTTGACGTAGACTTGGGTGGGCATCTATGGCTGGGGGAACGGTTGGTTAGACCAATGACTTTCGGAATGCACGACCTTTTAATGGCTCATCCTTAATAATATTTGACGTTTATGTGCGATCGTCGTTTACGTGTTTCGCTCAGATCACAGCTGATGGCGATCACAAGTGGATGCGGCGGATCTCACGCGAGAGCGTCTTCAGTCCTAGGCCGCTACTACGTCTGAACGCGAGAGCGCAGTTGTCAAAGTAATACGAAAACTGAGTTCATACACATTAATCAACCATTCAACACAGAGCAACCGACAATTCGAGGATAGTGCCAACCGGATGCATTGGTATTCTCGACGCGCGCTCGTGCGAAACGATATGATCAGGGACCCGGTAGCAGGGTCAGTGCTAAAAGATGACTGCATATCGCCGTACAGCTGCATCGTTCCAAAAACCAATGAAAGCCTAAAACATTCTGCTTCCCCTGGAATATCCCCCCTCAGGTCCGCATTACTTATTATTAGCAGTGAGATGATCGCCATTTTCTGGCATTTAGGTGTTCCCTTCTCACTATGACGTATGGAGGCAACAACAATCAGTCGAACATAGTCTTTGAATTCATCGTTCCAGGCACGATGAAGGAAGTTCAGACTCATTGGACTGCTGAAGGCATTCGACTCAATGAGTTACCACGATGAGGCGAGTCGAGTCCATACCACTCTCCGAGTTCTCCTTCGGCCTAAAATCGCTTGATCAATCACTGTTACGCAGCGAGTCCACTCTGAGTTCGAGGAAATGGACGACCATGTCCGGCGCCAGTGAATGGATCTCGATGCAATGGAAAGAGACTATTCGGGACGTAGTGAAAGACGCACGTTCAGCAAGATCGTGGAAACCTTTCCTCTACTTTTTATATCTGTGTTGGCTCGGTTGTCTCCTGTATGGGATTAGCTACCTTGCTAGCTCGCCAAATCTCAAGTTGCTCCAGGATTCAAGAACGACTGCTTGCCAACCGGATGATAGTCTGAGTCCGTACGTCAACAGCTATAATGCCTGGGACTCCTCGGGCTTCTTCCAGATCACTCTGGCATTCGGGTCTCTTACCTTCACCCAAGCCAAAGTCATTGATATCTGCTGGGACGTCGTAAGTTGTTGAAGCCCGATCCGATGAGCTTTGAGTAACAAGTGACCCCAGTTCGTTGGTCGCATAGGACAGGCTACGCTCGCCGTGTTGTCATGGCATGTCTTCTCACAGTATGTGACAACGTCGATGGACCGGTCTCCTGTCACCTTTAGGACATTCTGGATCATCTTTCTTCATAGGGAACCTACGTTCACCTCTTTAGTTGATTTGACGAAGGATTTTATCTCTCGACGACGCCTAAACTCCATAATCGCAATGGTGTTCATGATCACGACGATGATCTTCGTACTCATCTTTCCGACATTCTCCAGTGCCATGACCGGCTATGCTCCTCTGACTAAGTCGTTCATACAAATTGAGAGCGGGAGGTTGGTTCCATTCTCCGACTTTCGGGTGGTCGCATATGTCATTCACGATGGTTTCCGAATCAATATGACCACCGACGCCTACGTCACACGACCTCTCTTAGAGTACTACGTCGATCCCATCATGCGGCAGAACAAGAATGGCGGCGAATATTATAGCTGCACTGGAGGGGACAGATGCAAGCTAGTCGAGACCGCATCTAAATGTAAGTTGGTTCCGTTCTATAATTGAATACTCGCTTACTATTCTGGATTGATTAAGACACCTCCTCCTATGGGTTTTACGGCAATAATGACGTCGAATCAAAATGGGGGAATACCAAGCTCCCAGCCCCAACGCTCAATATCTCGGCATACTACATTCCGCGCGGAGCTCTTTTCGGGAACAACTGGACGGACCCACAAACCCAGCAGAAACCCTTCAACGACCCGACGAAGTTGACGTACCTTTTATCCAATCAGACGTATTCGCTAGATTTTATAGACAGTTACGGTAGTTGTCAGCCAGTTTTAAATGTGAGGATAGATTTGATACTGACTTCGTCGATCAAATAATGCTAACTGGTCTACCGTTTAGGAGTACCAATGGGGCTTCTCTTTCATTCAGCTGTTCATCATAACAGCTTTAACTTTTCTATGGACAGTAGGGTTGTCTATCATGTGGCTTAAAGCTCATTTCAAACTTCCACTCCGCGGGTATCCCGAAACACCCAAGGGATGGAAGGCAGTCATGCTCTTAGCCGAGGCGATGAACATGGAGCTCACTAAAGCAAACATAAACGTCGAGACAACTAAGGACCGTCAGGTAAAGAAAGAAATTCGAGAACACTTACGAGGCGGAAGTGTCACATTTGATTCACCCCTAACCAAACAGGAGTACAGCTTCAAAAGGGGCTTGTGGAGTTGGTTGAAAACCAATCAACTTGGAAAGCAGTTCTATCGAAACAAGTGGTGGTGGATAGCGCTTCTCGCTGCAGTAGTGCCCCTGCCACCGACAATCATAAGTGGAATATACACTCTTGCATCTGGGAATTTCCTCCTTGCCGTGTGTTGTGGCACTATCTTTGGGATATTGGTTGCGCTAGCGTTTGGAAGCACGACAAGAAGCAGGCTCTTTATGTTGTGTCTTTCGATTCTATGTGGCTTGATTGTTTTCATCGGCCTCGCAGCAGCACACCCCTGGCAATCATAACGAATCCGAGTCTGTAGATATCCCGTCGTCGAACGAGTATAAATATGTACATTTTATGCAATTGGGATCACTGCGATGGCCTCGGTTAAGAATAGCCCATAACATGATTACGATTAGGCAAACCAAGAAGCTCAGAGAGTTGACTACGTTGTTACGCGAAGAGCCTCGACTTCCACCAACTGAGACTTCCGTCCCATGTTGTAAGGATCCTTTGTCTATTGTGAATGCTCTTATTCTAAGAATGGAGTCTTCTCTTATAAGACTAAGGCTCTGACCAGCAAAAAATCAAAAATCCTCTTACGCTTATAAAAAGTTATAGCAGTGACCCATTTAACTGTATAAGGCTGCTTTTATACCGCACTAGTCTCCACTTTTAAAAATTAACTTATTACTTATCATTTTAAAATAAATTAATAATTAAAAATAAAATCTTCGAAATTTTTTAAATAAAATTTATATACTTATAGTATTTTAAATCATTTTATTATTATTATTTTAATTAAATTATAATTTTATATATATTATTTAATTTAATGTTAAATTATTTAATTATAAATTTATAATTTAATAATTAATTTACATAAGTTATAATTTAAAAAAAAAACTTAAAATTTATTTTTTATTAATTTAAATCTTACGTAATATATTATAAAATCTTATAATAATATTAAAAATTTTATAATTATTAATAATAAATTTATCTTAAGTGGCCTTAAATTAATAAGTTGTGTGGTTGTTAGTTATAACTTATAACCGTTTTTTTTATTAATTTAAACTTTTATATATATAAAGCCGGTCATTAAAACTGCATAGTTATTAATTTAAAATTATTTTAAGAAAAAAAACGTTACGTGGAGATATTATGTCTTATTATATGTATATAATAATTAAATATAATTTTAAAATATATTATAATTATATATTAAATTAACTTAAAAATATATTTTAAAGTTAATATATAACTTAATTATCTTTATTAATTATTTATTTTAATATTTAATTTTAATTTTTTTAAATAATATAATATTTTTTAATAAAAAATTATCTAGAGATAATTTTAATTCTTACACCTACCTTCTTTTTATTATTATTAATAATTATTATATAAATCGAATGATGTTAAATTTAAAAATATCTTTATTACCGAGCCTCCTTATGTTTAAATATCTTTTTTATTTTATTAATTAATTTAAAATTTTAAATGGTTTAATCAGTTAACATATATTTAACATCTTTATTAACAATTATATTTTATACTTTTTTAAACATATTTTATATATATTATATAAAAGCCTTATTAAATTATTAAAAAATAAGTTTATAGAAGTGGTGGTTATTATTATATTAAATTATAATTCTTTTAAGGATAAATTTAAGTTTTAACTTAAGTTAAGTTAAATGTAAGTTATTAAAAAGCTTATTTTTTAATATGATGATATTATTTTTTTAATATAAATAAAGTATAAAAAAATAATTATTTTATAAGTTATATCTATTATATTTTAAAAAAAAATCATCTTATAAATATGCTTTTTAAAATAATTAAATAAAAATTAAATTTATATGCTTATAAAAATCCTTAAAATTTACTTATTATTTATAAGTAAAAATACCAGAAAAATTATTATATTATAATATATCTTTAATATTTATAAAATTATAATTTATAAGTTTTAAGATAATATTATATAATTTAATATAATAAATAATAAATTTACTTATATTATTTTTAACTTAAAATAAATTATATTAAAGCCATTTTTTTATTTAATTTAAAATCTTAAATTTAATTAATAATTAATAGTTATAACCATTAATAAATTATATATTATTTATTAATAAAAGGATTTTTATATGGTATACCTTAACTTTTATTAAATCTAAGTTTTAATTTTTAAATATATATTATAGTTTAAGTGTATTATTATATTAAATAAAGCTGTGTAAGATTTTATTATACCTTATACTAACTTTCAATAAAAAAATATTTATCCTGGTGTATTATTTTTTATATAAATAATAATAAATTAATTAAATATTATTATTATTATGATATTAAATATAATAAATGATTATTATAATGATTATAAATGATTAACCTTTTTATTAAGTGATTTTAAAAAAAGTATTATATAAAATATATTAAAAATCATTATATTTATAAATAATAAGAAAAAACTAATTATTATTTAATATTACTTGTTATTTTAAGTTATTAACTTAAAATTATTTATTATTAAAGTTGAGTATATAATATAATGGTATGATGTTAATATATAACTTAATAACTAAAAATGATTATATGTTATATTTATAAAAAAAAATAGCTTTTATCATATAATATTAATTATTATAGCTTTAAAAATGGGGATGGATATTTGTAATGTATAATAAGTAATATAATTTAATTACTTTTTAAATAATAATTTTATTAATATTATATAATGTTTTAACTGGGTGGTATAAGATAAAATAACATAAAATATAATATATTTTTTTATGTTTTATTAATATTTTAATATCTTAAACATTAACATTATCCCCTTTTTTAAACTAAAATAAAAAAACAGGTTACTTAAACATAAACTAAATAATCTACATTTTATTATTAATGTTATTAATAATAATTTTAATAGCTTTTATAATTATACGATTTTTTTTTTAATAGATTTAATAAATATAATTATAAATCTAATTAAAAAAAATCTTATAATTAAAATTAATTTAAAACTTAATTAATTTAATATTATATATTTAAAGTTTTAATTAAAACACAAAAAGAAAGTTAAAAAAAATTAATAGTTAATTATCTTAATATTTATGAGTTTATTAATGTAAGATATTATAAGACTTATATTTTAAATTTCTTATAAGAATTAACGTTTTTAAAAAGTATAAATGTAAGGGAAGGTGTTATAAGTATATTTATAAAATAATATTATAATAAATGTAATTATAAATTAAGTTAATTTTTAATATTATCTTTTAAGTTATTTAAAGTTAATATATCCTTAAAAAGGTTAAAGTTATAATTTATTTTATAAGAAATTAAAAGTTTTATTATTAAATAAGTTTAATTATTATATAATAAGTTAAAAATTAAGATAAAAATATCAGATATTTTAATTATGTTATAAAATATTTAAAAATAAGTAGCTAATATCTTTAAACCTTATATCTTATAATATTAAATTAAATATTTAATAAAAGAAGTGATTAAAGAAGTTAATTAAAAATAATATACTTAATTAAAATTAATCTTATAAGGTTTAACATTTATAATATATAATAATATTTTATAAAATTATAAGGATTAATTTATTAATTAAAAGATAATAACTTTTAATAAAATGTTAATAAAACCTTTTAAGCTTATATCTTCACCTTACTTATTAAATATATAACTTAATTTAAAGCCATCTTTATAACTTATAATTACTCCACTCATATATCCTTTTATCTTTTATATTTTTATTAAAGTTAATAGTTTAATCTTAATAACTTTTAAACCTTAAAAACATAATAAGATATTACATGATATAAATAGCTTTAAATAATCAAAACAAAAATAATTAAAAGATAAATAAATAATTATAAATATTAATTTAAATTAAAAAAATAATAACACAATAATATTAATAATAACTTATAATTATATATTTTTATTAATAAAAATATATTAAATTTAACATTTAAAAATAAGATTTTATCTTTTTTTATTAATTATTTTAATAATATTATAAAAGATCATTAAATAAAATTTAAACTTATTATTAAGATTTTTATGATAATAATATTTTAATATTCATTTTATAAATTTAATCTATTATTAATATAAATAACTTATTATTAATATTTATAAATTATTAATAATATAAGTATCATTTTATTATTAAAAATTTATTTAAATTTAATATATATTTTAAATAAAACATATTATATAATTAAATTAAAATTAAGTAAAATAATTATTTTATAAAAGTTTAAAAAGTAAATATAATAAAACTTATAATTTTATTAATTATTTAATAAAATTAACATTAATAATTAAATAAAATTTAAGAATTATATTATTAAATATATTTAATTATATATTAAAAAATTATTATTAATAATATTATTTAATAATATTATAAATTATATATTATTATATATTTAATATTAAAATTAAAGTTAAAACTTAAGTTAAAGTTATCTTATATTATATAATCATATTTTATATAAATGTAAACTTTTTTTTTTTTTTTACTTTTTTTTCTTTTCTTTTTTTTCTTTTTCTTTTTTTATTATTATTATTATTATTATTATTGCTGCTGTTATCACCGTTAAAATTATATTATTATACTATTATTATCATTACCACCATTACCGCCACTAAAGTTATACCACCACCATTATTACCGCTGCTGCTGTTAAGGCTGTACTACCATCATCACTACCGCCACCGTTATTAAGGTTATACCATCACACTACTACTACCACCACCATCACTGCTACCACCAGGGTTATACCATTACCACCACTGCCGCCGCCACCACCAGGGTTATACCACCACCACCATCACTGCTGTTATTGCCATGGTGAGGATAGCTGTTAAAAAAGACTTAGTTATAATCGCCAGGTTAGTTAAGCTAGTTGTTTTAACTGCCATTATAGCGTTTATTACTTTAACCACCTCGGTTAATTATATAATCATCATGGTACTAGCCATTTTAATTATCTTAACTACTTTAATTAAAATGGCTTTAAAAGTTATTATTATAATGCTTATTAAATTAATTAATTTAATCATATATGTTAATAATATTTTAATTAATGTCTTAATTAAATTAAATGTTATAATTATAAAAAAAAATAAAAAAGTTATTTAAAAAAGCTAAGCATAAAGTTAAGTGTAAAAGTAAAGTATAATTAAAAAAAAAAGGTAATATATAACTTAAAAAAAGGTTTAAAAAATAATATTTTTATTATAAATATATTATTTTTAATAAAATAAAAAAAAGAAAAGGTTTATAATAAATTATTATTTAAGGTTTTTTTATTTAATATTATTATAAATTTTAATATAATAAAAAACTTAAATAATTTAAATAAATAATTATAATCTTAATAATATATAATAATTAATATATTTTTTATTTTATAAATTAATATATTTTTTATTTTATAAATTAATATATTTTTTATTTTAAAAGTTAATATATCTTTTATTTTAAAAATTAAAATATATATATATACTTTTTATTTTAAGAATTAAAATATATATATATATCTTTTATTTTAAGAATTAAGATATATAATAATAAATAATATAAATATTATAATTATATATATATATATATATTTTTTATTTTAAAATTAATACTTTTTTTTATTTATATTTAATCCTTATATCTAAAACTATATATATTTTATTTTAATGTAAAATAAATTATCTTAAATATTAAAATTAAAATTTTTTTTTATATAAATATAAATTTATTTTTATTATATATTTTATAATCTTTATTTTTAATATAATTTAAATTAAAAAGATTTAATAAAATATTAAATATATCTGGTTTAATATTATTTTTTAAATCATTTATTCTTTTATAAATATCTTAAAACCTTAAAATATTTAAATTTGATTTAATTAATAAATTATAATACCAAAAGGTTAATAATTATAATATAGATTAAAATAAAATATTTAAAATATTAGTAAATATTAAAGATTCTTATAATAAGATTATTAAAAAAATAATATATAACATTTTTATTAATATATAAATAATTATATAAATGGAGCCATTAATTATAATTTTATTTTTTTTTATTAACTTTATTTTTATTTAATTTAATTATATTAAAAATATTTTTATAAAAGATGATTTAAATAATATATCATTATAAATATTTTCTTATTTATTTAAAATATTTTATTTAGTTATAAATAAAGATCTATATTTATATTATACATTTTAAATCGTTTTAAAGTTTATAAAAATAAATTATAAGATAATATAAACTTAAAGATTTATAAAAGTATAAAAAAAACTAAAATAGAAAAGAAAAAAGAAAGATAAGTTATTTAAAATAATATATAAGATAAATTAAATAAATTAATATAAGCTTTATATTTATGATAAAAGATAATATAAATTATTTCTTATAAGGGAATAATTATATATAAAAAATATTATATTAAATAATACTTAAAAAATATAGAAGGTTAATAATAAGAAAAGAGAAGGGGATAAGCCAGCCGATAAATAAGAAAATAATAAGCTAGCTAATAAATAAAAAAATAAAAAAAAAGAAGATAATAATAATAAAAATAAAAATAAAAAAAAAATAATAAAAAAAAAATATAATAATAAAAAATTTAATATAATAAAATTAAAAAATAAAATGATTATAAGTTATATAAATAGAAATTTCATTAATTTTTAATGTTTAAAAAAAAGGTCGTCATTATAATTATTTTTTTATAATTTTTAATTAAAAGGTTTAAAAGATAAGATATTAATTTTAAGATATTTTTAAAGAGATTATAAAATTTTAATAAATTAAAACCTTTTTAATATTTTTAAATATATAATACTTTTTATATTAATTAATTAAAGATGAGATTTTATATAGATGTATTTTAAAAGCATAATTAATAAGTTATATTTTAAAAATTCTTTAATTAATTATATATGAATGATTAAAAGATGATAATAAATTTAATAAAAATATATTAAGTGGTAGATAAATTAAAATAATTAATATAATAAATATTAGAAATATAAAAAAATTAAGAAATATTAATAATATAAATTAAATATCTAAAAATCATAATAAATTAATAATAAAAATTTATTTTATAATTATTTTTAAAATAAAAATAAGGTTTATATAAATTAAGGTAATCTTTAAAGATATTATAATTTAATATTATTATAAAGTTATAAAAGTTATATTTAGATTATATAAATAAATGATAGATTATATTAAGTATATTTAATAAATAAATAAAAATGATATATATTATTTTTGTTTATAAGTTATATTAATATTATTTAAATATATAATATAAATTAGGAAATTTAATATATATATATATATATTAAAAATTATAAGTTAAAATAAAATAATTTTATGGCATTAAAAATTATAAAATTATGTTATATATAATATTTATTTTATTAAGATAAAATATTTAAAATTAAATAAAATATATATATAAATTAAATATAAAAGAGGGTATAAAAAAATATATCTTTTATTTATATCTTATATATGATTTAAATATTATTTATTTATAATAAATTAAAATAACCTTTTTTTTTTAATCATTTAAAAATAATATCATTTTTTATATATAAAATATATTATATTTAATTTTATATAAAATAATTAAATATTAATATTTTATATTTATAATAATTTAATTATATCTTTTTATTATTATTAAATATTCATTATTTTATCAATCTTTTTTTATAAATAATCTTTTAAAAACCTATTATTTAATTTAAAAATATCGATTATTATTATACTTTATATAAACCCCCATTCTTTTTATTATATTTTAATAATTTTTATCTTTTCTTTTTATTATAAATTTCTTTTTTAACTTTTAAAATAATATCTTAAAATTTATATTTATTAATATAAAATTAATAATATCTAAAAGGTAAATTTAAATATTTAAAAGTCTTTAAATATTAAATCTTTAATTTAAACGATCATATTTTATATCGCCTTTATTTCTTAATAACCTAATTTTAAAATGGTTTTATATAAATAATTTAACACAAATAATTTTAATATCATTAAAATAATAAGGATAATAATAATTTCTTTTTTTATTAAGTTAATATATCATTATATTTAATAGGTTTTATATATAACCCATCACTTTTATTTTTATTATTTTTAAGTAATTTTATATAAAAACTTACATAACCTCTTATTTATAACCTATTCATAAATTAAACTTTAATACCTTTTTTTAGCCTTTTTTAACACCCTTTTAAAAATTATTACAGATTAACCATTAAAAAACTAAATTAAGCTTATATCCTTTTAATTTAATATATACTTATAACCTTTTATAAAAAACCGATAAGTTTCGTCCTTACCATATCTACTTTAAATAAATCAACCATTATAATATTAAACTTTTAAATAACTTTAATATCTTTAACTTTATTCTTAAATTCATTATATTTTTCACCTCAACTACTTAAAACATGTTATTTAAAATAAACATAAAATATCGGTTTAATATTATAACATAAGCTTATTTTAATTTAAATTATCATTTTAATATAACATTTTTAAATATATATTTTTATTTTAAACTTATATTAAATTATATCGCTTAAATATTAAACGTAATTTATATTAATTATCAGAATAATATTCTTCCGACAAATAAAAATATTAAAGCAACTTATTATACAATTACCGATTTAAATTAAAATCAAAAAAAACGAAATGAGCTGAGCATATCTTAAGAAAATTATATCCATATCTTAAGATAAATAATGAAAATGTTAATATTTTATCTTATAATAATTATATTTTCTTATAATATATATTTTTATAAGACTTAAAAGCCATTTATATTTAAATAATAATTTTAAAACCATCCATAATAATTAAACATAATTTTCATATTATATTCCATAAAGAATTAAAGCAATCCCCACTCGCTTATATTTATTAATAAGATTTATTTTTTATCAAAAATAATATATAACTTCTTTATTTATTAATCCTTATATAAAAAGAGGATAATATCTTTAATTTTATAATTAATTATATTTACATTATTATTACGGTAATTATATATTTAAATTTATTAATATTATTATATAATTGTAATATGATTTTTAATTTAATTATCGCTATTAAATATGTAAAATTATGAGTTAATTAATATAATAAATATATTAAAATATATAATATAAAATATATTATCACTTATTTGTTAATAAATCTATAAAGTTTTTTATTATTATATAAATATATTTATAATATTTATAAGTAGGTATTATTTAAAAGGTTAAATATTATTAAGATATACTTGTTAATATAATAATTATTATTTATTAATTTATTAGTTTTTAAATTATAATTATGATTTAGATATAATATTATAAAATTTAAAAATTAAAAATATTTTTAATTATTTCTTATAATTTATAATTTTTATATATTTATATTATACTAATATCTATATAATAAAAAAAAATTATATTTATTCTTTTTATTATAATATTTTATTTATCCCATCATTTAATTCTTATAAAATTAATAATAATTTACCATCATATCTCTACCTTAAATTTTAATTTTATATACCCATTTATTTAATTAAAATTATTATATTAAAAAAACTTTTTATTTTTTAAATATTTTTAATTTTTAATCATTTATATTATTATATATCCTTAAGTTATACCCTTTTAAAAAAGATTAATAATATAAAAAAATGTTAAGTTTCTTTAAAATTTAATAGGGTTTTATTTTTTATTTATATTTACTTTATATTTCTTATATATTATCACATCATATTATTTAAATAATTTTAATTATTATTAAAAAATATTATTTTATATATTATATTTATATATATTTTTAAAATAATTTAATTTAAGATTAAATTATCAGCTTTTATTTTAATTTTTTAATTATTATTTAAATTATTAATTAAAAGAATTAATAAATTAATTAATAATATATTTATATCTTAATGAAGAATTTTAAGGAGGGTAAAAATATTATATATATATTATTATTATTTCTTATATATTTAAATATATATATATATTAATTTTATTAATTACTTAAATTATTTATATTAATTATTATATTTTAAATATTTTTTAATTGGAAATAATTATATATATTAAAACTTATCTTATTATTATATATTATTTAACTTTTTTAATTTAATTAAAGATATAAACCATATAATAATAACTTAAATTATAATATATTTATATTAATATAATTAAAAAAAGTTATTAATGGCATTTATTAATAATTATTTCATAATTAGATTTATATAAATAATAAACTTATAATTAGAAAATATATATCTAAGATTTTTATATATAAGATAATAAAAAGAACCTCCTCCTATATATACATTACTAAAATAATTAATAAAACTTTAAAAAATATTTTTTTTAAATAAGATATAATAAAAATATATATAAGATAAAAAGATTATAAAAAAACCATTTAAAATAATATATTTTAAAAATTAAATTTTATATTATATAAAATTATTATTAATTTATTAAAATATATTTTATTATAAATATTTTAATAATTATAAGTTAAATTTAAATCTAAAATTAAGTTTAAATTTTAATATTTTAATAATAATTAAAACTTTTATAAGATTAATATAAACTTATATAAATAAATAATATGATTTAAAAGTTTATAATAAAAAAAATAACTTATTAATAAAATAATTAAAGTAATAAAATAAGAAAAATATATTATTAAAAATATTATATTAAAAATTATTAAAATAATTTTAAATTTTTAAATCTTTTTATTAAATTTATATAAATTATTTATATTCTTAAAAATGTTAGTATATTATAGCTTTTATCTAATTTAAAAAGGTTTAATTTATTTAAAATCTATAATTATATTAGTTAATTCTCTTTTAAGATTATAACTAAAGGTAGGATATTTTTATTTATATATTAAAAAGAAGTTTAATAGATTAACTTTTATATAAAATAATAAAGAAGATTTTATAATTTAAATTTAATAATTAAGCTTTCTTAGGATAAGAAAGAATATATATGATTATATAATTAGATTTTCTTAAAAAAGGTAATATCCAAAATTAAAATTATGTTTAAATAATTTTAACTTAATAGAATGGTTATATTTTTTAGGATTATGAGATAATTTATTATTAATTAATAAATAAAAATTATAATATTAAGATATATTTTTTTATATATTAAAAGGTTAATTTATAAAATTTTTTTTTAATATATAAATAAGAATATTTTACCTTTAATTATAATTTTAAAAGATAATTAGTTAATATAATTATAAATTTTAAATAATTTAAATTTTTATAATTTAAATAAGGATTATAATATAATAATATTTTTAAAGATATATATGATTTATATAAATTTAATAAAAAGGTATAAATGTTTAAAATCTTTTTTATCATTAAGGATTAAGATGGTTATATAAGAATATAAATAATTATCTTAAATTATATATATATAAAATAAAAAAATATATGTTATATTTTGATTGATTTAAATTTAAAATTAATATAATATAAACGTTTTATATAAATCATATTTATAATATAATATTTTAAAGCTATTAAAAATAATTCTTTTTTTTTAAATATAAAAAAAAAAAGTTTCGAGCTGGATAGATTAATTGAGCCTTTTAAAAGTTATTAAGCTTATAATAAACTAATTATATTTAATATTACTTAATTTAAATAAGTAAATTACATATTAAATTTTATAATAATAATAAAGAAGTTATATAAGGAAAAATATTGTAAATAATTACTAAATTAAATATAGGTAATTATTTATTAAATATTATTTTTAGTTAATATATATTAATTAATAATTATTATATAAATAATAATAAAGGTAAAAAAAAAGGCGTTTTTTTTTATTAAAGGATAGCTATTAAAATTTTTAAATTTATATTATCTTTTAGGTTTATGCTAAATAATATTAAAATTATATGGTTTATTATTTTAATCATAAATATATTAATATAATAAAGTTTTCATATATTAAATTTCCTTTTATTTACCTTTTATCTTATTTAAAATCTAATAATCTATAAAATTATCTTTAAATGATAATATATTTATATAAAATAAACCTAATCATTAACTTATCTTAAAAATTAAAAAAAATATCTTCTAATTAAAATTATAAGATTTTAATAAGTTAATGTTTTTAAACCTACCAACATTACTTATTTTTTAAAATTAAGTCCATAAAATCTTTATTTATTTTATTAATATTATTAAGAAAGTTTTTAATTATTAAATCCTTAATTAACATTTTTTTTAATTATCTTTTACATAAAAAAATGTTAATTTATCCTTACGTAAATAATATATATTTTCATTTATAATAAAAATATAATTCCCATATAATTTAAAGAATAATCCAGGTATTAATTAATAATTAAAAAATAAACTCATTCTAATTTATATTTTAAAATTTAATTAATTAAATAACTTTTTATAATAATTACATATCATCTCATTAAGTTTTTTATATAATTAAATTAATAAGTCTTATATGTATTTAAACTCAGTTATCATTTTTAATAAAAGATACCTTATAAGGCTAGCATTTAAGAAGTTAATAAATATTAAAAGTAAAAAGAATTCCGTATGTTTATTAGTAAAATTATCATATTTTTTCGATAATTTTATGGTTTTTTAAAATTAACTATTTAACAACTTTTATTTAACATATCAACCAGTTATTACGTCCTTAAGTAATAAAATCCATATATATTATAACATCTAAAAAATATTAAAAAAATTATCATAATAATTATTAAAAAAACTCATTATTTTATATTTTATAATTAATATTATTATTAAAATATATAAAACCTATCATTAATAATAAAAGGCCAATTAAATCTTAATAAAAAAATCTATTTAAGATTAAAATTTTAACATTATAAAATCACCATCATCCCTCTCTTTTAATTTAAAAAACTTAACTTTAATCATATTTCCCTTATTAAAATTTATTTTAATAAAGGTTATAAAAACGTTTATATATAATTCTCTTTTTATTTTAATAATTTTAGTTATTTAAACTATTTATTATTAATTTATTATTATAATTAAAATTAGATTTTTCTTTTAAAAAAAAGAATATTTAAGTTGAGGTAAGAATGTAAAAAAATATTTAATTATAAGAAAGTGTAAATATAAATACTAAACATATCTTTAATTATTTACATAACAAATATATTCTTTTTATTAACTAATAATCATAAGATTTATTAATATTTCCTTAATAAGAAATTTCTACTTTTCTTTATTTTTTATTTTATTTATTATTTTATATTTTTTATCACTTTATATTCACTATTTTATAAAAATAATCTTATAATATTATTCCATAATTCTTAATTATAATATTTTAATATAAAGAATATAATTTTTAACTAATATTTTTAAAATATTATACCTTAAAAATTCCAGGCATTATTAACTAACCTCTACAATTAAACTAACACATAAATAAACCTTATCGATTAGGCTATTATATAATAGATTATAAATCTTTTAGTTATAAGGTATGATTAACTTTTATTTAAATAAGTTTTAAAAGACCAGGATTATTCTTTTAAAATCAACCTTAATACTTAATCCGATAAAATTAAATGTGGTTTTATAAAAGTATTAAAAGTATATATTAATTATAATATGCTTAAAAACTTTAATATTAAAGATATTTAAGCTATGATTTTTTAAGGGATATTAAAATTAAAAATACTTTTTAAGTAGATATTAAAGTATATAATTAATTATAAGGAATCTTATAAATTTAATAAAAATATAATTAAATTAATAATATGTTATAACCTTAAAAACATTATTTTCCTTAAGTTTATTTATACCTTAAACATTAAAATATCTATTATAAGCTTCATATAATATTAAATATTTATTATTATTAATAAATTAAATCACCATTTCTATTATTTTAATTCCTTTTATAACTTTTAAGAGGTTTAATAAATTACCATTATTAAAAGCCTCCGTTAAGCTTTTAAGTATAAATTTAAACTTAAATTAATCTTTTATCATTATATTAACTATTAAAATAACAACTAAAGCTACGGTTTTTATATATATATAATATTATAAATATTAATTAAATGGTAAGTTATTATGCGAATATAAATAACCACCGGATGATTAATTATTAATATTATAATATTTAACATAATATTATTAAAATTTATCTCGGTTATTATTAAATTTATTAAAATATATATCCTTTTAATTTTATAAGATATTAAACATAATAATTAAAATAACGCTTAAGATAACAACTAAGGTAACACTTAAGATAACAGTCAAGGCGGTATTTAAAACAACAGTTAAAACAACGCCTAAGATGATAACTAAGATAGTGCTTAAGGTAGCAATTAAAATGACGTTTAAGATAACATTAAAACTAGTATTAAAATTAATATTAAATATAATATTAAAAATGATATTAAGGATATTAAAGATATAACGTTTATCGTTAAAAAAATAAAATTTATTTTTTTAAAATATTTTAAATTTATATTAATTAATGATTTATTTAATTTAAGGAAATGTCATTTTTATAAACTTAAGAAAATTAAAACTAAAAAATATCTATTCAATAATAATAACATGCCATATATTTAAATTAAAAATACTTATAAAGATATTATAAAAAGACCATAACCTTATATATCACATAAATGATTTAATTAATCTTATTTTAAACAAGTTATTAAATAAACATAAGCATATAAAGCCTTATTAAACCAGCAAAAAGTATTAAAATAATCTTATAAAAATAAAAAAAGGAAAAAAAAAAAAATGATTAAAAGTTATAATTTAAAATATACGAAAAGATTATCTTAAAATTATTATATTATTAAGGATTATTTTAGTTTTATATTAATTAAGAAGGTTATATAATTTATTAATTATTTTTAATTTTTACTTATAAGCTTATTAATAAAATATTATATAATTTTATAAGTGGTTTTATAATTATATAAATAAGTAATAAAAAGATATATCTTTTATTAATACCATAATTATATTTATAATACTTTTAATAACTTAATTATAACCATATATATTAATATTTATAATATTTAAAGAAATAATATTTTTATTAAATACTTATAATTTAATTAATTAAAGATTTATTAATATTTAAATAAGTAAGATAATATATCCCTTTTTAATATTAATTTATTTATTTTAATTAATAATTTTAAAAAAGTTAAATAATAAATTTTTAGCTTAATCTTTATATTTATTTTTTATAAGTGTATAAAATATAATATTTATTTATTAATATCTTTTTATTAATAATATTCTTTTAATATAATTAAATTATATAATATATTATATAATATAAAAGTTATATTATTAAGTATTAAACTTATTAATATAAGTAATAAATATTTATAAAGATATTAAATTATATTTAGGAAGGGTGGAGTTAAATTATTGTAAATGTTATTAGCATTAAGGTTAAAATTAAAATTGGTAAGGTTTATTATGATAAAAGGGTTTTTAGCTGTTAATACTTAAACAACATTCCTAGTATTACTATTTATATTAATATTAATATATAAAGCTTAACCCTTAAATTATCTTTTTTTATAACTTTACTTTAATATTATCCTTTTTATTATTAAAATCTAAATTTAAATTTAAATTTAAATTATCATTTATATATTAATTAACTTTACCATCCATTATGCTATTACTACCTTTTTTTATATCGATTAAACCGAATTAATTAATCTTTAAACCATATAAAATTAGTTATATAAAGTTTATATTTTTAAGCTTTAAAAAATTAACCTAATTATTACCACTAATTAATAGGTTTATAATAATTAAATAAGTATATTAAAAGTTTAAGATAATTATCTTTTTATTAAGTCAGATACCCTGGCTTTATTAAAAAAGGTATTTATGGATTTAAAAGTTTATTTTATTTTTTATATCACTTTAATCTTATATATATTATATAAATGTTTTTAAGATATTTAAAAATAACCGTAATTTATATAATTAAGCTAATAAGTTTTTTACTTAATATAAAATAATTAATTTTTATTTTTAATTTTATTTTATAATATATATAAATTTTACTTTTCTTTTTTTATTACTTTAATATATCCTTTAAAATATTATTTTATTTTAAAATAAATCTTAGAAAATATTATTTAAATAATTAATTATTTTATATATTTATTTATTTTTTATAATATATTAAAAAAATTTATTAAAACTAATTTTATTTAATTTAATTAGTTTATAAATATTATATATAATAATTATTTTAGTAATAAACTTTTTTTTAAGGTTTTAGATATTATTAAAATAAAGGATATAATTAAGTAAATTTAAGTAATAAAATTAGGATTAATATATAAATATAAAATGAATTATTATAAATATATGTTTATTTTTAGGTTATTTTTAATTATATAATTAAATATTAAGTTAATAAATTATTATTTTTATTATTTATAAAGTTATAAAATTATTATATATAATAATATTTATTATATCTTTAAGTTATTTATAATATATTTTTAAATTATTTATAATAAATAAATAAAAAGAAAGATAAAAAGAAAAATAATAATATAAAAAATAAAAATCTTAGTTTTAACCTTAGATTTTATTAAAATATATAATCTACTTTAGGTTTTAATTATCTTATCTTTTTTATTATCTTCTTTAACTTTATCCTCATTTAATTTATATAATTATTACCTTTTTATATTTTTTATTATTAAGTTATCTTTTATATACATTTTAAGCTATATTTTTTAAGTAAATATCTTATTAAGATAGATTATTTTAACATTAAATTCTTTAATTTTATTATTAACCAATTATTTTATATTTAAGCTTATAATATTAGATATATTAAAAGGGGTATATAATCTTTTATTAAAATATCTTTTAATATCTTTATTTATATATATTTTATAAGTATATTTTAAAACCTTTTTATCGATAGAAGATGTTATATACTTATTATATTAATATATTTTTAAAATATTTTTTAAGGTTTTCTTAATTAAAATAATATAAAGCTTAATCATAAAAAACCACTAAAAAATAATAAATATATTATAAATAAAATTTTTATTATTTTTAATATTAATAATAAATACACTATTAATATATTTTAAAATTAAATTTATAATCTTTTAATTATTACCAGTTATATTATAATATATAAAACCCAACTAAAATATCTTAATAACTAATTTAAAATTTATTATTTTTAAGTATAAAAATTAAATAAAATATAATATTTTAAGATTATATATATATAATTTATTCCCATAAAAAAGAATGGGTAATTATAATATAATTTGCTAAAAAATATCATAATTATTAAATTATACAACAACCGTTATTATTAATAAGTAATCGATAATTATTATATAATAATAATAATTATGGAATTTTAAATTAATAAAAAGAGCCTCCTTTTAACTATAATCGCCTATCCAAACCTCCTTTAAAAAAAGCTTTTCTTATATAATAACTAACTTTTTTTTTAAACATTTTAAGATTTAACCACCTTAAAACTGCCTTTATGTTTAAAAGATAAATCACATTTATAAATATATCGTTAAATATTACAAACTCATCTAATAAAAAGGTTATAATTTAAATATGAAAAGTATCTTTTAATAAAAAGAATGTTTAATAGTATTAAACTTATATTTAATAGATATATTAACCACAGCAAAAATATTAGATATCTTATTCCATAAAAAGATCCCAGAAATTATAGAAGATTATATAAATAAGGTTAAATAAAATATAAAAAAAGGCTAAAATAAAAAATATTCATTATTTACGTTTATATATATTCCCTAATTTTATTTAAAAAGTTATAATAACATAAATAAAAAAAATAATCTTTTAGTTTTTATAAATAAAAGCTAATTAATCATTAAATTAGTTATAACCTAAAAATTTATAAAATAATGTATTATATATTTTATATATCTTAAATATTTTGCCTTTATTTTTATTAATAGATAATGTTTAAAGGATATAATTAATGTTAATATTAAGTTAAGTAATTTATAAAAAAAGTATGGTTTTTTCTAGTGTATTTATTTAAAAGATTATATAAACTTTATTTATTATAAAAAACCATATTATTTTAATTTTATATTTTAAAGCAGGTATTAAATATTCGCATAACCATTTTAATCGAAAAAAGGTAATAATATATTATTAATTTTTTAAAAAAAGGTTATATATATTAAGGTTAATAATGATTAAATAATTAATTAAATTATATATTATATCTTTATACCTCACCGTTAAATCTTAAATATAATTTTTAAAATTAAAATTATTATATATAAATATGATATTTAAGTTATAAATAATACATTTAAAATTTAATTATTTTAATATTAAACTTAATTATTAATTATTAAGTATGGTAAATATATTTATATTTATTTGGTTATCTTTTTTAATTTTTTTATTATAAGCTTATATTTAATATTTATATTAAAATAAGTTAAGGTTTTTATAACCCGGCATAACATACTATTATTATATAAATATATACTTATTATAAAAAAAAAGAAATTATTTTATAATAAGGCATACATATTTAATAAAATAATAGCAATTAAGTAAGCTTCGAGTTTATATTAAAAAAAAGTATTAACTTTAACATCTTAATAAGACTTTTAATTAATTTATTAATAAACTAACATAACCATTAAAAAAATAATAAATTTAAAAATAATATATTATATTTATAGCCAGTCATTTTTAATAATATTATTAATTTAAATAATATTATAAATATTTTTAATAAAATAAAGATTTTTATTAATTATTATAAATCTTTTAAAATTAAATTTACCAAATAAAAGTAGTTAAGTTAAAGTTATAAACTTTTTTTATAATTTATTAAGTTTAAAAATATTTACTTATTCTTTACTTTTAAAATATATTTTTATATTAACATCATTTAAATAATAATAAATGATTAAATTTTATAATGCTTAAATTAAAGTATATACACATAATCTTATAACCTAACTTATAATTAACCTTTTAAAAAATAATATATTTAAAAATATTTTAATATCTTAATAATTTTAACTTTTACCTTTTCTTTCTTTTTAAAATTTTAATATTTCTTTTAATATATTATACTTTTCATAATATTTATACTTATTAAAGATTTTTTCTCCTCCCTTTTTATAAATATTTTTATCTTTAAAAAAAATTATAAAAGATATAAGGTTATAAAAATCAGATAATTTAAATGTTAATAAAAAGATATTAAAAACTATATCATTTAATAATAATTATTATAATAATAACCATTAAAAAATAATGGGTAAAAAAGGTAAAAAATTTATAATAATATAATATTTTATATTAATTATATTAAAATTATATAGATAATACATATAAGATTAATTTTATATTAATATAAATGATTTTTAAAAAGGATAATTTTTTTATAAAAATGATAAAAGGTTTTTATTTAAAATGATCTTAAATTATATTATATAAAAATTAAAAAATAAGGAAAAATAAGGGTTAAATGCTTTTTATTGGTTAAAAAAAACTAATAAAAAAAAAGATACTTTTATATAATAATATAGTCTAAAGCCACCTGAGATAATAATAAATTAATGTAAAACAACAAGATAATTAATAAAAGCTAACATTAAATGTGCAGTGTCCCCGGGCTAAACGTGCGGTATATCCCAAAACGGGTAGGCGGTCAGCGGTTTTGCCGGGCGCCTACCACACCAAATGCCTTAGAATGCTGGATTTCAACTTCAACTCAAATAACTCTGTAGCCTGGAATGACGTCAATTAATAATTTACATCATTTGAAAGCGCTCGATTTCAGCTTTCTACTGATCCAAATTTCGAAGCCTGCATCCCGAAATCAAGGTGGCTATAGCTGGTTGAAGTCCTGGCTGGCTGGCGCTGGCTGGCGCTGGCTATCGATAGCTGAGGCTCAACGCCCATATGGGGGGACTTAGTCGTTTTTGAAAGTCAGTAGAATCGCACCCTACGTAGGATAGCCACCTTGAATCCTGGATGCATGCTTTGAGACCTGGTTCATTAGAATCGCGTAATTGAGCCGAGTCTCATATTGTAAATCATTAATCTTGAAACGTAGATTTGGTGAAGTTATTCAGGTTAAAGTGCGATTTGGCTATCTCAGCCATTTGGTGAGGTACTAGCACCGGATTTTCGCCCACCGCCTGCCTATCTGGGCTATACTGCACATTTAGCTTTGGTACACTGCACATTTAATGTTGGCCTTAATAAAAGTAATAATTTAATAAATATTTTTAAGATTTTATAAAACGTTATTATTAAAAACGTTACGTAATTCATGTAGTTTAATAATATAATTATTATTAATTATTTATAAATAATTAATAATTAAAATAAAAGTAAAATTATACGTGTTAAATAAAATAAAAAAAAATAATTATATATATAAAACATTTAATAATTTTAATTAATAATAATTATTTTAATATTAATTAATTTTAAACTTAAAAGTTAATATAAATTAATTTATTTAAAATTATTTAAAAACATTTACTTATAAAATTATAAATTATTAAAGTTATACACACGAAACATGTAATTAAAAAAATTAAATATATAACATATTTTATTTTTATTAATAATTTTATTAATAATAACGGTAAAAATAAAAAAAATTGTTTTATAATATTTAAATAATAATAAAAATCTTTTTTTAAATGATATTTTAATAATAAATGATTACGTATAATATTATTAAATAATAAAAAAATATATATTTAAATATTTTTTTATAATAAATTAATTAAAAATTACTTATAAAAATTTAAAAAAGTAAATAATCTTTTAAATAATTATAATTATAATATTTATAACAACGATAACATCGATATTAACTTTTAAAATATATTTATAATTATATTAAAAAATAATTTATTAAATTTATTTAAAATTTTAATATTAATTATATTACTTATATTTTTTTATACTTTTAAAAAATTTTATATAATTTTAAAAAAATAATTATATAATTTAAATACATACGTTAAAATATTTAATAATTTAAAAAAAAAACGTTTTTATTTATTAAAAAAAAAACTAGTAACGATTTATTACATAAAATTATTAATAATTATAAAACTTTAAAAACCCGATAGTTTAATAATACATTTAAAAAAGTATTTATTTAAAATAACTTAAAAATAAATTAAATGTAAGGTTTTTTAAATATTAAAAAAGTGTTTATTTATTTTTAAAATAATTTAATTAATAAAATTAATTTTAATGATTTTATATTAATATGTAAAGTTTTAAAAGATTTTTATTAAGTTATAATTTTTAATACTTTTTAAAATAAAAATTATAAAATAAAATATTTTAATATTTTATTAATTAAAATTAAAAGTAAGATATTATAATAATATTAATAATAAATGCTTTTTAAATTAAAAATAAAAGTGATTATTTTTAATATTATATATATATAATAATAATTATAAATGCTTTTTAAATTAAAAGTAAAAGTGATTATTTTTAATATTATATATATATAATAATAATTAATTTATAGTTTTTTTATTTATAAAATCATTTATATATGTTTTATATAACTTTTATTATTTAATAATTATATAATGCCGTAATTTATATGATTTTTTTTTAAATACTTTTTTTTACGTGTGATAATAACGTATTTGAAAATAAATATAATTATCGTTGTTTATATTATTATTACTTTTTTAAATTTTAACGCCGTTGTGTTTAATAAAATTATAAAATTCATAAATAATATATATAAATTAAATTTAAGATTTTAAGTTATATTTAAATGATGATGATTATATAATTTTAAACTTTTATTTTAACATTTTAAACGTTTATTTTACGATAATTTTTAATTTTAAATAATATAAGTTATATAATTTAATAACATGTTTAAGTTTATATTTTTTAACTTTTTATTTTTATAAATGGTATTTTACATTTAAAAATAATATTAAAATATTTTACCGCGTATTAAAACTGTTGTTAATTAAATAAAACTTAATAAAAAGTATTTTAAAACTTTTTTTAAAAATAAATTAATATAATTTAAAATCGTGTATAAAGCCCTCGGTATTAATTAATATGTAATTAAAAATATTATTAAAACGTATTATAATAAAAACGTTTTAAAATATAAAGTTTTTTTTATTATATTATAATTTTTAAATTAATGTAAATATAAAAATGTGGATATAAATATTATTAATTATTTTAATATAATTATTAAAATCTTTTAATTTAATATTATTTTTAATATTTAAAAATAAATAATTATCGTTTAATAATTTAATAAAAGCTTAACATAATTTAATTATTATAAATAATATTATATAAATTAATTTATAAATTATATTTTATAAAATTTTAAATTTATTAATAATATTCTTTTATAACTTATTATATATAATAATTTATAAAAATATTATAAGTTTTTATTTTATAATAATGTATTTTAAATCGTATAATTCGTAGTTATTTTTTAATTAATTTAATAACTTAAAAAATAATTTTTTAAACATTTTAAATAATTATTTAAAAACATTATTAAAGTTATTTATAAAATTATTTATAACTTTTTAAATATAATTAAAACCGTTAAAATTTATTATAATTTTTTAAAAATTTAAAATTAAATAATATTAACGATTAAAATTTTTTTTATTTTTAAATAATTAAAATATAATAATAATAATAAAAATGAAAATAATGTATTTTTAATTTATAATACTTTTAAAATAATTATAAATAATATATATTTTTAAGTTAATAAAATTAAATTAAACGTATAATAACTTTTTTAATTATAAACATATTAATAAACTTATTTTTTATAATTTAAGTTTTAAATATTTTTATAATAATAAAAAAAACTTATTTTTATTATAATAAATTAAATTTTTACTTTTATTAACATAATATATTACGATAAAAAGCTTATATGATTTTTCATTCGTTTATCTTTATAAACACTGCCGAATTAAGTAAAGCGCGAAAAAAAATTAAATTTTTAAATTTTTAAGCCGTCATATAAGCTTAAGCTTATAATTTAAGGGCTTTGCCGGTCACAGTCTAATAATAAAAGCTAAAAAGCCAACTCTTTTAATCGGCATTCAAGGTATAGCTTCCCCATAGCGCCGTCCAAACTACATGCGTGAAACGAGGCTGTCTAATGAGACGCTCGGATTCAACTAAGCTAGGCGAAAAAATTACCTATGCTTCGCTATAATAAGTAAATAAGCGACATAACGTCCAGATAAGTTAATAATCTGCCCTACTTATATGTAACTAATTTCTCGGTGCAGTGTGCGAGATATTGTGATGGCGTTTTGTTACCGCTAGCAGAATGGATTATCATATGCAACGGCTAGTGCGTTGCTTGAACGAAATATTTCTACAGATATAGAAGGGCTCAGTGCGGATTAATCAAGAGAACTGATTGTAATTAGAGATATTTTGTTCTTCCCGTAAACTCAACATAAAATTGTAGTCGAGATGGCATCTATCTAGGAAGAATTCCCAATGCCGCATGGGACCCAAGTCTTACGATCCTCTTGTTATGAACAGCAGTGATATGGCGCGGCCCGTCAGCTTATCGTATCTGTGCTCTTTCGATCAGTGATCCGGCTCTGGCCCCTATTCAGGCTCTCGCCGATTATGGATGTCTGGGCGTTCCTAGGGTAGGTGGCCCCGGGCTGAAGCTTATTCTCTCTAGAATTGCACATAGGAAGAATCGACAGCCTTGAAAAACACCGCAACTTTCAGCTGCCGAGAGAGTCTCCGTAAGAGAGTCTTTTTTGAGTCATGTCAGAAGTGAAAAGGACTGGTTGGAAAAAGCGCATGTACTTCTGTTGGCTGATCTACAAGTGGTTAACTCCTTTCGGAGTTGGACTCCGACGCTGGTAGAAGTGTAGATAGATGATACAGTAGTTAGTGTCGACGATTGACCGAGAGAATTACGATGTCGATTCTCCGTTCCTGCCTCTGGCCTCGCTGTATGAGCCTTGTTATTTGATAGAGTTAAGAATATTTCGAGCGAAATATGCCTTGCCTTGAGTCAGTTCCAGACTATGAGGATTTCCTAGTTGGAGTTGAATGGGGACGCTTAACAGCTCAACCATACACCGGGGACATCATCCCGGCACTAGATTGTTAGTCAGAGTCGTCTATTGCAGCTAGCAGCCGCAGAAGCGCATCAGGCTTCATCTAACAACATTAAAAACAGACATATTAAGCGACATCTCCCGTCGACAACCCTAACAGTCATACCCTGGCTTAGCTAAGTAATCTGCGACAAGATTTCTCGAGATCTGTACCTCTTATTTCCAGAAAATATCGTAGGGCTGGTCTAGGCAGGAATAGTTCGTCCACCGTTGCTGGGAATTTCGTTAATAAGATCAATCTATATTGGTGCGGGAGAGGCCTGGACGGGGGAGACTGAGATGAGCTGACGAAGCCCCGGTCCCCACCGAAGAGATCAAAGCGCGAGCCGTCCCCAGAGCCGGCCATCCTTCATCCATGGTTAGAAAATCGAACTCGGACTAGTTCGCCCTGAGGTTGCTGAATAAGACACCTTAATGTGAACGATCGAACCTCAGCACATGGAGAATGGATTCCCAAAAGGTCTTAAGCTTTGACAGTTTGATGTTTAAACCCCTTGCCTAGTAGATTCCAAGGAAACGGTTCCTGCAATACAACCTAGTATTGTTACCCCTTCTCCCCTTACTACCGCATACTCCGCTACCCCGTTCTAGAACTGTTTCCGTCTCCAAGCCTTTTCCCTAGGTAGGGTTTATGGGCAGCTGTGTAGCAGAACTACTGCGCGCGTGACGAATTACGTTTCGTGGTACAGGCTGAAGCTCATTTCCCGGCGCACCCTCACTGCATCTCACTGCATATTGCTTAGGACTGCATACAATCGTGCATACGCAATCCGGGGGAGAAAAAGAAAATGCACCTATGTGTGCCGGCACCTCCCCATGTATGCTTCGTATCAAAATGGCGCTTGTTGGGAGGACGAAAAATAGGATCACCGCTGTAATTATTCTCATCTTGTGGGTTTACCTAAGCGAGCCAGGACCGACTCCATGGGTCGAAACTACGATGGATGAAGCTAACCCTTCGTGCGGATAGCTGCTATCATAGCGTTAACAGATCGTTCGGGATAGCTCTAGAAGCGGTTAAGCTCGGGGCTGTCATCGCGCCAGCGCTGCAGAAATTCCAAGTTCGAACTAGCCAAGACCTGCACTTTAACCGTTTATCGTGATAGCGTCCCGGCACGGCAGCCAGCCCATCGGTTCCGGTTGCATGGGTTCCTTATTTCGAAATTCGGACCCTGGGCTCTATTATGCCGTTTTATAATTCCCCCTCCAATCGCTGCCCTGACGACGCAATCGCTAGCATCGGGGACCAACTTAGGGCTAGCCAGTGTGGAGTGACTTAACAGATGGACGAAATCGAGCCTAGAGACGAGAAGACTCCGCAGTTGAAGAAAACTCAAGTGGATGCATAGATGAACTAAACTTCTACTATCTTTCTCTTTTTGCCTCCCTCTAATCTAGACTATATCGATCAATACACCCCAGAATGTCTTAAATACCGGCGTCCTGTTATGGAAATCCACTCGATTGAATATTTCGAACCTTTTGCTGGGCTCAACACGGGCCCAAGGGATAGGTGTCGAAAATGAGTTACTACATGGGCATGAGCGAGGAGGAATTCGCCCGCCTCCCCCACGACAATCGATCCACCGAGACAATAGTCGCCGTTGTTCTGTGTATGAGTATCGCGACGATCGCTGTGTTTGCACGACTATATACAAGGCATTTCATATTAAGGAAATTCTGGCTCGATGATTATCTAGCAATAGCTGGCATGGTAAGCTGCGCCGCACGCGCTCGCGTGGCGCGAACATGGGCGTGGAAAAGAAAAAGATCTAACTCTCTTCGCTAGCTTGGGATGATCTCGAACGGCATAGTACAAATCGTGCATACAAGATATGGACTCGGCGCACATTTCTACGACATGACAGATGAAGCAGAGATGCTTGAATTTTGGAGGGTAAGAAATCCCGAGAGAATACCAACATCCCTCCGCGCATCCTGTTGTGTCACCTGCTAATTTACCCGCCGCAGATTTTCTACGTATTGACAATCACCTACCACACCACCCTTATGCTGGTAAAATTCAGTTTATTCTTCCAGTACTACCGGTTAATCCAGGAGGTCCCGCATTATCGCATATTCTACCTTTGCGTCATGGGCGTCGTTGGCGGTTGGGTCGTCGCACAAGAATTCATCCTCATCTTTTCCTGCACCCCGATTCACGCATATTGGGACCGCTCTCCGGGTAGCACATGTCTGGACAGCAATCTCATCGGATGGATGAACTCAATTGGAAATATAATAACCGATATAATTGTTCTCTTACTGCCCATCCCCGTTGTGTGGAGATTGAACTTGAAAAGGGGGAGGAAGTGGGCGGTGATAGGAATATTTGGCCTTGGGTTCTTGTGAGTGTTCCCCGTTCTTTTCATTTAAGCTATCGGCACTCCTAATTATGAGTAGTACCTGCATTATATCAATATGTCGCATGGTCTTCTTCGCGAAGTTGACCTCCGACTTTTCATACGATCTCGTGTCAGTCGCAGCTTGGGGCGAGGCGGAGTCGGCGTCGGGACTTATTTGTGCATCTCTCATCGCTCTGGGGCCATTAATTCGCCGATATTCTCGCCGCTTCCAGACAGTCCAGCCACCATCTAATACCCCGCAGAAATACACTTTCGGCGGTACCAACCCCTTTTCAAGGCACACCTCGAACCGGGATAAGAGTTTATTAAGGACGAATGGTTCTCGAAAACCATTCGATGATGGAAGTGAGACGGAACTTAACCGGCTGGATGGCGATCGCTCGGAGCGCTCAAGGAAACACGATACACAAGATGATGGAAGATCAATACGTAGCACGAAATCCTCAGGGATGGACCGAGGCGATAGCGAATACTCGGAAACGATGCCCGATCTTCGCTTAGGTCTCGAAACAGGAATACGAACAATCATCAGCACAGGGAATAGGGATAGCATGCATTCACAGTCATTATCGGGGCCACCTAACGGCATTGTGGTGAAGCAGGTATGGTCGGTTCGCAATAAGGAACCGGGGGAGAGCGACGGTTGATTTCTTTGGATCGAGATACCCATTTATAGAATAAAGCAACAATTAGAAGTTCAAATCATGGCCTTCACTGTAGCCTCCGCACCGTAGCCTCCGTATTCTTGATGAGACTGAGTTCTTGTTTAGAATGTAGGATGAACAACTCGGATAAACATGAATATCTTTATCTATCTGAAGTTCCGATCGCATCCCTTCTCTTCGACACATGCCTTAAATTCTACAGAAGTTGGAATCTTTCTAGACCATACTCACACCTGTTGGGCCTAGACGAAGGTGTAGGTCTCACAAGAGTTTTCCTCGTTTTGTATGCTTAGGATTCATACTGAATAAACAGATGAAATTATAATTGAATGCATTTCGATCATTTTTCGAAGATTTCATGTCAAAAATAATTGAAAATTCGGCTCTTCATCAGGTACCTGCAACCAGCTGCTGCCGGCGACGGGTCCGTGCGTTCTAAATAGGGGGAGGGGCCTTTTTAAGGGGCCTTTTTAAAATCATCGTGATCTTGGTAGATAAGAAGGGAAAGCATCTATATATATATCACTTATAGAATCAGGTATAAGGCGTAACTAAAATATGAAGTTCTTTATGAAGGGCTTTGTATGTTCTATCTTCCCTAGCTACAAATAAGAAATGCAATGTGTTGCGACATCAAGGTGGAGCTAACGTATTCGTGGCCTATAAGGCGATTGGCAGTTAATTCAATACAAATATGCTGGGCAGTAGTGTAATTTCTTATCCTTTTTACTGAGCTTATGCTGACAATGGTGAGATGTAGCCGCACGCCGCGCCTGATAATGGACACACGGACAGTAATGGTCTAGGAGTCCCGAAAGATCGTGAGTACAGGGGCAATAGTGATCGCCGTACGGTTCCGTTTTCCAACGGGGCCGACGACAATAATGATCCAATAACCCTTCAGTGTCATGATGGGGACATCCCCTAGGCCACGCATATTCGCAAGCGGTGAGTAACACCTCGTTAGGCGCATGGGTAGGGCAATAGGGCTCGCAGTATTTCTCGTAAAATTCATATGGGAAAAGTTCAAGTATTCGGTCGTCGTCATCCTCGATGCAGTCCGGGTTTCGGTTAGTCGCTAAACCGGTCGGTTTTCCATTTTCATCAGTAGCGACGTTTATGTAGCCCTGAAGGACTAGATTATCCGGGTCTGTCCCGAAAGCTACAGACATATGCGGATCTGCTGTTGCGGTCCGATGATGGAAGGGGATGATATCGGGATTCCATAGAAGAATTCTCTTTCCGTCTCTGTCGATGAACTTATTAGATTGCGTTCCGCATCTAATATAAACATGTGTAACTATCTTAAGGCTCAGGGCGACCCCTCGTACAACATCCTCATTGGCCTTTCGCACCTCTTGATTGGAAGGAACCTTTCCTAGCCATACAATCAGAGGGTCTTCGACTGTACCACTACCCGATATGCGGCCCTTCTTATATTCTCCTGTAAACCTAGGCCGTGGTTTCCCTTGCGGCACTTCCATATCGGCATTCCAGCGCTTATGGACGGTCTCTAAAGGATCTTGCTTGGCCCTTTTCGAGGCTGGTTCCTCCGAATCGTTCACTTTTACTTCATCTCTCTCCTTTATTCCACCTTCAATTTCATCGGTGGTTATTTCGTCAGCCTTTCGTTTATGTTCTGGATTCCGTTCGGGGGTGGCGGCCATTTCGGGTTATATAAGTAACTTGTATATGTGTTATGCGAACCGATGTCTGGTCGCTTATGTATGTCTGGCTTAGGCCCAGGTGTATTCATTGGTGAAAAACCTGGCTTATATCTATTTTGCCTCTTTTATGATGTGTTACGTCGTCGTCTCTTTGTTAATGAATGCCCTATTGTCTTTTGTCTATAGCATTGTTCAGTATCTGTACAAAGAGCTTGAAATATTATGGCAAATGGGTCAACAGACAACCGTACCACCCCAGGCACCAAGCTTCTTTAAACCGTACGCGTTTATAGTCCCGGGGAGGGATGTAGCTAAAGCAATTGGACTGGCTTCTTGGGACTATGATGTAAAGATATAATAAAGCCTTGGATATCTTTTCTCTCGATTTGTAATACTCACTTTAGGAGCATAAGTCGCAAGGCACTATGAGACGTACATGGATAATTATCAGGAACAAATGAGTATTGTCACAATGCAAACCAATGAACAGAGGTAGCCATACCTGGGTGAGACTATGTATATACCCTAGGAGTCCTTTATTCCCAGAACTCCTCCCTTGGGGGTGTTACATGACCTGTGGTAACTGTGATATCTAGAGAGCCTATCTGACAGGTATTATTGACGCCGATGTTACAGTTTTAAGGACTAAATTTGGTCATAATATGATGTAGTTTGCGACTTATTGGAAATGGATCATAATATCTGGTCCGGCGTCGGTCGGTTTCCTATTCGTCTATATTTTCTTCTGATTGGAATCTTAATCATATATGGGACCAAATAACTGACAAAAGCACCGTATCTAGAAACCCCTCCTCTAAAGACTATGATAAGAAGGGTCGTACGAGAATAGTTGAGCCGTTTAAATGCAAACCCCTAGGACCAAGGCAGTTCGGGGTCTCAGAAATATGAGCACTAGTGCCCAGGACGAGACTCATGCATGGTATAATCATGGTCTTACATCATGTGATTTTCTCTCCAGCATTTTAAGGCCATATATCGAAAGTAAAAGCGTTTTGTAAGGATTCATTGTGAATCTTTAAAAACCCGGAGCCCCTTTCACCTTTCTGCTTATGTCCACGAACCGCCACGCGGGATGGCCTGACGACGGTCATATAGCTCGATACCATTTATCGCTGCTCTTGCGAAGTTTGTCTCCGATTGTGAATATGATCGTTCTTCGTATTGCTGTTGTACAGTTGTGGTGAGCCAGATATTTGGGGATCGGTTGACCATTTTATCCACGTCGGGGTATTGGATATCGCCACTCGGGAGTCTCATTCTGCTCTCGCTATTCATCTGTTGGTCAGTAGGGCCTAAAGACCGGGAACTGCTACCTTGGGTGCCGCGGGTCGTTGCGGGCCAAAACGAAAGGGCCAGCGTGAGCAGCGGCCCCAAGCTCGGCAAGCATGCACAGACGATAGCAATGTAAATTTCCAGGCCACCCCAGACACTAAGGTCCGCGAGGATACGTGTTGCATTGCCTGGGTCTGTAAACATTCGTAAGAGGTATATGATCCGCACGATGCTAATGGCAGTTACACTTCAAGGCGTACCGAATATGTTAACGGGGACTTGGGGCAGAGACTAGAGTATTTTACGAGGCAAGTAAAAAGAACAACTTACACTACGCCAAGAGCAAACATACCCAGAATTGTAATTTTCTTCGACTGCGAGCATTGCAGCTGGGAAATCCAGCGTATTGGTAACAGAATCAAGACGACGTCCAATGTGGTTGCTATGCAGCCGCTGGCGAGGAACATGCCCCACTGATTTATGCAGGTCCCATCGTGTAAACCGTCCCATCCGTCCCAGAAGTGGGATATAGGGGTGCATTGTGAGGCGAAACAAATTGTGAACACGATGGTGATAGCCACATTGAGGACAAGTGTTAAGATAATCGGTCGTCGCATGCTAGGCACTGAAAAGAGACGCATTAAGAATAAGCTAATTGACACTCGGATGAAGCCTCTTGCTACCACGGAGATGATTAAACCCGTCAAGACAAACTATAGAGCGACCGATAGAAGTTAGGAGTCCAGGAATCTCTGAGGACGGTTGGACATGGCATACCTTGAACATAGGAGGAAGATTCTCCTGCGGTACAGCCCAAAGATCGAGACCGACGCCAAGTCGGTAACCTTACAACAAATTAGATTTCAAGCCAGCAGAACGGCGGGTTAAACACACCGATTCCTGCCAAGGTGGTAAAACTGATGGAGATGAAAGTAGATATAAGGATAAAGTAGTCATCCAGCCATAAGGGGTTGCGGTCGGTTCGGGTGGCGAAGCGCAAAGCGACGAAGACAGACGATATGACGACAAAGGTATAGTTGATTGCGACGTACGAATATGCGCGATGAGATGAGACGCCGCACAGTGAATTGGTGATATTTTGGGTTCTAAGCCCGTCAGGTATCGTACATGACTTGGAGACACACCCGGCTACAGTTGCTTGCACGACTTGGTTGGCGCAAGTACATGCCACATCCAAGAGTGAACACTCGGATTGGTTATTAAGGGTACCAAGGAGACAGCGGTGCTAGGAATTCAATAAATTGTTAACATAGTCGTCAAATAGGAGACGGCTGAACCTGTAGGAGAAACTGACTCCGCATTCCGGTAAGGCCTTAAGCACGACGTCAAGCTCACTTAAGGTCGCTAGGGAGCTTGACATAGTTGAAGACTATGATGGTTCCCTGCTAATTAGGAACGCTATGGAGGATTGATTTTGACAAGAAAATAGATATTTTGGATTGGGATAGCGAGAAAAAAAGGTTGGGATTCCACCAGCATATTTTAATGCGACGTGATAATTAGCTCAGCGTCGGACTGCACATATGCCTACTAGGTACGATGTATCATATAACTACGACCCCAGCTTACAATCATCGCGTCTAATTAAACGTGCTAAGCGATGCGGTCTACGGGCTGATGACCAGCGGGATGCATATTGACCCGATCGCCGCTCACTTTGACCGGAAACAGACCCCTGAGAAGGAATAATATAAATGTAACCAATATTCTGCAGTTATCGTGCATGTTCGATGCTGTACGAACGTAGTTATGTTTTGGTACGATACCAATGTTGTTCCTGGGAAGGCTATGAAAGACTTGGCGTGACGTCCGCAGAATGGCGGGATCCTTCAACTGGATCGTGCAGTATTTAAGCGCCGCCGTGGTAGCAGAATAAGTTATTCGTTGGGGGCGGAATGTACAACCCCACTGGGCGGCGGTCGCAGTACCTACTATCTTCCCATGCGGTGGGTAGCCGGGACATATCCCCACCCGGAACGGCTTCTAAGGCTGAAGCTCGCCATCGGCCTTTTCGGAGAAAGGGGTACCGGGGAATAGTTGCCCTAGGCATAACTATGGGGCCGCCGGGTTAATAATAGGGGCTACAGTTGAGGCATAGTAGTAAGGACAGCCTTCGAGTCTAGTACCAAGGGGCCAGTACTTACCATCTGATTACATGTATGATATAGAAGGCGTTGGATCTATATTTCAGGGAAAATTAAAAGCAAGTGGTAAACGTTGGTGGCGGATGGTACTATTAATATACCTACCTAATATTACCTAGTACTTAGGTACCTACTACATAGTATCCCCTCAGTCCCTGAACGGGGGTCCAACTGATTTTCCACTTTTGCTCTATCACGACGATGGTCACGTTAAAAAGTATCTTACTATCCGATTCAACACGTTAGTTCTCATATCTCTTGTTAACACTCTACCTTTATAAATTTGAAATTCAGCTTCCTGATTCGTTGAAGTTTATGAAAATCGGCTGGACCCCCGTTCAGGGACTGAGGGGATACTATGTAGTAGGTACCTACATGTAGGTGAGCGGGTGTCGCATATTAGGTGGCTGAGGCTAGCGTCTGGCGTTCAACATTCTAACTAAGTCGCATATCGTGGAAACCGGCCTCTTAGAACTGGCCAAATCTTCTTGATACGGGACTCGATGAGATTGTCTACGCGCTATGGCTTGCAGTATTTTTCGTTGGGACATTCAGTCTCGCAATTCTCCCATTTTAGAAAAAAGATGCGACGGGTCACATTTGTAATGTTACCAACAGACATGTTGTATATATTAGTATGTGCCGGAGGGGTACCTACTCCTTCAAATACTTGCATGTGCTTGCATATGTACCGAGGTACATCCACCTACGTACTCGAATAGAAGACAGTATTTGAAGAGAATAGACAAAGCCATGGGCGGGAAGCTCTTCCATCTAGATTTCGTGAAGTAGATTCATTGCCAAACCTCGAAACCCATACCTGGGTTACACTCTATGCCCATATCTCTACTAGAGATATTATGCAAAGCCTAAAAATCTTTCTTAAGACCCAGATCGCCGCAGATACGATGTTATCAGTGATACTTAATCACGAAGAATGAGTCCGAAACAGAACTAGAAAGAGCGAGCTATGCATGTCTGCCCAGTCCGTCATCGTCGGTATGGATGCTGCGCGCTATGCTGAACGAGAAGGGCCTCGTTCTCATATTCTTAGCCAGGGCAATACGTAGTGCCGAGAAACAGAATGAATCCATTTCGACATATCGCGTCATGTGGATTTCGGCTCTACCGCTATATCTTTGGGGGCCAACTGTGATCGTGCCCACGATATAGGAAGACATAAGAAGGACCCGATCGAAATGTTAGATCATTTATAGGTGGATAAGAATTTATAATCAATGAGCCTTTCTACAGTGTAGCACTGCGGTAGCATGACGAACCTTTTGGAGAAGAGCTGTTGTTAAATATTAAAGTCGAATGTCTAGTCTCTGCTCGTGAACATGCGACAAATGTTAATACTCTTAGTTCCAACAATAGCATTCGGGGCATTGCTGTTCTTATGAATGAGCTTCACTCAACAAGTCTAACTTCAGTGGGGTTGAGTTGCTTCAGCTACGACATCTCGCAGTAGCTAGCCTTGCAAAAGAGCCCCCATATCGCCACAACTGCAACTAAGAGTAATCGGTCCCGACAGCCCTATCGTCGGGAGGATAAACCGTATACCATACGTAAGGGAGTTAGTCCATCATACCCTTTAATCCCGTGATGAAAGGTTTTATCCCTAGGCTGAAAGAAATATTGAGGAATAAAGAGCCCCCACGGTAAGCATATAGATAGATACGAGTTCGTAGTATTAATTATATGTTTAGGTAAATATTATGACCTTTCAGACTACTGGAAATTTGTTCCTTAGACTTCTTAGTCCACCTGATGACATCTATCGAGTTGAAGATTAAAGATCATGTCGCACCACAGCCTCGCCGGCATGTCTGAGTATATTCCATACGCTACGTCCTGTGCAAATATCTTGATAGAAAAGCAATACATGAGGATTACTGCCCATTATAGTGTAGAAATAAGGCCGGGATATCCGAAAGTCTCCATAGATGGCTGCGCACGTATTTTCATAGCTGTGTCATCCCTTGCCGATTTCCTTAGTTATGTTCATCATATCGAAAGTATTCGAAGTGACCGTGACTACGTATTAACAATTTTAAATATGTATCGAGGTACTTCTGACTAGCATATAGCGTGGTAGCAGATGTTACTTGATCTTTGAATCATGATGCAAGCATCCAAAGGTCCAAGGCTATATGGTGGCTACGGCGGGGATAATTATTAAGGGGATTTATATCAAGGGTTACAGGAATGAAGGTCTCATTGAGGCTATCCGATCCATGTGATGCTATGACACAGCCACTGAGATATGTATACGACCCAGGAAGGCTTAATATAATTGCGGTAGTGGCGACTCCGGATGAGTGGTAAGAAAGGTGATCCGCGAATAGCATCACGCTAAGGGGTTATCTTCTGGTTTGCCTCATGATATTAAGGGAGAACTCTGAAAATAGCCGGGCTTCCGCGCGTCAATCTAGTCATGGTTCTCAGTGTTAGATGCCATTAGTTTGTTAAGATCACTAATTCCTATTCGTTCTCGCCCGCCCAGTATACCACGTGTTAGGGCGCAAACCAAGAAGCCTCCGGAACAACTATATCAATACGCAAGGAGATTTCATTCATACATAACTAAAACTACCAACCTACATGCGTATACCGTAAAAGTCTTTATTCCCTGCGAATCACCTGAACCCGAGGAAAAGGGCCTCCCTCGCAAGATTACGAGGTAGAACAGGTTGACCCCCCTTTCGGAAGATACAAGGTTTAGCCTTCCGCTACTACGGACACAACTCGCGCCAGGACCGACATGTTGCTGGGTGGCTCTTGGACATCAACATTTGTCGTACCACACGAGACTTATTAGGATTTCCGGCCAAGATATAAGTGGCCGTTTCGCCACACCTAAAACTTATAACATAGGACAACTTCACTACCGGAAGAGCGTTATCATTAAAAATTCCACAAGACATGTTTCTATCCCTTCTCCTCTCTCTTTCTGCCTTTTGGTAATTATTATCCCGGCAAAATGCACGATCCAGCTGCCGATACTTCTCTATCAGGCGAAAGAATGGCCCCTATGGACCCTCCCGGCTCCGATCGATCATGCCCAGAGGCTGGAGCAAACGAGACACAGGCCTCTAAAGATGCAGAATGGATACCGTCTAGGCACGAGAAGGCCATCATTTACACCCTGGCTTTCCTCAATCTCATCGTATCTCTTGATGCTACAATCATCGTCACGTCCTTATCTGTAAGACAATTACTACGCGCACATTTATTTCGCAAATATCGACTGACTCGGGACCTTCTAGGCAATCGTCGAAGATATAGGCGGCACGACCACCGAAGCCTTTTGGATTGGCACATCGTACCTCCTCGTAAACGCAGTCACTATGCCGATGATATGCTCTATCAGTGAAGTCATTGGCCGGCCGATTTGCCTCACCTTCGCCATCGCAGCATTCACACTCGGAACAATCCTCTGTTGTGTTGCCCAGAATATAACTGTCATGCTTGTTGGTCGTTGTATACAAGGCGTTGGAGGAGGAGGCATACACTCTCTGAGCTTGGTTACGCAGACTGATTTCATACCTTTGAGGTGGCGGCCGAAGTGGTATGGGGTTACGTGAGTCTTGAACCGAATCCGAAATTACTCCAGAGTTTCGAAACTGACAAGGCACTGATAGACTTGCTGCATGGGCTATCGGTCTCTCCACAGGTCCTATCATTGGTGGTGCTATTGCAGAAAAAACGACATGGCGTTGGATATTCTATCTCATGTTCCCCATCTGTGGCTTCGGACTCGTCGTTATACCCTACCTCCTAACCCTACGACCGAAAGCGTCCACAACGGCGGAGAAGCTTCGTAGAATTGACTGGATAGGAGGGTTTCTTTTCACCGGCTCCACAACCACGTTCCTTATCGCGATCTCCTGGGGCGGCACAGAGGTATGTCAACGTTTCCGGTAGCCATATTACTTAAGGGCGAAGACTAAAAATTGACGCTGGAACAGCATGCATGGAATAGCGCGGCAACTTTGGCCCCCTTAATCATAGGTATCATCGGATTTATTGCTGCTACTGCTTACATAGCATATATCCCCGAATATCCTTTATTTCGAAAAGAATTATTTAACGATATCAGCTCCATCATCACTTACCTCGTTGCCTTCATGCAGGGTTTTATAGTACGTATTACCCCTTTTAATACCACTGATATCGACTCGATCACTGACTTTTACAATGTTCGTAGCTATATGGGATGATGTATTAGTAAGTTGTCAACTATCATAAAAACCTCATCAATGCGTGTACTTAATGGTTAACTTCCTACCCAGTTGCCCCTTTTACTTTTCATCGGTGAAAGAGTACAAACCGATTAAAACCGGTGGTACGTATCTAGTTTATATTATCCTATTGAATCTACAAAAGTTCAGTCCCAGAGCGAATTAATGAATCAAGTATGCTAACTTCAATTCCATTAGTGGCCATGCTGCCGTTTCTCCTATCATTTGCACTCTCTGGGATCATTGTCGGTCGGCTGGTAACACGATACAACAACTACCGCTGGGCTGTCTGGGCCGGCTGGCTTGTTGCGTGTGCAGGGGTGGCTATGTATGTGGTTTGGCGAGTCAATGACAGCACAGCCGTTTGGGTCCTCTCTCTCCTAATTGCAGGCTTTGCTCAGGGAGCCATACTTACTGCACAAAATTTCGCCACGCAGGCACTGTGCCGCCCTGGCGATGAAGGCGCCGCAGCCGCTATGTATGCTTTCGTCCGACAGTTTGGCATGGCTACCGGTGTTGGTATTGGTGCTACGACCTTCCAGAACGTGATGAAGTTGAAACTCGAATGGGCAGGACTACCGACCAGTATCGCCGACTACGCCGAGGCTTATATCCCAACCTTGCATCTCCTAAAACCTGGGCCAGTAAGGGATGCGACGTATGATGCGTATAAGTTCGGTTTCCAGGCAGTCAGTGCTATTTGGCTCGCGCTCTCAGCTCTCGCTCTCCTCCTCACTATAGCCTTCATGAAACACGCTGATATGAATCGAAAGATCAGCAGTGAGCATCAGCTAGACAGCGAACGCATAGATAGACACTGGGGAAAAAAGGAGGCTGAGAGCAACGCCGTAAACGTTAAGTCTTAAACTAGGAGATGGGGCAATGGCATTGATAGGCGGCGTCACTACTAAAATTACTTGGTTACCTGCTCAACCTTAGCGATGAAGATCTCATTCCCACTGCCCTTGCGTTACTTACAGATGTCGCACATTCTCTCCTTGTTCCCACTGTGGCTTTTCATTCCCAAAGCTTGTTCGGTAACGCACAGGGCGGAGGAAATCAAACGTTACATGCACGTAGTAGACCCCCTTCGGCGATATTAGATCGCGATCATAGAGTTAGGAATATAAGTTATAGTGCACTCTTGGTAACAGAGTGCACCACGTGAGTTCGTATCTCAAGTTAGAACCCAAGGAGCTGCCAAATCAGGCCTCCCTCAATAATTTTATTGATATATCAACTATTCGTACCGAATTTTCGGAAAATTAGCTTCGGGCCATACCACTTATTATGTACCTAGCATCCAGTAGCATACATACACGTTGGTATCAGCCTCCTATCAGGGATCGGCTAACTACCTTATCTTGGCTACGCTCCGACGCCCTTGCATGTGCAATTTAGTTAAGGCTGTCTCTGCGTTAATGTCAGAACTTTTGCTGAGTAATTAATAGAGACGTGGACGACTAGGAGCTAGACGACATTGGAGTGTTTAGCTGCTGAAGCCCATGATAGAACGGTTTGATTATGTCTGTTCTGCTTGAAAATATTCGCCTGGGTACCTAGGTACGTAAATGCGCTGTGTCTGGTTGGATAGGCGTTCATTGCTGCCCTCCTCTTTGATGGGAGCATAGAGCGATAATGTATTTAGGGGCTCACGGCCTAACTGCGATACACAATGGCTACGGACACCCCGCAGATGCGCATTGCCATCATTGGCGGAGGTCTTGCGGGAGCCACTCTCGCGAATGCCCTCATCCAAATCCCACGCCTCGAGATCCAAGTATACGAGGCCGCGCCGACCTTCTCGGAGCGGGGAGCGGCTGTTGCGCTCGGCCCCAATGCACTACAGTCATTACATGAGATACTTGGGAGCAGCAAAGACGACCTCATGAAGCGAGCAGGGGCGGTTCCTCTGAACTCAGTCCGTAGCGTCATCGTACGTAGTTTTCCCAAGCTTTCGCGGCTAGGCTCACGATTATCTACAGGGCTCGGGGCCAAATGCTGGAAAGATCGTCTTTGAATCATCGGACCCCGAACCTGGTATCATTGTGCATCGCGCCGCGCTCCTCAGCGAATTAATTGGGCAACTACCAAAGACGGTGCTTCACGCGAACAAGAAACTTTCGGCAATCAACCTCAAATCCGATACAGCTGCACTGGAAGTGGTTTTTGAAGACGAAACCATCGCGGACTTCGATGCGGTGATTGGCGCTGACGGGGTATTTGGCCGGGTGCGATCGTTCGTTCTTGGGGATGATGCCGAAAAGTACGATGCATCACCGGCGGGGTTCTGGGATTGCAGAACCCTAGTGCCCTTTGAGAAGGCCAAATCAGTTTTGGGGAGTGAGTTGTTTGAGATAGACAGACAATACGGATGGGCCGGTGACGGCGGGTATATCCTGCACGATGTGTTGGACAACAGGACGACAGTGCATTGTGTCATATCCGCCGTTGAACTGTCACCAACATGTGAAAGGAAACGACCTCTGAACCGAGAGATCTTGATGTAGACCCTGAGTAAATGGCTTGATGGCCCTATTACAAAGGGGATAATAGAGGTAGGTAAGATGGATTTTGCAAAGTTGTATGCGTACTAAGGGAACTTACAGCTATTTCTTGAACAAGATGACCTAAATGGATACTCTCAGTGGGAGCATAAAGAGACGCCCACCTATGCGAACGGTGCCTTATGCGTTATAGGGGACGCAGCACATGCCACAACCCCATGGCAGGGTGCAGGAGCAGCAATGGCGTTTGAGGACGCCATGGTTCTTCAAGCGCTTCTTAGTCACGCCACTTCTTCAAAAGACATCAAACTGGCGTTCAACGCCTTTGATGTCCTTAGGCGACCTCGCTGCCAAAGAATTATCGACTCTAGCAGGGGGACAGGAGTAATTCTCTGTGGACGGGATGCGAATGTGGGCTTAGACCCTGAGAAGCTTCTAGAGGCGCTTGCGCCCAGATGGGACTTTATCGAGGGATTAGATATGATGGCTCACAAAGAGGAAGCGTTGCGCATATTTGCAGAGGCGAAGATGGGCTGACCTTGGTCATATAGCTACGGCAATTTAACACTAGTACGGGTCTTATAGCACTAATGCAAGCCTTGTAAGCTTTCAATGATAGTCCTCTTATTGACTAACGGATTCGTCTTATGCCTTGACGCCCGAAATTTCGACCTGCATGTGGCTGTAGTTGTGATGCAAACGGAAATGACTCAATTTGGAAGCAGTCGAGCCTACCCCCAAAATCCTACGCTAGATAACATGATGAATATTGCACTTTGTGGAAATGGGTGGTCAAGGGGCGTTATGGGACATTGTTGTTGTTATTGTATTGCTTACTGAAGACGTGTGGGCCATATTCAGTAAACTCCCGGAGGATATGGGACGTGGCAAGCTCTAGTATACAAGATATTATGATATTATGATGCCAAATTATGTCTCTATGTGCTTTTTATAGTCCACGGAAACACGGCTAGAACATTTATATAAGAAAGGCGTTCCCCCTCGATTGATATGGCTGGATGATCGAGCCAATATATCCAATATCAGTGCATGCACCGTATCTTTTAGTATGTTCTATCGCAAAAATTCCAAATATATACGGATTATCATACCTTAGGCAGGGGCAATAGTAATATCATCAAACGCATAATTACCCACGCCACAATTGCCCCCATTAAGTTGCACCATGGGCCCAGCAGCGATCTGCGCATCACTAAACGTACACGTCGTGCTCATCATGCCATAGACATTAGGCACGAGCGTGAAACCCGAAACAAATTGGTTATATGAGACGAACGTCCCCCCGGGGCACGAGATGTAGAAGCTGCTGCAGCCGTAGACCCCGATGTATAACATATCGGAGCGTGCATACCCCGTAAATGTGTACGTACCCGCCGTAAGTCCGGCAGTCGTCGATAGTGTCTGCACGACAGAGAGGTAGCTGCGCGCAGAGCCTACGGTATACGTGACGGCTAGTGCATTGGGTGCGGAGTGCGGGTTCGAGGTCGTGATATATGCATTAAGAGAGATCCAGGGGGAGTAGCTGGTGCTAGAGTCATCAAAGTTGCCGTTTACAATCGTAGCTGTCGGGACACTAGATGTCGTTGAAGACGTAGTAGATGAAGTTGTAGAAGACATTGTGGATGAAATCGTGGATGAAGTTGTGGGGGAAGTTGTAGATGATGTTGTAGACGATATTGTAGATGATATTGTAGATGAGGTCGTGCTTGAAGTCGTCGAAGTCGGTGACTCTGTGGAACTTGTCGACTCCGTAGTTGTTGAGAATGTGATAATGACTGACGATGAAGTTGTCTCTGGATCAGAAGAGGAAGTTGAGGTGGCTAGGGATGATGACTCAGTAGAGACCGAGGAAATTGAAGTCGAAGTTGTCGATTGTGATGTAATAGAGGTGGATGTCGCATAGTATGAAGGACTTGTCGTCGAGTTCAAGGGTATAGGAACAGGATATGAAGACAATGATACGGAATATGACGGATACCCAGTAGATGAGGATGGCCGTCTGGACTTGCACGAAGCCAGTACCCCAGGGGCACTGACACACGAGATGACGATACAAGAAACGAAGAACTTCATTATGGGTGACTATATTGACGCACGGAAACAGTTTGAGGAGAGAATACGCGCTCCATCACTCATCTTATTTTTATATATAGGCATATACAGTATCTCCCACACTTAATTCCATCAAGACTAAATCAAGATAAATCCCATCGTAAATCATGATCCACGGTACCGGGGTGGAGTAGCCGGTGCGCCGCCACGCACATTGCAGTAGCTGAACATCTAGCCGAGCCTTAGCTAAGCATAGTAAGATTAAAAGTCTAACTTAGCTTGAATATTAAAATATACTACAAGCCAATATATACATAATCTCTCACAAGTTTACAAAAGCCTCGAAGAGCCTGGCCGAACTTGCTCCCCACTTAGCTCCCTTCTCCATGAAAACTCCACGATAAATATAGCACGACGCCCGATGGTTTTATGAATGGTATACGCGGCTTTCAACCCCAATTTCCCTTTCCTACAGGATCTTTAGTAGGGTACAATCAACCACCGTCGTGACGGAGGACATCAATGATGGAACGTATAAATGGTTTAGATACGCTCTCCTAAACTAACATACCTATGTATGTATACACAGGAATTATGTTAATATTATACAAGTAGTCAGATAAGGACAATAAGTATAGGTTTAAATCAGAAGAAGGGTCGGTACGCGAGAAGCTACACTCCCCAGCCAGAGACCCGATTGTTGCCTGGGAGCTGAGCAAGCCATTCGCCAGCAGGGTCCGGATGAACAGAGGGAATATGGCATTCGTCCGAGTTGAGACCACCCAGTATATCAGGGCACGTCTCCATACCCACAGTTCCAGCATTGCACCCATCGATGATTCTTTGGAGGGTTTCCGTATCCCATCCCGCGACGAAATCGGCGTGCGAGCTGTAACCTGTTCGGTCACCGTTTGAAAGCACGAATGGTTGATGTTGGCCATCCATGTCCCAATCATTCTGGAACAGCAGTGTGTTGTAATACACCTCATAGAATAAATGGGGTACATGAGTCCAGCCCTTAGGGCAGTCCGACTTGCCGTCATTGGTGGGGGCTGGGAATACCATGTTATGCTTATAGTCATCCAGCCCGGCTTTCGGGTTATAGCAGGACGGCATATGGATGTCCTGCCTCAGTGGGGAAGCATAACCGTCGCAGTTTACAACGGGGAACCCGGCCCCACTCTGGCGGGTTGACGGGTCTTGTAGACCCGCTTTCGTACCGTCCGACCCGGGCGGGTATCGTGCAATGCTGTCGTCTTTAGTAGGGCAGGTCCACTGCACCGCTTGTATCTCGCCCTTGGAAGGGTCAAGCTGTAAGCCGCCGGTGGCTGGAGGAGTCCTCTTCAGAGCGTTGCCACTTTGGATCTTAAGGCCCGGCGGGAAAGCGTTAATCTCGTCGTTGGTGGCATCAAAGCTAATACGTTCCAAGGTTGTTAGAATATTGGAAGCAAGTCAATTGCCATTACGTCTCATTACTTACAAGTAGTAGACATTCATATAGAATAACGGTACTTTCTTGAAGGTACCGTTGACGGGCGATTGAAACCACACGGTAGGGACCCAATAGTTGCTCTTATCATTGCGGATCTTAGCGTTGGTGCACTTCGAATGCAAGAGCTGGTCGCCTTCGATCTTATCACCAAAGTTGCTTCCCCCCATTACTCCATGAGAGTGTGTCGATATCGATCCGGGGCTAACAATCGGATCCATTCGCCCCTCCGTGGAGAACTGGCCCGCCGCATCATTGAAGTGTAGGACTGCAAATGTTCCCTGGTCCTTTGCGCTTTCACCAGCGGCTAGTGTAGCAAACGAGAAGAGAGTTGATACTTTCATCGTGAGTAAAGAGGCAGAACGACCACGACAGAACACATACCTCACCAGTGCGTACCGCATCTAACAACCAGATATATAGCCTTCAGGTCGTAGAGGATTGCATGTTCCCATCAATACATGATATAACTAACTCAAAACTAGGATCGAAGCCGCCATCCCAACAGGAATTTTCTTATTACGTTCCCATTCCGTCGGATATTCATCGCTCTGTTGGTAGTTAGGCTACCCCATGAACAGGATTCTTCAACACCGAAATAGGTAGGTGTTCATAAATCTAAAGCATATAGATGCCGCGTCTTCTCTGGAAAGCTTGCTACTCTATATGTTCTATAGATTGTGGAAGTGTGGAGGAGCGTTGCCCCTGATCCAAGGACCAGGTCAGGGTACAACGAGCTTATATGCCTGCATTCACACCGCCTTCTAACAACGTGTTTTCACCCTTCCGATCAAGGGAAACCCCGAGCTAAGACATCCCGCGCCATTATAAAGATTATTATATTTCATTCCGTAAGGATCAAAGTTTGATTCGATATCTTTAGCTTCGCAGCCCACGAGAATCGCTTGAGGTCACGTTGGTACAGCGCGTGTTTTGAAGCATATGACTCCACGGTAATGGAATATATTCTGATATAATACCCGTTAATCAAATATAAATTTATCACTGCGGGGCATTCCCTGTATCGGTATCGTCGAAATGAATGGCACGATTGCATCGCGGGCAAGAATTACCGAGTGGGTGGTAAGACGCGCCGCGACACGCCAGAATCCTTCGTAGATACCAGCCACTCGCGTACTACCGCACATCTCTACGTGCTCGTATGCGCCACACTTGATTCGGTTAAGAAGATATCAACTTTAAACTAACCTTTGGGAAACGATACGAAATTGATCCTTAGCATTACTTGCCACTAAACCTCTCATATTAAGAGAACTAGATAGTTTAACACCAAGCACCTGTTAACGATATCGTCTCTAAAGCTAAGAACTTCCCAGGCGATGATTCATAACAGTCTCGATGCATTTCAAGCAACCATAGATCCCCGCGCCTAGAACCATCATATATCGAATGGTGAAGATTCATACATATCCGGACTTACCCCCACTACTTCATAACGAAGTCACTCTTAATATAATTCCCAAAGAATACTCAAAAAGCTTCAATGTATAATAGTTGATTTCTTGGTGACAAAAATTATAATCTAACAACCTGTTAGGCCCACCTACCTCCTGCTAAGTCTTTCATACTGAAACTTGAAAGATATCCCGCTCGTACTACTTCTTATAACCCTGCTTCAATGCACAGGCTTTTGGTGATATTGCAGGGTTGCTCAAGCTCCTAAGCATCTCGCGCCGGCGACACCAATTAACTCCGAAGAATCCCAAAATGTCTCTTCTATGGAAACGTGCCGCATAAGGCTATCTACTGGGGCCTTCGCTATTGAGAGGACAGTGATATAGCCGACGATATGGATACCATCCTTAAGATCCACGGTAAGGTAGGATGACTCATACCGAAGTTTCGGCCGAAAGGCATTTATTACAAAACGAATCAGTGCTAGAACTGGCTCATATGTAAGGGTAATATAATTCCATAAAGACTCGTAGCTTATAGTACATTCGTATCTGTGGACGCCTTACCCAAGTTCCCACTTCTAGCACGTTGCAGACGTATATAGCGGCCAATCAATGCCAAGGAGATGCGATCATGCTCAGGGCTAGCTTTTTGAAGGGCTGTTGCTTATGTCTCCTTTCGAAAGGTTTCTCTGCAGTAAAATCCTACATGATAGGATATGTCCCGGGCCAGTCAGCAGACTGAAAGGAGGGCAAAACTTCTGACGTGATATTATAACCATAGCAATCACTATCTCCACCTTAATAGCTACACAACTCTCTAGAAGTGTGTCGACGTCATTTTCAAAAATGGCTATTGAAAACCTTAAAGCCTTTAAACTCGGGGTCAAAGATTTCTAGACATCATCATATGAATGCCATGTTCGGCCGAATAACCTCTGATATGGAGCTGAGCTGTATATATGGCCAACGTAAGATTGATGATTATACTGAACCTCGATTTGCATAATGTCCTATGTCAAATATGATATGATCGCTCTAGTAAATTAGAAATCGAAGTTGGACGCAAGGATATGTCCTAACATGATAACAGATCTAGAAGCATTATTCGTACTCATCGTATGTGTCTATTACAGTTTGGTCAAGGGACAACCTTGGAAATACTAAATTTCGGATATAAGTTCTATCCCGTAGCAAGCAACCCTTATCGCAGCCACGACCGACCAGCTCTAAGGGTAATGACGATCTCTTCGCCTTGTCTAACGTCATCCATCCATTCAGATGCAGAATAGGCGCCTCGTCTTAAATGCGATCTATCTTCATTGGTTCCCGATACCTCATGACCTCAGCCCAACACGGGACAACGCCACATAGAATTCAGCTTCTATGCACCTATCCCGTGGTTACATCGTGATAGAATCCCAAGAGACGCCGATAGTTGCTGGTTGAGGATATTTGGCTGAGAGGACCGCCTCTAAGAGGAAACTTCCAACACCCGGTATATCCTTTTAACTCCAGCGTCGTAATAGGATCGCATTTCTTAACCTATAGTACGCGCTTTGTCAGATGATAGGATTTGGTGTAACGAGCCTCTATAATGAGTTTCTCATATTGAGTTTTGAATTTCTAAGCACCAAGTTAAGATTCGTAGATAAAAGCCCAAGCAAATCTAACCACGACGTAGAAAACTGAGAACGACAAACTCAGAGGACATTGATACCCCGAAGTTGCTTTGGAGCCACCAATTAGCCGATAGTCGAAATCTACCGCTGGAAATATCAACTTCCGCATAGAGTATCTGAGAAGCTTCCCCACACGTCCCGCTCTCGGCTTGCTCAAAAGGGGAGCTATTGAACCTCCATTATCACTTGGCGGGTTACGTACGCTACTATATCTCCAAAATACTTGTTTTTTCAAGCCCACTTCACCTAAGGATATCCCAAAACTTCTTCATCCTACACCATATTCAACTCAATCAAGATGCTGGGATCTATCTGCCTACTTGCGCTTGGGAGCATTGCCTCCTTCGTGAGCGCTGCGCAGGCTAAGGAAGACTGCCCTCCTGCGGGCGCTAACGTCACGGTCCACAATGGCACCCCTGTGGGGAAAACAGAGGTTTACGATGAGAGTATGTATAGAGACTCGGGAAGTCAACAGAAGAGAGCTATCTAACTTTAATATAGTCACCATGTACGTTACAGGCGAGAAGACGGAGACGGCCGTCCTTTACTTGACGGATGTGTTCGGCATCCAATTGGCCGAGAACATGCTGTTCGTATAATCACACTACACTCATGGAACCTCAACTGACAGTCTCCTAGTCTTGCGGATAGCTTCGGAAGAGCCGGGTACCTTACAGTCGCGCCGGACATGTTTAACGGGACACCGGCGCCAGCAGATATTGACCAGCCGGGATTCAACACCACACAGTTCCTCAACCAGCACACTGCAGAAGTGACTGACCCGATCATTGACACCGCTATCACGTTCATGCGCACCACTCTCGGAGTGAAGAAGATTCTGGTCACTGGTTACTGCTTTGGCGGCCGCTACACGTTCCGCTTCCTGGCTGAGGGCAAGGGCGCCGACGTAGGTTTCGCTGCTCACCCGAGTTTGCTCGAAGACGGCGAGATCTTGGCGAGGAAGGGCCCCGTCAGCATCGCCCAGGCGGGTGAGTAACCTCCCTTTATTGACTTACATTCCTGAAACGATATTAACGTGACGGTATAGAAAATGATTCCATGACACCGCCTGCGAGGCGAGCTGAGATTGATGCCTTGCTCAAGAACACTTCGCTTCCCTACTCGGTCGCGCTGTATGGCGGCACTTCGCATGGATTTGGCGTGCGGGCTAACATCTCCAACCCCGTGGAGAAGTTCGGGAAGGAAGAGGCTTTCTTCCAGGCCATTAGGTTCTTCGGAGCTTGGGCCTAAGTTAGATCATATGGGACGGAATAAACTTCGTGTGAACACGTGGAATAGGAGATCTAAGCTGTTAGGGACATGGCTCATTCTCTGAACGATAAAAGCTTTCTATTTCTCGTGTATTATACTATTTTTGCGTGAGTAACATGCAGTTAGAAATGAATATGGACAAGAATGAGATTCGCAGCTACATTTCATAAATTCGTTATGACGACCATTAATCCGATGACAACAACGATGATATAAATCGCAGCGAGGTTTTCTGGATACGAGAAACCAAAAGCAAGATTGGAGGGGCTTCGACAGAATGGTGCCAAGTGGAGACCATAACATTAATATAACTGATATATCAATAATTGGCGTCGATACATGTGGCTATATCGCCTAGCTGGTATCGACATGTATTACTGATAGCTTCGTAGATAGCGGGAGAGACGATTTGGGTCTAGAGGCTTTATGTTATACAACATGGCGGCATGAGATAACCGCTCGTTACACTTTCGCCGTTGAAGATGGAGAGGGATGTCCCCATGCTCTTTATATGCAGACAACTCAGGAGTCAACACAGTCGAGATCAATTGATTTAAAGAGTCGAAATTCGCGGGGTGCTCATGTGGAGACAATATCTGAACCCAATTGCTACCGGAGTGTCGGCAACAGGCATTAGCACGTTGAAGTGGGTGGTCCACGTCATGTACGGTGCATAAGACGACTGCTCATTGGCGGGATCTCAACGCTGACGCAGGGACCAATGACGGGCGCGGCGCGAGGTAATCAGGTACCGTCGCAGCCCAGCCAACCAACCACCAAGACGGACTGTACCCATTTAGGCTGCTGCCCACAGGATTAGTCTTGGCGGTTATAGCCTAGCCCCATTGGCCCCCACTAACGTTTTGGGGCTTCAGCTAGTTGCATCGCTGCAGCAACGGCCCAGCCACATCTTTTATTTACTTGGACCCGGCCTACGCCCGATATCATCGCTGAAATCCAGGTGGCAGGGCCAATTGCAGAATCTTGTTACTACCATTTACCACTTTGTACTTACGCACCATCAATTTTTCGAACCACCTATTCGATCCGATCTACCAACCTCCTTCATTCTAAGAGGCAATTGTAGTACCGAAGAGCAAAAAGGGGATTCGAAAGAAGACTAGGAACTTGCCAACGATCGAGTCTCGATAGACTTATCCTATTCTTCTTCCTTATCTAGACTTTCCAAAAGGGCAAAGGGCTGTTGTCCAGAAGAAAGCAAATTGAACTTCTAAGTTACAATACCTAATCATACCATACCATTCTTCACCTGAAATCATCTCCCTCTACCTCACCAACACTCGCACTACACACCCTCCGTGCTTGTTGATAGAGTTGATCTGACAAGCAGAGAAAGTGTAATATCTAGCTTCGGCAAACAGATACACGTCCGACCACGCTCGCTTTTATATACGTGCCGACGACCGGAGCTCACGTACTACGACGATTGCATTCCATCAGAACGTCGGTGGGATTTTCGAGATTAACATTGCTCCCGCATTCCATCTCGAGTATCCCATATACGCCGCCCGATATCTCATCGCATTCTAGCGCTGCTGCTGCTGCGCGACTTCAAACCAACCACACCGTCGCTCCCCGGGAGGACGGGAGTGGAGAGAGGCAGTATACACCTCGGGAATTTAGGGAATAGCAATAAGAAAACATGCCTGGACAATGGCAAGTGGGCTGGTATCGTAAGTGCTCCTCGTTTGTACGACTATATGACTGCCGATGTATTAACACCTTATTTTAGGGTTCATACCGTTCCTAGGATACCACCATGTTTTGATGATTCTAATAGCAGTGTCAATAATATTACTTTGTACGTTACTTACATTCCTATCTCCACCCCAACGATAATTCAACTAGAGTTCAACCAGCTAACATTCTTCACCCGGAACAGCACTACTGCTAGCAGGCTGTTCATCATCCTCGCCGCTAATCCCCGACATATTCCTGCTCTCCATATACTACGAAAAATACACAGCCGTGCCGGATACAGCACAAGTAGACTACAACGTCAACCAAGCCATTAGTAACATCGTCGGGTCGGCGCACTTACAGGCCCGCGTCGGCTACTTCGGCATCTGCATCAACCCCGATGGCGGATCATGGCTCTGCAGCAACAACGCCACGGCGCTCGCCAATGAGGTATCAGTCGATCAGGACCCGCTGAACCTCATTTGGCTGGCCAGCCAGTTCAAGGACATGATCGTGTTCCCCTACCTAATCATCATCGCCATCATCTTCGCTTTTGTCTGCTTCCTGTTGTTGGCCACGTTCCCCGGCTGGCACGAGGAGGAAGACAGCGAGGGCTCGGACCGAGAGATCAAGCCTTTCCCCAGCAGACCCGTGTCGCAGGTGGCGCTAGCTATCATCTTCATCGCGTCGATTTTCATCTTGGTGTCGGTGCTATGGCAACATACGGCATCGGTAGCAGCATCCATCATCGCGCAAGACTTCGGAAACGGAAGCGTGCTATCCGGAATCGGGACAAGCGCTATGGTCATGGGCTGGTTCAGCTTCACGCTACTCATCATCGTCACGATTGGTCTCCTAGTCATGATATTGAGTATTAGGGTGCTGTCGCAACTAGCGGACTAACGACGGGAGGGAAACGAGGAAACTAGAGGAGGGATATAAGTACTGAAGAGACATGTATGGAAAAACGGGACCGACGGCCAAGTGTCGATCGATGTGTATATGGGAAGGGCTGTCCGGCCGATAAAGAACGCGACGATATTTCATGTTGATTGATCCGCATATGGGAAAGGAGTTAGCAAGAAGGGAGGTCCCCCGGTTGAACTAATGAATTTTGTCTTTTCCCCTCCCCAATGTTTTCTTACACCTCTGTCCATCATCCCCCCGATCTGATTTTACTATGGATGAGTCATGCCTTTGGAAGAAGAGGAATGACATTTGGAGGATTAACATCGATGAATAGCAACATATACATGGGTCAATAATGAAGGAACGATTACAGAAAAAGACCTGAAATTTTTTAAATGGTCGAGCGAGCTTGGCGATATTACTGGAGCGATAGGCTCTGAGAGATTGGGTTGAAGCCTATATTTGTGTATAGGATCTTGTACCAGAAGAATGAATGAATGGCAACTTTGCATTTGGAAAGGAATTATTTATCTACGAGTGACATAATCGAATTGCGATTTTAATGTGACAGATTGTAATTGCAACCAAAGTGGATGGAATGTTCCATATTCTGCAACGAATGTTGATGCTTACAACTGGGTGTGGTGATGATATCTATGTGATGTGAGCCATACATAAATAATATCTATATGCCTTGTAGAATTAACGTGGAATGGGGTCCACGGGTAGATGAGTAGTAGTATGGGCGATGAAATTCTCCTACCTGATGTCTGGAAACACGCCATTTTAGATACTGCAAATTGTCGTTGCGTGGAGAGCTAGCGACATTGGCCTCATCATAAACGCGAAGTCATAATCGAAATGAATTCGAGATATCGGAATTGGAGCAGATACAGTGCAGGAAGTACGGTTGCTGATCAAGTTTAGCAAATATTCAAATGTCATGGATGGCCTCATAACATGGCACAATCTATGGTAAACAAACACTGTTGGGGAATCCGTCTTCCTCATGGCGATGCACAAGGCATCGATCACAACGAAAAGGATGAGAGCAAAAATTGCGGGAACTACGATCCACGAAGGATAATAGAAGAGGGTCGACGCCGCGCTGTGCAATGCAGGTCTCCCCCCTTAAGAATCCTCATTCTTGAGCGAGGGTTCTTCTCCCAAGGTAAGTATGAAGAAGAAAGGAAAAGAGAGAGCCTAAGAAAACCGGGAGGGAGCTTGATATATATAGTAAATTGTGGGGCGGTGAGTCGCCGTAGAATCAGTAAATGCGGCAGAATTCTAACAGGGCAAACAACTGGTACGCACTTGCCGCAGTGCACTGTACCTAGTGGTCAGTGCAGCGCTCAGTGCTATGTGCCCTAACTACAGCAGCCACTCGGGGCGGTTTCAAGGATCAATCGACGAAGGTCAACTGGTACTTGCCAAATTCCAATCAGGTCATCACTTCACAAACAACTTGAACTCTTCATCTCACACCAACCCCTATCCATCTCGTAGAAATTGCATTCATCCACTAAAGGTGAGGTTCAAATGCTCAATGTTGATGGGAATATGCATCCCTCGTATATCCAGCCATTGAGAAACTGCACTTACCCCGGAATCGAATGGTAAGTCTTGGTGATAACCTTGAAATCCATGGATACAAGCAGAGAACGACAGGGGCTTCAAATTGACGAATTGACTGCCTAATACAACGGCTTGGCTACCGTTCTAGCCGAGAAGTCGCGCCGACGTTCTCATTCGCACATCTCGTAATTACCTCTCACTTCTCACCTGCTTCTCGTAACCACAGGTAGATGCGATATGCAAGATCCATAACATAACGTTGCGAAGGGTTTAATGGGCTCATTTTGTATATAACACCTTAATCCAACCATGGCGATGTCATCCGTCACTACATCGATCCCCACGGGCGCGATCCCCGAATGGTGCCTACAGCTCGCCAACCCGCGCGCCGAGCTCTTCGGCGCCAGGTGTCCGGAGGTATACCATAACCACACCACCACGACGCCGAAACAATACCAAAGCTTCTGCTGCGATGGCGTCATCGTGGACCTTACCCTCGATCTATACAACCTGAGCTCGAACCCGTCCCCGATATTGCCAGGTTCGCACCCGGGCGAAGCCGGCTTCCAACCTGTTGATCTGTCAAACCTAGTGTGCTGCGGCGCCACGGGCATACAGACGGCGCCGCCGGATCGCACCCCCAGTGTCCGCACCACCTGTGCCCCGGGCACTACCGCGACACCGCTGGCTAGCTTGGTCGCGACGAATGTCTCCCAAGCCTCGACGTTCCCTCTTACCTGGAGCAGCCCGAGTCCCAGCCCCACCGCTGCGCCGGATGCCACAGTGACCAATAACCTCTGGGGCTGGGGCGTCCCGAAATACGGCGCCCCCGGCACGCCCGTGTGCTTCCTGGCCAACACCGGGAGTGGTGTCAGTTTAGCTGAAGTTACGGTGCCCGCCACATACGTCGCCCCCACATCGCCTACGGATTCTAGCTCCGGTTCCAACCCAACGGCGCCGTCTAGCGCGGCGAGGACACCGCGGGGAGGAGGGCGCTTGTATACTATGTTGGGGCTGGTAGTTGTGACGCTGCTTTTGGTATAAGGAGGGACTTGTGTTATACGGCGTCTCGCATACTGCGTTCGTGTGCTTAGCGAAGTTTGGATTTATGAGATATGAGGCGACCCTGATGTTGATTTGCATATATCTAAGCAATTTTGTTTGTATATATACCTAATTCTAATCTCCATATACAGAGACCAGTATCTTTTTGTCCCCGTTACCAGTGTGAAATCAGGATTGGACCCCTAATCTTGTAGACACTCACGCCAACCTCTTTGATGGGAATTGTGCTGGTATAATACCACGCAAACTTGCGGACTACAATAGGGAGAGATTCAAAGTCGGATATTTAATAATATAACATATCAATAAGTCACAATATTCCGATGTATCTAATGGCAATATCTTTAATACTACTATATACTTTTATCCCAAGCATTTTACTCTTCAAGGGTATCATCCGAGGCCCTCCCGTCTCTCTAGCCAACCATACTATTATTATCAGGCATCTCACAAGTAATCCCAGCCCGCGAACATCTCATTTCACAAGGTAAAGAAATAAAATCAGGCAATCCAAAACCACACTTTTTGCAACCAGTTCTTCGGCACAGGCTCGACGTCCGCCGCGGCCATATCATCCATCTCCTTCTTTCCGGTCAACACATCCACATCATCAGTGCGAATAGCAAAGCGCGTGCGGTAGAACAGCTTGTGCATAATATACAGCACCAGGAAAATCGGAATCGTGATATACGCGGCGAGGAAATTCGACGCGCTCCACTCAGACGGGAAAAACACTTGAAACCCATTGGTAAGGGTAAGTACGCTAATAATAAGCAGCGTAGCCCAGGTAGCGTATGGCTGCAGCGGCGTGCGGAAAGGCAGCGTGTGCAGCAGGCCGTGCTGCTCCATCGCTTTCCGGAACCGGATGTACGTCACCATGATCACGATCCACGCGATGAACCCCGAGATCGTCGAGATGTTCGTGAACCACTGGAACACCTGCGCGCCTGAGTTCGACACGTTGAGGAACGCTAGACACCCGATGAGGAGTGTGAATAGCACGGCCACCCAGGGTACGCCACGCTTTGTGGTTCGCGCGAAGAAGCGCGGCGCTTGCCCGTTTACGGCCATGGAATACAGCACACGGGATCCAGAGTAGCAGAATGCGTTGCCGGCGGACCATGCCGAGGTGAGCACCGCCGCATTAATTACGTGGTCGAGCCCCCTAATTCCTGCGCGCGCAATGCCAAGGACGTACGGGCTAGCCGACGCGTTTGAATCCCCATGTAAGAGCTCCTTTTCATCGTAGGGTACGACTACGCCGATGACGAGGGACCCCAACCCGTAGAAGATGGCGAGACGCCACACGAAGCGGCGCGCCGCTTTCGGGATGTTGCGTCGTGGGGCCACGGTCTCGCCGGCGGATAGCGCGATAAGCTCGGGCGATGTGATAAAAGAGAAGCCGGCGCGGACGAAGGCGGTCCAGTACGCGAGGAAGCGACCGGTGGCGCCATCCACGAGGTACGGCTTAAATGCGCCCGGCTCGTTCCAGTAGCGGAAGTACAAGGGGTCGTGGTTAGGCCCGCCGCCGAAGAAAAGTACAATGCCAAGGATAATAAGCCCCATGATGGTTATGAGCTTGATGCTAGCGAACCAGAACTCGGCTTCGCCGAAGAAAGATACGGCGATGATATTTAGGAGGAGAATGACGATGAGTTGGATCGCGATCCAGACAGCGACGGGAACGGCTTGTGTCCAGTACTGCAGAATGATAGCGCCGGCAGTACATTCAGCAGCGACCAGCATCGCATACGCATACCAGTAATTCCATCCATCGGCGAAGGCGAGACTAGGGTCGACGAAGCGGCCGACGAAATACGGGATAGAGATACCCCTCATGGGGAGGTACGTGACCATCTCGGCGAGGTTATTCATGACGACCCACACGACGAACATCATGGAGAGATACGCCATGAACAACGGCGCCGGCCCCGTAGTCGCTAAAATGGCGCCCGATCCAATGAAGAGGCCCGTGCCGATGCTAGAAGCGCCATTATTAGTAATTAGTAAGTACGTACATACATACGTACTCGAATAGCTACGTAGAATTGACGGAAAAGGAAATAACTCACGCGCCACCCAGCGCAAGGAACTGAATATGTCGACTCTTGAGCCCTCGCTGCAGCTGGTGCCCGCTCCGCAGATTCACCTCCCCGACCTCGACTTCATTGTCGTTGGACATCGTGCGATCGAATCCTTTTGGCTCAGCTTCGCCGCGAGCGGCCTCGTCGGCCGCGTACGCGACATCGTTCCTGGCGTCTCTCGCCATCGCTGACTGACTCCCGATCCGCACGCACGAAGATCAGAGACGCAGCTTCATGCAGCAAGCAGTAAGCACTTTGCGTCTCTTCTCGCAAGAATACTGCTTGCTTGCGAAGATGCGACGATTATCGTGACGTAACGTAAAGGAACTACGAAATAAAAATTCCAAGATGCTCAAATGCGAAAATGCAAAGTATGTAAGACGGATGAGGATTTAATTATCACACACGAGCTCTGAGCCCTGATGCTTGCTTGCTTGCTTCCAAGGTTGCTTGCTATCTTATTATTATTAGCAATATTACGTTACGGCGGAACCCGAAGAATCCTTCTAGATAGATCAATTGATTACAGGCTTTTACAGCAACGTTATGGCGTAGGTACCTATGGGGGGGGGCCACCGTCAGTGGATCGCCCATGCCGTCGGCCTTCCTAAACGGTGCGGGCGCGGAGCTGAGCGTTGCCTGTTGCGGGCAAGTCTGTTGCGGAGAACCCAGCGCAGGATTTTTTGTCGTGTTGCGGGCGAGACAGCATAACCGAGAAAAAACGAAACGAAGTATTTTATTATGCTGGATGCGATAGGATGGAATAGCACGCAAGTACCGTAGAATGTTCTTAGCTAGTAAGGCTAAGGTTAGTGAGGCTTGGAGGCTGAAGCTTCTTTCTTTGACGCTCGGTTTCATTTCCGTCGTAGTGTATCGTAGTGCATCATAGCTTAGGTAAAATAGATTGACGATTGACAAGGTTACATTCATTTCGGTGTCTAGAATTGGCTTGGTATGACATTCCTACTACCGTCTCTATCCGATTTTACCCACCGCTTCTTGAGCGCCAGCAAACACCGAGGTCGTGAGACTAGCAAGTCCGCTGGGATAGTTTTATATACATGTGTATTTCCCATTCTTCTGGTGCCGAAATATTGTTTAGTGCTTTAGCGACTCACGCCATCAGGTTAAAAGATAAGTAGTGCGAGCGTGGTGGATGTGATGACGACGCGTCACCCCTGTCGCTTGCGTGGAAGACCCCAATAAGTAGCCCGTAAATCCCACCATCGTAGCAAATATATAATCTTCAGCGATCCGTCACTGTCCGTCTTTGATAAATTCGAACTCTTTTCGCTGGTCTGCTTCGGTGCTGTGGTCTATGAAAAAAAGCGCTTTCTTTGTCAACTTTTTAACCAAAATGTCGTTCAACTCGGTCGCTTGAATGGATGCGCCTCCGTATTCAAGACCCACTCATCTAAGCTGATGACATTGGGATCCGAGTATCTACATAGCCTATCAGCAACTCATCTCGAATAGCATCGGGTATTAGGGTATTAAACGACCAGCGGACAACTTACAGCAGATAAAAGTACTTGAGCGTCTCGGCTAGCCAAAAGCTCTCCATCTCATCAGTTTTACCTGATTTCGCTAGTAGAACGTTGTCGATGGCGCTGTTACCGGCCTCCGTGCGGGTTTGGCTAACAATAGCATTCCACATCTTCCATCCTTTGTCTTGCCAAGATGTGTCTCCGGTGATACGGTACATGTACCATACAGATTCGATCGCTTCTGGCCTATAATAGGGATTAGTCGAGCTTCAGATCTTCTGAGACAGGCGACTAGACACTAATAATATTCACGACCATTACTTACCGGAGGATATATGCGTGGTAATTTGCGCTGACGAAGCCCTTGGGGAGGTTCTCTGAGCTGATTCGATTCTCCACGTACTCCTTATGGGACATTGGGCGTATTGGTTCCGGAAGATCGAGATCGTCCTCTTCCTTAAGCGGAATCTGACTCTCTTCTTCGTTAACAGAGATTGCAGAAGTGTCACGGCCTGTACTACCGTCTGACTTATCTCCCAACTTCGCTGCTCGGGTCGATTCGTCAGGGACATAACGACCATCGGCATCAGTGCCACTACTGTCAGAGCCGATTCTTCGCGGAGGAGCTCTCTTCTGGATACCGACAGCATCCAATCCTTCCTTTCCGAATGTTGTCTCCTCAGCTGTTACGCCAAGATTCTGATGTCCCTTCATTTTCGCTTTCTGCGCCTTTCTCGCCTTCCATTCCTTGTGTTGCTTTTCGAAATCCACGATCTCCTGCTCGTGGGTCTCATAAAGGGGGTCCAAATACTGCCAGTACATAGTTTCGTTCCAGTGGCAGTTGTTAGCTTCAGCACAAGGGACGACTGTCGCACCCTCGGGCATAATGCCGCTCGGCGTATTTTCATAGGCCCATACGCAACCGTCGGTAAGTTTCTTGCCGATTTCTACATCCTCGGGGACCTCGAAGATCTTGCCAGCCATACCGAACATTCCGCCGATGAAGCAGGTAAGATGAGTGACCTCCCACTCGGTTGAGGCGTCGACTTCTGGGTTCCCGCGAGTGTTGATCTTAGCAGAGAACAGAATATCACGGTCATCGGGAACCATGGGTCGATAGAGGAGCCACTTCTTGACAGCTGCGGCAACCTTCGTGTGCAGGGTTTTGTACTTGGGCTCGAGGCCTCCAAGGAGAAGCCACTGCTTAGGGAAATACTCGTACGTGCTGTCTTGACTCCCGCCCATACTGTATTGTTCCGTGGACCACGCTCCAGATGTGAGTCCCTGGGGAACACATTTATCTTTTTCCTTTTCCTTCGGCTTGGAGTCGGAAGAGCTACTCTCACCATCCTCTGTAGTAGTGCTGGTTTTGGCTCTGCTGTTTTTAGGAGCAGTTGTTTCTACCGGTGCGTACATCTCCTCACCATTAGTCACGATCTTGACTTTCTTGGTCCCATCATCATTAGGTGTTCCCACTTCGAAGCGACGATTTAAGGTATGAGGTTCGCTTTCAGCGCGTTTAACCAGGCTATCATCCGCGTCAATATCCGACTTGCTGCTCTTAGCGGCGTTAGAACTGGCCTTTTGGGCTTCGATTTGTTGCTGTTCTATACGTTCAGCTTCTTTAGCAGCGATCTCTGCCTCGGCAGTCCTGTTACATCCGCTCGCGTCCACATGTTCAGGGAAGATACCGGGAATCGTTGTTCCACGTTCTTGCCACTCGTAGAAGGCGTCTGTGATGCGTGCTACGGCGTCATAGTACTTGTCCTCCTTCGTAATCTGCGCCAGTCGCGTAAACTCCATGGCGAGGGAGCCCAGTTCAGCAACACTTCCTCCCTGGGCTCTCTTCGGTTGCGACGCGAAGGCGGGCTTCCAGTTATAATACAGGATAGGCATTCGATTCGGGGTATCGAAGACACCCATCAAGATCTCGGCAAGTTCGACGGCTTTGTCGATAAGAATATCGTATCCCCCGGCTTTGCCACCACTGACATCGTATGCAGCTACTAATCCACCGAGATAGCGAATAGTAGTCTCGAAAACGGGAATTTCATTCCGGAATTCAGACGTAGTGAAATCGATCTTCTCAACCTCAACGAGGGCCTCCTCGAACTCTTCTTTCATACCCATAATCCATAACGTGTCAAGTGCATCGACTAATGTCGCGGCCCAGCCGCAAAAGGGATCGCGGAATTTCTTAGACACCGGACTCAGCTCGTCATGTCCCTTCGCATAAGTCATATAGCCCTTCCAGCCGCGAACCATTTCAGCCTTCACCTTGGAGAGACGATCCAGACGCTTCTCTTTCGCTTCGGGCGATTCTTTCACGAAATCATACTGGACTGTGGGTATAGACTTAGACTTCCCTGTCGGCAGAGGGATTATTTCGTCTTTGGGAACTGGGAAATGCTCGGGCTGCTTCTTCCAATGAATGGTCGTGGTCGCACTATTCGTCTTAGATTTATGCGCGCCAGGAGCGCCGTGGATTCCCTTCCCTTTCCCGACACCCTTAGCTCCTTGACCAACGTTCTTATCCGGGATATCGATCAATGGAGCGGTTGTGGTCTTCGCGGCGCCCTCTTTATCGTATACGCGCACCTTGGTTTCGTCGGATGGGTTCATCTTCGTCGCCGAGGTGGGGAGGTCAAACTTGTCGAGAGCATCCTCGCTAGTAGTAGGTTTCAGGTCGGGGATCTTAACCTTGCCGTCCTCCTTATTCGCCTTCTCCAGCATTTGCTGTGCCAAGTCGTCATCTTCGTCGGTGAATTTTGAAGTATCGCTCTTGGAGGGACGAGACTGCTTGTTAGTTGGACCGAAGCCTTGCTCCGGAGGCGACTTGGGTATGGCCTTAGCATAGGGAATACTAGCCGAAACAGCTTCCCATTGCCCGCTATTCTGTGTAACGCGGTATAAGAGAAACACGACGACGGCAGCGAAGAAGACGTAGTAACGATATCTCCGTAAGCGCAACATAGTTGCGACTGGGCTCGCTATGTGCTGAGCCGTTAACCGTCAAGGACCCCGGTGTAGTTGGGAGGCGGGGCAAGGATTGACAAAAGGCCCTCAAGCCAATGTCTCGATCTCGCGAAGCCGGGGAAAATGCAGAAAAGAAGCAAATACTAGCATCAAATAAGTTTCAATTCTACCATTTTATCCAGCAATGTACAGAAGAATTGCTAGACGAGAACAACCAGGCCTAGAGCAGATACTGGGTAAGCCTGATCAGCCAGGCCCCACAGAATACGAGCTTCACTTCAATCGGCCGAGGCGGAACGAAATGAGGAAAAAGATACACGAGCTATCGAAATATCTCGGTACCTCTAGACAGGACGTAAGCGGCAAGAGATATAAAACAGAACAGCGATTCAGAACGCTTCAAGAATTGAATCACAGGAAAGTAAATGTGAACGAATTGGAAGGACAGATATTAGTCCTACCTAGGTACTGCTGCAAGTAGTCAGCCAAAGACACGGGTTGACGAGAATTGCCGTGCCGCAGTGCGGATGAAATGGTGGAAAATGGAAGCGCCAGGGGTTCAAATGGATAGCTGAACGGATAAGGCCACAGCGAGCCTTGGCATCTTCCTTCATTGGACCCTTCGAGTGAGCCAAGGAAGCTATCATGGTGTTGGACACTTATCCTTGGCACATGTCCTACCTAACTGAATACCAACCGCGACAGCACATAAAACACTGGGGGATGGAATTGAAGGAAGGATTTGACGGATTGTGATGGTGGATGGAGGGTTTTAAAAGGAAGAGAATCTCAATTCCAACCTTGGAGTTCAAGGAAGAAACTGTCAGTAAGGGCCCATGTGGTTGGCTACCTATGGCATTGGCAACAGCGATCCAATTGAGCCCTCGTAAGCAAAAACACGCTAATCCCTAAGGTACGGAATATTCGGGTAGGCGCATCAATGGATCGTACCATACTGGAGGTTCGCCTAACAGAAGCCAGAGCCCAGGAGCCCTGGCGCTCTAGGTAATAGAGTTCGGCGGCATCACTCGTCCCGCGGTTCCCACTTTAATAGACACATGCCATATCCTCCGCTGTAGTGCAGGAGTCTAGACTCTTTTTAGTACTCGACTTTTTAGATGAAAATAGTCACGATGACAAACACAAACATTTGACACCAACATCCAAAGAAAAAGGACTCATGCGTGGTCGAACATCATGGTATTCTCAACATAACTCCCAAACAAACATATATATCAACTCAAATACGTAAGAGAAATCCATAGCATACTGAGTCGGAATCGAGCAAGTCGGTACAAACAGGATTGCTGTGGTAAAGCGTCACACTGATAGATTAACCGCATCGACCAGGTTGATGATCTTTGTGGGGTGCATGGACCCTTGATGTAGCTATCCCCAACCGGGTAGATTAATAGTTTCCGGACTCCGATATTAATCCAACTCCCAGCTCATATCATATCGCACCCATTCCCAGTTTGATTCTCATCGTCAATTCCGATTTCACTAAACCTTACCGTTTCTCGATCGTAACATAGGTGTGCAAGGCGGTGGGCCGCCATAGCGCATCTCGATATCTTGGGGCTTAAACCCGCATCGGTCGCAAATCCCCATGCCACGCATTCCAGCGTCGAGATAGCATGGGATGTCAAGGTTGTCCGCTATTTGCGTCGCCCATCCCATGAGTGCTGATGCGTATCCCCTGCCCCGATTAGATGCCTTCGTCATGACAAGCTCAATAACTACAACCCCGTGGTTAATAACCTATTGCGTGACCCACTGATCTAAAAGTGCGACTTACAGACGTGGCCCTCCTTTCCCACCACGAGATAGTGTGCTCTCGCCAGGGGCTCAAAGAATTCTGAAAGCTGCTCTTCGCTCATCTCCGGTATATCTTCGCATCGCGTCCATCGTGTCTTCCACGCCTTGCCGGTAATGCTCTGACCCGGTCGGACCACGTGTACGATTGCGAGCGCCACCGGTTTGCCTGTTTTGTCCTATTAGAAACTACTTTCAAATATGCTGTAGTGCGTTATCCAGACCGTTGAGATTCCTCACGACGGCCACCTTCGACTCTGGCTTGTAGTACGATTTCTGGCCTAAGAAGTTGTCGAAACTGCGCTGCAGCCATTTCCGTCCACCATCTGAATGTGGAAACACCACTTCCCCTGGTCCGCTAAAGGCCTCCCAGAATATCTCAACAAGGTCGGGGATATCGTCTGTGGTTGCTAGGCCTACTTTTCCTGCCATGTCGTATCGTAATTCTAAGAAAATAATTCTATCGACGAGAGAAAGGGGGAAGGGGAAATTATCATCTAGAAACATAGATGTGCTGTTTTATCTTCGGCTTGGTCTGGCCCCTTTTAAGTTTAGTAATGTCAAGCTCGCCGAACCGTTGTCGTTGTCAACTCTAACTCTCTAACTCTACCGGCCACAGCGTTCGCGGCCCTCCCCCTAAACGGCATTAGAGTTGCCTTCCCCGCTACGAATTCGGATGACAGGTCGTCATTGTGATTCATGGATTGACTACTGCTATGAGGCTGATTCGTCAGCCTCCAATGCTAGATTGATCGAGACCGACACTATCCTGTCCAATCTAGACCAACGGGCAGCTCTATACTTAAAGACCAGTAAACTTTCTCGGTCCGGACATATGGATTTTACTATGTGCATCAATGACGATACCGGTTTCAGGAGTCATGCCCAGGTTGGCTGAGCTATGGTGATTCATGCGTGGAATCCTCAAGAGAGCCATATCCAGGCAAGCAAGGTCTCCGGGTGGGACTTTTGCTTGTCAAGGCAGAGCCCTGAGGATAAGTAAGGCGAGGGCGCAGAGCAGTCCGAGATAGGTCCGCTTGGCTTCGGGGTAGACCGAGCAGGTATTTCAAAGTCGAAATACGCCTACAGCCACAAGAAGGATGCAAATCTGAAGCATACCATTCCGGGCTCCCACGCTTGGCCTATGGCGAAATGGAACATCGTTCGTGGACCTAATCGTCTGTGTCTGGCCATAGCCCATCTCGCGTGGATGCAAGCATAGCTGTACCACTGAACATGGATTCTTTGCGTCATCCGCCGCATGATGGCTCTTCCATAGGCAGATGCGCAGTCCGAGTAAATGACACAGCGTAGCCCACCGCCGCAGTCACACCTCAAGTCCAAGACGCATATAGCTATATAGGAGCCCGCTGGGCCTCCCTAGGTCCTCTCACTATGTATCGCTCTCTCCCCTATTACCCCTTACTTGCAGGACGCTTCCCTTCCACATCAATGCCGCCTTTATATTCCATACTGCCTGGTGGATGGCTTGCCTCGGATCTGGCGCTCATCTGTCATGAATTGAGGAGCAAAGTAATGTTGGGCTGCTCTTGTTTTCCATCGCCTTCAAACTCCATCGCTTTCAACGCAAGCTTGATACCCTTCTATCCTTTTTCATGCTCCATTTCCTCGTCTTCTCTTTATTCCTCACACCCGTTGTCGCTCGCCCCGAATCGACATTCCCCCTTATACAACTCCTTTGCTGTGGCGATGGCAATTCCAGCAGTTGTTGTCTCAAGATAAGGAGAAACAGGGGCGCTAAGTCAGGAGTGTACTAGGCTAAGTGACTAAGGTTAGTTCAGCATATAGGCCCTCGGGCCACTGTTGTTTCAAAGTGGCTGACCAGGTGGCTGACCAGTTACCAAACCAGAAATGCCACGGAACGCGACACCTTTCAGACCGATCCAATCGATGCTTCTTGAAAATGTCATATCCGCCATAGTAAATCAAGGTCGGTTAGAGGTCATCAACATCATCAACATGACTCCACCATTATCACGTCGGATGACGAACAATATATCGAAATCAAACGCGATGGCTAGATAGAGCGCCTGATTATCGACAAGTGTATGAAGCGCATACCTTGCATAGCTGGCTGGGCGACAACTCGCTGAAAAGCCTATCGCAAGGAAGATCTACAGACGCTACTCGTTATCAAGGACTCATGGCGGTATATGGGACGTGAGGAAGAGAGTGAACTATGCTAAAAGATACGGTATATGAGCTGATGTCTGGTGTATTGACTTAGTCTTCTAGCTATATGAGTAGAGGGGGAACGCCTGTCTTATATGCATGTTCCAGCCAATATCCCATGTACTGTACCTGGAAGCAATCCCTTGACCGCTCATTTCAGCAAACTACTTCGGGGGGTAACCGACCAAGGGGTGGTTAATGTCGCCAGGTATTATCACCACGAGAATGTTCAAATCGGCGGCGTGGATGACGATATTCAGAGCAATGTGCGGAAAGGATTAGATGTTATAACCGCGGAGAATTATCGAGCTGGACGCCCTACGATGTCACGAAATACAGGTAGAGCTTCTCCGCGGAAAGGTCGCAGCACTGCAGGCGAGAAGGTGTTTCAGGGGCGAAGGGAAAGACAGGAAGCAGGGCCTTCATAGTAATTGGGGTGCTTCTCGGCGAGCAACCTTGAATCATTCTTCTGGGTGCTATTCTGGATATGTGTCCATTATGAAGGACCGGGCCAGGAAAGAGCTGCCCCCAGGTTTGATAGATGGAATTCTGTTAGAGATATGGAGGAGCTGGCCGGGACGAAACTCGGCGTGATCGCAGACGAAGATATCTTCCAAAAAGCCACGACGGAATTCTTCACTGAATATGACGGGCCGTTAATTCCCTGAGTGAGCCGCATTTATGTCAATAGGGGCCGTTCAGGCGGTCAAGACGGCGCCTGGTTGCTTACGCCCGCTTTACGAAGCCACAGGTGCTCGGCTCGGCCATCACTGTGCAGCTATCCAATCATATACAGCTAGTTTACGCCCGCTCGGCCGTCACTATGCAGCTATCAAATCATGTACAGCAGCCAGGTTACGCCCGCTGTGTAGCTATAAAATCATATCTAGCCGGCCGTGGATCTATAGGCTCCCTAAATCGACACGCCCCCTGAAAAGAACGGGGCGGTTTCCAAGCTCATCTTTACAATTCCCTAAGCAATCTCAGCCTTCAAGCAAACGTCCACATTCCATCTACAACTGTAGAAAGTAATCAGGATGGATTCCTTTGACCGTCTCAACCATCTCACTCAGCCTGCGGTTAAGAATCTTCCCAAGCTGGAACAGCCCGCCGCTGTCCACACTCGCTATGCCGTCAAGAGCGAGGGAGATGCTTCCGTTAGCGCATCCAACGCGACCGTACAGACCAAGATTTGGTTCAAATCACCAGTTAGTTTCTTAGCTTATATATTTATTACTGGCATCATCGAAACTAACTCTGCTTAGCCACTCACCACCCTAACACTCCGTATGATTCGCGCGATTAAACTCTTCGCAGAGTCGCACGATCAAGGGTCCCCCGATGATTTAGAGCAGGGCAACTGGACCTGGGTCGAGTTAGTCGTCCTCGACAACGAAGACGCAACGTCTCCTAAGAAAGATCGCAACGGCAAGGAAGTTGTCGTCACAAGCCACCCCAACAAAGTCGGTTCCAAAAACTACGAGTGGATGCAGGGCGAGACTTTTGACACGAGCCGTCACTTTCTGAAGTCGCTCGAGGTGAGTACAAGTTTTTGCCAGTCCCTCCTCGGTTTCTGACTGACATGGCGACTCAGGCTGGAAATGTGATTGCAGTCCGGCTTTGCGCTCGCTTCGCTGGTTGGGAGATCTCTGCGAGGAATGGACACCTCGTTATTGACATTAGCGATGATAACAGTAGGCGTAACATCAATAAAGCAACATCATTATGGCCACGTATTCTAACCCGAGATCCCAGACCCTTTCCCGATCACCCCCATTTCCATCAATACCAATGATGCGATTCCTCCTCGTCGAAACGTCGAGACCTGGTACGCAGAGGCGAAGACCAACGACAAGACAGCGCTCGAGCTCTCTTTGTTCATTCGAGCCGTGAAGGCCTTCCAGAGCCTCCCTCCTGACGACCAACTCTCGTTCTACCGCATTGCTGGCATTCATGGCTATCCCTACAATGTTTCGTGGAACATGGGTAAAGCGCCGATCCCACTCGATGCCGCGGACATCAACACCCGTAAGTTGGGGAATGAGGGTGGTTTCTACTGCCAGCATAACAATTACTTGTTTCCCACTTGGCACCGCGCGTACATGATGCTATTCGAGGTATGTAATATCCCTTTCACACATCCAGGATTAGGAGACTGACAATGTGTGTAGCGACGAGTCAGCGACCTCATGATGAAAGAGGCTGTGACCCGTGCCAAGGAAAACAAGGAATGGATTTCTGCTGCAAGCCGTTGGCGCTTGCCCTACTGGGACTGGGCTCTGGAGCCAAGTCTTCCCGACTTAGCCCGGGACGAGAAGATTTCCATCATCAGCTCTTGGAACGGCCAGGGCCAACCACAGTATGAAAGAGTAGATAACCCCATGTATCGGTTCCAGATGCCCGGTCACAATGCCATGGGCGATAAAACATACGGGAACTATCGCATCGACAACAAAGAAGATCCCCCGGTAAGTATCAACCCGCTGAAAGAAAGCCTTGTAGCCTCCCCACGGCTATGCTAATGAACGCTCAGTGGGAAATGTGCATCGGCACCAGCCGCCATGGCATCACACTCCGTGACAAAGAACGAAGGTGGGTCGAGGGAGTATCAAACAACGAGCAAGTGGACTTGTCCCTGCAGGGCGTTCACGAAAACCTGAACAACCTCACGCTCAAGGACGCCGTCTTTCGTCTGCTTACGCACGATTACACCACCAAATACGTGCATTTCGCTTCTACCAAGCATGACGAAGAAAAGCTGGAGAAGGCACCGGGAGACACTGCCAAGGGTTATCTCAACCTAGAGCAGATTCACAACAGTGTCCACGTAAGCTTTTTTTTTTTTCTTTTTTCGTGTCTTGCAAGTTTCAGCTCTTTGGGATAATGTTACTAATCTATCGATAGAACTTCACTGGCGGCAGTACAGATCGTGATGGTATAGGCCACATGAGCTCAGTCCCAGTGGCCGCTTTTGACCCCGTTTTCTGGCTGCATCATTGCAATATTGACAGACTCCTTCACTTGTGGCAATGCTCCAACCCGGGCAACTGGTTCCACCAGAAACCGGGGCAAGTGGTTTCCGACAGCCCTCAGAAAGATCTTGTTCCCTTCCATGCTTCAACTGAACCCGATGACTTCTTCAATTCCAACAAAGTTCGCCATGTTGATGCACTCAACTATACCTATGACTACATGGATCAGATCACTGATGAGTTTGGAGACATGATTCCGGAGAAGAGCCACTTGTACATCAACAAGCTGTACGGGCCCCCGGAACAGGCCTTCCAACATCACGAAGAGTCGAAAGACCCTCTCATCAATATCGTTTACAACCGGTATGTTCTGGAGACTCCCTCCCCATATAACTTGCATTCTTCATTCTGACATTCCTTTTCTTTAACTTAGCTATTGTTTGAGCGGCAAATCATACACTTTGCTCTTCTTCCTTGGTGAGGTTGACCACAACGAGCCATATAACCAACAGAAGAATCTTGCCGGCAGTGTCTTCACATTCAGCACTAAAATCAAGGAGGACGCCATTACCTGCAAGAACTGCTATGAACAGAAGCGTGCCAATGTCCTATCTCGCGCCCAAGTCCCCCTAACGCGTGCTGTGCCCATCGAGCACCGTGAGACTTCAGCAACGGCCATGAGCTATTTCCAGAAGTATCTCAAATGGACTGCCATCAATGGGGCTGGCAAGGTGATTGCCAGGGAAACGTTGACAGACCTGAAGATCACACTGTTCATCGGAGTGAATCAGCTTCGAGGCAGCTTGGGCAGAGAGTCATTATTCAAGTTTGATGGATATAAGGAACAGGAGTTCAACTGGGAGAGTGCTTATTTTGCTGGCGCCGCTTAGTTCTCGTGCTAGGTTGAAAAGGCTCGTCCTCGGTTTGTGCAATCGAAGCAATGTCGAATAGGTGAAGCGTTGGACGGTTGGTAGTCATAGTATGTCTCAGCAAACTCAAGAATGTCTTTGATAGAACCAGGGTGGGCAACGTGTGGGACTTGATGTAAAGACTTCATTCCTTGATACGAAAAGAATTTCAACCAGTTATAATGGCCTCTGGAAATACCAGCCGCTTACATCTCTCTTCACCTGCCGAGCATCGGGTGTAACTCTTCATACGTTAGCCACGCTTCTGGTCGGGGCCCCTTTAAACAATGGGTCGCTGTGGATATGGAGAAGTATGGGCAGGGCCTATAGTCGAATACTAGGTTTACCACACCAGGGGACCGAGAATTCTTTCTTCTTACCCGGGGGGGGGGGCACGGTATTTTGGGTCTGGGTATCAAGGCTAACAGCTAAGAGCTCGGGTTCAGGGGCCAGGCTACCATCGCGCCCGGCGGCAAGACGTTACAGATCCGGGATCGACTCTAGGTCGACTTTGGGATGGATAGGGACCTCCAATTTCCGTTGTGGGTTGTCTGACTCGGTGAAAGCGATGTTCGTCTCCTCGGTGATGGGCGCAAAACCGTAGATCTTTCGAGGGAGGTAAGTATGCAATAATGCTTCAGGCGTCGAGGCTTGTTAGAGAGCAGGACAAAATAGGCGTGGGCGGTGGTGAGAACATTAAGTGAACTATAGGTAGGGTGAGTACTCAAGACAGGTGGGCTAGGGCGAAGAAACGAAACGGGTATGTATATCTAAGATAGGACGAAAGGCGTCCATGGCGAGAGTATATAAACTCAGACAGAGGTGGGAAGGAAAGAATATCACATGATAAAAGAAAAGAGAATGCTAAAAAAAAAGGTGTTGAGGGAATTGAACCCACGGCCGGGCACACCAGTACATGATGTGCAATCCAATTGATTATAGTATGTAAATTAGAAGCCCCCAGAATTCCACTGACAGTATAGCTCGGAACAGTGTGTTACGTGGTCCAACGTACTGCCCCCCGCTAAACGTAGGGGACTTAATACACCGTTCCGAGCACATAACGAGCTATACTGTAGAAGTATCACTATATAGGTTAGTATGTCATCGCTGAGTACATATGTATGCTAGAGGGGAAGGGGAAGGTATCATATCACGATAATGTATAGGTATGTCGTTCCAGATATCGGCACGAGTTCCCTTAACTGTGGCTGAAATCACCTCGCTATGCAATATGCAGCATCTGAGACGCGCTTGACTTATAAGCGCAGGTGAAGTTGTTGCAACGACAGAGCCATTGGGCGGCACGGTGTGCGCTGGTGTGTCATATGCAACTAATGAGTTAGGGAACTTGGTGAAGGAACTTTTCTCTGCCCCCTCCCGGGTTCGAACCCACGCCTATAGAGGGGAAGCGCAGTCGATTACCAACTGTGCCAAACCATCTATCTTATGGGAGGGGTGATGGATGCTTTCCTATCTGAATTCTTATGTCCTTGAATTTAGGTCGATATTCAATTGGCTATTGTGCACAGTGATGTTTCCCTGGTTACCCGTGATTGCCCCTGAGGTATCAGCACGGTACGTACTTGGTTGGTTGTGGTGTCTCCCAATTCAATTGCATGCCTACTTCAATATTGGCAGGTGCCTACGCATCCAGCACGCACATAGACTCGCTTGTGGTAATTAATGAATACTTGACCTAGCTGCACCGCTATTCCTGCCCATAAACTCCCATCTTTACTTTCAGCCCTTCCATTGCGCAACTCGTTGTTCATCCCAACCCGTCGATCAAGATGGCACGACCACGCCAGGATGGGAGGAAGCCAAACCGCAAGGCGAAACAACGGTACGCGGCTAAGAAACAACGACTACGCGACCTTATGCCCAGAATCGGATTTGACTTCAGAGACAAGAGATGCCAGGCGATGCTGGCCAGCGTAGATTCAGGATTAATCAGGGATCATATCCGTACCCTCACCACCGCTCCTAAACTAAGCAAGGCTCTAGTCGATCAGGCGCTGGCTGTCATTTTCGAGTCAGCCACGGCGAACATGGAGAATAATCCGGAAGAGATAGCGGATACGACACCACCCGAGTACTGGGCACGCATTAGAGAAACCATTCCCTGGGCCACCGACAAGATCTCTGGTTGTGCCCTCTTCTCGCTTGTTGTTGCCCTCCTTTCATCCCATACACTATACGACGACGTAAACCCTTACGAAAAGGAAGGTCACCGATACGGCAGACTGGCTAACGCTGTTCGCAACTTCTCTCTAACACTCTGGAAATACCACAACGACAACTACCTCATTATGGTGATTTACCACCTCAGTGAGATGGGACTAGACCCAGAGTGGGACATGGAGATGGAAAAGGATGACGAGGATGATGAGAACGGTGGGGACGAGGATGATGAATGCGATGATGAAGATGAGGATGATGACGAGGAGGAGGACGATGGCGATAGTGACTACATAGACGAGTCATCTACTGACTCTGAAGACGAGGAACCTGCCAGAAAAAAGCTTCGGGTCACGCCAGAGACCAGCCCCGATGCCGAGAATACTAAGCAAGGCAAGGATACGAAGATGCGACGCGAGGCGCTGGCCATCCGAACGAAGGCATCAATGACCGACCTCCACGGCGAGAATACTAAGGAAGATGCGAACGCGAAGCCGCAAGGCCCTGAGATGGTCCTACGAATTAAATTACCAATGGCTATTCTTCGAGACGAGGGCGACGAAGAGGAGCTGGAGGCGCAGGCATTGTCAGACTCAGATGACCCAATGGAACTAGACTAGGACTCTTCAAACTTGGTACACAAACTACGAATAGTCTAGTTTAATGTCACTTCAGTAGAATACTTTGCCGACTCTAGCCCCATTGATTGTAATAACATCATAACCTAGCACATTGCCCTCGTACGGGCTGCTTGCCGCAAGGCCAAGACCAAATCTGACTGTGGAAGGGTTAAAAGTAGAGACGGGGTCGTGTGTGCGGGTCTGACGGGCCTCGCCCGTGTCGCCGGTGGGAACATCTCTTCCGGGCGTTAGGAGGTAGTTACTCGGCCCCACTATAAATGGCGGATTGGCTGGGAAGAATACGGAGGGAATGTGGGTCGTCGGCCGACCTTTCCATGTGTAGTATTCTCTGCATGGTCCCTCTGCTCTAGTGATGTTACCCTGACTCACGCTAGCATACATAACTGTACTTTTCCTTGGCGCGTCATCAATCCGCTGACCATCATTGCCCGGATCGCTGTGATCATGTTTCTAATCGGCTTCGCTCTTCTAATAATATAACTTCCGACTCATGCCCGGTAACTGATGTGTAACTCCCTGATGGCTTTCCACTAGCTGGAGGAGGCGCGCAAGTGGCACAATACAGTGCTTCCTCCGGATTCTTGACGCAGAACCTATCAACGATGAGTGTAAATATCTTCCAGATCACCTGCAGAATGACTAGATCTGCTACCAGCACCGATAAGAAGAGATTCCCGGCTGACTTCAGCTGGGGTACTTGGCAAAGGTAATTGGCCGTCAATGTGGACGGGTCGACTCGAAGCTCCACATCTGGAGACTCGGATGGATTGAATGCTTCCCTGGCCATCAGGTTTTCGCCGCAGCAGTCGACGCCGTGTCGGAATGCTTGCCGTAACGTGTGATTTGCCTGCGGCATACCGTAGCTCAGGCTTTCTAGCAGCTCCGGTCGGGCGAGCATATTTGGCATTGCATCGTCATTTCTCCCGAGATCTGCTAGTATGGTAAACCACATGGCCTTTCCCAGCACCGCGACCGATCGCCAGATGGCCGGCAACGGCCGCGCGAACGTGGCTGGGTGATCCGGGCTATTAGCGAGCTCAGTAATCGAGGTCGAATTGCAGTACCGGTTATTTAGGAACGCGATTCCCGTCGCGTTCATTGGGATGAAGAAACAAGCACCGACCTTCAAGAACTCGATGTCGGTAATCTGGTCTTCCATCGTCCCAGTCAACTTTGGGTTGAGATTCAGGGATATTACGCCTTTGAAAAAAGGAGGTGGAGCTCGTAGCATGTTCTCGTCGAAGAAAATTTGCATAACGACGCGCCAGTACATGTTCAGGACGGAATAGCCCCAGTATATGCTTGGATCGCTCGTCTCGTTCAGGTTGAGAAATGTTCCCGATGCGACATTCGGCGGAGGAATCGCGTCGTACGTGGCGATCAATTCAAAATAAGTGCGAACGCTGGGATCGCCTTCGTCCACATAGCATACAGTGGTAGCTGTCACGGTCCCACCCATAGTGATTGATTGAAGCTGACCTGGCGACCGATCTGGGCCTTCGAATTGAATCTGGACCGAGGATATATTGCAATTTTGCACTAGACTGTTCTTATATACCAACGAGCCCTGATACATCTTATTGCCGCCGTCCCCAAGCTGCCATACTTTCGACAATGTATGTGGGAAAGCCCTCTTGTTGGTGTATATGGTGCTCTGCACTTGTATACTGGTCGCGTCGCAAGAAGCGCGAGCGCCTACTAAATATGACGGCCATTTGGAAAACCAGATATTGTTCGATTCTGTCGCGTTTGGATCTGGGGTGGAGGTAGACACTAGGTCGTAACCTGTCGCTGCGAGATTGAGGAATGAGACAAGCACCGTAGCTAGAATGCCCCCAACAATAACCGCTGGAGTGAACCATTTTAGGGGGTATGCGCGTGTAATGTTGTACGCGAAGAACGATCGATACGCCATGGTGGAGCAACGTGGGGGTGTTTCTCGGGGCACTTGGGAGCACTAATAACACAAATGATCAACTAGGAATCTTGAAGATGAAATTCTACGATTTATTCATTATCTATATTTATCATCATACGGAGTTGCGCAATTAGCGACTGAAGACGCGGCATTTAGACCGACGTTGCCCTTAAGTATAATCAATCCTTCTCTTAATAAGATAGCTTGATATTCTCCATGAGAGAAATGTTTCGTTGAGGATACGATCGTTCAGTTAAGTTGCCTGTCCACAAGGCAAGGTCAGGTTGGGGGCGAAATTCCCAGGCTTTAACCCCTGCCTAGTCGGGTGTTGTGGTTGCGGCTGAGCGCTATTTCATGCGCTTACGCCGCCCAGATCTAGCCCCCTTGTTGATAAATCTTTCTTCAAATTGCTTTGCTTCTCACCCGAAATTATGAACAAGTAGCCTTCCATCTCGCGTCGCCATGCGTGAGCTTCATAGCTGCCTGGACTCGAGCAGTGCTCAAGAAATCCTCGAATGCGCATGATCCATACTCATCGCCCCTACAACCAGTCGGTCGCAGGCCGTAATTCGCGCCGTTCAGTACTAGCTGAACCCTTTTCTCCTTATCGCACTCCAACCGCTTCCACAGCATATACCCAGCGAAGGGCATTAGCTCCGCGGATCTCCAAGCGCGATCTGGATCCACCGGTCCGGTAGGCGGGTACGATTTATCAGCGGCGAGTCCCAACGTCGTTAGCCCGAGCGCGATCGTCTTGTCGTGGCCGAACCCGAGCGACAATTTTGGCCCATCGTCCCGTCCTAGAAAGCTGGTTACGTTGCTGACTAGCAGACTGCCAAGCACGGTGCCCATCTCGCCCGGAAGCCCGTAGCCGCAGAATCCACGCATCCGGAGGTCGTACTCATATTCGTTGTTCATTATCTCTTGCGTCTTGAACACTTCGCACCATGGGGTTGAGTCAATGCCGTAAGTCGCGGTCTCGTACGCGCAGGCGTACAGCATGCCGTGGGTATGCGCAGGGGTAAATTGGATTCCGGGATACGCTTTCGCAAGTAACTTGTTGATGCGCTTCGCGATAGGCGGCAGATAAGTCTCCTGCCACTTAGTTGTTGAGTTCTCGCCGAAGTCGGTATCCCACTTCGGACATGATTTATGAGGCGTGATCCAGCTGACCGTATCATTGTCTTCGCTTATTATCTTCAGCGTGCCGGTGGAATTAGAATCGCGACCGTAATAACCGTCCATAAACCACCTTGCCGATTCGACAACCCTGTCCTCATCGCCTGCCACCACATCGGTCTCCGAGTACAGGTCCGGATACTGAAGCCTGAGGGCTACGCCGTAGTCAAAAAGCTGCTGCCTACCTGGCGCCGTAAGGGCGTCGGTACCAAGTGTGCTATTCCAGCCCTTGGTTATAAATGACCACGCTTTCGGGAGCTTGGTCCGAGGGTTTGAGAATAAGGCGCTATTGTTGTTGATGTAATATACCAAGTCTTGGATGATATCGAGCTCATCGGGGTGGGGTTGCCGACTACCATGTCTATGAATTAGGAATGCCTTCGACACCGTGCATCCGGGTGGTGTGCCCGACTCCAGTGATTTTGGAGTGTTATGCGGAACGAAGAATGGGGATAGATGTCCCAGGTGCTTGTGTATGTCAACCTCGCCATGATCTCCAGGTGTACTTGGCGTTGGGTCGGGGTTAACCGTTGACTCGAGCCACCATAGTCGTAGAAGTGTTATTCCCGTTAAGATCAAACTCAAAACCAGGGCAAAATACCATCGCTGATCCTCATCATGCCGTCGGCTAGCCTTCAACCGAGAGTCTTCCTTCGTTTGGTAACCTTGCTTTTCATTCATCGCGTTGGGAGACATGGTATACCGAGATTTTGAAATAGTATCGAATAGTACTACCCCTCCTTGATTTTCAATATTCTGCGTGAAGTGAGGTCTAATCACCTAGGCACCGATTGATAGAGCTCCTCGCATATCCGGCCCTGAAGTTTTGTGGGGAGGTGAGGGGGTCGCGGGGTCAGAACAATGTCGATGTAGGATACGGGGATAAGTAATCTGGAAGGAAACCAGATTATTCGGTTTATGGTATTCATATAATGGTGAGAGTTCAACTCCTTATATCAGGATCTGGCGTGGGACGCATGATATCATCGAGATAATGCGTGTTGAATGCCTGCAGTAAGGTAGCATTGGGCGTACAAGTCTGGTAATAGGACACACGACTCCAACGTACCTCTGCATATGCTTGACTGTCAGTGGTGGTTTGAGAATGATAATCTACGATTGTCCCTCTCAATTGAATTAATTATATTCAAGAATTGCTGACATTCAGATTACCTACTCTAGCAAGGCCCTAGTCTATCTAGTAACTTCGAGGTAATTGCAGGACTTTCTCGCTAATGTAGTTCATGATCATCTCCCGGCTTACAGGGGCAATGCGAGGCACAAGGCACTCTCTTAGCCATCGTTCAACGTCATATTCCATCGCATATCCCATACCGCCATACGTCATTACCGCTCTTTCACAGGCAGTGAAGGCAGCTTCAGCGGCCAAGTACTTAGCCGTATTAGCAGCTACACCAATCGCGTCTTGCCTGATCGATTTATTTTTCGTGCTATCGTCATAAAGCCGCGCAGCATGATAGGTGGCTAACTTTGCCGCTTCAAGATGCATGTATGCATCGGCCAATGGATGCGCAATACCCTGGTTCATACCGATGGGTCGCTGGAAGACAACCCGCTCCCGCGCATACTCTGCCGCTTTCTTTAGGGCGGCGTAGCCCAAACCGAGCGCCTCCCCCGCCAGGAGACAGCGCTCGGCGTTCATTCCGTGAAGGATGATTCTGAAGCCCTCATTTTCGGACCCGATCAAGGTATCCGCCGGAATCTTATAATTATCAAAGAATACTTCATTCGCATCCACTGCGCGACCACCCATTTTCTTGATCTTGCGCATGTCCAGTCCGTGAGCGTCCTTATCTAGGTCAATACAGAACAGTGACAACCCCTCACTGGGCTTTGCTACATTCTCCAACGGCGTCGTCCGCGCCAGTAGGATCATTTTTCTCGCCACTTGAGCGCAGGTAATCCATATCTTCTGGCCCGTTATGCTGTACGACCCATCCGCGTCTTTAGTGGCCAGAGTTCGCAGTCGCAAAGTATCAAGGCCGGTATTCGGCTCCGTCACGCCGAAACAGGACCGCCATTTCCCGGAGACGATGTTAGGTATGATGCTCTCTAACTGGTCTTTCGTTCCAAATTTGGCAAGCGGCTGTGTTGCGTAAACATTTGCATGGATCGCCTGAGCACCCGCCATACCCGCCCCCGACTCCGCGATTGTTTGCATCATCATTACGGCTTCGGAGATGCCAAGCCCGGATCCGCCCAACTCTTCGGGTAACGCAACCCCAAGCCATCCCCCTTTGGCCATAGCAGCATGGAATTCCCAGGGGTCTTCTTCTTTTTGGTCACGGTCTTGCCAATATGTATTTGGGAATTGGGAACAGACCGTACTGACTGCTTCTCTAACCGTGATTTGATTTTCGGTAAATCCCGTCATTTCCATGATTCTCCGATGAGGGGTAGTTGAGAAGCTATGGTGAGTATTGGGTGCTGGATATGCTATCTTAGGGATCGCATTGCTCTTCCTAAGGGTGAGTGCTATGGGCTGCATGCGCCGGATATGGTTTAGAAATAATCGCGACATCTTGACTAACTACCCTTCTCTTGAGTATGATTTTGTGTAGCTGTTGAGAACCATTATGAACCCCGCCTCCTAGAGATCACTAGCCTAATGCTACAACAACATGCTAACTAATTGGAGTTGATACCCACGAACGCCCCCCTTTATCACTAACTCACTTTTCACGAATTCGTACACTACGACCGATAGGAAGCGATCTCAATACAAAATCGGTATTTCGTCGACAATCGCGTTCATCAAGACATGAAACCCTAGGCCTATTCAAGCCGGACCGCTGCCGAATAGCATCGGCGTACGAGTACAGGGGCTTCGACTCGCCATTGAAAAATGATTCTAGGCAAGAAAATTAAATAGACACAACCTCCAAAGATCTACAGAAACGGAAAAGGAATCACAAGTTGGCCTAGGAAGTGCTACAAGCACAGCACGGCTCAGCCACAATGAGGCGTCACGTAATACGCACGACTCTAGGCGCCACCCCCTTAATAGGTCAAGGTCAGTAACGAAGCGAATCCAAAAAAGTTGTGGTTTTTCCCCGGCCTACCGGAGAGTTAAGTCGTACGATATTCCGTTCGTCCCGTGTAAGTAGCGGGTCCGACATGAGTATGTAAGCATCCTCTTGATGTGGTTCCGAGTCTCATCTCCCGCCGACAGAAAGGGGCGAAGCCCCAGCATTGGCAAACTAATGAGCAGACATGTTCCCACTTCTATCCCGAGAACGAAACATGTCCTGGGCAAATTCTTCATTTGCTGTCATTCTGGACTTTCTCGCTAGACACATAAAGAGAATCGGGAACGCAAGAAGGGGCAAAATTCACTATACGGCCCAAAGATAGGGGATATCTACCTACTTAACCGGGACTGGTATAGTATCGAGTAGTGCAAAGGAAGTCCGAATAAGCTCGTACTAACGTCATTATGCATTAGTCTTAAATGCGGTTTATGATCAGGCGCGCCGGGGAATTTACGGCTTTAAATTCGTACGGGGAAGCCTGGCTACGACCGCCTCGGACGACTGATACATCGTATTACACGACTTCTGAGTAACAGCCGTTATTCGAGAGAACATTGACTACCAATCTTCAATAGGAACGCGTAGTTGCGCACGTGGAGATTGTTACGATAGACAAACGAGCACCCACATCTACGCCAAGTCATATATGTGGTAGCCAAATCCTACTGGCCTAGTCTACGAGTAGAATACCTGCTTATAATACGTACGATATGATTGGGAGTTTTTGGCTACCGTATGTAGACTTCCCAGTCACTAACTACGCGTCCCTCCAAGCCCCAAGGCTAGAATAGGGGCTATTACGGCTTTAATATCTAGCCAAGAGACGGGTTCAGTGTAGAAATCCGGCATTTGAAGTCACATTGCATATGCACAAGGGCCTTAAATCAAACGGTTAGGGCTTGTTCCGTTTTACGTGGTTGGTATTGTTCGAAACAACTCGCACTAATGATCCGCGTATTCGTATAGACGGTATAGTACGATTCGCACTTCGTACAATATTCGTATATCGCTCGTATGTCGTACTGGATTACAACCCGTAACCTCCTATTGGTCGCCCACCTGCGGTTAGCTACCCGTGAAGCGGCATATGCCAGACGGATAATATGCGGCGTCTAAATTAACATGATGATCGTCGGGCTCCATGAGCTAGAAGGCATGGCTGATGCATGTAACCCGGCCGGCCCAATCACGACAGGCAGGTAGTAATCACTAGACTATATCTCTTTTGTTTGGCCTTGTATATGCTTGCGTAATCTGAAGTCTTCATCAAGAGGGGCAGCGAAGGCTGCTTGTCTCTGAATCTACTTAAATATCCTACATCTAGGCCACCATCAAATGTCTATCGAGTATCAGTCGGCTTTAGCCTAATTATTGCCTACTACAATCCCTATTTGACGAGAGGTAACTGGTAGTTCTATCATCATGAAGCTTGTACAATTTCCCCTTGCTATCGGCGTTGCATTGGTTGCTGCCAAAGGCCAATGTGCGAATCCATGGAAAGCACCTGGTCCCAATGACTGTATGTGAGCGAGATGAATATTTAGGGGTCAAAATCGTTAACATACTCGTTCTACAGTCCGCGGTCCTTGCCCGATGCTGAATACCTTGGCTAATCATGGATTCCTACCTCACGATGGCCGAAACATCACTAAGGAGACGACTATTCACGCCATGGGTTCAGCCCTGAATTTTAACGAGTCTCTAGCTGCGTTGATGTTCCAAATGGCGGTCATTGCCAACCCGGAGCCGAATGCTACGTTCTTCACCCTGTATGCGACCCTCATTGTACAACCTACACTCTACCTAAATTACACATGAAACGAGAGAGGGTTACCTTACTTTATAACTTTGGATTCAGAATTATAACTCAAATATGCAAGGTTTGACTAATACAATGTAGGGATCAGCTCAATGTACACAACGTCCTAGAACACGACGCAAGCTTGAGGTGAGTGTATATCTTCTTCAACTCCCCTACCTAGAATATATGATAAGGAGTATACTAACACTAACACGTAGTCGCACGGATGCATTCTTCGGGAATAATCATGTGTTCAATGAGACTATATTCGAAGAGACCAAAGTTTACTGGACCGAGCCCATCCTCGACGCGAACATGCTGGCCAATAGCAAGGTGGCCCGTCAGTTGAACTCCAAGGCGTTTAACCCCAGCTACACGTTCACCGAGACGGTCGAAAATTTCAGCCTTGGAGAAGTATCCGCTCCCATCGTTGCATTTGGTGACCTGGATGCGGTAACAGTCAACCGAACCTTGGTAGAATATTTCTTTGGTAAGTCCTTCTAAACAGGCGTAACCTAGTCAGATCTAACGGTAGTTCATAGAGAACGAACGTTTCCCAACCGAGCTAGGATGGAGTAGGCGCCCCGAAGTTATTACTCAGGACATCATCCTGAGATTGACGCAAGCTATAAGCAATGCATCCAATCTCATTACGCCTTCCAAGGCTGTTGCCTCCACAAGTCGCCGAGACCTTCACGCCGGACTTTACCTATAGGAACCTCGAATCGTGTGCTCTGAAGGCAGATGCGAATATTATAGCGGCTACATATAAAGGGATCTTTTGGCTGCATTGTGCGATAAATAGAACTTCTATTCTTATGGTACGAAATCGTATATATTTACATCCCATTCGGAAGAGATGCCTACCATGATCTGACTTGATCACAAGCAGTACCTGTGTAACTGTTACCGTTATTGGGATTATTATTCGCTGGTGATACCTCGTATTTATATTCTCATATGATGCCTAGAATTATCTACGCCGCAGGCGTACAGAGTCAGAAATAGGGGCAGGCAGCAGCGTTGTTCTTGGCAGAGATCTTAGCTACCCCGCCAAGTGGTATGACTCTGGGCAGTGGGCACCCCGCTATAAGAACCGACAATGAGCATTCGCATCTTCTAACAATGTCTATTTCTCACATAACTGAAGATTTTATTATTGTATCAATATGCCTATTACTATACGTACTGCAGACCATCCTCCCAGAGAATGGATGAATGGCGCTGCCTCAGCTTCGTCCACAGGGCTCCTAAGAGAATCCTGCCCGAACGAACACGCCAAATGCAAAGAGATCATCCAGTCATCCTTCGGGGCCCTCTCTGCAGCCGGCAACATCTTCCCATCTTCTAACGGATTCGTCCGTGCAGCATACGCAGCGTACAGCAAGCATCACCACCTGAGGATCCGGCCGGAAGATGTCTGGTTCTCCATCCTGACGCAGTTCAGCTTCTACGTGAATGCCAATGCCGAGGAGCTACGCAGCCACTTCGTCGCGCACGAAGGTCAGAAGGAGCTTGAGGTCCGCGACACCGCGACCATCAAGTCGGCCGACTTCGGCAAGCTGGCCGTCTGGATGACGCACCGGATAGAGGAAAACGTCGTCGACCCGGAATTGCGGTCTTGGATCATGCCGGATTTCACGACCACTACTCCTGCTGACACGGTCACTGCGGCTGTGCTTATGATGGGGTCTATGCAGAAGTATTTCACCTATAAGATGAGCTTGGATTGTGGGATGCCCTCCGTCACCCTGCTCGGAGAAATGGAGGACTGGGTCAAGATCCGGCGGCGCCTGGATTACCTGCCCAAACTAGGCGAAGAGGCGGCGCAATTCTCAACCCTCCTTATCGCTGTTCTCGACTACTTCGTGCGTTCGTTCGACGAGCCGGATAGCCCGGAAGTCCGTTCCTTCTGGTCCAGAATCGCACATGAGAGCAGTGGCTCAGGCCCCTTTTACTTATCGGGTTGGATTACGGCGTTTTGCTTCTGGTCAGTAGAGGGAGAATGCCTGTACAAGCCGCCGCAGGGACGAGTCAAGCTAGAGGGGTTCGACTCGCGTAACCCTGGCTGTGATCTTGACGGCACCTTATTCCACAAAGTCAACACAGATAATATTCCGGACGCCTTCGTCTCCGTACCTGTCAAGGTTGATGATAACGGCGATATACACCATACGAGAATGGTTGCCGGTTCGGTCGGCATTGGAGTATCGAGCAGTGGAGAGATTCTTGAACCTCCGAAATATTACTACTCTCGGAAGCCCATTAAGGATCTTAAACCGGAAGAAAAGAAGACGGGCTTGGATACCCTGCAGCCGGTTTCTGGGTGGTGGATGTATGAGTTGATCCCGGGAAGCGATAGTAAGCCCAAAAAGTCGGCTCCGAAGCGTGTCAAGAACAAGGAACCAGATCCGGTTGGTGGTTACGAGAGTTACGACGATGATGACTTATAGCCGGCAAGCAGGGTCGGCCTTTTAGTATTTCCGTCCCCTTCCCATACCTATAGGTACCTAGTAGGTATGCAAACATGTACTTATAGCTCACCTTTGAAATATATCTATCTCAACGGGGGATTACTCGGTACACGCGATGACATAAAGGTCATGAGCTACGAATAACTGCGTAGGAGAGGCTGGTTTGTCGTTGAATTTAGTGAGGAAGCCGGCTTTGGTTGAGACCTCGAAGTTTCTGTCGTCTCATAATCTACGACGACAATACTATGGCAACTTTGATTTGTTTGCCAATTCTAGTGTATTTAGTTACGGAACTGAATTAATTAAGGCGCCTTTTCCTATCTTAAGTTTCCCGGTAGTCGAAATGGTAATACATTCTCGCAATAACATACAAACGAATAGTATTCCTCGGTAGTTGTTAGAAAGCTATCCCAGTGGCCTGTGCGTAGGAAGTTGTCCCGGGTAGCCCTAGCCCCGGATGGGAAGGCTCTTCTACCTGGATAGGGGGGTCTACTAGAGACAAAGAGCTGCTTGGATATATAGACCTATAGTTCTAGCTAGATAGGGGTTGGGGCTCCTTGCGCAACAACAAAGGTGTTTCCTAGGCTTCTTGATCCGCCTCATAACACATAGGAAGCTTAAATACAAGCATAAATTATGCCAGACTCAGCTCTTCACGGCATATACCTCCAGACCGGATAACCCCAAAGGTGCACGGCTGCACGCTATAGCTTCTCCTGTACGTCTTTGGTGTCATCTACCCTCCACTGAGCAATATCACCAAAGTTGGCGATAAAAGTTGCCAGATTCTGGAGACATGCTTTTTGGGTTTCCGGGTACCTATGCGGCCGAATATTATGTATAAAACCTCATCTCGCTGGTCTATCCCTGGTACCGGATCTCACATTCCGTTCCTATGTTATCGTATCACCGGCATATTTCCAACGATCACTGAGGCCATTGATCTCTGTCCATGTCGATTAAGATTCCGGTCCATGCCTACGGACGTCGTCGTATTTGAAACTGAATACAACGGGATATTGTGCCTCAAGGTGATAGGCAACCTTCAAAGCGAATGATGTACATCGGCCGGTCTCGGAGGACCGAGTCGGTTGGCGGGAGAATGGCAGCCGATTGCCGGTTGAAGCCTCACTAGGCTGGCAAGTTTGCCCTTGTTGTCGAGTGCCCACTCATTGGCTATAGCATCTATGATGCCGAAGGACGAATAGAGTTCATTAGAAGGCAGGACTCTCCCTCGGTCCCGTGAAGGAGGGCTCCGGTGGCAGGCCATGGGTGTACTCAGGAAATAAATGACCCCCGCGGTATATAGGTCTGTAACCTTAGCTACTTAGGGGATGAGGCTCCTCGCGCTGTAACAGAGCCATTCCGGCCTCGTAATAGGATCGGAACTTCAAATCTCACCCCAAAGGTCGCTGAAGGAAGTTTTGCATTCTCCCCCCTTGCGCTCTACGTATCAAGTTAGAAATTGACCAAGATGTACTGGGGCTTTGAACTTACTCGTCCATGGGAATTTCTTGGCTTTCTCCTCGGGGGTCATCTTGGCAACCCTTTCCTCGGCCTCACGAAACATTCTCTTGATCTCCTCCTGCGGGATGTACACCCCTTCTCTCTTGATTCGGGGATCGGAGCTGGTGCTCTGCTTGGTTGATGCTACTGTTACTGCTGCTGTTGCTACTGCTGCTGCTGTTGCTGCTGATGATGGTGATGGTGATGGTGATGAGGTGGGTGGCGGAGTGGATTGCGACTTTTGGGTGGTTGTAGCGGAAGTCATTGCAGATAATGTAGAGTCCGCTAGGGTGGTTAATTAGCTGGCCTTAGGAATCTGAATTGGGCAATCTTGAAAGGAAGATGTGAAACGATAGATACGCGGAAATAGAAGTAATGATGAACCTAAGAAGATTCAGTGCTTAAGCTGGTCCAAAACCTTTGTACCTGGACGAAATCACCAGAAAAGAAATGAGGTAGAATGGGTTGTAGAATTAGAAGATCTCTGACTAAGTTAGAAAGTGCAGAAAGCTAAGTAATATTTCTTTCGTCTTGTGTGGCATAGGATATGCAATATGTAATAATCCTATTGGGTCTGAGTATAGAGTGTAGAGGATTGGTTTTCAAAATTTCAAAATTTGCAAGGAGAATTGAGGGATCTTATATGTCAATACCAAGGATGATATAAGCTCTAAGCTATGGCAAGCTCTGCGCTATTATAAGCTTTGAGCAAACATTTCTAGGCAGCTGGAGAACAGACTTTTACTTATAACCACTTGCCCCTTAGCTTGAAAGCTTACTTAGTCACATGTAGCCTAGGAGATGCCACTCTCTCCTCTATCCATTGATGATTATTCTATAGGCTCCTATAGTGTCCAGGCAGCATCTACTTGTATAATAGCAACCTAATAGTTCGGCAACAGCTTTAACGTCATTGCCACCGTACACAAAGAATCTGACGTATTATTTCGCAACTGCCCAGGTGTGTGCAACTACTAAAGTTGCTAGGAATCTCTCTCTGCATCCGAAATGTGTATATTACAGTACCGCAATGCTTCTCTATTGTAGCCATAATAGCTTAGATCTCATTACACTATCCTCAGCATTCCAAACTCAGTCAAGTCAGACAAGATAGAAAGAATCACTAGCGGAATCTTAATTGCGCCAAACTAGTAAACACGTCAAGATGTTCAAGATGTCCACCATGTCCACGCTTATTACTCTTATCGTCACATTCGCCTCTTTGGCAGTGGCCGAGTTTGGTGTTGTGCCTACTGGTGAGCCTACGGTCTCGCATTATGCTGGTTTATCACCGGGACAAATGACGACCGTTATCGGCTTCTCGGTTGCTGGTCTAGCAATCCTCACCGGTCTCCTAGTGTGGGCCGCATACAAGATACAAATTCCAAAAGAAAACCAGTAGGTTAGTTGAAGCACTCATGCGGATGGCATACCTATGTATATGGGGAACCTCGGAACCTACCTGCTACTTAAGGGCTTAGGTGTCTAAGTTCATTGTATTTGAAATGTTCGAATGCGTTCAGTAAATTGATAGAGCTACGATAGACTAGTTAAAAAAACAGAAATAAAAAAAATTGTTTTCATGTTTCTGTAATATCTTAATTTCATATCTTCGCGTCTTTGTTTAAGTGAAGTTGATGATGAATTTGTTATATGATGGTGTCTTTCCCCTTAGTGCCTAGTACATATTGCTTTTACTCGCCATCCCTCGTACCACTAGATTGGGTTTACTATATAAAGCCTGCCCTGTTAAACCAGTGTCCAACAATAATATATGTGATAATTAAAGAACCTGTGATGATGCAGCTGGAATGTTGCTTGATATAAAAGGCCTTCGTTCGTCCCCGATGTATCCCGTCACCCGCCCGGCCTATAAACCCTATGATTCCGACTTTGTGGTCTTCTAGCGTTTACTACTAGGACAGCCTCCGTAATAGCCAGAGTATCTCCTGTTTTAGGGAAGAGTCTTACTGACCGATCGTGATAGTAAAAAAGTTTGAACACGAAGGTCTTAGGATAGCTGAAGAGATTACATAAATATTATAACCTACTTAAGTATATAAGGCTGGTAATCCAAAACGTTGGCAAGCCGGTTACTTCGCTATCTACTAAGACTTATAGCCTTGGTCTTTCAAGAATAATGGTAACATTCTATATTCTATATAGAATACAATAGGTGTTCGCGAGACCACGGATCGTATCAGGCTGGGATATCATGAAAGAAACTTGTATAGGCTCAATGTCGTTTGGCGAATCTGTGACCATCACTGAAGCTAATAGAATTGAGACATATATCTACCACTGTTAGCTATTAATCAAGATGAACAGCAACAATAATATTGATGCGAATCTATCGTCGGAGATTGTGATTATATAAAGGCACGCAAATTCGCTTCTACCAGAGACATAGATGCTCAAGTCTAAAGCAAGCTTAATGCAAACTGACTGATTGCAATTCCAATCGATCAAGATGTCCACGATTCTTACATTCATCATTACGCTCGCCTCCATGGTACTGGGAGCGCCCACATTCGTCATGGAGCGCGGCGACGAGGACATGAGCTTGGACCTAATCCCAGGTCACCAATTTACTGTCGGGGAGATTAGCGCTATTGTTGTTGGTAGCATTCTCGTTCTGATAGCTTTTATCTTCATGGTTTACTGGGCCGTAATGCGGTATCCTTGCGGACCCTACCAGTAGTTAACCAGGAAGTAAATGTCCCTACTCACTAATCAGGTAGGAACTGGTTAGCTAACTCACATCCAAATAAGTTGTTCTGATGTTTCTAGCTTATTCATAGAATACACAGATTAGTTAACTAATAAAAAAAGTGTTTATGTTTCTGTTTCATCAATGTCCTGAATTTAGATTGTTTCCCTCCCTATACAAGTGTGATACGGACCTGTAGGCCCTACGCTTTCCCAGCTATACGCACAGATTATGTGAGAAAATGTAAGAAGGGTATGTGGAGTTATAGTTATGTGACTGTCTATAGTTCCTGCTTTGCGCTAGCGCCTCCATCCTTCGTGGTCTGGTCCCCTATGACTTCGTCACCGGCCCCCGCGGTGGTGGTCACACTACTAAGCACATCCACCAACCACAGCCGCCGACCCGTGAGCTGGAGCCAAATCGACAGGTATTGGTACCACCTTCGCGGTAGTACGACATCGTTATGCCAAAGATACTTGACCAATACGCCGGCCACACCGTTCCGGCGGTTCACCACCGTCTGTATCACTTCTAGGCCGCCGGTGAAGCCGTTGGGTACGGTGGTGATAGTCATCGCCATCTCGGCCGTGCCGATATCGACAACCTCCGCGCGTATACTGTCTGACGCGCTGATAGCCCCGACCGTAGGTGGCTCAGGGGATGGGGCGCCGTTGAACTGGGTGCTCACTATGTACGCATTAACTTTGATCCGAAATAGGGGCCGGGAAGGTGGGTAACGCCTAGATCATACTCCTTGCATTCCACATGACCCTGAAAACCTCAGCAGCGAAGGCACCATCATCTTCTAATAGCTCTGTACGGATTGCTTCAAGAGGGATTACTATCCCGCAAGCGAATGACTCGATCTTGGCCCATGTTCGGTGGCCGAAATGCTGCTCATATGCCGGGGACGAGAAAACTGGGTCATGCGATGGTATGTTGTTGATCGTCTGGGTTGCCTTAACTAGACGGTATTGGGTTCTTGCGACTAGAAAGGTGGCAATAAGTATAGGTATAGCTAAGATGGCCGCGATACCGAGAAAAAGCTTGCGAACAAAACCCATAGCTGATCATCTCAATTGAAATCAAGTCTGTATTATGATATCGTTGTTATTGTTGATCTTGAAAGACGTGGAAATGATTGTACAAACCCCCTAGGAATGGGCTTGTCTGGATCAAGTTAGTTTGCAGCTGTCAGGGGGTTTGTCTCCTGGAAACCCTTAACGGACCGGTGCGACAGCTTCGCCACCCCTGCCAGCCGTGGCATCGGCTACCAAATTATCCGTTATATTACCTAATTACCACTTGCCTAACCCCTATCTTGGCCGAAGCGGCACTGAAAAGCGCTAGGCCTGACGGAGCGGCAAAGCCTACTGACAGCTGTCGGATGCGTCTAACAAGAGCGACAAAGAATTTTAAGGGCAGGTGCCATTCAGACTCCTTCCATTAAGCAACTGTTACTTGCTACTGTCCTGGCGTTCTTGTAGACTCAAATGTGTTACATCGATGCCTAATCCAACAGTCTATTCTTGAAACAATCCACCGTAGCCTAGGTCCGTAGGTATGTAATATTAACAAAATTAATGGTTTCCTCTGTTTGGATTGCGGGGCATGCAATGCCTCCGTGATATTATGTTATACGTCCTCGCGCTTTAGTGTAGTTTGATCATGTCGATCCAATCATCCGCCTCCTCCGCATCCTCTCAGGTGACGGATGCATCGACCACCAAATATCGTCTAAGCCTTCTGTCCTCATCTCCTCCAGCTCTCTCCCCTTATCTAGTTCGGTCGCCCGTGTGACGAGTCGTGTAATACGTTCGAGTGGCGTACCCATGTTAAGAACATCAAACAAAGACTCGACTAGCACCTCGGCAGCGATCTTGAAAACCGGTTTGAACCATTGGGCCTCATCGTGGTCTTCCTCAAGCCCGGAATCGGCGGCAGCCGTAATTGCGAGCAGGAACGGTGCTTCCGCCCTCCAGTAACTGCTGTTTTCGTTGGTGGTTGGCGCACCCTTCTCGAATGACTCCACTGCCTCTGGAGACGCGCAGAGGAATATCTCCCAATCGAATCCAGCGTCTAGGCTAGGTCGCAGGGCAGCGTACTTCATTCGAAGGGAATCTTCATAGCTGGTCGCTGTAGCCGTCTTAATATCGGCGGACACATCATCCACCCACCGGATCTCGAACTTAGACATAGCCTCTTCAAAATCGTCTGGAAGAACAGCTCCCTGCTTTCTTGCTCGGGCAATGTCGCCCGCAAAGGGCAATTCGACGACTCGCTTTACTTCCTTCTGAAACCTGGCCCAACTTTCATCATCGCCGTTATTGCTACCGGGGAAGACTGTTCGGAAGACGACAAAGCCCCAGGACTGGCCCTTGAAGCGCCTTCTCCATGTTCTGAGCCAATTGGGCGGTGAGAAGGGTTTTGGCTTCATCGCCTCGGTGCTGGTCGCTGCTTCGGTCATCGCTGCCTTTTATCTCCTAGTCACTATTTCGTCGATTCAATATCAAATAGATATCACATTATCCCGTGCGAGTAGTTGTGGCTTAGTTAAATTAAGTAGAAGAATAGTGTGATTCCTCCATCTGGCTGAGTTCTTACTGAGATGGTGAGATGAAATCACTGGTACTCGCACGGACATGCGTTTGAACTAAGCCTAAAAGAGATTTTAGAATAAGGGCTATTATGCGTTAAACGGTTCCGACTTTATGCGCTTCTACTGTACAAACCTCCTTCTATATGCATATATGTGGGTCCGGTACAGTGCGGTTGCTTAATGGATTCCAGAAGGTACTGTACTTTAAGCACTGTGCTTTAAGATTTTATAATCTTAAATTACTATTATTTTAATTATAAATTTAAACTTAAATTTAAATTTTAATTATATAATAAAGTTTAATATTATAATAATTAATTCGTTTAAATTTTTTTTATAATTAAATTATTAAAAAAGTTTTAAATCTCATCGTGACTTAACTTAATTAAAAAACATAAATAATTATTTATGTAAGTAAAACGTTAATATAATTTAAATATATTACGTAATTATATACATATATTTATATTAATAATACGTAATAATAAATTATGATAATAATTATATAAAAAAATAATAACGAGATAAATGTAATAATAATCTCGAAATAAATAAATAATAAAACAATTAACATCATCGATAACTATAATAATTATAATTAAATTAAAATAACCGAGATATATAACCGCATAAACTTATTCGCAACGAATATCATAATAAAATTAAAAATTATAAAGTTAAAAAATAATATTAAATTTAATAAATTAAAAGACTTAATGATTATATTAATCGATAAGTTCGATATAAGTAAAAGTAAAAAAATAACGAGGATACCATCAAGTACATCAACGTTAATTAAATTAAACTTATTTAAATAAAATGTTATTTAATAAAATATTATTAATATTTTAAAATTAATTAACTTAAATTTAATACCATTCATAAATCTTTTAATTAATAAAATAAATAATAAATAATTAATAAATGGTACACTTAACTTATAACGACTTTAAGAATTAATTAAAAGATAAACCGAATAAAAAAAATACGTTAAAAAAGTATAACCCGAAGTTATATTACAATTAAAAACACACCACTTCCTTAAATATAAAATAAAAAATAAAATAATATTCTCGAAGGAATTAAAAATCATATAAGCAAATAATATAATCATAAATAAATTTAAGGAAATTTAAATTAAATTAAAACACATATTAATGTTTTATAAATTTTAATTAATTAAAATAACGATAAAACTATTAAAAGACTTTTAATAAATAATTAAATATGTTTTTAATTGATTATTATCTTAAATTATTTTATTAAAAGTAATGATATAAATATTAAATTAATATCATATATTATATAAACCATATATAATCTTTATGATATTATTATTATATTATAACGAGAGCTTAATTAATTTTATGTGATAAATATAAAAAACATTTTATAAACTATTAATATACGTAAAAATTATTTATTAAATTTATAAAATATTAATTAACTTATTATATACTTATATACTTAAAGTATAATTATTATTAAATAATCATATAAAACCATTAAATAATAATTAAATCATTAAAAAAATAATATAATATATAATAATTATTAAATATATAATTATTAAAAAAAATATATAATAAATTAATAATTATAATATAATTATAAAATATTATTATACCATTTTATAATTTAAAAATATTTAAAGTAACAACAACCATATTAAGTTTAACTTAAATAAAACCTTAAAACACATTAAAAACAATACTAATAATAATATAACAGTTAATTATAAAAAACCTTCGTAATAACGACTAATAAATTAATAAAATAAATAAAAAATAAAGCTTTATAATAAAAGCTATAAATAACAAATATTTTAATTATAATAAAAAAAGTTATTAAGTTAAAAACTATAACTAAAAGCTTAAATTCTTATATTAATAATAAACTAACAACAGCTAAAAAATCATTATTAAAAAAACATTATTTAATAAAAATAATAATAAAGTTAAATTTAATAATAAAGTTAAATTAATTTATAATAAATAAAAAAACAAATTAAAATAATAAGCTTATTTTATAAATAATAATAAAAAGGATAATAATAATAAAAAGGTTAAATGTAACTTTATTAAAATACTTAAAAAACTTAATATTAATAAAAAACTTAAAAAATTATTTAAAAGCCTTAAAGAAAAAAACTAAAACGGCTACATTTACTTAATTAAAATGAATAATAACGATAAACCACTATTATATTAAAATAACCTTTTAAAAGAAAGTTATAACAATTAATATAATTTATTTAATATAAAATTATTAAATAATAAAAATATTATAATATTTTTTAATTATAAGTGTACCACATGTTACATCTTTTAAACCTTAATAAATGAATTATTAAAATATAAAATAAAATGATTAATAATAATAAAAGGCATGAGAGGTAAAAGATTATAAATAACTTATAACACGATTATATAAATAAGATTTAATATATTAATAAGCCTTAACATAATATTTATAATATCAGTAAGGATCATATTAAATAAAACATTTTTAAAGGATTTAATAATTAATAAAAGCATATTTTATAAATAAAAAGTATAATATTTAAATATCTTAAACTTAATTAATAACTTAATATTAAATAATTTTAAAAGTAAGCTTACATTAAAACCAACCAACTTAAATATTATTAATCATATTAAAAAATTAACATATAACATAATAATATTAATAATAAAAATAAAATGGCATAAAATAATGTTAATAAATGATAAAACTATTAACTTTTATTTAATTAATTATCTTATAAATTTCCTTAAACTTTTCGATAAGTTTAAAAGATGTAAAAACGTTAAAATAAAAATAAAATATTACATAAATATAAAAGATTATAAATTTATTAAACTACCATTAAAATGATATAACTTTTAATAAAAATAAATATTAAAAGAATTTATTAAAACTTATAAAAAAATTATTTTATAAAAAAACATTAGTTTTTAAGGATCATTAATATTACTTACACCTTAAAAATAACTTAATTAAATAATAAAACCTGATAAAATAAATTTTAAAGTTATTTAACAAGTCTGTTATAACTATTAAAAACTAAATAAACGTATAAAAAAAATACACACTTATTACTTAACATTATAAATAAAATCTAATAAACGTTAAAACATAAATAAATGGTATTTATTAATTAAAAAAACAATTTTTAAGTAATATTAATTTATAAAAAAAATCATAAAAAAATGGCATTTATAATTTTATTTAAAATATATAAATAATTAGTTATAACTTTTAAATTAACTAACATACTAATAATATTTTAAACATTCATGAAAGAAATCTTAAAGCTTTTTTATAAATAGATAACCGGATTATTAAATAATATAATAATTTAAGCGGATATAAAAAAATAATTTTATAAATGTATTATTATGTTATTTAAATATTTAATAAAATATAAAATTATATTAAACCTTAAAAAAAACTAATTATTTATTAAAAAAAATATTTTTAAGTTTTATAATCTTTAAAAATAATATTAAAATAAATCCGGAGAAAATTATAGTTATTAAAAATAAATTAAAGTTAAAAATAATTATATAAATTAAAACTTTTATTAACGTTGTAAAATATTTTAAATACTTAATAAAAGATTATTTTTTATTATTAAAATCACTTATAATATTAATTAATAGACTTAAAAATATACTTATAAAATTAAATAAGAAAATTAATAAATTATAAAATAAAATTTATGACTTAATTATTATAATACTTATAGTATAAAAGTTTAATTAAAAGCAACCATTAGTAATTAATTTTAATATTAATTAAATTTATATTAAAATAATTATTTTATAACTTTACTTACATAAAAATCAATAAATGTTACACTTAATAGCATATTTTTTAAAGAAATTAACGCTTATATAAACATGATACTTAACATAAAAAAAAGAATTTTTAAGAATCATATTAGCTTTTTAACATTAATAACATTAAGTAAAAAAAAATAACATGATTATTATTATTAATTATAAGTCATTAAAAATAATTAATATTAAAACGAAACAACTTATAAAAATCATTTATTTCTTAAATATAATAAAATATTATAATATAAAAATCATTTATTATAATAATAAAATTAATATTTTAGTTAATTATTTATTTAAATTTTTAAATAATAAGCTCATCGATAAAGTTTATTTTATAAATAATAATAACATATTAATTAAACTTATTAAATATCCTCATAAATTATTATAAATAAATTTATAAGTAATATTTAAACATTTATAATTAAAAGCTTCATTTTTATAAGTTATATAAGAAAAGTGGGTAAAAAAACATTTTATAATATATTAAATAAAGTTATATAAGATAATAAAATATATTAAAACTTTAAGAGATCTTTTACATGTGGTAAGAATAATTAATGATGTTATTAATATATAACTTATATTTAAATATAATGATTTAATAATAAAATTAAAAAGTATATATCATGATAAAAGTTATATAATAATTAAAATTATATTTAAAAAAATAATAAAATTAATATAACATTTAAAAATCACATTAACAACATATTAAATAATAATTAAATACTTAACTTATTAATTAATAATTAAATTAAATAAATTATTACTTAATTTACACCTTTTTTTATTAACATTACCACTTATTTATTAAAGAATTAATTATACTTTCATTTAAAGAAAATTAATAATAATAATAATAAAATATATTACAAGTTAAATTAAAACATAAATGGTCTTTAAATTAAACTTTAAAAACATTATACCACTTATAAAATAAATAAAAAAGACTTTTAATTATCTTAAAAAATAGATAAATAATAATATAAAGGTTTTTATTAAATTTAAATTACTTAAATGACATTATAAACACAATTTTATGGTAAAACCGGTTACACCTTATTAATTTTAAAGTAATAATAAAGTAAAAAAAACTAATAATAAATTAAAAAACATCATACTACATGAAAAAAAAACATCATCATTAAAAAAAAATTTATATAACTTATTTAAACTACTTAAATAAATAATAACTATTAAAAATCATACTTTTAAACTAAATAATTATAATAATTATTTTTTAATATTTAAAACGTAACCATCATAAAAATAATAGCTTATAAAGTTTAATAAATACATTTATAAATTAATTAAAAAAAAAATAAAATTTAAAAAAATTCTAATTATTTAATATAAAACACTTACAATTAAAACATATCATAATAATTTTAAAACTTTAAAAAATAAAATATAAATATATTTATAAAAAAATAAAAATATAATATAAATATATACGTTAAGAAATTAAATATTATAAATAAAAAATAAAAAAATAAAATATAAATCATATTTTAATGGATTTTAAATTATAATAAGTTATTATATAAATAATATATATCATATAAAAAGTCTTAAAAAAATACTTTTAAATTATAAATATAATAAAATAAAATTATTTTTAATATATATAAATAATAATTATTTAATAAAAAGCTTATAATATGTAAATTAAAATTTATTATAAGAAAATTAATAATATTTATTATAATAATTAAAACTATTATAATGATTAAAAGATTATTTAAAAAAAAGAAAGTAATATAAGTTTAATATAATATAATTACTTAATAAATTTTAAAAGGTATTATATTTTAAGCATTATACTTTAAGATTTTATAATCTTAAATTATTATTACTTTAATCATAAATTTAAACTTAAACTTAAATCTTAATTATATAATAAAACTTAATATCATGATAACTGATTCGCTTAAATTCTTTTTATAATTAAATCATTAAAAAAGCCTTAAATTTTATTATGACTTAATCTAATTAAAAAGTACATACAAGAGGCACCCGCGTCAAGGATGCATAATAACCCGAAGTTTACCCATTTTAGCATTAACCACACACATAACCACACTCTTTAACCACCGTTATAAAAGGGACATGAAATGTCTTTTTTTTTATTAATAATTATAATTATTTTTATTTATAGATATCATTATATTATATATTATAAAGGGATGTGTTACATAAGAGATTTTATAAAAGATATTAATATTATAATATTAAAACTTTAAAAACTTTAAAAAAATAATTAAATGATTAGTTAATTAATTAATTAAAAATACATATTAAAATCATTTAACATTATAAAATCATATCGTCACTTTAAAAATAATATAAAATAAAATGATAAAATTTATTAAATAAAAAATATTATATTATTAATTAAAATCTAAATTCGTTAGTTTTTATACATTAATTCTTATATAATTAATAAAAAAAAAAATATTTAATTATTATTTATTTAACTTTTAATTATAAATTCCTTATTATAAAATTTATTTTTTTTAATATATTTATGGTATTAAAATAATTTTATTATTATTTTAAATATTTTCGTTAAAATTATTATAATAAAAAAATAAAAAAAAATTATTTTATGAATAAGGGATTATTTAGAGATTTATTACCGTTAAAAGTATAAGTATTATTTTTATTTATGTTTTAAGTAGGTAATGTAAACTTATAAGGTATGTTATAAAACGTGTTATAAAACATATTATAAAGCATGTTACGAAAAGTCTAGGACTTTTTAAAAACTTATGATATAATTTTATTTGTCTTTTTTTTTAAACATGAGTTTAATATATGTTAAGTAATTTTTTATTTATTTTTTAAGTTATTATTTATAAGATTTTTATTGTATGTTATAACTTTAATTTAACATATTATGTATGAATTAATAGTATTTGGTATATCTTTTATATTTTTTGGTAAGGAAAAAGAAATTTTTAAATAAATATAAAATAATAAAAGGATAATTTTTTATAAAGGTTAAAAGAGTTGGTTTTATAAATAATTTAATTTTTTGGTATTATTAAGTTAAGGTATTTAAGGTTTTTTAAGTTATATGTTTAATTAATTTATATTTTAATATAAGTTAGATTTATTGTTAATTTAAAAATAATATTATTTAATATATTATTTAATTTTTAAGTTAAGTAAATAATAAAAGTGGAGATGTTAAAAATTTGTCTTTTAATTTTAATCATCTTATTATTATTTAACTTAATTTTAATAATAAAGAAAAAGAGGAATAATTTCTTATTATTAATAATATTAAATATGTTTAAGGTGTGATTAATATTTTAATTAATAAAAATAATTTAAGTAGGCTTAAAAATGATGTTTTTATTATATTTAATAGTTAAATTAAACTTAAAGGTAATAAAGTTATTTAATTTTAAAAAAAGATTTGTGATGTTTAAATATTATAATTAATTTTTTTAATAATCTTAATTATTATAAAAAAGATTTAATTATTTAGTTAGGTTTAATATGATTTTAAAATCTGTTTTAAGGAGAGGGAATTTATATAAGAAAAAATTAAAGAGTTTATTTTCATTATTACTTTTTTTTATTAAAATTTTTGTAATAAACTTTTTTTTATTTATTATGGTTTTAATTTAATCCTTTTTAAAAAAAGGTTTATGAAGGGAGTTTAATAAATCTAATATTTATTATGAAGGATTAAACATTTTAAATAATACTATTATTTAATTTAATAAAAAAATACCCTTATAATTATTTATAAAAGTTTTATAAGGTATTTTATCGGATTTTTAAGAAAATGGTAAAGATTTAAAATCAGTTAAGGTTTAATAAGTTGTATGTGGTGATATATATATGTTTTAATGTATGAGATATAAGTTTAATAATAGATTTTAATTAAATATAAGTGATGGTAGAGATGATGGAAAAAATAAGTTATTAAAAAGCTTAATAAAGGTATTTTATACCTTTAAATGTATATTATTTTTAAGATTATTTTATATAAATTTTAATATATATTTATTTTATGAAAGTTTTTTATCACTAAGTTATTTTTTATTTAATTTCTTTAATTTCTTTAACTTCGTCGATTTTGTATTTGATTTTTTAATAATTAATCTTTTTTTAATTAATTTTTAAAAGTTATATCTATTATATTTAAGTATAAAAATAAATTATGGCTGAGTTTAATAAATTATTATAACTATTTTTAAATAATATTAAGAAATAAAAGAATTTATTATAAAAGGGATTATATAAATGGTGTTTTTAAGTAATAAATTAAAGGATTAAAGTTATATAATCTTTTATTTTAAAAAGAAGTTTTAATAATATTTAATTATTTAATAAAACATCTTTTTTATATATATTTAATATGTTGGTTTTTTAATAAGTTTTAATATAAATATTAAATATATATAAAGTTATTATTATTAATAAGTAAAGTATTAATTAAATATATTAGGTTTTATAAATATAAAAAAATAAAATGGTTTAATTAAAATTATTAATAACATTTTTAATTTATTATTTAATATATTATATATATATAATAAAGTATAAGGAATTTAATAATAATTTATATAAGATATAATATATTTATAATGTTATGATTGAAATTAATGAGGTTAGTAAATATTGTAAGGTTTTATTTTAATTAATATAATGTAAAAAAAAGTAAAAAAATAAGATTTATATAAATATATAAGAAATTATTATTATTTTTTTAAAAGGATAAAAAGAAAATAATAACTTAAATAATAAATTTATAATAAAATTATAAAAAGGAATATATAAATGGTATAAAAAGGTTAAAAAGTTAGTATAAAAGTTTTAAAATGGTTTAATAACTTTTTTAATGGTTAAATTAAAACCTTAAAATTTAATATAAAATGAAATCGATGGTTGTTTAAATTATTAAAGATTAATTGATATTAATTAATTAATATTTAAGTAGTATAAGTTTTAGATTTTTTTTTTAAGAATGAAAAGTTAAGTGTTATAAGATATATATATAAAGGTTTATTAAATATTATTAAATATGATAAGGGATGATTATTTTATATGATAATTTAAAAAAGATTAATTTGCTTTTTATTATAATATTTATTTATATGATGATATATAAAATTTATTAATTATATTTTAAAAATATTACTTAAATTATTAAATAATGTAAAAAATAGGTAAGTATATGTTTAAAATTAATATATTTATCTTAATAAAAAAGTTAAAATGTAATGTTTAAAAATATGCTTTTTAAAAAAAAATACATGAAAATTCCATATAATTTTTATTATGATAAAAGTATTTTGGATATTTTTTTTATTATATATTAATTTTTTATTTAAAATATAACTTTTTTTTAAGGGGGTTAACATAATAAATCCTACATTAATATAAGTTTAAATAAATGATTATTATAAAAATAAATTAAATAACCTTGTTAATATTAAGTTTCGAAATCGTTATTAATATTTAATAATTATTAACTACTTATTAATTATAATAATAATAATATAATTAATAAATTATAACATTTATGGATATAATATATTATAAAAAATTATATTTTAATTACTTATTTTATTTTATAAAACAAAGTTTAATAATTATGGTATTAAAATGTTATATTTTACTTAACTCTTTTATATTAACATTATTAAATTAAGAATAAGTTATTAGTATTTTTTAATCAAGTTTTATATAATGTATCATTATAAAAAGCGGCTGAAAAGCTATCCATTTAATATTAAAACATATTAACAACACATTTATTATTAATATTAAAACGTTTAATTTAATTACGTTAAAATAAGTGGTATATTATTATATTAATTAAATAAAATGTTATAAAGTATATATATAAAATATATATTAATAATAATATTAAATAAAAAAAGGATATAATTATTATAAAGGATATATTATTTTAATATTTAAAAATTAAATAATTAATTAATGATAAAATCATTAAAAATAATGTTAAAATGGTCTGGCTTTTTTATATATTTATATAATAAGATTTATCGATAGGATATATAAAAGATGTCTTTATAATAAAAAGTTATAAAAGTGATTAATTATATGATTTAAAATATAATAAATATAATAAAAGTAAGGATTAATATTAAATAACTATTTTTATTTATAAATATTTAATATAATATCATTTATTATTATAATTTAATATAATGTGATAATTGTAATTTTTAAAAGTTATAATATTTAAACGCTTATGTATGTTATAAAAAGAAGTAAATTTTAATAGTAATTATGTTAAATATTAAGTATTTATTTCATTTATTAATATCATAATAATAAAAAAAAGATAAACTTATTATAAAATCTCTTAGTTTTAAGTTATATCATTAATATTAAATTTAATAAAAAAAAGTTTATATATATTAAACGTTATTATTTTATCCATAAAAATCTTAAAGATTTTTATACTTATAATATTATTAATATAAGATAAAAGGGAGGTTAAAGTAAATAATTATTACATGCTTAACAATTAATAATTTAATCATTAATACTTATATTTAAATTTAATGAATATATTATTATAATTTAAGGTAATTAATAAGTTTTTTAATATTAAATCTTTTTATTCTTTTTATATAAAATAAAGAAAAAAGGTTATTAAATTATATAACTAATATTTATATTATATTATAATCATTAATTAAAATAATAAAATATAAGTTATGTTTTAATAATAATAATTAATCATTTATATATATATAAGTTATAATAATAATAAAAATATAATTAAATAAACCATTTATGGTGTTGATTTTATTTTATTATATAATAATTATTATATAAAATAATTAAATTTCATTTATAATAATAAAATAATTATTCTTATTTAAACCTTACATAATGATTACCATAAGATATTTAAGGAATATTTTTATAAAATCATATTTAAATATAAAGTATAATTTTAAGTATGTTATAATAACTTTAAAGTAAGAGTATAAAAGCATTAAAAATATAATATTTATAAATAAAGAATTTTTAACTTTTTTAAATATAAGATGCCATTCCTTTTTAAATATATTATCATATAATTTATTAAAAATGTTTATTTTTTTTATATACTCTTTTTATTTACTTTTATTATTTATTTATATGATGGTTATAACAGCATATTAAATAAGGAATTATTCCGTTATTAAATCCTTTTCATTTAAAACTTATAACGCATTTATTATATTATAAGTAAAATTTAAAAACATATTATTATAAACGAAAGCGTTTAATATATGTAGGTTATACTTATAATAATTAAATTCATTAAAAAAAAACTTATAAATTAATGTCATAAGTTATGTTTTAACGGTTTAATTTAAAAGTAATATAAGGAGTTACTTTTTTTAAGTCGGGGCGTGTAAGTATTTCCGGAAGTGTAATACTTTTATATTTATAATATTTTACTAATATTATAAATGTATAAAGTTAACCTTATAAGGATTTAATTATAATATATCCCCTTATAAGGTTAAGGTTATTTATAGTTAAACATATCATATATTTTTAAATTACTTAATATAATTATTTTATATAAAAAATAATAATTTTTAAATAAATACCTTACTTTTTTATAAGTTCTTAATATCCATAATCATTTTAAATAACATAAATTAATAATTATATTTATATATAATAACTTAAAATGATTTATATATTTTTATTTTAAATGTAATGTTAATTTATATATATTCATAATCATTTAATATTTTTTAAAATCTTATCTTTTTTTTTAATTATTTATTTTTTAAAATTTAAGGATAATATTATAATATTTAAATTTAAACATATTTTTAAGGTTTTAAAATAAGTTTATATTAAATATATTTATAATATTTATCAAATTAATTATTACGAGGATGGTTTTAATAACCTCATATTTATTATCTTTTTTATTATATTATTGGTAATTAATTCTCTTGTTTTTATTATTATAACATTAATAATACTTTTAATACTTTTTATATTAATTATATTAATATTAATGTGTATTATTATATTATTATTAATTCCTTTTAATTAAATAAAAGTTCAAATCTTTAAACATTGTTTAAGCTTTTAAATTTTATTCTTAAAAGTTTAGCCCTTTATTTGTTCTGATAATTATACATTGTCTGCTCTTATTATTATTTATAAATATCTTTATTATAAATATCTTCATAATATTTTAATTAGTTACTTTAATAATAAATATTTTAATCATATTAGTATAAAGAATCATTATATATATTATTAATATGGCTATAACTATATAATTATATAAGTCTTTTAAGTTTTAATAATAAAGTGTTAAGTTTTTAATAGTTAATAATATTATAATAAAAATCTTATTTTTTAAGATATTATTTACAATTTAATATAACTCTTATGTTTACTTAAGCTTACTTATGATAAAATTAAATAAATAAGTATTTCTTATGTTTTATAAACATTTATATATTAATATTACCATTAATTTAATAAATTTATCATAAACATACTTCTTTTAAAAGTATATTAAACTCTTTTTATAAAATAAAAGTTCTAATAAATAAAACCTTTTAACATAATGATTTAATTATTTACAAATCCTTTAACTTTAATTTTAATAATGATAGTTCTTTTAAAAATAACTTTAATGATAAGTTTTATAATGCCATCCCTACTTACAATTTTCTTATTTTTAAAACCAAAAACTTAAATAATATTATTATTATATCAAATAATAATAATAATTTAAAAAAGTAAAGGAATAATATTAAAAGTAATAATAATAATAAAAAAGTTAAAAAAAAGTAAGATATCTTATTACTTATTATTAATATATTTTTAATATACCATTTATTATAAAAAGTTATAGAAGTTAATTTATAATGGTATTTTTAACTTATAAAAATTAATTAAAAGCATTTACAACTAAAAACTAAGATTTAAGAATTTAAAGATTATTAAGATGTTACTTATATTACTTATTAAATTAAATAACAGCTTCTTATTAAACGTTATAAAAATTAATGTTGTTGTATTAAAACGCTGGAGTATAACTTAATCCCTTAAAGCTTTTAAATAAATTTATCGCTAATATGCTTAATAAAATTTAAAGATATTAATATGGGATATTTTTTAAGGTAAGTAATAAGTTAGTTAATATTCTTTTACTTTTTCCATTAATAATTCCCATATATATCTTATAAGTTAAATAACACTTTAAAATATTTAAACAACTATCTAATTAGGTTTTTAGTTAGTTTATCAGTAGGTATTTAATTTGTTAATAAATAAAATACTTTAAAATTCCTTATAAAATATTCTTAATGTAACCATATATTATAAATATTAATATACTTAAACTTAATGTTAATATACTCTTAATTTTCCATTATTAACTTAATAACCTATTAATTATTATTATATATTACTTAAACATTCCTTAAATTTAAAATAATATCCTTAAAAAATTATTTTAACGCTATGATTTTATATATGATTTCATTTATTATGGTAATTTTAATCTTTATAATAAATATTATTATAATAAATTATTTAATAGTTTTTTAAGCTATTACTCCATTAAAAAATAAGATAATATAACCATAAAATAAACATCTAATTTTTACATTATTTATAAATAAAATATTACCCATTATTTATAAGCTTTATACATTACTACTTACATCCTTACCCTTATATTTAAAACATAAATATCTAATAATATATAAGTAATAAATTATTTAATCTATTATTACCATATATATTAATAATAAATTAATTAAATAATATAATAACTAAGCTATTATAAAAATTATATTTAAATAAATCATTATAATAATATATAAAATAAAATTAATATATTTTTAAAAAGCTTTAATTTTAATTTTTAATGTTTATCCCTTATTTTTAAGGAATACTTTAAGCGGTAATAATATATTAAGCACTTAATTATTATCATTTAAATTAAATTTAATAGCTATTTTTTTAATATAAACATTATACATTAAATTTATAATGTCTTTTAAGCAATCCTTAATAATTTTAATACTTAAATACTAATTAACTTCAAGTTCTTCCTTTAAAATATAAGCTTTTTTAATGTTTTATATCATTTTATTTATTATTACCTTATGCCTTTTTAAATTTAACATTAATATATCATTAATATATATTAATATAAATATTTAATAATCTTTTATATAAAATAAATAAAACTCCTTAAAAGCATTTTAAAACCTTAATACTTTTAATATATTAAAAATCTCCTTATATCATAATATAAAGGAATTTTTTAAGCTATATAACACTTTTAATAATTAAGTATACTTACTTTTCTACTTAAACTTATTTAATAATTTTATTATTATAAAATCTTCCTTATCTTATAACATATTAATAAAAACATTCTTAATATTAAATTAATAAATATTAAAATTAAACTTAATAACAATAACTATCATAATCTTAAAGCTTTTAACCATTAAAATGGTAGTATAAGTATTTTATAAGATTTTTATTTAAAGATTACCTTATATTATTAAATAAGATTTATAAATATTTAAATAACTTACCTTATTAAATTTATAATTAAATACTTATTTAAGAAAAAATAAGAGATTTTTTACTTTAAAATAATTAATGATTTTTTATATTTTATTTTTAATAAAAACTTTTATTTTATTTTTAATATTTTCTTTAAAATAAATATTTAATAAATAACTTTAAAAGTCTTTCCATTTTTTAAATAATAGTTTTATTAAGTCGCTCTGGTAAATCCATTTAATAAGAATAATATTTAAGTGGTTTACATATTTTTACTTTACCACTATAATTATTATAATATATAAGATATGATGTTTTTAATTATCTTTATAAATAGCTTTTAATTAATTAAAAAAGAAGGTTTTTAAAAAGGATATCTATTATTAATTATTAAATATGATAATTTTTTTATCTTTATTATATATAAGAATGATAAATGTAAAATTATTATCCATTTTTAACTTATCTCCTTAGTTATTAAGCTATTTATTTAATACCATACCTTATAAACATCTATTATATTTTTTAAACATAAGTTTAATTATAATAATAAAGTAATTTTTAAATCTTTTAAGCCTTCCCTTATTATATTATTAAATTAATATATTTTTAAAATATTCTTTTTAAAATTTATGGTTTTTAAGGTTATCCTATTTATTTATAAATACTTTAAGATTATTAACGATAAATTTAAAAATATACACTCCTTATAACTTATTTATTTAATCTTCTCTAACATTTTTATTAAAAGCTTTATTAATTAATTATTTTAATGTTTATTTTTATATGGATATCTTGTTTTAATTATTATTAAATTTTAATTTATTTTTAAGATTTTTGTTAAAAGTCTCCCAAAATATAATTAAATTAATTAATGATGGATTTAATGGTGTATTATAAAGCTTTTTTAATGCCTCCCCCACCCTTAACTTTAAGCTTTTAAATAATTATTCCTTTATACTCAAATCTTAAAACATACCTTTTAATTAAATTAAGACATTAATCTAGTTATTATTATTAAGTTTATCTTTTTTTTATAAATTTAAAAAATTTAAAATAACCATTTTTTTAAGTTTTAATTTATTGATTTTTAAAATCATAAGTTTTTTAACCTTTTTACAAATAATCTTTAACATTATATACTCGGTATCTTTATTATAAAATATTTTTTTATTAAATTTAATATTTTTAATTAATATAATTCTTTTTAATTTAAATATTTATATATAATATAAGTTATTAATATAATACCTTACCAAATATCTTATATAAGTTTTAGATATTATTTTAAATGTTATTTAATTATTCCTTATACTTATATAACATTTAAATTTTAAGGGATAAGTTTTATAATTATAAGCATAAATATTATCTTAATTAAAATATAAATTATTTATTAATATCTTAATTATCTTAAGGATATAATATTTAAAATATTATTTAAACCATGATTATAACATTTTTATAAAGTTATATATATGGTTTTTTTAATAAAAGCTTATATTTATCAAATGAGTTATTACTTAAATATTTTTTGGTTATAATTTTAATAATAAGTTAGTTTTTAATAATATCTTTAAGCTTTTATTTATAAGCTTTTATTTTATATGTTTAATAATGTTTATAAATTCTTTTATAATATTAAATGGGAGCTTATAGTTTATATTTATATTTATAATTTATAGTTTATATTTAATATGGTCTTTTTATTATTAATGGATTATTATTATATTATTATTATTATAAATCTTATAAATATAAAGTTAAAATTATTTATATATCTATATTTTAAAGTTTTATAAAATTTTTAATAAAGTAAGGTCTAATTTATCCTTAATAAAATAAATAAAAAGCATTTTATTATATTTATTTTTAATTATTAATAAGTATTTTATTTTATTATAATTTATTTTATAAAAAAATATATTTTAAGTTATTTTTTAAAATGAACGTGGTGATTATTATTTAGATAAATGTTTTAAAATAATTTATTTAATGTACATAATTATGTAATTTTTATATTTAATTCTTAATGTTCTTTTAATCTTTATATTTTTAATGTAATATGTTAAAGCTTTAAATATTTTAAAGTTTAAATATTTTAAATATAAATGTTATAAAAGCTTTATATCTTTTTTAAACATTATTAAATCTTTAGTTAATCATTTAAGTCCTTTTTTTCTAAATATTTTACCCTTTTTACATATTAAGGTAATTATTATGCCTACCATGTTCTTAAATATGTCGTTTAAAAATATTATTAAAAATTTAAATGGCATTTTAAAATAAATAGAGAATAGTTTATATTATAAGAATATTAAGTTAAACTTTCTAATAAATTTATATAATAACTTATTCTTTTTTATAATCTTTATTTTTAAGGAGTAATTTAACTTATTATATCATATTTCTTTCTTTTTAAACCTAATTTCTAATATTATATTAATATAAAAACCTTTTATAATCATTATATTAATAAATTTTAGATTTTTAATATTAAAGTCATTTTTATTTATTAATATATTTTTTAATAATCTTTTATTTATATTATTAATAAGAAATAAATTAGTTTTAACTTTTATATACTTATAATTTATTATAAATTTATAAATACTTAAAATAAAAAGTTTTTAATTATTAATTAAATTAAATAAATTATAATTGTTAAAAATAATAGAATTAATTAATATATATTTACTTAAAATGAATAAAATATAAACTTTTAAAATAATATCTTATTTTAAGAAGGTATTAAATAACTTAATATCCTTTAAAAGCTTTAAGTTAATTATTATAACCATTATTTTTCCTAGGTAAAAATCATTTAAATCATTTTTACCTCATTTATCTCTACCTTATAGCTTATTTTTATTATATAAATTATTTAAACATATATTTTAACTTTTAATATTAACTTTAACTTTAAACATTTTTTATTTAATGTTATTATAATATAATTTAATAATTTTAATTTCATTTTTAATAAATATCTTAAAATAAAACTTATAATTAATAACTTTAATGATTACATATTAAAAAAAAATATAAATATATAATATTTAAAAATGAATAGAATCTTTTAAGTAAAGGCATTTATATCTTTTATACTTATCTTATTTATATAAACTATTACTTTTATTATTAAGATCTAATATGGTTTTATTAATTATAAACATTTTTTTTTTAATCCTTATATGCTTACTATTTTTATTTAAATCTTAAAAATTTTAATAATCTTAAGAAATATGAATATAAAACATTTTAAAAATTAATCTTTTAAGAATTTTAATTATATTTATTTAAATTAATTTAAAATAAATCTTACACTTATAGTTTTAAAAAATGCCATGATTAATATACCTTTATTAATAAAATCTATTATTTTTTTAGATTTAATAAGCTTATAAAACTTTAACCATTTAATATATCATTATTTAAAAACTTCTTATCCATTTTTAATATATCTTAATATTATTTTATATTTTAATTTTAAATCAAATTTTATAATAAATAATGTGATATATTAGTCTTTTTATAGGTATATTAAAAATTAATAAATTATATATAAGTGGCATTTATTAGTTAATTTAATAAGTATAAGGTATAAGATTGTCCCATTTATTATCTTAATAATCTAAATATAAATATTTAAAATAGATTTTTTATTTATATATATAAAAAGTTTATAAGCTTTATATTTAAGTATTATTTATTTTAAAAGCTTTTTTATTTTTATTTTTGTAAATAAAATAAGTATTTAAAATTTAAATAAATCTTTTTTAAATATATTTTATTTTAAAATATTAAGAGTATTAAAAGTAATGTTATTCCTTAATACGTTAATTTATTATTTTAATTATCTTTTAATAGTAGGGATAAAGGTTTTATTTATAGATTTATTTTAAGCTATAAATGTTTCTTTTAAAGTAATAATTATTATAATATGTTATTATATAATAACACTTATTCATTTATTTACTAAATTAAAAGATATTATTAATTTATAATTTAAAATATTATTATTTTAAGCTTTTTTACTAATAAGCTTCTAATAACATTTTAAATATCTTATAAATTTAACTTTTTTTATGAATTTAAAAGTAAAAACTTTTTTTAAATGGAATTTTTTATGCTTATTAAAGTTGATAAAATATTATATATCTTTTTTTTTAATAAATATTTTAAGTAAAAAGAACCATTAAATATAATTCTCTATCTTAATTATAAAACATACATTAATAAGTATGTTATTAATAATATTAACCATCATATTTATTAAGGAATAATTATTAAGATTATTTATTAAAGATCTTTTTAAAAAAAAAGATAATATTTATTAAAATATAAAAGATATTAAAATAAAGAATTATATTTATATAAATTATAAGTATGCTAGTTTTAAAATCATTTATCAAGTTTATAATTATTATAAATTATATTTTAATAATTTAATTTAAAAGTAATATAAGGAGTTGTTCTTTCTAAATTAAAGTATATAAATGTTTTTGAGAGCATAATGCTTTTATACCTACAGCGTTCTACTAACGCTGCAGGTACGTAAAGCTAACCTTATAAGGGTTTAACTATGACAATTAATAATAAAGTTTAACATCTTAAATAATAAAAGTTATTAATAATACGATTAATATAATAGATCTTAAAATTAAAATAAAAATTAAATTAAAATTTTAAGATTATTTATTTTTAATTTATTTATTTTTAATATAATAATAATTTAATTAATTATTAATATGATTATAACATATTTAAAAATTATTACCTTTTAATAATATATTATTAATTTTTACGATGATAAAAGATAATAATTTATTATAAGGATTTACCGTTTAAGGATTTATAAGGGGGCTTATATAAGGTATTATAATAAGATCCTTAAAAATCTTTTAAAATAAGTTTAAATTTAAAAAAAGATTTATAAGAAAAGTTATATGAGTTGTAGCGGCAAGCATAATTATAATTAAAGTTATAATTATAATTATAATTATAATTATATAAAAATTACTTAATTGTATATATCGGTTCTTTAATAATAATAATAACGATATATATTAATTTTTTAAGGATAATATATATTAATCTTTTACAAGTAAAAAATATCGGTTTTTTAAAAGCGGTGGATATAACTACGTAAATGATGGTAAAAAGTATTAATTTTTTAAAAAAAGTGTTATATATTAACTCTTTAAAAATAATAATTATGATTAGTTTAATAATAACATAATTACATTATAATACTTAATCGTTTATAATAAAAAGTAAGGTTGTAGTATATTATTATAAATAAATTAACTTATCATTTTTTAAATAATAATCTTATTTTCTAAACATTTCCTTACCATAAATCATAAGTTATAAATGCTATCACTTTTAAATTAATAGATGAAAATAAAAGTAATTATTAAAAATAATAGATTAAATATTTTATGATAAGAATAAATCATTACATATAATTAAGTTATAAAAGATTATATATAATAATAATAATAAAAATGTTAAGGTTTTTTTATATTAATAAAAATGGTAAATTATGTAAGGTTATTAAAGAATTATGACCGGTAAAAAAAAAATATTTAAAAATAATAAGAAAACGCGAATAAACCATGATATTTTTTAAAACTATGGCTTAAGCGTTAAGTATAATGGTTAATGACGATATGTTATGTAAGCGAGAAATGATAATATCTTTTAATTTCAACCATTATATTTATTTATAACACTTTAACCATATATTTAATATAAATGATATATACTTAATATAATAATAAATATACTTTAATTTTTTATATAAAACCTATTAAAATTAAAATTTTTTTTTTTAAAAACTTAAATACTTTTTAATTTAATAAGTTTTAATATTTATTTTTTAAATAATCTAAGTGTTTCACACTTTATATAATAACCATAATATAAAAAACACATTTATTATATAACTTACTTTTTATATATCATTTTAAACATATTTATCCCTTTATAATTAATTATTAAACATAAAACTAATTAACATTTCTTTATTATTAAAGTTTTAAACACATGTTAAGATTTTATTTTTTATATTCTTACTTAATCTAACTTAAACTTTATATAAGTTTTATAATAATAGTTATTATAAAAATATATAAAATTAATTTTATATACACATAAATTTATTTATAAATATAATTTCTTATTATTATTATATTCATTTATTATACTATCAACCACATTATATTTTTAATTAAAATCTTTTGATTTATTAAGTTATATTCTTTATATCATTAATATTAAAAATGATAAAAAAAAATTCATCATTAAAATAACTTTTATATATAAAACCTATCAATATACGAAAATAAACGAAAACAATTTTAACTAATTACTTTAATATATTATTATAAATATTAAAATTTATAAATCTATGAGATACATTTATAACTCCTTATAACACTTTTTTTAAAATAAAATTACATTTTAAAAGACATATTATAATGATAAAAAAAAGAAAGTATTATTTTTACATATAATTTATGATATTTAAAAACATAAATTAATTATATTATTTTAATTAAAAAGTTTATTAGATTAGTTAAAGAAGTTATGATTATTTTTAGATATATTAAAAACCCTTACCAAGTATATATGAATTTAAAATGAAATAAAAAGTTAAATTAATTATTAAATATAATAATATTTTATTTATAAAGGATTTAAAATCCATTTAAATAAAAAGATAATTATATTAAACTTTATTAATACTTAAATTAAAGTCTTATACGTAAAAGTAAAAGTAATTAAAAATATCTTTTTACTACATTAAAAAAAAGTTAACTGGTGATAATTAATCATAAATAAATTAACATTTAATTATTTTAATATTATTAATTTAAACTAATAGAATAATTATATTAATATGTTAATAATTTCATTTATTATAAGGGCTTTATTTATAATAAATTATAATAAAATAATTACGTATAAAGCTTTATTATAAAACTTTTAAGGAATAATATTAATAATTATAAATATATTAAATAAAACATTTATTACTTTTATAAGTAAGAATTTTATAAATGATTCTTTTATTAATAATAATAATATTAATTTTAATTTTATTACCACCATTAAAAAAGTTACTTTTATTAACATTTTAGACGATATTAATATCGATGTTATAAATTGTATTATTATTGCCATTATAAAAATATTTAACGTTATTATTATTAAAAAAATTATTATTATAAAATCATATAACTTAAACATAAGTTTATATATCATTGTTACTTTTGGTAAACCTTTAATATAAACATTTTAATATTAATATAAATATAATAAAAAAACCTTTATAAGTTGGTTAGCCAGCTTTACTTTTAAAAATATAATTAACTTATAAGATAATCTTAATATATTAAATGGATATATTAATTAAAAAGTTATTAATATGGAGATATTATGTCATATATACTTACATAAGTTTATTATAAATATTAAATTAAAATCTTATTAATTATTATTATAAGAACTTATAAATAAATTAAATTAATTAATTAATAAATAAGGAATCTTCACTTACCTTATAAAATATTAATTAATAATTTATTGATTTAATAAAAGATATTTAAAGAGGATATTAAATTTTAATTAAATAAATTTATGGTATAATTTTATAATATAATCATATATATATTTAAGATTTATGATAATTTATGAAATATAAAAGAATTTAATTAAAAAAAAAATATATAATAAAAATAATATTTATATTAAATATGTACTTATATTTAAATTAAACCTATACTTATATTTAAATTAAACTTATATTTTTACTTATATTAAACTTATACTTATACTTATATATTATACCTTTTATAGGAATGGTATAATGCTTTTATTTCTTTTAATACCATATTTAATATTAATTAATATATTAAAAAAAATGATAATCTTAAAGATTTAAAAAAAGAATAATATGATAAGGATATTTTTAAGTTAAAATAAAAAATAAAAGTAGATATTAAATTGGATAAAGGTTAAAATAAAGAAATAAACCGATAAAAATTAATATATCATATAATAACCTTAAGCTTTAACTTTTAAAACTTAATTAAAAAAGATTATTTCTTTTATGATATTAAATAACCATAAAAGAATATATCATAAAATACTTAATTTTTTTAATATTATATAATAATCATATAAATAAAAAGGTTTAACTTAATACGTATAATCTTATTTAACGTTATAAGTTATGGTATTAATAAAAAGCATATGATTTTTACTTTTTTTATTTAAATGAATTAAGTTTAAGGTTGCTTTTTTTTTATCTTTTACTTTTATTAATGGTTAAATGTCATATATTATTTTTAAATCCCTATTATTATTAATGGTAATGACATCTTATGATTAATTTAATATAAAAATTATTAACTTTAATTTTTTTTATAGTTTTTATGCCTTATGTTATTATTAAGTAAGAGATGATTAAGTAAGGGGGATTATAATAATGATAATATTTAAGTGGGTTTTTTTAATGTTGTTTTAATTATAATAAAAGGTTATTATTTATATGTTAAGTTGTTTTATATTAAACACCTTTTAGTATTAAGTTTCTTAGATATTATAAGCATGATAAAAGGTGGTTAGTCTCATGTTTTATTTCATTTTATCTTTTTTTTTTATATTATTTTTTTTTATGTTATCTTTTTTTATATTATTTTCTTTTATGTTATCCTTTTTTATAACTTTATTTTTAATATATTTTTTTATTATCTATATATATTTTAAAAGCCTTTTTATAATAAGTTAAAAAATCTTATTAATATCCATCATATTATTAATATCTGCTTATTCTTTAATTAAGATTAGTTAATAAAATAATATAAGTATTAATAATGATATGGATATAAATAAAACATAATATAATAAAAACATGGTAGTAATAAATAAATAACTTAATTTAATTAATTAATAATTATATTATTAAAATATAATAAATATAAAGTAATAAGGTAAAGTTTTAAGAAAATAATATTAAGAAAAATGATATTAAAAAAAGAAAATATATATATAATAAATTTTATTATAATAAATATACTTTAATTTATATCATCGGTTAATTATAATAATTATGTTAATTTAATGTTAACCTTCATGTTTTTATTTATGGTCTAATGCGTTATATTGATTATAACTTAGATATGTTTTTAATAAGTTATAAAAGCAATTTTTATATTAATATAATTTCCTTTTTTTAAATGAGCTTTATATATATAAATAAAGATTTTTATAGTATATTTCTAATTTAAAAAGGTTATATTATTTAAGATTAAAAGGAGGTTAAATAATAAATTAATAATAATAATAATGGTGATAATTTATAATAAGTATAAAGAAGTAAATATTAATAATATTATAAATAAAAAAAAAAAGGGAAAGTTTAAGAAGTTTAAAGTGGATAAGGGGAGTTATATAAATATATATTTATAAATTAATTATTATAAAATAAATAAAAATTTATATAAAAAGTTTTTATTTAAAACTATTAAGAGGAGGGGATTTGGATGAGGTTAAAAGTTGTTAGTTTAAACTTTTTATATTAAATTTTAATAAGAATTATTGATAAAATAATTATAGTTTTTTAATTAAAATTATTAAGATTATTTTTATAGCATTTTAAATGATCTTTTATTACTTTAATTAATAAAATAAAAACATTTAATCGTAAATGGTTAAAATATAATGTCATATATTTATAATATATAATGTTAAATATCTGTTTATGATTAATATAATTATAAAGTTTAAGATAATAGAATAATATAAAAAAGATTTTTTATGAACTTTTATTATATAAAAATATAAAATTTAATTTTAAAGTTATTATATATATATTTATTATTAATTTAATTTAATATATATGATGAGATTTTTAAGCCATAAAAAATAACTGCTTTTAATAAAGCTTTTCTTAAGGTTTAAAAGCTTTTATTATTTTAACTTAATATAAAATATATTAATTATATTTAACTTAAGCTAATGTTTTAATATAATAAAAGTAAAGATATATAGTTTTATTAAATGTATTAAATGTGTTTTTATTAAAAGCCATAATGTATCATATTTAATTAAAAGGAAATTTTTTTTATATTTATTTAAAATATAAGGTTTATGTTATACTAATTATCCGAACATCACAGGAAATACATTTTTAAATTATTCTTATTTATATCTTTTATATTATATAAGATAATACCATAATAATTTATAAGGTATTATATTTATATTATATATATAATAAATAATATTAATAGCTTATATTAAATTAAATAATAATTATTACTTTTAAAATGTTTATTAAAGGCATAAATAATATATATAATAACTTATTTATTAATATTAATTAAGTTATAAGTATATATAATATAATTATAAGTGATTAAGTTTTAAAGTAATAAGATCTTTAAGTTAATATTTAATTTTATTAAGAATATTATATTTTAATTATTAACTTAAATGATAAAAGAGGTATTTATTATTTTTATTATATTTATTAACAACAAGTTATAAAAAAAGATGGTTTTATTAAAGTTTATAATAATTTTATTAAGTGAATAAAAAGTATATTTTATATTAAATTAATAACCTTTTAAACATTATAAATTTTAAAATAAAATGATATATAATATATATATATATATATGAGTTAAAGTTATTAATAAATTAATATAAGCTGATATAAAAATATTTAAATAATTTGATGATGTTTTTTTAATTTATTTATTTTGATTAAATTATTATTTATTATATTAAAGTATGATATGTAATAAATACTTTTTTTATTATGTCATATAAGATTAGATTTTTTTAATTTTAAACCTTTTATTAAATTCATCTTATCATTTTAAATCTTTTCGATTCATTATTATAATAATGCAACGAAAAAGTTGTAAATTTTATAAAATTATTATTTCGGATATGTTTTTAGATATTCCCTTTTCTCTTTATTTATATATCATTATTTAAATTTAAAATATGATATTTAAATTTTTAAAATATCATTTACTTGATGAGATTATTTAACTTTATAACCAGACTTTTTTTATATCTGATTTAAATAAAATTAAAATAGTTTTTTATTCCTTATCTTCTAATATCGAGTTTAAGTTATTTAATTTTTTTAATATTATCTGATTTGTTATCAAATTTATTAAGGAATTTAACTTATCTGAAAATATTGTTTTAAAATGGTTAAGATTTAATAAATTAAATATAAATAATATATTTATAGTTTTATTCACCCTAAAAACTAAATATAAAGATTGTATTTTTTTTAAGTTAAAAATGACCGGCATTATGTAATATTTTATGAAATAATTTGTTTAAAATTTATTATAATTAAATATATAGTTTTTATATGTTTATAATTTTTACTTTATTATTTATATTTATAGTTTATATGTTAATTTATTATAAATATTAGGATTTTATTAAGTTTAATTATAGCGTTATATTGATTATATAAAAGATAAAAGTTTTTAAGATAATTATATTATTATTATTTTTAATATGTTATATGATTTTATAAAGGTATGTGTTAATTATTATTATAATGGGAAATTTAAGAAATATTCATTTTTTTTAAATGAGTAAGTATTTAATCATTAGTGTAGTATAAAATTTATAAATTTATTTAAGATATATAAGATATTTAATAAGTTACTTTATAAAATGGTTTTTATATAACTTTTTTATTTATATCTTTTAATTAAATACATGATTTATTACATATATAATAAAAATAAAATCTAAACATACTACTTTAAAATCTTTTATTAAGTTAATTAATAACTTTATAATAATTTATAAGATATAAAAATATTTTTTATTTATATTTATAATATATTAATAGTTATATGAGTTGGTAACAAATATAATGGGACTTTTATTAGTTAATATTAAGGATTTTAAATATATTTTCTTTTTAATAAAAAATATCTTAATTATTATATTTATTGGAAAAGAAAAATGATTAATAAATCTTTAAATTATATTTTTAAATAAGCTTATTTTATTTATTTAACCTTATCCTCTTTTAATATTTATCTTTTAATTATTATTTTATGCTTTTTTAATAATTACTGCTTGGATAAGATATTATCTTTATATGTTACATTAATTATTTAAGGTTTATCTTTTTTTTTAAATTTATTTTATTTTTTTTTATAATTATCTTTATTATTTATGATTAAGAGTTTTAATTAGTTTTAGATTAATTTATTTATATTAACTTTAATATCTTTTTTATATATTAAATTTATTAGTATTTTTAAAGATGTTTAAAAGATGATATTAATATTATTTGTGTTGGAATTTTAAATATCTTCTTTTAATTATAAATTTAATGTTTTTAAACTTAATATGCTTGGATTTATTTTATTATTCTTATCCTTTCTTTATTATTATTTTTATCTTTTAACTTTATACCTGGCAAACTTTAATTGGAAAATTTAATTTAATAAGGAAATCATAGTATTTAAGTTTATTATTATTTTTAAGCTATCATAATTTATAAATTATATAGTTTTTATTAGATTAATAAGAAGTATAAAAGAATCTAATATAAGCATTTTTATTTTATATCTTATGCATTAAATAAATTCATCTTTTAATTATTTATAAATTATCCTGGAATAATATACCATTTATCCTACGATAAATGCCATCCTTAAATCAATAAATGCTTAAGGATAACGTTTTTTTACCATATTATTAAGAAAAAAGAATATATAAAAAATATATATATCTTTTTTTAAAAATCTTCTTCAAATTATATTATTTTATTAAAAGAAAAATTAAAATTTAAAAAAAATATTATATTTTAATAATGATTTTATTTTTTATAATGCTAATTATATAATTACTAAGACTTTATCATATACTTAATTAATAAAAGAACATAAAATCATTACCTTTTAAATTAATTTTAATATCTTAAATATTTTAATTAAAAACTTATATTTTATTAGATTTTTTAATTAACATTTTTTAAATTATATATATATATATTTTAATAATATTTATTAATGGGAATAAAAATGTTTTAATATTTCTTATAAATTAAAAATTTAAATAAGTTTATATAACTTAAAGACTTAAATCCTTAATTACTATAATAATCTTTTTATTTAACCATTATTTAAAAGATTAATTAAAAAAATAAGCTGAGAGCATAAATTTAATATTATAAAAATAATATATCAATTAATTTTATTTAAAATTATTATCAGGAATCTTAGTTTTTATTATGAAATATATATTTATGGAAGTGAAATCTATCCATTAATCATTTTAATTGATAATAATAACCTTAGTTATTATAAATATAAAAATTATTATTAAAGTTAATGGGTTTTATTAAAAATCTCTTTAAGATTATAAAAGGGTAAATAGAAAATTTTAAAAAAATATATTAAAGATTTAACTTAAAAAAAAGTTTTAATATTATTAAATGGATAAGATTAAAATATTGTCATGAGTTATGTTCTAGCAGTCTGATTTAAAGGTAATATAAAAAGCTACTTTTTTTAAGTTAAGGCATGTAAGTACTTTTAAAAGCGTAGTACTTTTATACTTGCAGTGTTTTATTAGCGTTGTAGGTGTGTGGGGCTAACCTTATAAGGATTTAATTATAATATACCCTTTTATAAAACTAAGATTATTTATAGTTAAATATATCATATATTTTTAAATTATTTAATATAATTATTTTATATAAAAAATAATAACTTTTAAATAAATGCCTTGTTTTTTTATAAGTTCTTAGCGCTTATAATTATTTTAAATAACATAAATTAATAGTTATATTTGTATATAATAATTTAAAGTAACTTATATACCCTTGCTTTAAGTATAATATTAGCTTATATATATTCATAATTGCTTAATATTTTTTAAAATCCTATCCTTTTTTTTAATTATTTATTTTTTAAAATCTAAGGATAATATTATGATATTTAAGTTTAAATATATCTTTAAGGTTTTAAAATAAGCTTATATTAAATATATTTATAATATTTATTAAGTTAATTACTATAAGGATAATCTTAATAACCTTATATTTATTATCTTTTTTATTATATTATTAATAATTAATTCTTTTATTCTTATTATTATAATGTTAATAGCATTTTTAATACTTTTTATATTGATTATATTAGTATTAATATATATTATTATATTATTATTAATTCTTTTTAATTAAGTAAAAGTTTAAATCTTTAAATATTATTTAAGCTTTTAGATTTTATTTTTAAAAGTTTAACCTTTTATCTGCTCCGATAATTATATATTATCTACTTTTATTATTACTTATAAATACCCTTATTATAAATGTTTTTATAATATTTTAATTAATTACTTTAATGGTAAATATTTTAATCATATCGATATAAAGAATTATTATATATACTATTAATATAATTATAATTATATAATTATATAAGTTTTTTAAATTTTAATAATAAGATATTAAATTTTTAATAATTAATAATATTATAATAAAAATCTTATTTTTTAAGATATTATTTATAACTTAATATAACTTTTATGCTTATTTAAACTTACTTATAATAAGGCTAAATAAGTAAATATTTCTTATATTTTATAAGTATTTATACGTTAATATTACCATTAATTTAATAAATTTATCGTAAGCATACCTCTCTTAAAAACATGTTAAACTCCTTTTATAAAATGAAAGTTCTAATAAATAAAACCTTTTAACATAATGATTTAATTGCTTACAAGTCTTTTAACTTTAATCTTAATAATGATAATTCTTTTAAAAACAATTTTAATGATAAGTTTTATAATATTACCTTTACTCATAATTCCTTTATTTCTAAAGCTAAAAACTTAAATGATATTATTATTATATTAAATGATAATAATGATTTAAAAGAATAAAAAAAATAATATTAAAAATAATAATAATAATAAAGAGGTTAAAAAAAAATAAGATGTCCTACCACTTATTACTAACACATTTTTAATATACCATTCATCATAAAAAGTTATAAAAGCTAACTTATAATAACACTCTTAACTTATAAAAGCTAATTAAAAACATTTATAATTAAAGATTAAAATCTAAGAATTTAAAAATTATTAAAATACTACCTGCATTATTTACCAGATTAAATAACAGCTTCTTATTAAATGTTATAAAGATTAATATTATTATATTAAAACACTAGAATGTAGCTTAATCCCCTAAAGCTTTTAAATAAATTTATTACTAATATATTTAATAAAATTTAAAAATATTAATATAAGATATTCCTTAAGATAAATAATAAGTTAATTAACATTCTTTTACTTTTTTTATTAATAATTCCCATATACATCTTATAAATTAAACAACATTTTAAAATATTTAAATAATTGCTTAATTAGGTTTTTAATTAATTTATTAATAGATATTTAATTCATTAACAAATAAAATATTTTGAAATTCCTTATAGAATATTCTTAATATAATTATATATTATAAATATTAATATATTTAAACTTAATATTAATATATTTTTAATCTTTTATTATTAACTTAATAATTTATTGATTATTATTATATATCATTTAAATATTCTTTAAATCTAAGATAATATCCTTAAAAAATCATTTTAACATCATGGTTTTATATATAATTTCATTTATTATAATAATCTTAATTTTTGTAATAAATATTATTATAATAGATTATTTAATGGCTTTTTAAGTTATTATTTTATTAAAAAATAAGATAATATAATTATGGGATGAATATTTGGTTTTTATATCATTTATAAATAAAATATTATCTATTATTTATAAACTTTATATATTATTATTTATATTTTTATCTTTATATTTAAAACATAAATATTTAATGATATATAAGTAATAGATCATTTAATCCATTATTATTATATATATTAATAATAAGTTAATTAAGTGATATGATAATTAAATTATTATAAAAGTTATATTTAAATAAATCATTATAATAATATATAAAATAAAATTAATATGTTTTTAAAAAGCTTTAATTTTAGTTTTTAATGTTTATTTTTTATTTTTAAAAAGTGTTTTAAATGGTAATAATATATTAAATATTTAACTATTATTATTTAAGCTAAATTTAATAGTTATTTTCTTAATATAAATGTTATATATTAAATTTATAATGTCTTTTAAACAGTTTTTAATAATTTTAATATTTAAATACTAATTAACTTTAAGTTCTTTTTTTAGGGTATAAGTTTTTTTAATGTTTTATATCATTTTATCCATCATTACTTTATATCCTTTTAAATTTAATATTAATATATTATTAATATATATTAATATAAATACCTGATGATCTTTTATATAAAATAAGTAAGACTTTTTGGGAATATTTTAAAGCCTTAATACTTTTAATATATTAAAGATCTCTTTATATTATAATATAAGGGAATCTCTTAAACCATATAATATTTTTAATAATTAAATATATTTACCTTCTTATTTAAATTTATCTGGTAATTCTATTACTATAAGATCTTCTTTATTTCATAATACATTAATAAAAACATTCTTAATATTAAATTAATAGATATTAAAATTAAATTTAATAATAATAATTATTATAATCTTAAAACTCTTAATCATTAAAATGGTAACATAAGTGTTTTATAAGATTTCTATTTAAAAATTACCTTATACCATTAAATAAGATTTATGAATATTTAAATAACTTATTTTATTAAATTTATAATTAAATATTTATTTAAGAAAAAATAAGGGATTTTTTATTTCAGAATAGTTAATGATTTTTCATACCTTATTTTTAATAAAAACCTTTATCTTATTTTTAATATTTTTTTTAAAATAAATATTTAATAAATGGTTTTAAAGATCTTTTTATTTTTTAAATAATAGTTTTATTAAGTTATTTTAATGAATTCATTTAATAAAAATAATATTTAAGTAATTCATATATTTCTATTTTATTATTATAATTATTATAATATATAAGATATAATATTTTTAATCATCTTTATAAATAGTTTTTAATTAATTAAAAAAGAAGGTTTTTAAAAAAAATATTTACTACTAATCATTAAATATGGTAATTTTTTTATCCTTATTATATATAAAAATGATAAATATAAAATTATTACCCATTTTTAACTTATCTCCTTAACTATTAGGTTATTTACCTGATATTATACCTTATAAATATTTATTACATCTTCCAAACATAAGTTTAATTATAATAATAAAATAATTTTTAAATCCTTTAAACCTTCCCTTATTATATCACTAAATTAATATATTTTCAAAATGCTCTTTTTAAAACTTATAATCTTTAAGATTATCCTACTTATTTATAAATATTCTAAGATTATTAGTAATAAGTTTAAAAATATATACTCCTTATAGCTTATTTATTTAATCTTCCTTAATATTTTTATTAAAAGTTTTATTAATTAATTATTTTAATGCTTATTTTTATATAAACATTTTATTTTAATTATTATTAAATTTTAATTTATTTTTAAAATCTTTGTTAAAAGTTTCTTAAGGTATAATTAAGTTAATTAATAATGGATTTAATAATGTATTATAAGGCTTTTTTAATATTTTCTTTACCTTTAACTTTAAGCTTTTAAGTAATTATTCCCTTATACTTAAATCTTAAGATATATCCTTTAATTAAACTAAGACACTGATCTAATTATTATTATTAGGTTTATTTTTTTCTTATAAGTTTAAAAGATTTAAAATAACCATTTTTTTAAATTTTAATTTATTAATTTTTAAAACCATAAATTTTTTAACTTTTTTATAAATAATCCTTAACATTATACGTTTAATATTCTTATTATAAAATATCTTTTTATTAAATTTAATATCCTTAGTTAATATAACTCTCCTTAATTTAAATATTTATATATAATATAAATTACTAACATAATACCTTATTAAATATCTTATATAAACCTTAAATATTATTTTAAATATTATTTAATTATTCCTTATATTTATATAACATTTAAATTTTAAGGGATAAGTTTTATAATTATAAGTATAAATATTATCCTAATTAAAACATATATTATTTATTAATACCTTAATTATCTTAAGGGTATAATATTTAAAATATTATTTAAACCATAATTATAATATTTTTATAAAGTTATACATATGATTTTTTTAATAAAGGCTTATATTTATTAAATAAGTTATTATTTAAATGTTTTTTAGCCATAATTTTAATAATAAGTTAGTTTTTAATAATATCTTTAAGCTTTTATTTATAAACTTTTATTTTATATGTTTAATAATACTTATAAGCTTTTTTATAATATTAGGTAAAAGCTTATAATCTATACCTATACTTATAATTCATAATTTATATTTAATATAATTTTTTTATTATTAATAAACCATTATTATATTATTATTATTATAAATTTTATAAATATAAAATTAAAATTATTTGTATATTCATATTTTAAAATCTTATAAAATTTTTAATAAAATAAGATCTAATTTATCCTTAATAAAATAAGTAAAAAATATCCCATTATATTTATTTTTAATTATTAATAAATATTTTATCTTATTATAATTTATTTTATAAAAAAATATATTTTAAGTTATCTTTTAAAATAAGCATAATGATCATTATTTAAATAAACATTTCAAAATAATTCATTTAATATATATAATTATATAATCTTTATATTTAATTTTTAATATTCTTTTAATTTTTATATTTTTAATATAATATGTTAAAATTTTAAATGTTTTAAAATTTAAATATTTTAAATATAAATGTTATAAAAGTTTTATATCTTTTTTAAACATTATTAAATCTTTAATTAATCACTTAAGTCCCTTTTTTTTAAATATTCTACCTTTTCTACGCGTTAAGATAATTATTATGTCTACCACATTTTTAAATATATTATTTAAAAATATTATTAAAAATTTAAATAATATTTTAAAATAAATAGAAAATAATTTATATTATAAGAATATTAAGTTAAACTTTCTAATAAATTTATATAATAACTTATTCTTTTTTATAATTTTTATTTTTAAAAAGTAATTTAATTTATTATATTATATTCTTTTTTTTTTAAACTTAACTTTTAATATTATATTAATATAAAAACTTTTTATAACCATCATATTAATAAATTTTAAGTCTTTAATATTAAAGTTATTTTTATTTATTAATATATTTTTTAATAATTTTTTATTTATATTATTAATAAAAAATAAATTAATTTTAATTTTTATATATTTATAATTTATTATAAGCTTATAAATATCTGGGATAAAAAGCTTTTAATTATTAATTAAATTAAGTAAATTATAATTATTAAAAATAATAAAATTAATTAATATATATTTATTTAAAGTAAATAAAATATAAATTTTTAAGATAATATTTTATTTTAGAAAGGTATTAAATAACTTAACACCTTTTAAAAATTTTAAGTTAATTATTATAATTATTATTTTTTTTAAGTAAAAATTACTTAAATCATTTTTATTTTATTTATTTTCATTTTATAACTTATTTTTATTATATAAATTATTTAAATATATATTTTAATTTTTAATATTAATTTTAATCTTAAGCATTTTTTATTTAATATTATTATAATATAATTTAATAGTTTTAATTTTATTTTTAATAAATATTTTAAAATAAAATTTATAATTAATAGTTTTAATGATTACATATTAAAAAAAGATGTAAATATATGGTATTTAAAAATAAATAGAATCTTTTAAGTAAAAGTATTTATATCTTTTATATTTATTTTATTTATATAAACTATTACTTTCATTATTAAAATCTAATATAATCCCATTAATTATAAATATCCTTCCTTTTAATCTTTGTATGTTTATTATTTTTATTTAAATCTTAAAAATCTTAATAATCTCGAAAAATATGAATGTAAGATGTTTTAAGAATTAATCTTTTAAAAATTTTAATTATATTTATTTAAATTAATTTAAAATAAATCTTATACTTATAACTTTAAGGAATATTATAATTGGTATGTTTTTATTAATAAAGTTTATCATCTTTTTAGATTTAATAAACTTGTAAAACTTTAATCATTTAATATATTATTACTTAAAAACTTTTTATCCACTTTTAATATGCCTTAATACCATTTTATATTTTAACTTTAAATTAAATTTTATAATAAATAATATAATATATTAATCCTTTTATAAATATATTAAAAATTAATGAACCATATATGGGTAGTGTTTATTAATTAGTTTAATAAGTATAAGGTATAAAATTACTTTATTTATTATCTTAATAATTTAAGTATGAATATTTAAAATAAATTTTTTATTTATATATATAAAAAGTTTATAAATTTTATATTTAAATATTATTTATTTTAAGAGCTCTTTTATTTTTATTTTTATAAATAAAATAAGTATTTAAAGTTTAAATAAATCTTCTTTAAGTATATTTTATTTTAAGATGTTAAAAATGTTAAAAATAATATTATTCTTTAATATATTAATTTATTATTTTAATTATTTTTTAATAATAAGGATAAGGGTTTTATTTATAAATTTATTTTAAATTATAAATGTTTTTTTTAAAGTAATAATTATTATAACATATTATTATATAGTGATATTTGTTTATTTATTTGTTAAATTAAAGGATATTATTAATTTATAATTTAAAATATTATTATTTTAAGTTTTTTTATTAATAAATTTTTAATAATGTTTTAAACATTTTATAAATTTAACTTCCCTTATAAATTTAAAAATAAAAGCTTTTTTTAAATGGAATTCTTTATATTTATTAAGATTAATAAAATGTTATATATCTTCTTTTTTAATAAATATTTTAAATAAAAAGAATTATTAAATATAATTTTTTATTTTAATTATAAAATATATATTAATAAATATATTATTAATAATATTAATCATCATATTTATTAAGGAATAATTATTAAAGTTATTTATTAAAAATTTTTTAAAAAAAAAAAGAAATAATATTTATTAAAATATAAAAAATATTAAAATAAAAAATTATATTTATATAAATTATAAATATGCTGATTTTGGAATCATTTACCAGGTTTATAATTATTATAAATTATATTTTAATAATCTGATTTAAAAGTAATATAAAGAGTTGTTCTTTTTAAATTAAAGCATGTAAATATTTTTAAGAGCATAATGTTTTTATACCCGTAATGTTTTATTAACGTTGTAAGTATGTAAGGTTAACTTTATAAGGGTTTAGTTGTAATAAATATTATGAATAAAAATAATATAATAATAAAGATATAATAAAATAAAAAAAGGAGGATATTTTATTATTTTTTTATATTTATATTCTTTTTATGTTATTTTTTAATAATTTTTACATTTTAAGTTATAACATTTTTTCTTTTTATTATTCTTTTATTTCTTTTTTACCTTTTTTTAATTATATGTATAACTTTATAAATTATATTAATATATTAAACTTATTAATAAATTTAATATTAATAAGATTATTATTTAATATTTATATTAATTTTTTATATATTAAAACTTTATTAAATCATTATTAAAGATTTAAAATTGTTGAGGATTTTTAATTATTTAATAATTTTTTTTTATTATGTTTTTTTATATTTTAAATTCATTCATTAAATAATTAATCTTTTAAAATATAATAACTTTTATTTAAATAATATTTATTAGTACTAGTTTAATATATTAAGTGTTTTTTAAACCATATAATTTTATTAAAGTTATTATAAATTAATGGTATAATATTAATATAAAATAAAATAAGGGTTTTTTTCTTTAATTTTTTATGTGGTGTTAAAAGATTTTTATTTTATATAAATTATTACTTTAATTTTTAATGTTAATAATTTAAGGTTAAGATATTCTTTTTTTTTATTATTTTTATTTTTATGTTTTTTTAGGTTTTATTTATTATTATTTTTATTTTTAGGATGGTATTAAAGTATTACATTTTAGATAATATTAAAAGAGGTTATAATTATTTAAATTTAATTGTATATTAAAGTATTATATTTTTAATAAAAAAGGTTAAAGTTATAAAGTTATATTAATATAATCTTTTATTATGAGTAGATAAGTTTAAAATTCATTTTATATATATAAGTTTATAGAATAAAGGTTTGTATTAGTTTTTTAATTTATCTTTAATTTATTTATTTGATTTAATATTTATTATTATTCCTTTTTATTATGGATAATATTATTAAGAGAGATAATGTTTATAATTGTTTTTTTTTATTATAAATGATATTATTAGGAAATGTTAATTAAAAGATGTCGATTAAGATTTAAATAGTAAATGAATGTAGTAAATGGATGTATATTAAAATGATTATAAGTAAATAATAATTATTTAAGATAGTTTTAATTATTATATAAAAGTGAAGAAGTTATTTAAAAAAGAAATAAAGTATAATTTAATATAATTTTAAATTATTTATTATTATTATTAATTTAAAAATATTATATCTTATTTAATATATTATTTAATTTTTTTGATTTATTATTTTAATAAAAGATAAGAGTATTATGTTTTAATTTTCTTTTGTTTAATGGGATATTTTTAGCTTATTTTTTTAGTATTAATTTAAGTTAATTTTTAAAAAATATTTTTTTTATAATGTTGTTTTTGTGATTATAATGGGTTATATTAAATAATATTTTTGTTGAATATAATTTATTATTTACGAGTATATTTTTGATTATTTTTTTGAATTTTTTTATTTAATTAAATTATCTTTTTATTTATTTTTAATTTGTTTTATTATATAATATTTTATTAACTTAATTTTAATTATTATTTATTATTTTTTTATTAATTTTTTTACTTCTTTTTCTTATTTTATAATTAAATTCTAACTTTTTTAATGCTTAATTTATTATAAATATTTTATTATAAAATATTAATGAAGATTTTTCCTAAAAAATTAAAGTATCTTTTAATTGATTATTTTTAACTCTTATTAATAAATGTTATAAAGCTATTTATATATCGAATTTTTAGGTTAATATATAAAATTTAAATAACCTTTTAATTAATTAATATAAATTATATTAAATTTAATGTTTATTAAAAAAATTGGTAAAATAAAATTGAAATATATTTTATAAAAAGCTTTTATATAATTTAAAATAGCTTTTTTTTTAAATTAAAGGTAAAAGGTATATTAATTTAATTATTATAAATATTTTCCTTATAAAAAAAGTTAAGTAATGATTATTTATTAATAATATAAAAATAATATAAAATAAAATATAATTTTTAATAATTATTAATTTAACATATTTTATGTCTTTTATGTTTATTTTTTCCTTTTTATTATTAAATAATTATATTTATTAAAAGAGTGATTTTTTATTATTAGTTATATTTTTAATATAATCATTAAATTTTCATTAAATTTAAAAATAAATCATTTTATTAATTAATTTTATTAAAAGATTACTAAGTATGTTATAGTTTTTATTAATGATTTATTTTTTATTATAAAAGTATTTTTATGTAATATTAAGGATGTTTTAAGTGATATTTATATCATATGGTATAATTTTAATTAACTTTAAAGCTAAGATTTATTATTATTTTTAAGTATAAGAAAATTTATTATAATAAAGGTTTTATATTAATTAAAAGTATATAATCATTTTTATTTTAATATATTTATAAATGAATCCTTTTAAGATTTTTAATAAGAAGGGGATGATTTATTATTACTTAAAATATTAATTTTTATCACTTATATCCTTAATGTTATAATTAAAAGTGTTAAATGATTTACTTATGTATCCCGTTAATATTATTAATTATTTATTTTTAAAAAAGATAATATTTTTATTAAAATTAATAGTTATATAAAAGGTAATATTTTTTATATTAATATTAATATTAGTTTTTTTTATTTTTAAGATAATAATGGTATTAAAAATGAGGAGTGGTTAAAAGTAATTTATAATGTTAAATAAATGGTTTTTATATTAATTTTACATAAAAATGTAATTATTTATAATCCATTTAAAATAAATAATATGTTTAAGATAAAGTTATAATAAAAAATCTTCTTTTTAATCATATTTTTAAATTTTTTTAATTTAAATTAAGTTAATATTAATAATATAAAAAGGATTTTTTTTACTTATAAATCTTTTTATTATTTTTTTATACTTTTAAATAAAGATGTAAGTTTTAATTTTAATCTTAATATTATCATGGAATATACCATGTTTAACAGTTAGTTGTACTTGTGTATAATGTTAAGTAATAAGTTTTTAAATATTTAAGATCCCTATTTTTTTATTTTTGTTTTTTTGAAAATTTTATCGTATAAATGAGGTGGCTTTTGTTAGATTTTTATAAAAGAAAAGGAGGATCTTAATAAATAAAATTTTAACTTAAAAACTTAAGTTTTTATTAAGTTATAATAATATAATAGGTTTATTATCATTTATTTTATTTTTCCTTTCTTAATATTTAATTATATTATAAAAAATAATAATGGAAGAATTAATAAGGTATAAATTAAGTAATTATCTTTTAATAAGATATGAGATATTTTTATGTTTATAACCATCGAATAATTTAATAAAATTAGCTAGGAATTATAAAATCATAAGTCTGTTATTAATTTAATAATATAAAAGTTTCTTAAAAAAATGTTAGTTTTTAATTGTTAATAACTTTTATTTAATAAAAAAAAGATTCATTAAAGAAATATAATTAAAAGCCTTATAATTAAACATGACATGCTGGTTATTTAATTTATTATAAACTTTAATAACTTATCTTTACTTATTTATATTAACATAAGGAAATATTTTTATAATAACCTTTATTTAAAGCGAATATAAGTATAACTATGATAGGAGTTATTAGAAGAATGTTAAATGAATATAAAAAAAATTAATTAAAACTTTATAATTATAATTTAATGGTTTTATAATTATATATAAACATTCTTTTAAAAACTTATATATATAAAAATGAAAAATAACACTTTTAATTTTATTTATTAATACTTTAAAATAATAAAAATTAATAATCGGGGGGTATTTTATTTTTATAAGTTTTTTTAAATTTATAATAATATTAAAATTAAAAATTTTATTAATAAAATAATGGATGAGGATTTTTATAAGTTAGATAATTTTTTATATTAAGTTAATAAACACTTTTAAAAAGATTTTAATATAATTTTATTTAATATAAAAACCATAATCGGTTTTTATTTTTACTTAATACTTAATGTTATTTTATAAAAAGACTTAAAGTAATTAATCTTAAAATAAGAATAGGAAACCCATTTTATTACTATTAGTATATAATTTTACATATGTATAACGATATGTTTTAAATATAAATAAGTTAAGATATATGAGAAGAAAGGCTTTTTTAAAGTTTAAAAATACTATTTTAAATGGTTATAACGATTATATAAAATTATTTATTTAAATGATAAAAGTATGTTATATATTAAGAAATAATCTTTATATTATACTTATTAAAATAAAATTATTATAGTAGCATTATATTATAATTATAACTTTATTTTAATCTTTATTTTAAAAAAAATCATTATTTTAATTTATTATATTATTAATTATATAATAAAATAGAAATTTTTTACTTATTAATATTTAGTTTTATTAATAATTTATTTTAATAGTTTTTATTATAATCTTAATTTTATTAATGTTAATAATTATGATGAGGTTGTTTGTGGGTTTATGATATAAATTATAAATAAGATATTTTCTTAATAAAAATTATTTTTTATTAAGGTTTATAATTATATTTTAAATTATAAAATATATTATAGTTTAGAATTAACATGAATATAAATGTATTATAAGATGTTATATTAAGTGATTTAATGATAATAGGTTTATTTACAAGATTTAATTTTTAAGTTTAAAGGTAAATTTTAAAATTTAAATATAAAACTTATAATTTTATTTAATTATATAAAAATTATAAAGTTTAATATATATAATGTTTATTAAAGTTGTAGATTTATTTTTTATCATCTTTATTTTTATAATTATATTTTTATAGTAAATATTATTTGACATTTTTTAATTGAAAGGAAGTAAAAGGATAACTTTATTTATTTTAATAGCTTTTAAATTAATAGTTAATTTTATTAATATATCTTTTTTATTTTAATTATAAAAATCCTTTTACTTATTGGTTAATTACTTTTAAATTTTAAGGATTTAATAATTTATAATTATAGTATTATGTTTTATTTTATTTTATTTATATTATGGGAAAAGTTTTTATTTTAAGTGATTAAAATCTTATTTAAAATATAAAAAGTTATATGTTATACCTTAAATGATTACTTTTATTTCATTAATAAAAATTTTAATCTTTTAAAATAATTAAAAGATGATGTTTAATATAATATTTAAATTTAAGATATATGAATTAATTGAAAAAAAAAGATAGTAATAAAAAATAAAAATAATATAAATAAAAACAAAAATAACTATAATGATAATAATAATAATAACAAAAATATAAAAAACCTACGAAATTAATAATTATTTATATATTTCTCTTTTATTATCTAAAAAAATATGAAAATAATTATAAACTAAAAAAAGCTATTATTTAAACCTTTTATTAACCAATTAATACTACTTATTAAAATTAAAGGTTTAATAAAAGTAAATAAATATTTAATCGATAATAAGATTTAATATTATTATGTAATGTGATAAGATCTTATATCAAACTTATTTAACATATGGGATGGTCATATACCCTTAACATAAATTATTATTAGTCTTATATAAAAATAAAAGATAAAACTTAAGTTATTTAATAATATAAAAATAATTAAAATAGTAGGGGTTTTAAATAATATTAAATTTGATAAAAAATCTTTAAACTTTATAAATAAACCTATTAACCTTCTCAATAATAATAATAAGTTTTTTAATATAAATTATAATATTTTCGAGCATGGTTTTAACATCCCCCATTTTATATTATCTCATACCTAACTGATCATAATTAAAATTAATTATTATATTAGTCATACATAAGTTAATATAAATAAAATCTTCGTTATATAAAAATATTTAAATATAAAATAATTTATAACCTTAAATATTATATTATAACATTTAAATAAAGTTAATATATAATAAAATAAAAAGGAGGGGTTGTTTAACTTTATAAATCCCAACCATTCATCTACTAAGATTATTTTATTAAATAATTTATAATTATTATTTTATTTAAAAGGAGAAAAAAGGATAAGGAAAAGTATAATAATAAGGATTTTGATTAAAACATTAGAGAATAAAAGGGTTTATCGATGGATTATTTTTATAACCATTTCTGGGGTGGTTAAGGTAAATATTAATAGCATTATTATCTATTTAACTGCAGGTATATTTAGTAGTATTATAAATAAAGTTTTAATTAAGAAAAAAATACTTTAAAAACAAATAAATATTTTGATAATTAATAAATGTAGTATAATGAATGATAAAGATCTTTATTAAATCCATTTTTAATTATAAAGGTTTTAAAATTAATTAAAAGAAGATTTTAAAAGAATACTTATTATCATTTTATATGAAAATTTTTATTAATTTAATTTTATTAAGGGTATTTCTTTATTATACTTTAAAAGTGTTATTATTAAAATAGAATAAGAAAAGATATAATAACTATTCTAAATTAATAATAAAAAATATCATTTAAAACATATATTATGAAATAAATTTAAATTAATTATTATATTTAATAAATAAATAAAAGTATTAGATATATCTTTTATTATATTATTATAAAGATTATGTAATAAGTTATAAATGATAAATAATATATAATTATTAAATATTAAAATTATAAAATTATATAATATTATTTTAAATTAAAAGATTAAAGTTATTATTCCTTTAAATTTTATATGGCATTTTATTAACCTTTAAACCTATCTTACCTTTACTAAAAAATATAATTAAAAAATTTATATCTTTTTATTAAAATATATATTTAAATATTTTAATAATAATAAAGTTAAAATTATAATAAATATATTTAAGATAATAGATAATTTTTCTTTAAAAATTTTTACTTATTTTATTTTTATAAAAAACATATTAATAATTTTAATTAAAAATACGAATTAAAGGTTAAAAATAGTGAATAAAATGGAATATATAATTAAAGGTTTTATTTTTACTTTAAATTATACTTTTTATATAATAAATTTGGATATTTTTATTATTATAAAACTTTTATAAGTTATTTTATTCTCTTTAATAATTATTTAAGATATTTAAATCTATGGATTTTTTAAAGGATTTTTACTAATATTTTTTAAAAAAGTATATATTTCTAAAGAAATTAAAGCATCCACACATACTAAGCCATTTAATTAGGTTAAATTTTTTTTAATACTTATATTTACCATTATAAAATTTAAAATATAAGGTTAGATGTTAAAAAAAACGTTTTTAAATCTTATTTCTTAATAGAATATTAATAAATATGTAAATTTTATAATTATATATATATAATTATTTAAAGTAATAAGTTTAAATAAATTATATTTATTTTTACTAGTGGATCTTAATGAATGGCATTGTTTATAACTATTAAATTATATGGTATTAAACATTAAATATTTTAAATATTTAATAAATAAGATTATATAATAATATATATAAAATAATTAATGTTTTTTATTATATTATTAAGTTTTTAGTATTATATTTAGTCACTTAAATAGCCTATCATTTATTATAATTAAGTTTAATTATTTGTTTTTTTTTTTAAATATAATTTTAACTTTTATAATATTTTTAAACATGAACATAGAATTATCTTTAGTTGTAAATATTTTTAATTTATGTCTTAATGTTTTTTATTAATGTTTTTTAATATACACCTTTTAAGATACGCCTCGATTATATTATAAATCAACCGCTTTAATATATTTAACTTAATATTTTAAGATGTTAACGAAATTTTATTTAATAGTATAAATAAAATTTATATGTTTAATTTAAAGATTAATGGTAAGAATCTTTTTATTATAACTATTTATTTATAAATAAAAAATAAAATTAAATCATAGTTAACTAACTATTAAAGATAAGAGGTTAAATGGTTTAAAAAAATATATAAGATGACATAATCAATTATTTCTTTTATATATTTTAAGTATGTTTTTATTAATAGATCTTACCACCATCATTTAATTAATTATATAACATAATAATTAATATAAATATATCTTTTAATTTATATTATATAATAAAATATTATAAATAAATAAAAGTATATTTATTTATAATTTAAGTATCGATAAATTATCATTTTAATATCATTAATAAACATAGTGTTATTAATTAAATTTTATACCATTTTAAATATATCTTTTATATAATTTAAATATAAGATAAGATTTATATTAATGGGTTTAAATAATATAATAAAAAATAAAAAAGTATATGAGTATTTTTAAATAAATGATATTATAGTAAGTAATAATAAAATATAAGAAGTAAAGCATAATAGTGATGTTTAAGAGATGAATTTTTTTTAAGCAGATATATCATACCATGTGTTTTTAAAGAAACTATTTTATGTGGTATATAATTAAAAAAATAATGGAAGTCATTGATTCGTAATTAACATATTATGTTTAAAATAATATTATTAGATTTTATATTTAAATATTTAAAATATTATATAAATAATAAAAAAAGAATTAAAGTTTTTAATTAATATTAAAAATAAAATGATAATCATATTAAAATTAAAATAATTAATAAGGTTTTATGTTTAATATAAATTAAAATTAAGTTATTTAAATCTTTCCAATACACCATCTTTAATATTATTAATAGCTTTATTATTAAAAATAAACCAAGTTTTTAAAATAAAAGAGGGGGATAATCATATATTATTAGTATATTCATAAGGATTTTACAGGATTTTTATATCATTTAAGTATAAAATACTATTATATATATATAATTTATAAATAATATAAATAAAAAAATTTATAATAAAAATATATCTAACATTATTATTATTAATAAAAAGTAGTTTAATAATAAAAAATTCCATTTTAAAATTAATTTTATATTAATTTCTTATTTTTTTTAAATGAAATTAAATTAATGTTAAGGTATTACTTTTTTATAAAAATGTTTATTTTTATTAAAACTATTTAAATCATATTATATATAAATTTATTAAGGAAGTATAATTTAACATAAATAAAAAAAATATTAAATCAATTAAAATATTTTATAATATATAATATAATTATAATATAATATTTAACTTAAAAGCTTAGTTAATAAATTTTAATTGTCTTTATAACATCTTATATTATAAAATTAAACTTGTTTATAATTTTATATTACATAATTACCGATTAACTATTACTATTTATAAAGCTAAATATAATGTGAATAATGTTATTATCTTTTTTAAAATATATTAAAAATCTTATTATTTATTATATATTAATAAAATTAAGGCTATAATAAATTTTTTTTAAATATTCCCTTCTCTTTAATAATATTTTTTTATATATTTCCCTTATTAAAATATTATTTAATAAATTATTATTTAGAAAGGAATCTTTTTTACATATATAAAATTAATAAGTAATAATTAAAATTAAGTAAATCCTATCATATATTTATATTAATTAATTTATATTACATAATTTTAATAATATAAATTTTATATTAATTTTTTATGTAAAAATTTATAAACTTTTAACTTTAAAATTATAAAAATATATGTTACTTTCACTATTTATAACTTTATATATAAATACTTATTCCACTACATCTTTTTTTTATTTTTCTTTTATAATTCATTATTTCCTTTTTTTTAAACTTTTTTTTAATTTATAATTATTAATATCCCGTTTTTATTTCACTATTATATCTTCCATTACTAATCCTATTAACCCTACTATTTTATTTAAACATATTAATTTAAAAGTGTCAGATTTAATGGATGATACTCCTATTTTATGTAAAAACTACATCCATTTTATAATTAATGGTGATTATAACCATGAATATAAGTTACAAACATCACCTTACACTTTTAAATGCTAATGTTACCGTGATAAAAAAGCCTTCTACCATAAACTTATCGATAAATATAATAAAAAAGTAGATTAAATAAATCATAATCTTATAAAATTAATTATTAATTATAAAAAGATATTAATTAAAAATATAACATTTTTTTATTTAAATTATACTTCATTTAAACTAACATTATTATAAATTAAAAAATAAGTTTAATATTACATAAAAAAATTATTTAAATTACTAGTTATTAAAAATTACTAAGCTAAAAAAAAATGACAGGTTAAAGGAAAATAATAAGTTAAGATAGCTTTAAAATTAAATTATAACTTAAAAGATTATAATTTTAAAGATTATGATTTTAAAGATTATAATTTTAAAGATTATAACTTTAAAAACTATAATTCCGGAGATTATAATTTAAGTTTTAAATTTAAGCTTAAGCTTAAATCATGATTTAATAAAATATAACATGATATTACTACCTATTTTAATAAGTATAATTAATAAGCCACTTTTATGTAGATAATTAAAAACCTTATAAATTCATTTAATGACTTATTTTTACTTTATTATAATTTTTATATAAAATATAAAAACATTTTTATATAAATGAAATTTATATATTTATAAAACTAATTAATAACCATGCTAATAAAAGCGGGAAAGATGTTTAAAAAGAACGTAAAGAAAATAATAATAGCTAAAATAATAATAAAAATAAAAGTGGAAATAATGATGAAAATGATGGGGGTAGTAATTAAAAAGATGATAATAAAAGTAAAAGAAAACAATAAAAACGTTAACTTTAAATTTAAAATGGAGGTCTAAGACTTAATATTTAATTTTATTTAGTATTTTTTTATAAACTAAGCTTAATAATAAATCCTTATCATTTAATATACCATATATCCATCATTATTAAGTTAATTAAATTTAATTTAATTCCATTCATTTTAATTATCTCTTATAAACTAATAAATCTATAAGCTTATTAATTTAATAATAAAAATAAAAAAAATAGTTTTTTCTTATATCATTTAATAAAAATATTATATTAAAGATTTTATAAATATTATCATACTTTTTAAAGATTAAAATAAATTTAAAATAAAATATAATTATATAAATATGAATATAAGGTGTTATTTTATCTTTTATTAGAAAATCTTAATAAAATATTAAGATTTTTTAATAAAAGGTAATATTTTATATATTAAAAAAGATATTAATATATATAAATTTCTTATTATAAATAGATTTTAATATCTTTTTAAGCTTATTATAAATTTTAATTTATATATTTTTATTTTTAATGGCATCTTTTTATCTTATTAATATTAAATAATTATATTATAATAATGTTGTATTTATAAATTTAAATAATGTAATAACATATCTCTAATCTATTAAAAACAACTCTTATTAATTTTAAACAAAAGTCAACCTTTTTTATTTAACTTATTAATTAAATAAGAAAAATAAAAAGAAATTTTATGAATTATTTATATATATTAAAAAAAATACTACTACATATATAATTATAAGGGTTTTAAATTAAGCTTTTAAAAACTTATTTTTAGATGAAATAATATTTTATAAAAAATATAAAAGCGAAAAAAAGAAAAAAAAATGAATTTAAATATATATTTAAAAACATTAAAAAACTTAATCCTTAATATTATAATGGTTAAAAAGTTTATTTAAAATTTTATAAAAATCATATTCTTTTTTAAAAACTTTAAATACTTTTATTAAAGATTTTTTAAATTAAAATAAAGATATTTATAATTAATTAAATCATTAAATTATAAAATGGTTAAATAAAAAAAAAAGAGGAATCCAATTTATAAAAAGTATAATAATAATTAATTTAAAGAAAATATTTTTTAACTTTAAAGAATTACATGGGATCTAAGCTTAAGATCTGCGATTATTATAAGGTAATATTAATATAAAATGGCTTTATAAAAATGAATTAATATTTAATTAATATGATATTTTAAATCTAATATTATTATAATAATATACTTCGGGAATATTAGATTAAGAAGTTAAAAGCATAGGTAATTCTAATATAATTTAATAGCCACCATTTATAATTAAGATATTTAAATATTATTTATCATAAGACTATAATTTAAAAAGAATATTTTAAGGTTTAACATTAAAACGTTTTAAAAAATGATTAAAATTAACATGTAAAATAAATGATGATGATATTTTTAATACATTAAAAGACTTAAGCTTTATCTTAATATTTAATTATTTATCATATAAATTAAGTCATGATTAATTTAAAACTATTTAAAATAAATAATTCATAATGGCATTTTTAATGGGATTTTTAACAGATATTTTAATTAACTTTTTTTAATATAAATTATAACTTTATGATTATAAAGGTCATATATTAAATAAATGGCTTATCTTATATAAAAATAACTTTACTTTTAAAATAAAAAGTTTTTTTTTATTATTAAAATTATATATAAAATAATAAATTAATAAAAATAATATTAATATTTATTTTAAATATTTATAATAATTAATAAAATAAATGGATATAACTTATATTATCTTATAATATAAAAAGTTATAAGGTTGATTAAATAAATTATTTAAATAATAAAATATATTTTATACTATCTTATAAAATTAAATCTTATTCATTTAAATGGAAGTGGAATGTTTATTAGTAATGTTTTTTAATATTTAATAAGAAGGGGTAATCTTTTATTTTAATTAATTAATATTTAATTATATTATATTATATATAGTTTTTTATAATATGATTTTTTAAGATTTTATATGTATAATTATATGATATAAAAGTTTAGATTTTGTTATTAGTGTGTAATTATATAATATAAATGATTAAATTTGATTTTTATATGAATAATTGTATGATATAAGTATTTAAACTTTATTATTAATGTATAATTACATGATATAAATGATTGAACTTAATTTTTATATAAATAATTATATAATATAAACTTTATTATTAATAAATAATTATAATATAAACATTTAAATTTTATTATTAATATGTAATTATGTGATATATATATAATACATATAAATGATTGGTTTAATTAAAAAATGTTTTCTTTTTTTTTTTTTAAAAAAAAAAAAGCTATAATATAAAATCAATGTTTTTATTATTAATATTAATTAAATTTTAATATAAAAATGATTATCAACATGTTAATATTTAAAACTACTAATATACATCATAATCCTTATTTTATACTTGTTTTAAATAAAGAAAAAAAAAACTTATTAATATATAAATTAAAGTAAATTAATAAAGTAATATTTATAAAATTTATATATATAAATATAAACCTTGAAATAATATAAAAGGCTATTTAAATAACTTATTTTTATATAAATACCTTCCCTTATTTTAATTATAATCTTATTTTTTTTTATTAATTTAATGTTTATAATAGAAGTTAATAAAAAATATTAAGTGTAAAGGTTATATTAAGCTATTTTTAATAATTACATCTTAATAGTATAACCATTAGTTATAAAGATTTTTATATTATAATATATGATTAATTTAATATTAAAAAATATTTTTGTTTTATATATTTAAATTTATAATCTTTTATAAACTAATAAATAACATTATAATTAATATATTAACAGGTATAACTTATAATAAGCATATGTAATTACTCTTATAATAAAAGGTAAAAATATAAATTTAATAAAAAGTGTTTATGTTTGTTATTATTATAATGGTGGTGGTAGATATTATTCTTTTATGGATAAATATAATATATTATTTATTAAAATCTTAAAAAATCATTAATAAAATCATAATAATAACAAACTTAATTTAAATACTAATTTTAACTCTTATTTTTATTATAATGTTAATGCTTATACCACTTTTAAGTTTAACTTTAAGGGCAGCTTTAATAGTATTAATTAATTTAGAAGTAATAATAATTATAAAAGGATATAAACACTACTTAATGGCTAAATTAACTAGGATTTAAGTTGTTATAAGAAAGAAATTAATAGTATTATAAGCATTAAAAAAAAAGCGGGAGGTAAGGAAAATTGTCATATTACCACTTAAAATAAAAGAAATATTTAATAATATTATTAAAGAGGAATTAGAGATTTTAATAATTAAGTTAAAGGATCTTATAAACTTTTAATATAATAAATAACCATCATATTATATAATTCTATATGTAAATATATATAATAAATAGTAAGTATAATTGTATATTTTAATAAACATATAAATAATCTATTTTTTTATAACTTAATACTATATCCATCCCATTACTTAATGTTTTAAAAATTAACAATAAAATATTACCATGCTTTAAATTTTAATTTCGCACATTTATTTAATTAAAACTATTATATTAAAATATTAAACTAAACTTTTTAATTTTTAAATGTTTTTTAGTTTTTAATTATTTATATTATTATATTCCCTTAAATTATACTTGTTTAAAAGGAATTAATAATGTAAAAATGTTAAGTTTTTTTAAAATTTAATAGGGTTTTATTTTATTTTTATTTATTTTATATTTTTTGTATATTATCGCGTTATATTACTTAAATAATTTTAATTATTATTAAAAACCATCATCTTATATATTATATTTATATATATATTTAAAATATTTTAATTTAAGGTTAAATTATTAGCTTTTATGTTAGTTTTTTAATCATTATTTAAATTATTGATTAATAAAATTAATAAATTAATTAATGATGTATTTATACTTTAATAAAGAGTTTTAAGGAGGGTGAAAGTGTTGTATATATATTATTATTATTTTTTATATGTTTAAATATATATATATATTAATCTTATTAATTATTTAAATTATTTATATTAATTATTATACTTTAAATATCCTTTTAATTAAAGATAATTATATATATTAAAACCTGTTATAATGTTAAATAATATTTAATTTCTTTAAGATAAAAAAAGATATTTTTTAAATAATAATAATTTAAAGTATGGTATGTTTATATTAATATAATTAAAGGATATTATTAATGGCGTTTTATAATGATTATTTTATAATTAAATAGATTTATTAAATTAATTTATAATTTAAAAATATTTATTTAAAATTCTTGTATATTAAATAGTAGGGGGAATTACTTTTTATGTATATTTTATTAAAATGATTAATAAGAGTATTACGGAGGATATTTTTTATAAATAAAGTATAATGGAGGTGTATATAAAATGAGAAGATTATGAGAAAATTATTAAAAAATAAGTTTTAAAAATTAAACTTTATGTTATATGAAGTTACCATTAGTTTATTAAAATATATATTATTATAAACATTTTAATACTAATAAATTAAATTTAAATTTAAAACTAAATTTAAATCCTAATACTTTAATAATAATTAAAACTTTTATATACATAATAAATTAATATTTTTTAATTACCCCCATTAATTTAATTAATTAAAATCCTTTAATAATAAGTTTTATTATATATATTTTAATTAACCTTTTTAATTATATATAAAAGTTTATAATTATACCACCAATGGTAATAACATTTTAAAAGATAATTAATAAAAAACTTAAAAAGGTTTTTATTAAAGTAATTAAAAAAGTAAAAATGGTAATAACATTTAATAACTTTAAAAACTATAAAAACTTCATAATATAAATAATCTTATATTAATTAATATGGTAATAAGTGATAAAAGCTAAGATTGTACAAATAACATAATTATGGAGATAATAATTCATAAATGAAAATAATATATATTATTTTTATTTACTTATTAAGTATATTTAATATAATCTATTATTTATTTATATAATTTAAATATAACTTTTATAACCTTATAATGATATTAAGTTATAATATTTTTAAAAATTATCTTAATTTATATAAACTTTATTTTTATTTTAAAAGTGGTTATAAAATAAATCTCCATTATTAATTTATTATAATTTTTAAATATTTAATTTATATTATTAACATTTTTTATTTTTTTAATATTTTTGATATTTATTATATTAATTACTTTAATTTATCTATTATTTAATACATTTTTATTAAATTTATTACCATTTTTTAATCATTTATATATAATTAATTAAAGAACTTTTAAAATATGATTTATTAATTATATTTTTAAGATATATTCATATAAAACTTTATTTTTAATTAATTAACATGAAAAATGCCATATATTTAAAAGTATTAAAAAAGTTTTAATTTGTTAAGGTTTTATAATCTCTTTAAAAATATCTTAAAATTAATACCTTATCTTTTAAAATTTTTAATTAAATTTTATAAAAAAATAATAATAATGGTAACCTTTTTTTTAAATATTAAAAACTAATAAAATTTTTACTTATATAACTTATAACCATTTTATTTTTTAATTTTATTATATTAAGCTTTTTATTATTACATCATCTTTATCATCATTTTTATTTTCATTTTTATTTTTATTTTTATTATCATCATCTTCTTTTTTATTTTTTTATTTACTAGTTAATTTATCTTTTTTTTTTTTTTTTATTAACTTTTTATATTTTTTAAACATTATTTAATATAATATTTTTTACATGTAACTATTTTTTTATAAGAAATAATTTATATTATTTTCTATTATAAATATAAAGCTTACATTAATTTACTTAATTTATTTTATATATTATTTTAAATAACTTACTTTTTTTTTTTTTTTTTTTTAATTTTTTTTATGCTTTTATAGACTTTTAAGTTTATATTATCTTATAATTTATTTTTATAAACCTTTAAATGATTTAAAGTATATAATGTAAATATAAATTTTTATTTATAATTAAATAAGGGCGACCCTAAATCTGCAGTACGTCCATCCCTAGATCTGCAGTATTTCCTAATGCGGTAGGCGGTGGGCGGAAATCCGGCGCTAATACCTCACCAAATGGCTAAGATAGCCAAATCGCACTTCAACCTGAATAACTTCACCAATTCTACGTTTCAGGCTTAATAATTTATATCACTAGAATCAGCTCAATTCAGCGATCATACTGATATATGTTTCAGATGGTGCATCCCATATTTGAAGTGGCTATCCTACGTAGTATGCGATTCTACTGATTTTCAAAAACGACTAAGTCCCCCGTATGGGCGCTGAGCCTCAGCTATCGATAGCCAGCGCCAGCCAGAGCCAGCCAGCGCCAGCCAGCCAGGACTTCAACCAGCGATAGCCAGCTTGATTCTAGGATGCAGGCTTCGAGACCTATATTATTAGAATCGCTGAATTGAGGGCTTTCAAATGATGTAAATTATCAATTGACGTCATATAAGACAGTAGAGTTATTTGGGTTGAAGCTGAAATTCAGCTATCTAGGTGGTTTGGTGAGGTAGGCGCCCGGCAAAACCGCTGACCGCCTGCTTTTTCCGGATTTTACTGCAGATTTAGGGAAGGTCATACTGCAGATTTAGGGTCGCCTTTAAATAAGATATCTTAAATAAATAAAAAGATATTTATGATAATATATTATTTAAATCATCTTTTATAAAAATATTTTTAATATAATTAAATTAAATAAAAATAAGGTTAATAAAAAAAGATGAAATTATAATTAATAATTTCATTTATATAATTATTTATATATTAATAAAAATATTATATATTATTTTTTTAATAATTTTATTATAAAAATCTTTAACATTTATTAATATTTTAAATATTTTATTTTAATTTATATTATAATTATTAATCTTTTAATATTATGGTTTATTAATTAAATTAAGTTTAAATGTTTTAAAATTTTAAGGTATTTATAAAAAAATAAATGATTTAAAAAATGATATTAAATTAAATATATTTAATATCTTATTAAATTTCTTTAATTTAAATTGTATTAAAAATAAAAATCATAAAATATATAATAGAAATAAACTTATATTTATATAAAAAGGAATTTTAATTTTAATATTTAAAGTAATTTATTTCACATTAAAATATGAAATGAAATATATATAGTTTTGGATATAAGGTTTAAATATAAGTTCCACATAGGCCATTTTCCCTTATCTCTTATCAATTTACCTTCTTATTTCGGTAAAAAAATGTTTAAAAAGGGTAATTTCATTAATCAATCAGAATACAATAAACCAGGAATCTTTCATCGACATAATAACCCTCCGTAAACTTCAGGCATATCCTCATTTTATTATATCATTTCCACCTAGTCATAATATCAACTTTCTCCTCCTAATCTCACTCATGGGATTTGGTGGGCATGCAGACAACTGGAATATCGGGGACAATACAAAGGTCCCCAAATGCAAGCAACTTTGGAGAAATGTATTGAGTTTGACTCCTAGATCGAGGGCCGATAAAAGCCTCACATGTCGGGGTCAGAGGCTGACGGGCGTCCATTGTGGGCGCATATCGCGTTTCCACCGAGATGGGGCAGCGAACAGCTCCAAAATCTCAACGTCGACGATTTCAGCCAAATCCCAGAAGAAGTCCGATTAAGTCTCATTACTAGTCAAGTTCACCTGACTGACTTAAAGTGAAGGAACGTAAGCTCCTTAAGAACGCGATTCGGAAGTTCCCCTTTTCACCCGATTACGCCAAGATAAGGGAACTCAATGTGGCGCTCTCTCGAGCAAACGAGCGGCCTCCTACGCCTCCTTCCTACATCCCACCAGGGTGGACTATTGACCAAGCAAAGGGGTTTGACTTCAATCTTATAGCAAAACTGTCAGAAGAGGTATATTCCATGAAACACTTCATTAGATCTGTTGCCGAACTCTGTTGACCCCGCTCGAGAATAGGAACATCACTTGTGGGCCGCAGGGAAGACAGCCGACGATGTTCGAAGAGCGCAAAAGCAGGGCAAACTTCCTACCTGCCCTCCGACATATATTCCGGCCGGTTGGACAATTGAACAAGCTATTTGCCCTAGCTTTGAATTGTTATCCCGGCTCTCCAACCAAGTCTGTGAACTCTTAAGACGCTGTGATTGATGTTTCGGTCCTATTAACGTAGAACATCAGGATCTGACGAATTTCATGGAGGCTCGGAATAAAGCGACCCAGCTTTCCATGCCCACTCATTCTACCCAGAACGTGGGTCTGACTCCATCACCATTAGTCCAAACCCTTCAACGGGCGGGCTTCCCGCTGTGGGGTTTCGTCCTGGTACGAACTGACTACCGCTGTGAGAGTCAGTGGGGAGAGTTCCAGCGTAAGCTTGACGCGATGTGTGATGCACAACTTGATGAGGAACATGGCGAAGGTCTGGAACGGGTCCGGGAAACATTGGAGTTTAAAATGATCGATGATCCACAGCTGTCAGACGTAGACGCCGAGGAAGCTAAGAGGTAAGCTCATGCGCCGTACCCGCGTTCTAGGTAGTATTTGACCCGTAGTAGACACTTCCACATTACGAAATCAATGGGCGGCGCCACATCGGGGCTAGATATGAGTGTCTTACTCCTGGTCGATGCTGGTGCCGTGGAATCGGTACTAGGGCACGAGGAGGACACGGACCCCATCCCGTATATCACTGCAGTCGACGTTACCGACCCTGGAAATCCAGGAGACTATCCAGGCAGCTTTAAGGTTTCAGTCGACTCGCTACTTTGTGAGTTCTACCCCAAGCTTTCCATGGGCATCAGTCCACGCGCGCTTTATGCCATGATGGATAAGCCGGATTCGATTTGGACAGGTGACGATCAGTGAATTGAGTTGGGCCCCGGCCCGTCTTTACCTGCGACTCATCCTAGCCAACTTCTCAACCGGAAATCTACGAGGATAGCGGCGATCCATTCCGAATCCCTTTGGCGATCATAACATCATGATAGACATCTGGCATACGATATTTCGATCGAGCTAGGGCGATAATTATCCCTAAGGCTATCTTTCTCATCGTTTTCCCCAGGGAGGGGATAATGATGACAAACCTGGTTACCGGTAACGCCGAAGAGATTCTTAAATCCGATCGTAGCTCGGCGACAGCTACATTCTTGCACGAAAGCCCCAATAATTAGGCGTCATTTATTTTTGTTCGGATTCCGGCCTTCTAGCACTTTAGCTATGGGATGATGGCGAATTCGTCATTCTATTTAATTTTTAAGCAATATAGTGTTGGCTACCAAAAGCATTCCGGTAGACCTGCATCCCCACGCTATCTAGCGTCTTCCAAGATAGCCTTCGCTGCCTTCTTCGATATCATGAATGTTGGAAGGACCGGGAAGGCGCCAGGAGGCTTTGGGAAGACCGAAGCATCCACGACACGGAGACGATTCACCCCCTTAACTCGGAACTTCGAATCTAGAACGGCCATCGGATCGGACACATTCCCAACTTTGCATGTGCCGCTTGCGTGATGGGAGTAAGCTTGCAGTCTCAAGTACTCTTTGATCTCTTCATCAGTGCACCCGGTACCGTCTCCCCCACAGGGGTGTAGCTCCTCGAAGGGCGTTAGTCCAGAGCTCTCTGGAAGCAGGCTCTTCACTTTCTGGCCAAATTTAACCGCTTCAAGCATCGCCTGGAGATCCTTCTCGCTGTCCCCCTCGAAGAAGCGGAAGTTGATCTCGGGCGGCTCGAAGGGATCGGCAGATCGCAGGGTGACCGATCCGGCACCCGTACTGCGTGGGTCCATGTGAACGAACGGGATCGTCAACACTTTCGGACCCAGATTGTCGGGATACCCAGGCCAAAAGCCTTCAAATGCATTGTTCAGGTGCCTGGAGTTCCGTCATCAGTTCAGCAAATCGTACACGGCTAGGGAGCGCAACATACCACAGATAAATATCCCTATTCTTTTCCGAAGCGGATGTCTTCAACTGCAAGACGTAACGGCCTAGTGTACCCTCAAATGATTTCGCTGCTAGCGACATGACACCGCCTTCATAGTTGTCTCCAAGATTCGCGCCTACTCCCGGGAGATCCGCGACAACCGAAATATTGTGCTTCTTGAGTTCGTCTGCCGGACCAATTCCGCTGAGTTTTAGGATTTGAGGAGTATTGAACGCGCCACCAGCAATGATGAGCTCCTTCGCGACCCATGCGAAACCTGCGGTGGTGTTCTTGGCCGGATCGTGTCGAGGATCGGCCCCATATGCGCTCTGTCCGACGGCGTAGTTGATCGACATAACAGCCGGGGGTTCGAAGTCTCGGAGCTGGTCCCACTGGATATTCGTGAGGAACGAGTTCATTTCAATAGTCAGAGGGAGCTCCGGGTTCTCCTTGAGGGCCTCCTTTATGTAATTCGCGGGGCTGTATCTATAACCAGCCGCATCGCTATGCGTCGCCATGCCAAACACGCCGGTGAGTTGGTCGCGGTTCGGATCTAGTGCATTGATATCCCTGTTCACGAGTGTCTTAAGATCGGCGAGCGAAATCGTAGAGCCATTGGTGTTTTCAACCGAGCCGGACGATTCCGCCATAACCCTCAAGAATGTGGTTCCATCGGTGGCATTGTTTAACCAGGCGCCATCATCTTGGCCGCTCTGCACCCATCCTGAGAAGCCATGGCCAGGCGTTCCCTTCTCCAGGTAGTTACAACTCTCGATCTCCTCGAAGATCTTCCTCATCTCAGATGCCTTCCACGAGTCATCGCCTGTGATCTCGGCGATATAGTTCCAGTTGTCGTCGCTAGGAAGGTGGAACACCGCCGCGTTATGCTCGGCGCATCCTCCTAGTGTCGCTGCCCGCGGATACCAGATGCCAAGTTGCTCCGCTCCCTCAGACGGGTCGAGTCCAACGTAGAATGATCCGTTCGTAGTGCGCCAAGTCATATGCCTGTATTTCAACTCCCTCTCCGGGTCGTCTGAATGTTTCACGAAGAAATCCCACCTCGACCTTGGGTCGTTGCTTGCTGCGGTAGCCATCCCAAGATTCTTGTACATCGGGTCTTCCGACAGATCTTCTCCCGCCTCTAGAAGAAGCACTGAGTGCCCCGATTTTGCGAGGTCAACGGCAAGGGGCCCACCGCCTGGTCCGGAGCCGACCACGATGTAGTCATACTCCTGACCCACCACATAGTTCGCTCCCAACGCTACGACCAAAAGGGATGTTATGATTGATTTGAACATCGTCACTCATCTACACATATCTTAAGCTCCCAACAAGCGATTTGGAGACGTTTACTGTCGACCGTGCCCTTTAGTAGTCAATCCACTGCACTTATCTCACCCCCTCTGCACCGCACAATTACTATCCTGCAGTTAAAACAAGCCAATGGCACGAGTGATTGCCACCCTATCTCTCGCCTCATGCTGCATCCCCATTCCCGATATATTAGAGTCGTATAGAGATCAGCGGTAGTTCATAGTGGGCACGAGTCTAATTTGCTAAGATGGCATCTGCTTGGCTAGATTTAGCCGTAGGAGGCGCGGATTCAGCCAAATGGAGTACTATTGGACATATTCGACAGATTAGGCGCCTAATAAAGTTCTACCGCGCCAAAGAGTAATCCATGATCAATTTACGTACATTATTTAATTGTCGTTGTGTTAATCGCACATCTGCGTCTAGAACGAGCTACTGGAAATCTTCACGAGATCACGATAGGAATCTACGCTTGCCACCCTAGAGAAAATACGAAAACGATGAAATACCTATAGTACGTAGAATTCCACTGCCAAGATTCAATTGGCTGACAAATTGTGAGTGTTTATCGGCGTAGGGACATGGTCGGAGAGATTTCATCTTGACCCCCCTTTTTATCAATGTCGCCATCTAAGCCCTACGCATTTTATGTATTTGTAAGTCTCGAGATCGGACGAATGTCAGCCCGAATATAGACTTAGACGAAGATCACGGCTACAGTAAGTACCCATAGGACTTTAAATATGTTTATTAAAATCGAAATAAGTAAAAATGTTCCTAGGGGCATAGTTCCTGGTATTGACTTTTGAAGTTATCATCGCCGTAGTAAATACATCTGCATCTCCACTTGAATATCTTAGCTAATAGCTACGATATTACGATATAATATTGCAATGTAGTCAAATACGGTCCAATTTTCGCCCGCTGCCTAGGTAGTGGATGTTTCCAGGGTTGCTCCGGGAAGTGGGGTGAAGCGACGAGCGGGTCAAATCATGATGCCAATCCGACTGGTGACGTGAATATGGAGACATCATAGCGTGGAATACGGCCGAGGTGAATTAATTATTCCTTAAATCCACCACTACTCCTCTATTATAAAAATCTCCGGAACCATCATTCTCATAGCGCGGGATAGTTGCAGTTGTTCCACCTAGCCAGTTAATACACCTGAGTCAGTTATCCAATCAAACATGGCACCCTCCAGCACGAAACAATGGTCCGTCACAGGAAACGATAAGGCCTTTGACGGCCTTGAACTCGTTGATGCACCGATCCCAGCCCTGGGCGACAGCGAGGTTCTCGTTAAGATGCACGCAGCATCGCTCAACTACCGAGACGTCATCATACCAAGAGGACAATACCCCTTTCCCGTTACATTCCCTATCGTTCCGGGTTCCGACGGTGCCGGTGAGATCGTCGAAGTAGGCTCGAAGGTATCAAAATGGAAGAAAGGGGACAAGGTTGCCACCCTATTCCACCAGGGTCACCAGTATGGCGCACTCGACGCGGCTACTACAGGAACATCGCTTGGTGGCTTCGTAGATGGCACTCTACGTCAATACGCCGTCTTCAACGAGTCCGGGCTGGTCCGCTCCCCAAGGAACCTTAACTATGTCGAGGCGAGTACCCTTTCGTGTGCCGCTCTAACAAGCTGGAACTGTCTCTACGGATTAAGGCAATTGAAGCCTGGAGAGACCGTACTGGTGCAAGGTACCGGTGGTGTTAGTGTATTTGCGCTGCAGGTATGTGTTTCGAGATGATAACGTGCGGGATAATATTTGCTCATATCTTCTCAAAGTTCGCGAAGGCCGCAGGCGCTATAGTTATCGCAACAACATCGACGAAGGAGAAGGAAGAAACGCTGAAGAAACTCGGCGCAGACCACGTCATTAACTATAAAGAAGACCCCAATTGGGGCGAGACGGCCAAGAAACTCTCCAGGGACGGAGCGGGTGTGGACCACGTCATCGAAGTTGGTGGTGCCAACACTATGAACCAGAGTCTCAAGGCCATCAAGCTTGAGGGAATCATCAGCCTTGTTGGGTTCCTCGGTGGAAACCAGCCACAAGCCACGATCCTCGATTGTCTAAGGCACGGTTGCATCGCTCGTGGCATTTTTGTCGGCCCGAAATCCCAAATGGAAGATATGGTCGCTGCTATCGAGGCCAACGACATTCACCCCGTCGTTGACAAGGAGGTCTTCGACTTCGAAAAGACGAAGGATGCCTATCAGTATTTGGTACGTGGACTTCGTACCCTTGGTTTGAGTGACGAGGAGCATTTGCTAACCCCTTTTTAATAGTGGGACCAGAAGCACTTCGGAAAGGTGGCTATCAAAATAGAGTAAGTAGGCGAGGGAATTTGCATTGAATATCACCGTGCCTATAACAGTAAAATCATCGACTCTTAGTATTGTTATTCAATTTCGCTATCTACTATTCTCACTACTAGATACTCCCTTTCCTAGAGTTATAGGCATCTGAGACTGCTTGCCGGGCGGTACTTGCGCTAGTCATACTTTAGGGGTGCCTATCAGCAATCATATTAAGAAAGGATTGAGACCAGTCTATGGGGATATAATGCTATCTGGCGGGGTTCGTAATGAATGTTTGCTCAGTGATTAACGCCGTGGCGATTAGACACGTTGTTTACGGTGAAACCAATATGCCAAAATTGTCAACTTACAAGCAGGGGTGGTCTTTCAGCAATCATTTATTTTGGACATCTAATAAGCGAATAATATTGATGTTCTCTCCGGCCGTCTGTAAGATATGATAGATATATCATACCTACATGTAACAAATCACAACTTGCGTATTTCAGTTGTCTAATGTTGAGAGCCCTGAGGTTGGGTTAGGTATCGAAGGGTGTGTTGTCAAAGCCGAGGGTTCTACTTCTTTTATCATTTATCCACGTGGAAATTTTAGTCATATTTATTTGTGGTACTCTTAACCCCTGGTAACTTTAGACAAGTCAAAGAGTTTGACACGCTATGGCTGCCTTGGCCTATTTGTAAGACTCTGATATGATAGTATTGTGTTGTCATATCTCTCAGGCACGTCTGACAGATGAAAACTTGGAAGTGTCTTACAAAGTATACCCCTCTAGAAACTGAGGGACGATGCCATGAAACTTCTGGGTTTCTATACCGCTTCGCGAAATATGAGATATTATTGAAGCACAGTATATCTATGGACCCTTCGCTAGGTACAGCTACGTAGTCAAATACTCAAGGTGTCCTTCCACTATAATCTCATCAATCACAGGTCTACGAGAACACCACCACATAACTAGCCCCCCTCTAAGCAGTCATACTTTACACTTTACTAGGCATTAGGAGACCAGAATGGCCACGGAAGTAGAGGATCCAGGCGCCTTAACGCAGAATTCGGAGCTCAGGCCAAAGTTGCGGTGCGCAAATCATTCGCACGGTGAGGCACCTTGCAAGAATCTTGGACGTTTAGCCTGCGAAGGTTGCTTTCTAGTTACCGTTAGTATCACCAACATCAGTATATTCGTTGCGTTTTGATATGCCGGTTGCCAGTATTGACCTATTCCGGAGGAGTAGTATTGTAGTAAGAGTTGCCAGGAGTCACACTGGTCCACCCATAAGAGGGACTGCAAATCCCCCCTTAAAAAACGCAAATGGGGGTCCGATGCCGTCCTTTGTCAGTGATGGGGTTAAGCGGCCACCAATGACAATATTCGGCACACATAAGTATCTTTGGGGAAATGTCCCAGCTATCGACGTAATTCAGCTAGCAAAGAATGAGGGAGAGAACTTTTCGGGTCCGCTTCACGTCCTCTTTGCGGGTATGTTCCCTCATCTACTATCATACCCTGTCTCATAATCAACAAGTATTGTAACATGAAATAGCATCCGGAGATATACGAAATGCCATCTTTTCAATTACGGGTCTTCCTCAAGGTTATCGGGGACCGCTCCGTATGGTTATAAATGACGTCGATATCGACGTTGTAGCCAGGAATGTGATACTGTTATTGGTATTTTTCGTCGAGAAGGACCCGATAATGGCTGCTGAGTATGTCGTTCACCTTTGGTATTCTATCTTCATTACGGAGCCATGTCGCGAATTACTCCAGAGCAAGCTGAAACCAATGGTGATCGATGTTTGCAACAAGATTTCAGAAAAACCTGGCTCAAAACTTTTGAGAAAAACATGGGTATTCGAAGGCAACAGATTACGGTTAACTCTAACACGAGATAACTGGTTCTCGCTGCTCTCGTATTTTGATACGCCCCCAGGAATAACTATGGAGGTTGCTCAGCAGGTACGTCGGAGAGTCGTTTCGGCTCCCGAGAGGATTGACTATGTCGATAGGGTTCTATCCACCCAGGCACCGTCTACTAGATTATGTATCGTCAAGTTCCGCGAGGACGGTATTTTGTTGCCATTTAGCCAGTCTCGCCATGATTTTACAGTTGTAAATCCGTATGACTCCCGTGTCAAGCTATCTACCGTCGCATCTATAGGGCTAATATATTCGCATCTCTAGCACATTCTTCCACCTCAACGGTGAATGGCCTATGATGGACAGTGCTGATCCCAGGTCTGGCTGGTCACTAGACTCGTACTTGAAGTTTGACATCGGCCGGGCAAAGAATGACCAGTACGGCAAGCTCTATTGCTACTTGAAACAACTATTCGCAGACTTCCATCGCCGTTTGCGTTCGCTACCTATCGAAATAAATCTTTTCCACATGGACGCGCGGAAGTTAGAAGGCTATTTAGATGGGATGCGATTCGATCGTATTGATGTAAGATTTACTCTTATGTATACCTAGTACCTAAACAGACAGCCGGATATGCTGATATGTTATTAAGGTGAATAATATTTCCGACGCTCATTTCCTGGGTGTCGACGTAACATTAAGGACTTTTCGCCCCCTGCTCCAACCTGTAACAGCGAATCGACATGCGACACTCATTACACTCTTCCTAAACGCAGTCGCGGATATGGTAGTAACAAGAGAAAGGACGGCCGACAACATATCGTATCTAGCAGAAATGCTTTATCTTGAGGAAAGGGTTCTGCAGTATATGCCAAGACTGAATGGTCCTAATCCCGCCAATTTTTTCATCAAGTTAATCGCACAAACTCGGCTCTATGATATGGATGTGTACTTCGACAGGTAATCCCTTTAGCCTAGCTAAGCATCGTATACGCCGTACTAATCGCTAATAATTCATGTTATAGGTACATGAAACGTATAGGCTTCACCAGAACAGCCCTCGCAGCTGGACTCCAGATGAAAAGAACTAATACAATAATTGATCCATGGCCGATGAGATTCTCGGGTGGGAGTGCTACGCCAGAGGTTCAAGATGAATTCGCACTATTGGTGTCTTCGGATTTCACAGGACAGGAGAGATATGTGGAATGGCGTATTGCGGATGATGGCGGTGAGAATACGCCCTAGAAAGCTTTACCTCTACTGTTCCTCATATGAGTGTAGGCAACGGTAGTAGTCTTCGGTCCTTAAGAGGATGTAGTAGTCGTCGTGATCGATATTAGAGACTACGTATGTACATACTCATACGGATCAATGCCATATATCTATTCCGCCCAGCGATTGTCTCATGTATTGAGCGACTACTGAGCTAGAAACCCCCATGGTGTCGGTATAAAGAATGTAGTATTAATCAATACCGCTATTAGATCCCATCGAATCTTGGATGTATAGTGTCTCTGGGCCATCGCCAAATTAAGCAGAGAAGACGTAGCTATAATCAATACTCGTTGTGGATTTCTAGACTAAACGGGACTATGAATATCCGTTACTCAAGAACAATTGGAGTCGCGTATTTAGGCCGTTCTCCGAATTTCGGAACCTCGGCTAAGCTACCCAGACTCTGCACCCGGGCATAGTAGTCCGAACAACGTATCAACAGTTAGACCGGACATAGAAAATATAGAACCATTTCATATTTAGAAAATCGGTATACAGTCGAGTAGGAGTAGCGCTTTAAGGTGATATAAACCGCAAGAAGAGTGTGTCACCATGTCGCGCCCCACCGTTCTCCTCATCGGCAACCTAGCCCATACGAACAAAGAGTGGGAATCTCTAAGCAGCAAATACACGCTCCTCGAGTTCCGCAAGGGAACGCGGGAAGAGTTCCTCGAGAATTGCAGGAATGGGACGTACGAGGCGGTGCGCGGGTGCTATAGATCCAATGTGTCCACCGCGGTAACAGGGCAATTCAATAAGGAGCTCATCGACGCACTGCCAGAATCGTGGAAGTTCATCGCACACAACGGCGCCGGGTACGACAATATTGACGTCGAGGCTTGCAGCGCGCGGAAGATCGCCGTCTCTTCGACACCCGTGGCGGTCGATGACGCAACCGCCGATACCGGCATCCTGCTTTTGCTCGGCGCACTGCGGTTTGCGCATGAGCCGTTGGTGGCACTGCGGGAAGGACGGTGGAAGGGGAACTTGCGGCTCGGGCACGATCCTCGAGGCAAGACGCTCGGAATCCTCGGGATGGGCGGTATTGGCCGCGCCATGGCGCATCGGGCGCGCAGCTTCGGCATGGAGATCATTTACCACAACCGACGCCGATTGGATCCGGCGCTGGAGAAAGGCGCCAAGTATGTCTCATTCGACGAGCTACTTGCCCAATCCGACGTACTTTCGCTTAATCTAGCGCTAAATGCAAAGACACGGCATATCATATCTGCATCGGAGTTAGCCCGTATGAAGAAAGGTGTGGTGGTCGTGAACACGGCTCGAGGAGCGCTTATTAATGAGGCCGATCTTGTGGATGCCCTCGAGTCCGGTCAGGTTTCGGCAGTGGGTCTCGATGTGTTTGAGAATGAGCCGGAAATCCATCCCGGTCTTGTGAAGAACGACCGTGCATTCCTTCTACCGCACCTCGGAACTAGTACCTACGAAACTCAACGGGATATGGAGTTGCTCGTATTAAAGAACTTGCAAGCAGCCGTTGACGAGGGAAAGATGTTAACTTTGGTTGGAGAGCAAAAGGGCTTAGATTGGGTCCCGAAGGAAGCAGATTCCTAACCACGTTCTATAATCCCAGCTCCGCAAAGATTCCGCCTAGATTCCATCTAGATTCCTTCTAAATCATAACCATGCATATTCGCTCTAGTGGTATAACTTGTGAATTCCCATAAATGACAATTGTGCCGCCAACTCAAAATAGTAACTCCGGTTGCGTGGTCTGCCTTCCAAGCCTATATTCGGGGGGATGGCCTATCGTCGCTCAAAATTGGTACGGACTCGTAGGCTCCCAAATTTTGGTATTCGCAGTTGAACCTCTTCCACGTATCGTCCGTAAGTTTGGGGGAGGTTATCTTCCTCCCTAGGAATCGCCGGGACTTCGTAAATTGTTTCCCCCTGATCATCTGCCTCATCCTGCCGATATTCGATCTTGTGTCCCCGGAGCATGTACATATGGAACGGTCGAGTCTGTTCGATGAACATGGGAGGTTCTTGTTCTACATAGGAACACAGGGGACAGGAGTTCCAGTACCGTAATGAAGAGTAAATTCCAATAAGATGAGGCAACTGATGGTTAGGTTTGTTAGAGACTATCGGCCAGACGTCTAAGCACTCGTCCAACCAGACTCCACACGGCCTGTGGAAGTGTACAACTGCTAACTCCAAACTTGGAGAAGAAGATAAAAATTGTGCGAGCAGATGGCCGTGTATGTTGTAGTATACCAACACCCTCAAAGCAGGGAACGCAACCGAGTCTAGTAGTCGTAGAGGCTCGACAGTCCATCCAACAGAACCACGACATTCAAGTACTTTTAGCATTGGGCAGTTTCGTGAAAGGATTGTCAATATCTCCGGGTTCAAGGTACCCCATGGGGATTTCCAACTGCACCGCGAGAAGTCAGTTATTATAATCGAAACTGAAACTGATGCAATCCGGATACATGCCTGAAATATTCCAAGTTTGGTGTATGCTTCACCAGTGTTCCTATGGACTTAATAGCCTCTTTCATAACCTCTTCGTTTGGTTCGTGCAAGGCGACTCGAATTTCCAACTCTTGAGCGAAATGCAACTTTCTCGACCCAACCATCGAAGATAGAATGTTGTTGCTCATGTTACCTCTCCCATCATGATGTCCTAACGATATTGATTTCCAGAGTAATGGTGTGAATACACTGTGGAATCGACGGCTCACCAGGCATAAAGCGTATAATGTCCTCTGGACTCCCCGTTGAACGATCTGACCGCCAGTCGCCTGGCATCCTTGGGCGCAACAGATATAACGGGCAAGGATCAACAAGAGTTCATCGAGTGATGCAAACTGAGTTGCGGCCGAGCTGGAAGATGGCGATAAAGTTTCCATCATATCTAGTAGTTAATCGAAGACGAAGTTGTCACCATCAGAAAGCAGCCATTCAACCCAACCCGGCGCAAATAATAGAAAAAGAGGAAAACCTGATAAACTTGCACTTCTTGCGCTAATTTGAAATGAGTGAGCTGAAGATCGTAAGAAAAAGCAAAAAAGTCCCAAAGTACGTTGGCGTTGGACGGTGTGCATACAGGGTGTGACTAGGCCGGTCAAGTCATCCGAACACCTGCAACTTAAGCGTAGGCACTAGTTGGGTATTATCTCAGGTATTTTACCCCCCCTACCATTTGGGCACTGGGCAGTTGACCCCTTTCCGTTGAGTTGGTGTTACACTAAATAAAGATATAAGCTAAGAAGATACAAGCTAAGCGCTAAACGCCACCGAAGTCAATATGAGCGCGGCGCGGCGCGGCAAAGCTGTGCTGTAATTTACTGGGTACTTATAGTGCGTATCAATTGATGGATATTTCATTTCATAGACCTCGGAATCCCTCAGACCCACGTCTTATTATTATAATTATTTTTTCCAACCCGGTCAATCCCCGTAGGACCATTTGGGATTTCATATTAAGTACCTAAGTAGTATTATGCACATGTCCAGATGCTATTAGCATCTTATTGACCCACAATTCCTGTAATTTACTTATTAATCCATCTTTATTTTTCTCAGCTCCAGATGGCAGATGCCACATCCGAGATCATGAATCTACGATACACCCCCATTCTCAACTTGCTGTCGTGCTACCTTGACACGCAGAAGATCCAAGGATATGCATGAAATACACCAATCAACGACCTTCCGATCCTTCATCACCTGCGCTCGGATCGCTTATCGTTCCCTCAATTACCTAATATCAGACAAGCAGGGCGATATATTCAGACTGTTCCCAGATAGGTACTAAGTAGTTGGTACTTTTTTTTCTTGTCTCCTATTTTCTTCCTTCAGAGCCCGATCTACTAAGCATACACATACGCCATCCATCTAAGCACCCCGGATGATGTCAGCCCTACATCGTGTCCTGATCGCAAACCGGGGCGAGATTGCTGTTCGGTGCATTCGCGCATGCAAGCAATCCTCTATCGCGACTATCGCTATATTCACTTCGGCCGACGCCGGTTCGCTTCACGTTCGTCTCGCTGATTCGAGCGTCTTGCTTGAAGGAGAAGGACCACAAGCTTACACCAACATGTATAGAACTCACCCCGTAGCTAATCAGCAATTGAATCCTTATCATGGCTATTAACCGCTTTGCCTAGCGATGCGATACTTCGGATGTGTGCAAGCGAGCGGGCCGACGCTGTCTTCCCGGGCTATGGATTCCTAAGCGAGAATGCTGAATTCGCACAGCGAGTCCACGATGCCAACATGATTTTTATTGGCCCCAACAGTGACACAATCAATAGTATGGGCTTGAAACATGTGGCCAGAGACTTAGCCATTGACGCAAATGTCCCCGTTATCCGTGGCTCCGGGCTCCTCAAACGTGCAGAAGACGCGGTCGCGGTCGCACAGCAGATAGGCTTTCCAGTCAGCATCGTCTCTTTCAAATCCCTACGAGCCGTTCATGCATTTGAGCACATTAATGACGAAGATCATATTGACCCCAGTCCCGTTATAGATAATTCTCAAAGCCTCGGGTGGAGGTGGGGGCATGGGTCAGCAGGTGAGCTGGTCCGCAGACGACATCTCATCGGCTTTTTCGAGAGTAGAGAGTCGCTCAAAACAACTTTTCGGCGATAATGGGGTTTTCATGGAGAAATATTACCCCAAGTGTCACCATATCGAGGTCCAGGTAGGAGCCTCAATGAGCCGTTATACCGGCAAGCTGATCTCCCAGCTAACCGTTAAATCACCATATCTCAGGTTTTTGGCAACGGGTCTGAGGTGATCCAACTTGGCGAGCGGGAATGTAGCATTCAGCGGCGCCACCAAAAGGTATGATCGTCAACAAATGTCTATCCTAATGCCGGCCGCAGTAACTTATGCTGTGTTACGACCAGATTATCGAAGAATCTCCAAGTCCCCATCTGGATGGCAAGCCCGAGCTACGGAGGCGGCTCGTGTCCTGCGCCGTCGCCTTGGCCAAATCAATCAGATACCGATCAGCCGGCACAGTGGAGTTTCTCGTCGACGACGTAACTGGGGAATTTTTCTTCCTGGAGATGAACACTCGTTTACAGGTGGAGCATGGCGTCACGGAAGCCCGCCACAATATAGATATAGTTGCATTGATGCTACGACAGGCCGAGTGTGAGCTCGCCGGACAAGGCGGGATTCCTTCAGAGGAACTCTTAGAAATACAGGCCAAGCCTTCGAGCGGCGCTGCGATTGAGGTCCGAGTGTGTTGTGAGAATCCAGCCGATTCATTCCTGCCTAGCTCAGGATATGTACAGTCGGTTACAGTGCCTGATACGCGTGCTCGTGTTGATACCTGGATACAACCGGGGACCTTTGTGAGCCCCTATTTTGGTGAGTCATGCCAATACCCGTTGGGGTAGCTTCTGACACAAAATCATCAGACTCGCTATTAGCCAAGGTGATTGTACATCGTTCCACTAGGGAAGAAGCGATTGCGGCCTTGCAAATGGCTCTAGACATATCAGAAATTGGCGGGCTAGTCACCAACCTAACATTTCTAAAATCCATCATAGGTTCAGCAGGTATTACAGTAGATGAATCCGTGCCATCTCTTGGTTAACTAACTTATTCCACAGAATTCTCCAGTGGAAGAACTCTCACGACGTTCCTAGATACGCAATTTTCGTTCTGCCCCACAGGCGTTCAGGTTATTACCCCAGGCGCTTTCACCACCATACAACAAGCCCGGCCACGGAGTAAAAAAGGCTATGGCATCCCCCCAAGTGGGCCGATGGACGATTTGTCTGCGACAAGTACGATCAACCCCTATTTAGTCATGATTAAAACCCCGGAGGCCGATTTTCACTGACGCCGCCGCAGTCGCGAATATTATCGTGGGCAATTCGAAGGATACAGAATGCCTCGAAGTCACCGCTCACGGGCCCGAGCTCCGCTTTCATAGCAAGAGCGTAGTATCTGTAACGGGCTCGCCATTCGCAGTTGAGGTAAATGGTAGACCACACGATATGTGGTCTAGAATCATATTAGGGCCGGATGAGATACTCAAGATTGGAGCGTCCGTTACTCCAGGGGGTAGATGCTACGTCGCGTTCAAAGGCGGACTCCCAAGCGTGTAGGTGCCGCAAATGAAAACCCAACTTACTAAAAGCTTGCTGACTACAAGTCAGGCCAGAATGGCTTGGATCTAAGTCCACTACACCGAGCCTCGCCTTGGGAGGTCTTCAAGTAAGTGCATATATCTTGAAACATGGAGAAAGACGCTGATACTACTTGGAGGGTCGACAACTCCGTCATGGCGACTTCTTCGAAATCAAACTTCTCACGCCCTCAGATCATCTCGGCCCATATCATCTCCCATTAAGCCTAGTTCCTCCCGATAACGCGAAGGATATCTACGTGATGCATGGCCCACATGATTCCGACGACTACATTACAGCAACCGGTCGGAAAACTCTTTATTCTAGTGAATGGACCGTAGACTATAATTGCAATAGAACCGGGATCCGTCTAGATGGACCACAGATGGAATGGTCGCGAACCCATGGCGAGGAAGGTGGAAGTCACCCGAGTAATGTCGTTGATTACCCCTACCCATCTCCTGGAGGAGTCAATTGGACTGGAGACAGCCCCGTGATATTCCCTCGAGATGCACCTGGGCTGGGCGGCTTCGTATGTTCCTCCACAATCATCTCTGCGGATATGTGGAAGTTGGGCAAGCTCAAACCCGGAGATAAGACAAGACTAACTCCAATATCTTACGATTCCGCCCAGGAGCTAGCCGGGCAAAAGGTCGAATTTCTCAATCTCGTCTCACACCACGTATCCAACGGCGTTCTAGAGCACGAAAATCCGCGTTCTCTTCTCAGAGTAGAGAAGGAGGCTCCGGATACAGACGCATTATTGCAGGTGATTTCTTCTAATCCGACGGAGCCGACTCTCACATTACGCCAAGTATGATCACATCTCCCAATTATCAGTAACAGTCCTTACTGACTCCCATTTTATTTAGGGCGGCGACCGCTTTATTCTCGTCAATATAGATGTAAGCTCCCGGAGAGTTGGTCTCGACACATCGGTAGTCGCCGAGGGACTGGCTAGAGCCATCGAGAATCACAACGCGCCGGGAATATTTGTGCACGTGAACATCAGTTGTAAGCCTAATATCGCGCACTTGCCGTCTGACTGAGGCATGGGCTGAATAATTATCATAGCTATTATGATTGAATACGAACCGGAGAAGACGGTCCAATCGGAAGTACTCATTCTGATTTATACAGCTCATAAGCAAAGCAGCGCGCTCGAAAAGCCTTTGCCCTCCCGCCGTCTCATCCTACCCATCGTCTTCGACCATCCCTCCATTAGAGAGGCAGAGGATCGTTACATGACGTTGCAACGAACCAAGGCCGTTTATGTTCCCGACAACGTCACGTATGTACAAAAGAACAATTCGCTCGCTTCTCGCAGGGAGGTATTCGATGTTCTCCGTAAGACCCGCTTTCTCGTTGTGACCGTGGGTTTCATGACCGGTCTGCCGTTGCTATGGCCCTTGGATCCTCTCGCTCGCTTAACGTCCCAGAAGTACAACCCTACCCGCATCTCCACACCCCCCGGGACAGTGGGCCTAGGCGGCGGGATGTTCTGCATTTATCCCGCGGACCAACCCGGTGGTTACATGATGCTTGCTAGATCGGTCCCGGTCTGGGACACGTACGCACTGAGACCGGGCTACAGAGAAGGAACACCCTGGCTTTGCGAGCCCTTCGATGTGGTCGAGTTCGAGGAGGTAAGTCTGGAGCGGTACGAAGAGATCTGGAGGCAGTACGAAGCAGGAAAGTACCATATACAAGTCGAGGAAACATCGTTCGACGTCCTTACCGAAGTTTCCAGGGAGCGGGAGATTACCCAGTCCCCCGAAGTGGCCGAGTTTCGTGCTAGGCAAGAAGCGGCTGAAGAGCAGATGCGTAATCAAGAAGAACGGTTACTTAAGGAATGGCAACTCACCCAGAATAAGGATCGCCCCAGTGCCCCGCAGGAATCTCAATCGAAAACGGGAGTGAAAATCCCATCGCCTCAGGTTGGTAAGGTATGGAAAATCCCGGTCAGAGTCGGCGACGCAGTCAAGAAGGGCGAAGCCCTTGTAGTGCTTGAGGCTATGAAGATGGAGATCGCAGTTACTGCAGATGGGTCTCATGACCACCTAGTAGTTAAAGAGATCTTAGTGCAGGAGGGTACATTAGTTTCGCCTGGGACGACACTCGTCCTCCTTGATAGGCCCAGCTAGACCCAACATTTTCTCTGGCGTGGGATAATAACGTCAAGCTAGCTACTAGGTAGGCAACAACAAACGACATTGCTGCATCAATGTAACATTCCTACTCCTCGTCATCCACACCTTCAGACGGTTCTAGAGCGCCATTTAATTTCCTCGAACCCGGTCAGAATATTCGGAGATCGTCATAGTCTATCTCATTGCAACGAGATCAGATCGCCCAATCGGATTGGCATTAAGTAATCAGAAAGACACATTCTAGACTCGTCTTTGAGGATGACCGGCCTGGGACAAGCTCATACATTAGCTGTATACCGATCGGCGAGCTGCATACACCGAGGTCCCAATGATAGCTAGCCTAAAGATTGATTGGTGGACGCATCGGTGGTCGGATCCGAGAACCAAAAGTCCATCATCGGGAATCTGTCTTCCGCTATTCAATCGTATGTCGTATCTGTATGCGGGGCACTACCCAATCGCCAGCAATATTAACTATAAGCATTGGTCCAGGACTAGAGTTTTCAACAGATCTAAACGAAATACATCGCAAAGCTAGACGAGTGCCCGGTATGGCCGAAGACACAGCCCAGTCGCGCTGGATAGAGATCAATTGTGACATGGGAGAGGGCTTTGGAAGATGGAAGATGGTAAGACCAATCATGCACCTTCGCCGTTAGCTCCGGGACTAATCATCGGCAGGGACCAGATGAAGATTTAATGCGCTATGTCGATGTAGCGAATATCGCCTGCGGCTTCCATGCAGGCGATCCTTCCACCATGTTGCGCACTGTGCGCCTCGCCAAACAGCATGGTGTAGCGATAGGCGCCCACCCAGGGATGCCAGATCTCATCGGCTTCGGCAGGCGCCGAATGGACATAGCCCCTGACGATATGTACGCCATGGTCCTCTATCAGGTCGGGGCCCTGGTGGCTGTGCTGACAGCTGAGGGCGTGCGTTTAAACCACGTTAAGCCACACGGTGAGCTTTATTTTTACATCCAACGAGACGCCGCCATTCGCGACGCTGTGCTCCGAGCTGTCCGCACCTTCGACGTGCCCATCTACGGACTCCCCACTAAGCACATGGTGGACGACTGCGCGCGGGTCGGGTTAAAGCTGGTCCCCGAGTTCTACGTAGATATCGACTACAACGACCAAGGAGAACTCCTGCCAGTCGCCGAATCCACCCCCGTCACCCCAGAGTTGGTCGCCCAACGAATCCATACTTTTACCAGCAGGGGGCAGACCATAAGCAAAGGTGGGAATACTGTGGATATACCTGTCGATAGGCAAGCATTCAGCATATGCATCCATTCGGACCTACCAGGCGCAGTAGAAAACGCCACCGCCGCAAGAACGGCGGTTGACAAAAGCAAGGCGGATAATAAGCAGTTCTTCACTTACTACGCTTGATACATGTACGTATCCCACTCTTACGCTATATGTGGGATGTTTATCGAGTCCATATGGAAGGGTCACGTATTAGGTTGCCTGGCACATGCTCCTCGCAGGAACGCCCAACGTCAAATCCTACGGGTATATATGACCGGGGGCAGACTGGGGAACGGGGGCTGGGACTTCTGGGATTAAGTAACACCATAGCCGAAGAACATATTAACTAAATGGGAAGTATGGTTGTACGTTTACGGAAGGGAAGGGCGATCGGGCCAGAATGTTCTCTACGTCAGCCTTACCGGCCTTTATTGAAGGTCTAACGGTAGTGGATAACGGGTCCATGGATCGAAATATGATCCATACCCATATAGTCAAAAGCTTGCATTTGACACCTTTACGCAGTTGCGTGTCTTCAAATCCCATCGACATGACCCAGTTACGTGACTCCTATTAGCTATGTACACGTTGCCTTATAAAGCTTACTGTGGTTTCATGAATTTGCGCAGCCAGCCTATCCCACCTATCCCACCCATTTATAAGCTTATTTGAATCTGGGGATAAGCGCGGTACTGGTATCCCCCACGGCTGACGCAGGCGCGTCTAAAAGACCCTCCTCCCTATTTCTTGGCTATTGCCAAGAACGGTTACAGGTATGCCGTCAGCCGCACTGGAAGCGCTCCACCAGCGGGTAGAATAGAAGCCTAAGCTGACGGGAGGAGTGGTGGTGGTGCCATGAGGAGCCGCCATTCGGGAGATCGCGATGGCGCATGTGTGGAGTATATATGCAAGTGCATGGCACCTCTTAACGGTTTGGGTATCGGCATTAGGACTTACCAACCACGGTGCTAATTTTAGGTACGTATATACCACCGTGGCTGCTGCAGCCCTATTGTCGATATTGAATTACTGTTCTAAGTTCTTGCGGAGGGAAATTGAAGGAACGTGGCTGTGGGTCGAGTAATCCTGTGCCGTTCGTGATTGTGGTGCTGAGCAGAACTCCGAGCTTCATCGGAGATAGTTGCTTGAACGTCGAAAAAGACAGCAAAACCCTGAATATGTCGCCCAATACTCATACTATAGTTATTGAATGTACTTAGGTAAATTCTAATGAATAATACCCTCTGTTCTACAGTCTAACACCTATACACACTACGGCCGATAGCCACCCCCCCTTTTGTGTTCTATGCTCCGAGCTACCCCTGAGAAAATAGGATATGAATAATATTGAGAATAATATGAATGCGTCTATTATCGAGCTGAGTTGTGTTCACATTAAGGCGTTGGAGAAGTACCTAATAGTCAGTTTCGACTTACTTGCAACACAAGGTCTTAGGAGAAGTCCTAAATGAATGCTATGTAATTTAAAATCTTTAGTTTATTAAGCTCCTTCCCATCGATAACTAGGGATTTCTATACATGTGTTAGAAAGTTTGAAGTAATTATAACGCAGTTCTGGCTTTAATGTGTCTCGCCCGATCTACCTATGAGGTTAACCTAGTAGAACTTCTATGAAGTAATTATTTACGTGAAGGCAATACTATGTAATTAGCTTCTCATGAATACCAGTATTCTTCGACTCCTTTAAGTAGTTATTGCCTTCCTCCTTCGCCATTGAAGGGACGTTCCCCTTTAACCGGCGGTGTTAATTTCTCCAGAAACCCGGCCCGGTAAAATTAAATCTCGGAACCCCTATAAGTGGGGAGTATCTACGGCTTCATTGAGAAATCATAATTCATATATAATTCAGACAATTTGAATAAGTCTAGCGACAATGAAAGGCATATCCGCAGCCATCGGCGTCGTTCTAGCTCTGGTTGGGCGCAGCCGCGCAAACCTCGACATCATAACCCTCAACACTAGAGGCGATACTTGGATTCAGGAGGCTAGCGCGACACTAGTTCTTGGTGATGTCCCTAACCCAATGGCAGGTGACGTCGCTTTGTGGAGCGCTATCATGATGGATAAGAGGGACTTCCTCCAGGGAGTTACTGAGAATGCATTGAACAGGTACATCATGATCCAAAAGGAAACCAGTAATTCCTCGAGAATATGTGGCTGAGACGTATTCATAGCCCCTATTGCCCTAACCTTGGCAAGAAATGGTGCAATTTCGCGTATACCCTCGTGGGTATGTCCAACCCCAAGTTGACAAGCTTTAAAGCCCTCGAGCGTGGTATACTAATACGCTACAATTTGAAGGCTCCCAGGTCGCCAAGAACGGTGCACCAGTCAGTGCAGCACCTGGGTCTCGAATCAAGACGCATTGCAAGTATAATTCGGTGTTTAGCCATGATATGAACGTCAACTAACTCATCCGATAGACAAACTAAACTCCGAAACCAATCTATGGGACCAGAATCTCTACGTAGATGGAAAGCTATTATCTAGTATCTCAACCAGTACGTCACGGTAGCTAGGACGGTTGCTTCTAGGGGTATAAAACTGACAGCCCTTTGATAGGCCAGGGACAGCGCGGTGTGATATTCTACGTTTCGATTGAGTGTGCAGCAGGCAGATGTTCTCCTGCCCCAGCACATGGTAAGTACCCCGAGTTTCCAGGGGCTACCTTAGAGATTGAATGTAAGACTGATAATAGACCCCTAGCCTGGGAAGATATATCTATCACGCTTAGCAAGGCAGACCCGAGCTTCAAGCATACTGGTGCCTGGCAATACAAAGCAACAGGAGGAGAAATGTCAACTGTGGATAATGGAAAGACTTGGAACTTTACCACACTTCATATCCCCGAAACGCCGATCACCGGTTAAGGGGATTGATGGTGGTTTAGGTTGGAGCCTGAGGCTAGAGCTAATGCCGGGTACTGGTGAATCGAAACTACAGAAGTATGGCAAGTAAGATGTGTGCCCTTTTAATAAGTGCGACAAGCTTGGAAGTTAGAACAGTCGTTTCTCGTTCATATGGGAAAGAAAACCCCTACTGTGGGTGGATTGGTAGGCAACTTTAGCGAATAGGGGGAGGGCCTCTCGCTAACAATACCGTTGCTCATCAGGCTTTTCGGTTCGTTCCGTGACACGGCCCGTTGTAGCATAGCGGCCAATCTTATATGAACCACACTCATTGAGGCGTGTTCCTGCGGATTGATAAAGATAGTTATTATGTAACTGGTTCTAGGCTGTTGGCTTCAATGCATCCGCTATTGTAGTGGTGGCTGGATCGTTGATAGCCAGCATCTACGTGCAAGCACGAAGATAGTGAAACCACGTCTCAAATCGTGTATAGCAAAATAAACACCTCATTGTCTTTTAAATGTTATATATTCATAATGGTTCTTCTAGATTCTTCTTCCTGGCAACGAACTTGGGAGGCTGACTCCGATATTGGTGACGCACTTAAGGTAAACACCGTTCGAAGCCAAAGAAGTATCACGATAGGGCGAATCTTATTAAAAGATAACACTCACTTGCGTGGCGCATTATATGAGAAAATATGCATTTAACAATGCGCAGGGCTTTATTTAGAAGAAAAACTAGTCAAATGTTTATATACTGCCTAAAACTTCAACGTCTAAGCGATTCGATCCCGTAGTAACAACACTGAACGAAGTATATCGACGGTACACAGTAAGAAATGACTGCCGTCCCAAATTTTAGCACCAGAGATGGCAGGAGCAGGTCGGAAAACAGTAGAGCGATAACCCTAGAAAATATGATCTTCTAGGTCAGGACCACTTTGCGTCCTTCTTCCTCCTTTCACCTGCTTTCATTATTCTACACTACTTTAAGCACACTCCATTACTTCAGTGTATGTATATGATTCTCCATCTAGCGATTACACCTGTATCGTTAGAGGATCGATCTCTAAAGTGTCTATCAAGTACGCCTTCAACCACTTTATCGAAAACCACTCCACCAACATGGCAAATCGCCGACCAGGGAACGGGCGAAACAATGCAGCGCATCACCAACCCGATGAGCTTGGAAAGATCGATGTCTACGATCTTTTCAATACTAACAATTCTCTCGGTCGGAATGTGGGCACTAACATGACCTCTCATTACACGTCCCCAGTGCCATTCATCCCATACATGCATACTTGGGGCGATGGACAGCAACAGTCGCCGGCGAATATACGCCCAAATAGTCGCACACACATGCCTCATACAAATCCATCGAATAGTATTAACGGTAACCAGCGCACTCCCTTTAACGGGATGGCTCAGCAGCCACAGCGCTCACAAGCACAGATGGCACCACCTACAGCCATCACGAATGGATCGTCGATGTTCCAAGGATCTGGAATCGTAAATCCCATGGCCCAGGCATTCGCCGTTAGGAATCAGGCTAGCCAACAGGCTATGTGGTCGGCGAACATGCCTATTAAGCCCACGCTCGTCGCTGGCTTTGTGTGGAATGGTGACCATCCGTATACGGATAACCCATACACACAAGCCCGGTTTGAAGCTCCCAATCACTCGACATCTACTACTATCAACGTCGCTGAGGATATACGGGTCGACTCTCCACGTATTCCTATCTCTACTCCTCCTCCTCCTCCTCCTCAGCGTCCTGTCCAGCCAACTCCGACTACCAAACGATGCCGATCGGAACAGACTCAACCACCTCAGAAACGTCAGCAGTTCCAACAGCCTCCAGAACCCGAAGAACCTCAACAAGCCGAGGCCGTCCCGCTCTTTCCCTACGGCCTAGATACAATCTATGCCGAGAATCAGCGCATGGAGGCCGTGGAACGCGAGTGGGAGCAGCAAAAGCCTCAAGTACAAACCCCGAGAACGATAGTAGCCACCACCTCCTCCCCTCGACCCCAACCCCAACCCCAGAAACCCCAGGAGCAAGCCTCAGACGAATTCCGCTGGCCAGGCGACACCTCCAACTACCCATGCGAAGCCTTCGCCGACATCGATCTGCCGGAGAGCAAGTACCGGCCGCAAATCATCCACATGGGGACCCCGAAATCCGAGACCCGCTACACCGTCGGCGTGTACGCCCTCCGCCCTGCCAACTACGGCGGCGATAACGTCTTCGAGTACCGCATCGCGCGGGACGGAGCGGACATCCGGACTATCGCGCACGGAGAGCTGATTCCTTTCAATCAGATTGTGCTGAATAAGTACTTCACAGGTATGAAGCGGTCCAAGGTTGAGGACTGGATCCGCTGCCTCATGGCCATGGTGCCTGGGTGTGATAATGCGCTCATGAGGTGGAAGCGCGTTGGCGGTGGTGATGTGTCGACGGCGGAGGCTCCAAACGGGCGGGAGGGACACTGACCGAGTGGGTGTTTTGTGTGGCGCGTGCACGTGTGAAGGTTGTCGGGTCGGGTGGGAAACTAGATTACCGTGACGGAGAGGCGCGGCATCTTCGGGATTCGGCATGCTGTCGCGTGGCACGTAATTTCTAAGGTTCTTACCTGGGTGTGCGGCTAACTTGGTCGCCTGGGACATAGGGGCAGCTTTGTTATACTCTTTTAGCATATCGCGTTGTTTGAAGCGATGCTGCGAGTTGTGATTATGGAGGTTCCGCAGGGAGATACCACATGGAGTAGGGATTTGATAGCGTCTGGCAACCAACGCGATTCTCAACGAAACTCCACGGAACATGGGCGACATTGCATGGCGAGTATGGAAATGGAAATGAATTGTGCGATTGGCATCGTACATGCATGCATTGGATTTCAGGATTGTCAACGTGGAGGCCTTCACGTCGGTTCGGTCGTTTCTGTACATCAGTATGTACGTAGATAGTACGTTGTCGATATCAACCCGCGTTTTCTATACCCATTCTGTCCTAGTCCACCAGCCGGGACGAACACGTGAAACCAGGATCGTGGGAAATGAGCTACGAACGGGTTCCCGCCGCTCCCCTGTAGAACGGGACGCTAATGGCCACCACAGGCCACGACAGCACGGGCTGAGATGCAAACCTAAATGAGACTGAAAGTTCGCCGTTGGGAACACAACATTTGAAGCGTTAGAGAGTGTTGCAGTTAGCGCTATAGTATCTCCGAAAGGACTTTGATTTCTATCTAGTGTTACCCAACCAACACCTATTTTTAGTAGAACGCAATATTCTCCCGGGAAACCGATGCTGGTAGGCTAGCGACATATCGTTTGTGGCGTTCATATTCAGCTTCTCTAGGGATATCTGTAACTGATGAGGTGGTTGGTAACACAGGTCGCGCCAAGCTAGGCGAGGCGGTTTTCGTGTAACATTTTCAGATCCTGAACGCAGATCATGGGAATTAATCAAGGTGCTTACGCGACCGGGTCACTCGCTACTATTCGCTGCTAAGGGCGGTCGATTAAGGGTTTAATTGACGGAGTTGCTTGCTTTGTATGGTGTGGTTTGAAGGCTCGTCAACTAATATCCCGCACACATGTTCTGAAGAGTTCTGATGAGCAGTATAGAAATGCGCAGGTTAAAATCACTCAGCAAAGGTAGAATCAAATAGACTTGCTACGCCATTCATCTGGCGCGATTAATTGCTCTTATTCTTCTAGTAATTAGGTATATATCGTGGTATCATAATGCCAATCCAATGCTATCTTATTAAGTATGCATGCATGCACGCACGCATGTAATTAATCGCTTCTCCGGTCGCTCCTGTCGCTGCGAAACGATGTCGTCGGGCTCGAGCTTCCGCTGGAAGACGCCGAATGCATGAAGCTGTCCAGAACCGTAAACTCGTCTGAGTAGTCGATACTCCGCTTTCCTAACGCGTTGAGGGGAACGTATCCAAGCTCCTCATCCAACGCCTTGTTCTTCTTCATCTCCCCTACTTCCACGTACTCGTATTCCCATCGGTACGTCTTCCCGGGCTGCGGTCGGGGAAGCCAGAATTTCTTCACCACGAAGAATATTGTGTATGCGATGATGCCGCCTCCGAGCAGGTCGACGGCGTAATGGTGGTTCAAGTACATCGTCGCCCAGCAGATCCAGGTGACATAGAATATGCACAGGCCGCGCAGCTTCGGGAAACAGTAGCTGATAAATAGCGCTTCGAGGATGGCGTCAGCAGCGTGAAGGCTCGGGAAAGCGCCGAACGGCACGGGCGCCGTGGTGAAACTGGTCGTGTACATGTCGACGCCGAACAGCGCATCGATGCGCGCTAAGCCGGCTGGGGAACCCTGCATGCCGTATTCCGCGGGCTCGAGCCCGTGCAGTCGTTCGTACCAGGGAGGTGTGCACGGCAGGAGGAGCTGTATTGATACACCCAAGGCGCTCATCCATCCAAAACTTTTCGCGAACATCGGCGTTGTTCCTGGTGCTGCGAAAATAAACATGATTGCGGAGCATACAGCCGGTAGTCCGAAATGGCCGATACCATCTAGAGCATGTAAGTTAGCTCGTGCATTGCATGGCGGACCATTGAAATCTTAAAAACCACATTTTCGGAGATCGGCATTGGGTAACTAGGTGTACCGGCGTAGAAAGTGGCAGAATTTTTCGTTGGTAAAGGGAGAGTCTTACATGGAAACCAGGCAATCACATCCACAACGGGGTGATTCCATGACGAGAAGATGTTGGAAAAGTTCGTGCCGTATAAAATGTCCTCTAAAGCTGGAAGCATCTTCACAAGAATATCTGGTCGAATATCATACGGGATAAATCTAGAGCAGCTTGATTAGCAGGAATCCTCAAAACGGCTACTGCCTCGAAGCGTATTAAGTCGCATAGATGACAGTATAAATGGCATATATGGAGTTCATACCGACTGGAGAAGAAATACAGTAGATACGTCCATATTGGCCAAGATGGTACGAAGAATTGTCTTGTTATGGGCATGAGGAGGAGCAGGAGGTATCCTAAGCCGGCAAGCGTTTTTATGACAGGCGCCGAGGGCTCAATGATCCAAAGCGAGAAAATGCATAAACCGGCGAGGATAACATGTTGCACATCGAACACACTCCATCTTCTTGTCCTCAGCAGCGTGAAGGTATCCGTGATCTTGAACGACGTCTGAAGAGCGGAAACACTCCTCGTCGGCAGCGGTTCGCGCATCTGCTTCTGTTTTTGCCTTTGCTTTGTGGAATGGCGACTGAACATGCGTGGCAAGTTGTACCGCCCGGGAATGGCGCTGAGTTTCGACGGGCTCAACCTCTCCCGCCACCCCAGCGGGACTTGCGTCTCCGTTTCGACGATGGTGTTTGTCTGCTGCATCGGGATCCGTCGTGGAACACCAGGCGGGTTTTTGGTTTTCTTTGTCTCTACCAAAAAAAGGATTGTCCCAGGTATTTGTCCGGACTCTCAAGTGTTCGTCCCCGTTCGACCCGGCTCTGCGAAGTCCAAGGTCGTACCAAGAATACCAAGCAACCCAAAGTAACCGAGTAACCAAGGTGGGTTTGGGGGAGGAGGGGAGGAATGCTGGGTTAGAGCTATCCTTCCTGGGCGCCAGACAGACGGGAGCAAGGTCTGAGGTCGAGGTCGTCGGCTTGTCTCGAAGAATCACCTATGGGCCATATGGGATGCAATTCTTGGATCATGCGACCGGAATGCGGCAGAACTAAAGGGAAAGGGAGGTACATGATATATATTTATTCAATGATAAAAAAACACTACTACCCAACTGACCCGGTTGCTTTGTTGCCCTTGATGTACGGTACATACATGGTCATTGTACATACATAATACTTCGAGAGGTCCGGATATAACGGGGACAGGGGTCTGTGAGCGAAGTGCGAAGGCCAGTCTTGGCTGATTGGGTAGATTTGCCATCTGCAGTGGTTATGCAAGCCTATGATCATGGATATTTCTCTTGGGAGTGGATTATGGATTGTGGATTTATGAGTAATGGATCGAATTGGGCTCTTTTTTCTCTGACTGGGAGCCACTGGACCACTTGGACCACGGACAACTGGGATCCCTGGGATCCCGGTGACTGGTCATGACGGATCAGGTACATCTTAGCGGGGCCCATTCCGACTTTGTGCATCGGCAGGTACACGTACCCGTTCTAGTGGGTTATGTACAGTACATATGATACTCCAGGGCTGCCACTTGTACATAACCCTGCGAGCATTTACACCATCAGAACCTCGCGGAAGAAGCGAGAGAGATACGATTCGCATATCCATGTGGCATGGATGTAGAAGAGACAAGATCTTGGCCTAATCCTTTGGTGAAACTTCTTTATAATTCCGAATCATTCCACGTATAAAGTACATCCATAATCCATCTTGAAGGACCCGTCTGGTTGTAGTGCAAGCGCCGTACCGCAACTCTAAAATTCGAAAACGGCTCGGGATTGGTAGCTTACTGGCTTTGTTAGCGCTGGCGTCCGAATACATGTACGTTTTGAATACATCCGAATACGTTGCATATGATAACATCTATCACCACAGGATTTGACTCTTGGTCTTCCTTTTGTAACATGGATTGTAAGGTATTACTCAGTAGTGGGAATAGCTACGCTGTGCCTCTCTTGGCTTGCTTGCTCTCTCATACACTCATTATTGTTCATGTGTAGGCGGGCAAGATCGCCGTCTAAAGGACCAGGCATGTATTCCCATTTGTCGCCTTGTCGTAACGGTAACCGCGCCTTCGTTGTGTTACGAATAAATGGATATTCTCTCTAGTTGTAAGCTTGCAGTTGTAACTAGTAAGCTCGCAGGCGGCTATGGGTCACGATGCTACATGTACATATCTCTAGACGGATATCTACATTGATAACAGTACGTGAGGTTGCTTAGGGGTCATTCTCAGCTCAGTGCTTATATTGAGGTCTTATGGCCCCGTCGTGAATCCATTCCCATGGAATGTAAGATGGGAATTTAGAACGACTTAGAATATCATTAGTCTCGACTCAGACCAACTTTAAAATTACTCATGCCCGAACAAGCCGGTTGAAGCAGATATCTGTGTCAACTAGTGTCTTTTTTCATAGCTTATATGGGAACAATACCAAGGTTTCGAGATTCTTTCATTAATAAGGTATCCACTGTTTGCCCGGTGTAGTGGGCATAATCGGGTTTGTCAAAGACATCTTCGATTTCAAAGCACCGAAGCTCCGGGAACACTAGGAAACTAGCAACAAGAAGATTCAAAATCTAATTTCCCATGTTGTTTGTATTGTCAGAATTCATAGATGCCATCTAAGACCTTAAACACCCAGTCGGTAGAGCTAGCTAAGACACCCGTTATGTATCACACACCATTCTTCTTGTCTACTCGGCTGGCCATTCATAATGTAGATACCCAGAATCAAACAAAAACATAGAAAATGGTTCGAGACTCGCTATTGAATACATAGGAACATTGAAGTCGAGTCTGCGAGCTCTTTGACGCTGGACCGGGCTCACCGGAAAAGTCGGCATCGGATAGCAATCATAAAATGCACAAAAAATGCGACTTGTACGAAGTCCCGAAGTACAGTACGAGAGTTGTACGATACATATGCGCGCTTGTGCTACACAACCACCATGTCGACCACAAGAACGATGCAACCAATTCTTGGCGTTGAAACGTCAACCCCACTTAGCGGTCCCAGAGCCCCTCGTCACATCCCTCAATGGGCATACAGGTTTACGCGTATTCATGTACCATACAATAATCGTCCATACCAAGATCTTTAATATCCGGAATGGAGAATGGACACGTGAGGGTCATATAACAACACATAATAACAGCAATGTGTCGTGTGTCTATCACTCGTTCACTCTGAGAAGCGGGCGCATTACATCCCCTCTCAATGGCAAAATATGAATTGAGGTTGGATCGAAGGATGGATTAAGATGCATCTGCATCTAGCCGAACGAGCAAAAGTTGCGAGATGATGGCAAGGGAGGAATGAATAATATACATAAAAGCAACGGCGGCGGGAAGGGATCGACAATTTCTGTGAAACGTGAGAATTAAACATTGGGCTATCGGCGGCGACATCGCGTGCGCAAAAAACGATACATAGTGACATTGAAAAGCGACTTGACCTTGACTGACTGAGTGGTAAAACGACCTAAACGAGTCAAATGAGGAAAAAGTGGATAGAACCCGCGACGCCCCCATTTATTTTTCGGTTTCCGTGCTTTGTCCGACTCACCGACCGGGGACACCACCAGCCAAATGGGCGGATCGCACGGAAAGCTGGGAGAAGGTGCGAAAAAAAAGAAGAGCCCAGAGCAAAATGGGCAACGGGCAATGGGCATTACGGGAATGCGATAGATCTCGCCGTCCGTCCACAACGGAGTTCGGAGTTCACCCCTTCCTCGAAATGCGATCCTTCGAGATCGATCGTGCGATTCTGAAGAGATTTCCATCCGAGCGAGTTTGGATTAGATTTTCTGCGTTGTATTTTAGCGGTATGTAGCAGTTTAGTTCGACGATACTGCACGTTTAATGGCACCACCAATGCACCTTGAAGATCTGCCCAGAAACGCTCACAGCAATGCTACTTTCTCCGCGAATTACCGACCATTTACAACAACTCGCACTTCGCATTTTGATAAGTTATCACCTAGCCAGCAAGCCAAGCTAATACCTAGTAGACAGCCCTGTCGCAAGCTCGCAAATCTCGCTCCCTCGCCTTGTCCCTTCAGTGAAATCCGATCACGCGACATGGGAATCCCCATGACACTATCAAAAATTCGCAGTAAGGGACGATCCAATAATTACACGTAGAATAAAAACAGACGGGTTTTTGATTCAGTTAAAACCCGAAATCGTTTGATGTCGTACAAGATTTCGGACTCGTCAACTGTCCGAGCGATTTTATACATCCATAAATATTTTATACGTTGTATTCGAAGTTTTATGTTGTGTTGCACACCGATGCAATTGCTACTTAGGCGCTTCTGCTTTCTTTTCTCTCTCGGTTCCCCAGTGGCGCACACATCAATCAGTTGATGAGGAGATCGATCCATTCATTATCCATCGCCAATCTTCCGGTCTGGTTTGCTGGTAGGTACATGTAAAGTACTGTACTTGATGTACACATGGACAGGGAAGAGCTCGGCACTTGCATGTTAGCCGTCGCTCTTCCCAGCCGCCTTATCAACTTGGATGGCAGGGTTCTGCGGTCGACCAAAGGAGCTCTGGAGTCCACTCCGCCGCTTCGGTTGCCTTGCCATAGGCTACAGCACCTACCTAATAAGTGGTCTACTGTGTAGGTAGTTATCAAGAGTGCAAACATCTGCCTTATTTGCAATATCTCTCTTCCAAGTCTCTTTTTCTGCCTCGTAGCCTCGAGAGAAGAAGCAAAGAGAATAAAGCCAGCCTCCTGGGATACCGCTTCAGGCAAGCCTTTGTGAATGACCCTGAAAGTCTAACAAGAAAAATCGAAGAGTCGGGCGAGCGAAGCTCCAGGCGGAGTATGCAAATCGTGCTTAGCTAGGGACTGTAAGCCAGGTAAGGAAAATCACATGTGATGTATCACCCAACTCTAGTTCGACAACCTACATGCCTCGTGCATGTACCCGCGACTCATGGGACAGAGACGACTACATCAGGGCCTGCTACTTGCTGTGGTGGCATTACTCAGGTAGTTACATGCCTATCTAGTAGCCAAGGCATTGTACAATACAAGATCTAATAGTATAGTACTTAGGTAGCCTACTAGCTAAGAGATATATATCTCATCATGCATTAGCAGTGCGGTATTCACTACCGATATGTATGTACGCTACCCGACCCTCTACTATCGGTAGATGTCATTGGGCTGAGTTGATAAGTCGACTACATGTATATGTATTCCGGGGCGGTAAGATAGCCATTACTCAGGCGGTCAACGAAGTAGCAGAGATGGCTGGGATGGTCCGGTCTATCTTATCTGGAGACATACATGCGTCGCTTGTGGCTTGCTATGGATTAATGGCGGTGGATGCAATGACATAGTAATGCATGAACATCGTCTCCATCGCGAGGGAAACTCTAGGCGTGGGGAAGGAAGACCACCTGCGTAGCGGAGCTTCAGCCGTCGGACTGTCGGCGTCTAGGTCGTGACTAATATGAACGCCTCTCGTCTATTTTCTCCGTATCGTGATGAGGATGCAGATATGTATATCACGTCTCGCATAGATTAATCCATCGGTCTTCTTACTATTCAATGTCAATCAAAGGAGACGAGTCTGGCACATCGAACCGTCCATTTCGTATCGAATCCGTGCTATGTCAATCAATTATATCCATTCCATCGCCGCAATATTTCTGCCGTGGCAGCATTGCATGTGTAGAGAATCCGCTCATCTTCCGCCCAAATAAATGCGAATGCTAGCTGTTTACCCTTCCCGCTTAGATATGTACCATGATCACCTCGTCTCGTCGTGAAGCTAAATTTCATTCTCGTCTCTCGTTCCAATCCCACGGGATCCTGGTTCTTTTCCTGCTCTCGCAAGGTACATTCTAAATAAGATCACTCTTAATATCGTACTAGCCAGCATTCAGATTTGTCGCTGCTATATCAACCTCCTACATACCCCGATGCCATCTCACCTTCGTGGCTGGCTGGCGCTCCACAGTCCTTTTGATGTTTCGACCACACGGTTTGCAGCTGCACCAGGCCGTAAACTCGCTGGTACGCCCGACGTCGGACCCATGCCACCCATTTCCACATCGCCATTCTGTGAGTGACTCGCATAGCCCGAGTCACCTTTCGCCGCATCGGGCTTACCCAGCGGCGCGGCGCCTCGGTTCGGCTCCGCTGAGCGGGTGCCGTCCATAAGATGAGCAGCATGAGCTTGACCTTCACGGAGCTTGTTGATAGCGCGCACGGTGTCGATGGCCGCGTGGAGCGTCTTCCGGGCATTGAAGTTCTTCTTGACCGTAGGCAACAGGTTCTGGCCCTTGTTATCATCACCGCCGAGGCTATAGTCGGCGACGAAGGCGTGCGCGAGAGCTTCGTGGGCCGTCATGCGCTTGTTGGGGTCGACAGTTAGACATCGGCGGATGAATTCCTTGGCGTGGTCGCTGACACCGCGCCAATACTCCGCCGGCTGAAAGCTGTAGTCGGCATTGAGAATTGCTTGCATTTCTTCGAAGTCGCTGTCGCGATCGAATGGTGTGTATCCGCACAACAGGAAGTACGTGATAACACCCATGGCCCATATATCAACCGGCTTTCCGTGACCGGTCTTCTTAAAAATCTCGGGTGCCATATATCCAGGGGTACCACAGGTCGTAGTCAGGACGTGGAACTGCTCCTCATCCATGATACGCGATAGCCCGAAGTCGGCGATGAGGAGGTCGGCATTATCTTCGGGCGTACGGAAGAGTAGATTCTCCGGTTTAAGATCGCGATGGACGATGCCGTGATCGTGAAGGTACGCGACGGCCGAGAGCGTCGCACGGATTAGATCAGCGGCATCAGACTCGTAGTATGACCCTTTGCGACAGATTCGGTCAAAAAGCTCGCCTCCGAGCGCAAGGTCAGTGACGAGGTAGAGGTTGTTCATCGTCTCGAAGTAATCGACGAGGGTTAAAATGTTTTGGTGACCCATCGACACCTTCTTAAGTACGGCGATCTCATTTCGTACCTAATGCGACAATATCAGCAATTAGATATACGCGCTATCATAGGGCTATGTATATAATTTTAGACATGATAAAGAAGGAGATGAAATACCTACCATATGTTCTCTGCCAGCCATTAACCTCTTGTTGATGACCTTGGCAGCATAGTAGCGACCCGTGTCGATGTGGACACACTCCTTTACAACAGAGTATGAGCCAGCCCCTAATGTCTTTCCTACTTTGTATCGGCACGGCTGTATCTGGGGGTTTGCGCGGGGTGAGCCATTGCTCGGAACACTTGCAGTAGCGGCCATCATATGTAAGGAGGGGTTAAACCCGCGAATATGGCGACTAGAATTAACGATGAACGAATATACGATCGACGATGTAGATTGTAAGGAGGTAAGGTACTACGCGATCGTAGTTTAATTTGGCTAGGGCTGAGTAGAAGTCCGGGTCGTAAGCAGAATAGATAGACTCGATAAATAATCGCTAAATTCGGTCAGGGGTCGTCGCTTAGTTATAATAATCTTAGTCGCACATGTTTCGTATGATTCCTTTTCCGATTCGACGAGTGCTTTGTCGTGGAGTAACAGGCGCACAAGTTGAAGGTTAGATTATGAGGATTGCGAACTTCAGGTCGAAAAGCTAGAAATACAGGGACAAGAGGCGCAGGTTATCAAGAGACCAGATCGAATAAGCCAGCCTCGAATGTATCCAGTGTCAGCCCAATCGAGGGGTAGACGCGAATATGCCGGGCCTCTAATGGTCGCGAACGAAATGACAGGATGGAACTCTGACAAGTTGCCAAGCTGGCCCCGTGTATAAAGGCCTAAGAATAATTTGTCCAAGTTGATGGATGTCGTGTTTTGCGAAAATTAGAGGAAGCTGAGACGATCAAATAGATGGGATTCAGCTCCTGCTTCTGCTCCACTTGTATGCCCCTCATTCACAATCTTTAGTCAGCCTCGAAGAGCGACAAGGGCCAGGGGCGCAGAGGAAGTGGACAAGCAGAGCCCTGGACATGTGTGAGAGCGGGGAAATCTATGCAAATAAGGCATATAGTCAATATTTTGGTATATGTTCCGTCCAGGCTCATACATATGCATGTCTTAGATCTCTATCAGAGACATACTTCCGTACCTTTCTTCTATACACGTATTGTGTTATATATATATAAAAGCTCATTGGAGAATGTAAACGGCCAATAGTAGTCTGATTTCCCCCTAATCGGCTTCCCCAAGTCGACTAGGAGAGTTTGCCGTGGGTAGTTAAGTGAGAAAGCTAGTTGGCTAGAACATAGCTATGTCTACTCGTCCCGGCCGTTCCCTTTTCGGAATGCTTTCTTCGAGCCCTGTTGTTTCTTTGATCTTAGCCTGCCCTCGCGGGATGATTGCTCTCTAAGTCCGCATTCGTCAGTTCTGTCCCGGGATTTAAACCCCGCAGAGATCTAGAGATACGCCAAGGGCAGCACGCCGGAACACTTACAAAGCTTCATATTTCTTAATCTTTTCGCTACTCGTTGAACCTGGTACATTTTCCTTGTAGATCTTACGCAATTCCTCTACCAATTTGAGGTGGTTCTCATCCGTATTCGCGGACCTGCTCCGTTGTGTTTGCGCTTGGATTGTGATAGAGTCATTCCTCTTGGAATAATACTTCGACGATCGCAGCGATGAGCGAATGAGCTTTGGTAGACCTCTCGATAGCTCTTCGATAGACCATACTGTTGTCGCTTTACTCTCGGTCCTATATGGGTCAGTTACTGCCGGTATAGCTACATATACACTCATCGGGGGCACTCACTTATTTACGTGTTGCCCCCCGGGCCCACTAGATCTCGAAAAGCTTGTCTGACCTTTTGGCAAGCTATCCTCGTTGAATGACACGTGCCACTTTCTAGCCTCAATGAGGTCGTCTTGGTCAAAAGTAACCTCATACGCTTGATGCTGTACATTTCGAACAAGCCAAGGCGTGCTCTCGAGATGCCTTGAAATCGGGGCGAGACTTAACCTCGCACATATAGGTCGCAACATGGCCTTGGCATAAACATGTTTGACCCCCTATTCTCTCAGTCGGTATCTTATGCTATACGCACACCCCATGGCAATTTCGCACTTAAACTGTCGGCTGTATTTCAGTTAGAGATGAATAACTTGAGCTGAATCTAAGTTAACTTGGTAAAACATCTTACAAGGCGTCGAGGGGCTCCTCCCCTTATTGAAGTGGTCGATCCTTCTATTGAAGAGGTCTTGAATCAAGTGAAAAGTTCTTCGTGACTTCCGCTGAGCTTTGCTTCTTTTCTTTTTTAAGTAGGTACATTCACTGTTGGTACGGATGCTAATACATACTAAATACATATGTATATTCACTAAACCGTGATTGTATTAACCTTACCCCTTTATTTCGATATCGATATCGATAAGAGCCTCAGTTGTATGTAACCTTGAATGCACCTGGGCACGGACCATTCTAGGTACGCTAGTAGTCCGATAAGCCAATGGTAAGGTAGGTCCACTGCTGGGAACAATGCGGATTACCCAGTAGGATGTTGCCTTTGTTACAGGACAATTCCTTTTACAAATTTCCACTTGCCCTTTCATCATCGGAGCTATCTCTCGGCCTTTCTCTGCCCCAGCCTCGCCTGGTTTGCAAAGCTTCAACAACATCTCCCAGCTCCATTGACTCTTTTTTACGCTCGTTTTGATTCATCAGCCTCACTGGTAGTTTGTTTATCGCTCACAACCTCTATCAGATGCCATAATACCATGAATCCAAGCCAGCGTTTTCCCTCAACTTTCCACAATACCCGGGATACGCCTGTGCCAATGATCAAACTGAAGTAGATGACGAATGTTTCTATTCTCTACTACACCCATTCTATGTCCATCACTACCGGTACCTCATACACGAGCATACACAAACACACACACGCATACATCCTCATAGTCTCTAACTTATCCGCTTAACTCTCCTCTATCCTCACCTTCAACCCGCCCTTCATCGTGGCATTATCGCTTCCCACTCTAGCCATCTCGCGCTGTGACTTCTATGCCACTATTGACAATCAGCCCATACTCCGCTGAATGGATCAGCTCTAAGACATCATCGCTATCATTATCATCAGGCAGGCCACAACTAAAATCCTCTGAGATTGCTCCAAAACCACCTTCAGCAAACTTCAACTCTCAATCCAACTAAAGGTTAAGGTATCCAACCATTGTACCTCACCCAAGCACAACATTCTCTAGATTGTGCTATTGACTCATGCCACCTGCCTGAATGACCGAAAAATCGCCTGAAGTTCTGGCAACCGCCGACCTGAGCCCAGTATCTCCGGCACCTCTTCACCTATCTTCTCCCGTAGTAGTGCCATCCTTGCAAGATCAGGCCGATTCACTATCCAACATGTCGCTCGAAGAGAACGGCGAGCCTCCTACGGCATCCGGAGTAGCTGTAGAGCAGACTGAAACAACAGATCTAAACACCAACTCGACCGCCAACAGCCAGTATGATGCCAATAACACCAATACCGTTACGTCATATCAAGCCGATTTCGACAGCCTTGACGACGGTGTTAAGGGTCAGGAGAATAGAGCAGCCTTAGTTGGAGGTGAAGGACACATCGAGCAGCAGCCTAGCCAACATAATGATGGCGATGTATCCAAGCATGACACACCCGCAATTAGTTCTGATGTGTCTGACCCCTTGACAAATCAATCTGAAGTTATCATTCCTGATATCTCATTCGCAACCCATGCTCAGTCCGTGCACCAGCCCGCTCCGATCCAGGACGCAGCCGACGTCTATCTGCCAGCACCACAAGGACTAGCTGTAGTAAGCTCGTCGACAGATACCAGCGCACCTCAGCCCTCCACAGCGCCGCCTACTGAGAAGAGTGACAATGCTAAGAATGACATTGACATACAGAGCCTTGTCGATAGGATTATAGGAGATGCTTCTACAACCACTGCCAGTCAAGCGCCAGGACCAGACAACTTTGCTAGCATTCCAGCTCCCGCCCAAACAGGATCATTGCCCCCTAGACCACCCATGTCGCAGCCCACTTATGTGCGCCCAGAAGATGGCCTAGGCTATTTGCCGGGGCTTCCGTATCCTACTCCCTCCAATTTGCCTCCGGCCCCCGGCACCTATCCTGCCGGAGCTCCGGGAACGGCTCCGGATACTCGTAACAACTTTCCACCTCCCCCTTCCTCTTCTCTTAATCCTCTGCCAGCATCCACATTTCCAATCTCACATTATGACTCTACTTATGCTGCAACTACAGGCGCACAGGCGCCAACTTTCAACCAGTCCCAACAGTGGGAGACGTTCCTTCAAGATGAACGACGTTATGTCTCGGAAGCTAAATGGGACCGCTTCCCTGAAGGATCGAGACTCTTTATTGGTATGTTTGTGGGTGTATGTTGCCTTTCCTAACTGCTAACGACTATCAAGGCAATCTTTCTAGTGATAGAGTCTCCAAGAAAGAGGTATTCGATATCTTCTCCGCTTACGGCCGTTTGGCACAGATCTCTCTCAAGCAGGCTTACGGCTTCGTACAATACCACACTCTAGCAGAAGGAGAAGCTGCCATGGAACACCTGCAGGGGATAGAAGTCCGGGGCCGTAAGATCCGTATGTGTTTCCAAATAAAATGTATGAGTTATTCCGTATCTTAACGTAGAACAGATCTCGAATTCTCTCGTACCCAAAAGAAGGATGGAGACGGTGAGAAACGCGGGGGCAGAGGCAAGAGGGACAATGAGCGTCACGATGGCAGACGTCCCCGGGGTGACGACTATCGCCCTAACCGGCAGCAGTCCCCTCGACGGGGAGGTCATCGCCATCAGAACTCGTATGACAGCGGTCGCGGCTATTATGACGACTACAACGGCCGCGGTCGTTCGCGATCCCCTAGCTATGGACGACGCGACTCGGGCCAGTACCGACGACGAAGTCCTAGCCCATATCATCGTCATCCCTCCGATGCTGAGTTTGACATGCCTCGCCGATATGCAGGAGATATTCCCGATGTCCAGTTTCTTCTGCTCCAGGACGTTGATAGAAACTTCGTTAACTGGGTTGAGGGTGCTTTTGCCAGTCATCGCTTGAAAGTACAAGTGATGTTTCTTAATCCTAGCATCCCGCGAGAGGCTGTCATGAACCGCCAAGCGGCGGAAGGCGTCCACGCCGTCGTGGAACTCGATTGGCAATCACAGCAGACTGGCACTATCTCGCTCCGAGTATTCAAGCGCTCCGTCGGTCGTGAAAACGTTAGTTACGATCAGTACCGTGACCTAGCGCCCGATGTCGCCGCTCGTCTCGTCGATAAGGCCATTACCAACCCTCCGGGTCAACCTTCATATGGAGGTGTTCCCTATCCACCTCAGTACCCGCAGATCGCCCAACCTCCGTATCCGCCTCAGGCATACCCTAGCCAACCGTACCCCAGCCAGCCCTATAACGGCGTCGGTCCACCGGCTATTCCTCACCCTAGTTCTTTGGATCAAGGCGCGTTACAGCAGATCTTAGGAACTATCCACATGCAAGGTCCCCAGGGTGTTGCCCATGGACAACCTACCGGAGGGCCGCCAGTTGACGTGAACTCGATATTAGCAGGTCTCGGAACTAGTAGCCACGGCCCGAACCAACCACACCATGCAGGCTACCCCGCCCCGCCTACGAATGGTGCTCCAGGTCCTCCCGGTGGCGATTCTTCTCAGCATGTGCAGAATATTATGGCACAGCTGGCTCGCTACCGACAGTGAGTTCGTTGCTATTAGGCAACAAAAACAAGCCATACCTATGACGACACAACTAACGCCAGAGATACACTCAATGATGTGTAGCCCCCGGACGGTTTCAGGAATCAGTTAATGACTCCCACAACGCTCGAACTTCTACGAAACTTGATTTTACAAGACCAATTTCCGCTCGTCGCGTTGGGTATATATCTTAGGATCTTACCTAGCGCCCATTTTGATCCCATACGCATTTGCATGGATGGAGGTGGCTACTGAACATTCGAGGCTTGGGAGAAGGGGGCATACTCTTCTCTTTACGTTCTACACGCATAAAGGATACGGTGGCATCGACTTTACAGTGGTAGACCATGCTTTAATGGCATGCGAAAATAGACCGGACCAGGTTAAAGTAGTTACTGAGGTGGAATAGCTGCCTAATAATGTACACTGCTTTTGATGAATGAGGTCGTACCCGAATTGTGACACCGTCCTTAGCTTTTTCGTATCATACAAATGTGATAGTACATGTGTAACATAACCCACATCCTAGGGGCATAGGTAAGCCGCATAGTTACCTAGATAGATAGGCCGAAACAGCCACCATCCTGCTAACCCGTAGAGGCCGACGTTCAAATTCTCCCACCTAACCCAAGTAGCATCGTCCTGACCTTCTCTTCAGCTTCCTTCTGAGCTTCTTCTTTTGAAGCCCCCTTATTTTCTCCAGGAGCTGTCCTGCGTAGCCACTCTTTCAACTTAGCCCTCAGGCCGTCGACAGACTCTCCCCGGACGTTAATTCCGCGGTCTTCGCACGCAAGTACAACCTCATCATCCACGAGCTCCTTCACGCCCCCACCTTCCCGAATCATCGCATCATCCGCCGCGATCCGCGCCACAACCCTGTGTGCGCGCGTCCCTGCCAGCAACCCATCAAGCCCAATCTTATCCCACACGGGGCTCGTCAGGCCTAGAGTACGACATATATGGCCGGCGCCCATCCCTGGCGGTATCGCCGGTGCGCTACCACTACTACCCTTACCCCTATCCTCACTAGAAGGAAGCAAGTACTTCAACCCCCGAAAACTCGCCTCCCGCCTCATCTCCGTCTTGCGGCGCAGCGCATCGCTCTGCTTGGGTATGCGGCACGTATACGGCGTAAGCCTCGGGAACAATAACACAATCAGCGGCGTAAACTCCCCGCACACCAGCAGCAACAATCCAAATATGGGCAGCCGCGCGAGATCATGGCGTAAGCGCTCGCGGAGGAGAATGTCGGAGCGCGTGGGGAAGGTCACCGCGCTTTGGATGGAGGGTTGAGGGGTTGCGGCGGAGGATTGGGAGAGCAAGGATCGGTTCGTGAAGATGGCGCGCAGACCGCTTTTGTAGAAGGTTAAGTACGCTTTCCCCGTCTTCAGTAGGTGCGATGCTAGGGAGTTTGATGCTTCACGCGCGGGCAGGTCGAGAGGAGGTGGACGGGTGCTGGCTGGTGGGTTGAGCGTTGAGGATGCGGGGAGAGGCGATGAGGGTCGGCTTGAGGAGGTTAGCTCGACGGCTGATTTCACCACCGCTGGATCCTGGCGCGCGGCGGCATCTGACTTTGAGGAGGCTAGTCGTCGGTGCGTTGTCGCGGGAATGGGGAAGACGAGCGCGGAGGGCCCGCGATGGTTTGCGAATGAGGTGTGGACGCGCGCGAGGCGCAGTCCTATTGCTGCGTGTCTCATTAGAGGGCGGTGGCGTGGTGGTCTTATTCCAGAGCCGAGGCGGGAGAAGATCACGAGAGTTGAGACTTGGAGAGCTGGAAATTCTTGTTGGATGCTACGTCAGAGGTTTGGTTCCGTGGCCCGAGCTCAAGCTATGGTAAGCTGTCAATTGCTTATCGATAAAGCCCCTTTATTCGCCCCTTACCCCTTTTCTGACCTCAGCAAGGTGTCGGATCTCGCGTTGTTCGGCATATTTTGTAGAGTTAATGATATCCTACTTCTATAATCTTCTTAGATTATGTACGCTAATACTATTCTCTTTGACCTTATTTATTTCTATGCCATATACCCTCTAAATATTGTAGTTGCTTAACACGTCACTATTTGCATCTATGGTTCAATCGTCCTTTTACATAACAAACGCTGTGTTAGTTGTTACTATTCGACACAGTACGCCGCTGATAAACTACCTTATACTCAGAAGAAATTACTTAGCTACTACCTTCTTCTTATTATGATAACACGCCTCCTGATGCCTTAGAAGAATACGCTTCGATTATAGATAGCTACCATAAGGTGTTCAGGGAAAGACGCGGTGCAGAAGAAAGGGTTACGCAAATACAGTGCAGGGGTCGTTGAGTAAAACTTCATGTAGATCATATCAAGAGACGGCGTATATTAGCAATCGACGCGTCGTGATTACGGGTTAGGGAGGTAGGTAAATCCAGCACCAGACCGGGCGGAGTTATCCTTAATTTATACAAGCTGTCCCGGAGTAATGCTTCTTGGATAAAGAGATCTGTCTTACATAGCATGCCTGTTGCTTAAGAACAAGCGCTATACGCCATATGGCTGCTAAGGGTCGCTGTTGTGATCAAGACGGCTGTTTATAGGCGTGATAGTTAGAAAACTACTTACGTCAAGTGAAACATAACAAAAAAAAACGATGGTAATGGGGACGTAGAGAGTAACGCTCACAGTACACTTGTCAGTACCGCGAACACTAGAAGTTTCCACATTCTGAAGCACCCTATCAATGGCGAGTTAGTCAACGGTATACGTAATGATGCTCGTTGGCTAGTATAACGACGAGTATGCGAGCCTAAATGTTAAGGGTCAAGAAATGAGAATATAGAGACTGCTTGATATCATGTCTCATTAGCTTGGCTTCTCTAAAGTAAATTATAAGGCTCCACCGTATACTTGCCGTCATAGTCGGTCTTATACTTGTGATGATACTTGCTGGTGAGCATATACTGCCCACTAGCTTCACCCATCATATACAGCTGGAGTTTTCGGTGGGGCCGGCTTCGTGAAGGAAATGGTTTGGTATGCTTTTGAAAGCGTTTTCCACGTGGCATCTACCTAGCAGCAAACGATGCCTGATGATACCCTTGAAGGTCTTTCGACGGGACACAGGCGCCTCCCGCGGTTGCTTGCGAACCCTATCTTTGCTTTAGGCATTGATTTCATTCTACCTCGATAATTCGCTGTGTTCTACACGGGGCCCCGGCGAGGGTATGATACTTAGCAGGTAGGGTGTTCGAGCAGTTCCCGTTTGCGCTTTTTTCTGCAAGACCCCGTTATCTCAAGAGTTAGTAGTTGATTCGCCGTTGAAGGTCATTTGCAATAGATTCTTATAAAGTACCTACTTGAGTAGATGTACGGATCAATAGGCGTTTGGCTGAACATCGTGATATCGGGTGTACATGAGGTCATCTCCTTCACCGTTGTCACACATGTCGATATCATGATTGGCTCATCTTACTAGATCAGGGTCCATGGATAGAGCTAAACGGCTGTGAAATGTCGGCCGTCTACATGAGACCCCTAATCATCTTCTGTATATCGGGGCAGCAGTTACCTTCCTAGCTCAGTTCGGGAACTGATGAAACGTGATCCCCAGAACGATCGCCGGTATCCGTAATTATCGAACTATATCCTACATTCCCTAACAGCCTGGGTTGGGAACCAGAATACCGGGTGCTGGTCCCCGTGCTCCTTAGGCTCGTGGTTGTACCTGTTTCTATGGGACTTGGTTCGTATGGGGTCGTTTGCTTTAGGGCGAATTCGTTAGTAAGGGATGACTCGATAGCTAGCTTTAGTACTAGTCGTAGGCAAGCTGCATATGCCAGTGGTCACGTTGTAGTAATTAGCAAGAATTCGTCCCGTTGATAGTGAAAATCGTCGCTGGTATGTTGCAAAGTACGGGTCTGCCTTCGGAAGCCCCTAGGGTGAGGCGATTCATTTTATATTAAGAGGTCACCAAATCACACATGAGCAGTCACAGGCCAATATCACAAAGGTGATTGTGTATCCTAATTGTGCTTGCGCTCTAATGTTAGCACACAGCTTCCTTTTCCTATTGTGGCGTATGTGGCCAACTCGGCCGAAATATATAGGTAGCTGCACACCCCAACCGCCACGATCTAAATTGGTATTCGTATTCGGTTCGATTATGAACCTCCATAATCGTATCTTGTAGGAGCCTCCATATCTACTTGGACTCCGACCCCGACTCGACGAACGCTAAGGTAGAATTCTTTCCACTAGTGATGCCTTTCCTTCTATGTCAACTGCCTGTCGTTCCTAGACTTAGGCAGCCTGTAACTCTATAAATCTTTTACCGTCTCGGCTTAATCAACACAGAACCTAACTCTGACCGGATCCGCATCCATATCCGATTACCTCCTTCCTTGCGAGTGTTAGGTGTGGAACTCGGCGGAGCCGGTGGGTCCACATTAGACCGATGCCATTAATCCCGAACCCCGGATCTATTCCGCCCCATACGAACTCAACCAGTGACGATGGTAATACCTTGGGCTGTTAGGAATCTCGTGGGGTAGGATGTCATGAATTGATGAGAGGGATAACGTGGCTGCCTTCGACAGCCATGGGCGGATAGTACAAGAAGAACAACACACACAGTGGCAAATTACGGGATAGTTGGTGGACATGACGGGAGGCCCCATGATAACACTCTGGTTACTTACTCCTAGTCTCCTGAGGTCTAGGCACATTGACGTTATGGTTCACCTCCTAGCGCCCCGATGCCGCAGAACTCCTAGTCATGCAGTCGCCCGGCAGTCCTCGCTAATTGTGGATGAACATTGGATGAGAAGGCTGTCGCCAGTTACACCTACTACCCGCTATTACTACGTGACGATTTCTCACCGCCCTTATCGAAAGCAAACACAGTCAGATTTTGCACACTCTTCGCTGCCAACATGGCAAATGGTAATATCGCCATGCTACGTGAGTATAGGCAGTGCAATCCCTCTACACCCGATTCACGGGATGACATCCAAATGGAAATGGAAACATCGGTCGTGTCCATCGATACGCATGGAGGTAGCCTCGGATTCTTGCAGCTCTCTTGTAATCGCCGGTCTTGATAATCATAATCACGGCCGAGTGCGCAGACTCTTGCCAATTCTGACTTGCTAAAATGAGGAGCGAATGATGAAGGAGGCCTTTGCATGACGGTGTAACTTAAATAGTTACGATGATAGCTTCTATGACGATATTGCAACAATTCCAGCCATTTTCTACGAAACGTGTCCGGAGACGCGTAGTGTTCTATTGTGTAGAGAGAAAAGATAACCAACCGATCATTATCAGGGACACTACGAGGTTCACGCCAAGTTATCGTCCTAGAGCTACTTTAAATCGGAAATATCCCTTGGGTAGCTCCAGGTCATACCAGATCCTTACGGCTATTACTTCGTACGTAAGAAATAAGGTTTTCGGTAGATACACAGCTATTGAGCTATCTCATTGACACGGCCCAAGGCATCCTACGGTGATGGCAGACGGATATGGTAGAGGCGGATCTGATAATCTGATAGGAGAAGAGTGAGACCCCTAAGGGCGGCTTTTAACCGTCTAACTACACTAAAACAACTGGTAATACTAGATCCTTCATTATATACTACCCTGAGCGTGCCTTGATAGGTATGCCTTTTTTTCACTGTCAAAGATGACCGGGTATTTCCGCCACTAGTCTGGCACCTAATGGCAGTTTCGTAGTACAATTATGAAAGCGTGTGGATCTGTCTCGTTCCCCTTGAACTTAGATGAGAGCCTTGGGTGTGATTAACTAGGGTAATCTGCCGTGATACGGTCCGGGGGTTCGAACTGTCCTACATTTATGTCGACAAGGCTCAATTATGATGGACTTTACACATTACATGCGTGTCAATAGAGGGTAAATTTCCTAGCAATTGTCCAGTCAATATTCGAGTTAAATCTCTTAGTCGTGATTGCTCTCGATCAACGTATTATCCAAGGATAGAATATACGTCTATAAAAAGTGAGGAAGTGCCTCGGCCTTTTCTCCTCCCAACCTAAGTCTTAACTAGATACCCTACGTCGAACAACTACTTTTACTAGTATTAATCCAAGCCGGAAGTCTTCTACGGCAACGCATCGGAGTATTCCATCTTATGAGTACAACATTGAACCCATAGCTGACATGGTGCACAACTTTACTTCTCGCGTTACCTATCGTTTCCAAATTCAGACATACAGACATGAAGACTGATTCAAGTACTATGGCAGTTCACAATGGGTAAGGGGTGCCTCAGTCCTACATCTAGAGATCTTGATCTATTATTAGAAGACGAAGAGCTGACTGAGGGTCGCGTGTCTTTATCTTATAGCGAGACTCCCTTGATTCCCGGAGAAATACACGCCAGCCAGGCTAGTGAAGAAAAGCAAATTTTCCGAGCCGATCGCCTGAACGAGTTTACGATTGGCCCCCCGAGCACCGTCATGGCTTCCGACCTCAGTCCCAACGATATCAGTACCGCCCACGAAGCACGTATCGCTGCTCAGCTCGCATCTATACTCCCTCATCTTCCTCAAGCCTTATAAATTTTAAGTCCGACATACACTTCGTTATACATAGGCTATCCTAGCTGATGATATGGGGATAAAATGAACGACACTGCAGTGTGGTTGCGGTTTAGTTTTAGGGATAGGCACAAGGTTGTAATTATTTTTTCTTGTATTTTCTTTACATTCCACGGCTGCTTAAACGGATTGATGAGCTTCGGTGGCATCCCGAGTACGATATATCCTCTAATTCATTTTAAGGGGGTACTTGAACCCATGGTTCGATAGTTTCCCGGCGAGGCGGACTAAACTTTTAACGTGGGCATATTCTCAGACTGTAATTATCGGAGGGGGGTCGTGACAACGAAATTGTACTTCTCCGTACTTTCATTGTTTCATAGTTTATTACTGTTATTGATATGAGCTACGAGAGGCTGAAATGTTCTAGTGGCATAGATGGCAATCTAGAATGATTATGATATAATTGTCTATTGAACCTCTTTCAACGTCGAATAAGAGAGAGAGAGAGAGTGCCGTAACGGGATACGAGAAAACGGGAGGCTGTCATTATGGTAACGTAAATGTTTCTTGAGGTACTGATACGTAGCTCAGTAAAACTCGATTTATTGTCACCGATCGTGTGAGACGTAGACGACCGTCAACGGATGGCACACCGAGCGTAGCAAGGGATGTCCCCAACCAACTTTTCGGTGGGTGTCTATGTTGCAAATCACGATGCAGGCTTCTATCGTTTAGGCAAATAATTTGTCGATAATTTGCACTATTGAAAATGCTAGCTTCCCGTGAATAGGCGTGGGAATCAACTGATTGGGCGTGATGTATGTATGTCGACAGTCTCGGCACCTTCATTTTGGAGAATTGTATGCTTAATATGCCAGCTATATGTAGTACCTAATTAATTAGACTCCAATGCCATACGCCGGCGAGTTTACTCTGTACATAGATGTATAAATGAACAGAATTTTGAATGCCCGACTTTAATACAGCTATTATGTTTGTGCATAATTCTGTTCTGACTGTATGTTATGGATGACGATGTCGAATTATGCCTCTGTTTGCATTTGCTAATTCGGATGGATCTATAGATGTCATCGGATTAGCGTTAAACTTGTGTTGAGTCCCACCTAATTATTGCTTGAGGTCCCCGAGGGAGGTCCCCGACGTATTACGAATGGACGCCCAAGATCCTAATGCAAGGTTCTTAGTGGGCGGATTACGGTACCATTCTGCCTTAGATATGCAAGTAAGAACGGGATGCATACCTGGTATTCCTACATCGTAACATGGCATTTCTTAAATGAATTGGATGAGGTTTTATTTATCTGTGGGCAGTCATAGGGAACTGCTTGTCCTAATCATTTAATATGGAATAACTGCATTAGTATAAGATATTCTATATTTCAATTACCCTCAACTCGGAATCAGCATCAGACTCGGGTTAGAAACGGGGTATTTCTTGGCTTCGGTAGATCAAGCCTAGCCTATCCGGTTTGGCAATGTTACACTACAGGTTCATCGGGCTTATTCGCGTATCATTGCAGACGTATACCCAGTCGTATGAGGCTCAGCGTCATCTCCCGGATTTGGAGTTATTCATCTAGAGACCGGTGAACCTAACTTCTTATATTATGTTGATTGAAAATAAGCTATAAATATGCTCGATTCGAGCAGTATTTAAAGCTCTGTCTGTATCACCTTGTGGACTAGTTATTATCTTTGTCTAACTTTGTCAAAAGCGATCCTCGGTAGCATCTTTTACCCTTCATCGGGGGGGAAGCGTGGATGTCGCCGGCTAGGAAAGTGGACCCTTGTTGCTCGCCGGGATATATCGTCTGTTCAAGGTTGTGTTACCACACTGAACCAGATCCATTGCTAGGGCTGATTGGGTTTATCCTGATACGTCTCACCGACTCGTGATGCGATTCCTAGTTATTGTTGCATGCGGAGAGTAATGGTGGGCCACGTAGAGATGTTTATTCATTATATTGGGCTTGTTATATAGTCTCAGCCCCACGACGGGTGATGCGCCTTAAAATACCCAAGTTGACCCTTAGATCAAGTCTTGTTGAATTCTGTCCGAGTTCCTGAGTTTCACCCTCCGGCGTCTCGTGGATCTCCGCCGAAGGCCACGAGAAATCCAACTCTCAGAGTCACACATGCTACGCTGTCTGAGAATCTATCCAACGACTAATAGACGAATATTGCCAACAGCATGGACAGTATACACTATTATGCCGCCTCCTATAGGTACTGCTCCCCTACCTTCTCCGCCGATACTTTCACTCGCCGGCCCGATTCCGAGCCCTATTCACTACCGCCTCTATCACATGACCACCATCCAGGTGCCCTCAGCGGAAACCGGTGAAACCTCTCACCGGATCCTGACCTACGGGACTACACGATACGAGGCTCCGGACTATCGATACCTTCTCACCCCGTCAATTCTGCCGATACTACTGACTTTTGACTCGACGTACATGAAGAAGGATGAGTATGGTGGGCCATAACGAGAGACGGGACCCAGTACACCTGTGTTCAGCGAAGAGTGAGGCTGGCTTGCATGGACACCCTGCCATCACATGTAGGACTTGCTAGACCGCCGGTTCGGCTATCCTCGGAGAGAAGTATCAACATTGGACAAGCCCGTTCCTTGGATTCTGATTGCTTGTTTGCAATATGCAACCCCCACCCTCGATACGAAGGCTCTTACTTACCCCTAACCGCCCGGGCGACAGCTAATGCAAGGCTTTGGAAATGTCTTGGTTGACATTCATCGGCGAACGACCAATCCTTAACCAATTCCTGCCCTTGCGATTCTAATTCGCCGCTGAGAGCGTCCCGAAGAGAAGATTAGTCGCATCCGCTATTAACTATTCCAAATCAAAGAGATTACGGAAGCGGTCGCGGACCATTTCTACGACGGTGGCCGAACGTTGAATTCGATCATTACGCACAATGTTTGGAACCAGCTACGGGGACCGCCGAACATCTGAACCCGCCGACAAACAGCATTTATCGGAAATATGCTAGTCCACAGTGTTTGGCTCTCCCTAAACGGGTTCGAGCATGCAGCGAAAGATGTTCTTCGGGTGAATGAGGTATCCGACTGAGGACTCCAACGAGGCCTACATGACTCGGTGAAAGATTTCGCCACTTCCAAGCACAAATGTGCACTTTTTAGGCACTTGATTCTGAGCCGGCATTTGAGCCGATTAAGCGCTGGCAGTGATAGATCATCTCAACGTCGGGGAGTCCCAGCTCCAAGGACCAACCGCAATCAATGCTATCTGCGCAGCTTCTCGGACAATGGACAGGTTTGCAAATATTTCCGTTTACTGTCGCATATTTCTGATATCCCTGAAATCAACGATGTCAGCCTCTAATCTCGTTCAATCATGAGCTAGTGCTCTGACTCGATTCCCCTATGTTCTATTGATAGAGGTTAACGGTCGATAATTATCTACACTGTACCAGCAAGATGAATCTGACGATACGACATGCAGCGTTGGCTAGTCTTGATCTCGGTACCTCCGAGTTGTTTCATCGGCGAATTTCTCTTTCTGGTTATTTCTTACAAGCCTATATATTTTGTATATTAAAAAAAACGAATTTATGTGATATATTAAACCTTCCCAAGAAGAATACTTGCGTGATCCTGGACAAGACCGCTGGATCGAGGGTTGTTGCCCAGCGGCCGAGGTCATGCACCAGACATTAGCTAGCAAGGATCTTATTCCACCCCGTCCGGTCGTTGCTAATAACCGGTCATACGGTACCTAGTAGGCTTTCCCGTAATCGACTGACCTATAAATTACAGCCTTTACTTTCGAACCCGTGTCAAAAGTTTGCATGTACCCATGCATTTGTGGCGTCGATGCCTCGATGCCTCACTGAAACAGTATCACTACGGAAGAGGGCTTATACCAGCACTAAAGAATTTGGATGAGGGATGGGGCGGGATGGAAGACAGTTGCGGCTCTCTTCAGTTAGATCCATGGGACTTGTCGTCCTCGATATCTCCTACCAACGGGATTCTCGACTTATATCTGAACCATACCCACAACTGAAGAAATGGCTCGTTTCCCTCATATGATCGTTCATAAACATTATAACCACTACTAGTTGTGAGAATATACTTCTTGAGATATACAATTCATTTACAGTCTTAGTCCATTCTTTTTAAACATGACGGGCAATTCGAACGATGCTACTTATAATGGGTGAGCTATACCATGACTATGACTATTTGATGTATTAGAACCTCCGGTAATGGGGCTTACGAAATTCTTAGTATGACTCCAGACAAGCCAAACCATCATTTCTCCGATAACCCACCAACTCCACATCCCGCCGACAAGCAAAGCCTTGGAGGTTACCGTCTTGCGAGATATGAACAAGCGCCAAATAGTGTACCGCTGGCGCATGTTCAAACACCTACTACAACTACCCGAAAAGAAAACCTCGCTGCTGAGTTGAACGATATTCTCTCTCGCTTGCCTTGATTCCTAAGCGATGCCAACTCTTCCAAGTGACTACGATGAATGGCGGGCGCGGGGTAACTCTCACATCATCACATGCGATACGCACGGTGTACTGGGCGATTCGCGAAGAAGCCGCGCAGCCACGCTTGGGAACCCTTCACTGCGATGTTGGCATAAAATTAATAAGAAAAACTTTACACTTTATAAATAACGAATCTGATTAAACTCGAGATGTTTACTTTTACACTTCCGCGGACTATCACGCAACATGGATGCTTAAGGTTGTGTTACCATGCCATAGCTGAATTTTATTTAAACAAATATTGCCCGCCAACACAGCTACCCCGCTCCCTGCACGATGCCCCGCACACGTAATTGCGAAGTTCTATGTTTCGCAGAGTGTTTCCCCAGAGCCTTTTACTCTTGATTTTGGACGTCGTCTGATACTCCGCAACTAGTATATCAGTAAGCAGAGCAGAATCTGAAATGTAAAATACTAATGCGACAAGTTAATCGCCGCTTTTAATCACGCCATGAGCTCTGACAATTGATCTTAGCTCATATACCTTCCCGGAGCGGGGTCCCTGACGAATTGTCACGGACCCAGTGGGATGGGACTGCATAAGGGGCCGTTACAATTAAGGTTACTCCCGAGAAAGTGGGGTGTGGGTCTATCCGCAGGAGGGATGAACTGGCAGGGGTTGATGTTGGTTGGGGGCCGTCGAATCACCTTTCCAGAAACAACTTCACATCATCTACAATGCATCTCTTCAGCTGGCGAAAATTATGGACCGCGCCATAAAGAATCTTTTACTCCTGTTACCTCTTGTGTGTAATATATATGAAGCATTATCCTCTGTGGTCTGATCGATCCTGATGACATAACTCCCCAAATTCTACATTCGGCCAACACAAGTCGACTCTTCCAGAAGGATGCTACATACTGAAGATCTGAGGCCTATTTACACCCCACGTATATCGGGCCCAAATCGCCCCAAATCTCAGAATTTCTAATGCTTCTTGCAACTACACGCTCTTCTTGCTAAAAGATACGGTATATGAGCAGATGACTAATATATTGACTTAGTCTTCTAGCTATATGAGTAGATAGGGAACGCCTGTCTTATATACATATTCCAGCCAAGATCCCATGTACTGTACCTAGAAGCAGTCCCTTGACTACTCATTTCGGCACTTCTGTGGAGGACGCTTCCAAAAGCTTTTTCATAGAAACCCCTTGATGGACCCGTCCGGCAGCTTCCCACGGAAAAAAACGTTTGGAGGCCTCCTCCGTACAAGCATTACGACATGCCTGAGATAGATCACTCGGACCTCTGCCGAACGGGGAGGACGTTTCTAGCTTCCCAGGCAAGCTGCTGACTGGATCCACTCATTAAGACGCCGTTAGTTCTTCTTAAGTAGAGGATCGCAGATCCGTGAGCTTTGATTCGTGAGGGTGATATGACACTATGCACGATACATGGGGGCGCCTGTGACAACATGTACGCCATCCTCTGCCAAGCCTTTACGACCACCGTACAAAGTCTCTCGGCGCCGCTCTGCGTCTCTACCCATCTGATGAGCGGTGCCTCCGGAGTCCTCGCGTAGTGGAATAAACGAAGCAACCCACGAAGCGCGAACCAGAGTTGAAGCATGCGGAGTTTCGGCATGAGCATCGCAGCTTTGGCCGCCGCGATAAACACATCGTCCCTCTCTAGCGAATCTCTGCGAAGAACCTTGCAGGTTAACGTTAGTAACTCCAACCGCGGCCAAGACCTCTACAAGTCGAATTCAAAGAAATCACTCGCATCGATGATGAAGGACGCATTAACATCAATAAGCTTGTGGCTCAACCTCCTTAGAAGTTGAGCAGAAACAAGGTCATGCTCACCGGGTTGATGGAGAGCACGCGGGTGGAGTGCGTCGTTGAAGTCCTCGAATATCGAAATTCGTTCAAGCCTGTATGGTAGAGCTTGTATAATATCCCGGAGCTCGACAAAAGCATTGGTTACGCCACGGGCAGTAACTGGGCGCCATTGTTCGTATCGGAAGTCTTGTAGATTTGGAAGGCTTCGGATGATAACGCCAACGTTGGGGATCCTCCGATAGAACTGCCTTGGTAGAACAAGTGCGCTAACTATGCGTATCGTAGGTAGACGAGCGGCTGGATCCGCGTCGATTCGAGTTAAGTCGAGCTTGAGGGGCTTTCCGAGTACCCGGAGCTTTGCTTCTAAACGAGGGGCATGTTGCCTTCCTAGCCACCATCCGTGCTCAAAATCGCTGAGAGGTAGGCGAGGTCCCATGTAAAAAGTTTTCAAGTCGTCTTTGAAACGGTGTGTTCGAAAATGGTGTTCGTTGTCGCTTGAGGAGTATACGCTCAGCATTAGAGTGAATGGTAGAGGGTTTTCCCTATCTCATGTACTAAGTATAGTGAAAAGCTTCCATATTGTAGATGTGAATAAGGAGCTGTTTAAGTCAGCTTCGCCTTCTGTTTCCTCCATATGGCATTCGGAACAGCGATACCGCGGAAGTTGAACTCACATCCACAGGATACGGAGCCAACGTCTTCGATATCCTCTGAAAATCCTTTCAAACTCTTCAAGGTCCCGTTGACGTATAGTCAGCCTCTTAAAATTTCTTTCCTCGAAGAATTCCTGCCACTCGTGCGAAACCGTTGCATATGTTGTCATGTAATGCTTATGCCGGATATCCTGTCCTTGCGGCCTCCTACGATCTGTATAATCCAGATTTTGGTAGACCATGAGCCTCAATTCGATTGGTAAGGAATTCCAAGTGACCATATCGGCGCGTGGTTATATCTTTCGGCCTTTTGTAGAGATTCGCTCGCAAAGAGTGTTCAAAACCATCCAGACGTGCCAAAATCCATTCCCCTTTATATAGAACCTAATGTTGTAGTTGTCAGATAGAACGGCGGGTGGTTAGTGTATGTTTATTAGTTGGACATGGAGGAATTTTGAATCCAATTCCGCATATAATTAGATAGGTACTTGATGCTTAACCCTGAAAGGAAAAGCATCCGTCCCTGGAAGGATAATATGACATCGTGTTTCTTCTACGGGAGGAGATAGCCTTCTTTCGCTCCCATGTGCGGACTCGACAATCTATTTTCATGTTAAAATCGTGGTGAGTAGTCCCAGATTTTCATTTATCTTCATTCTATCCACGCATAGATCGCTGTCTATCGATTATGCTCTTACTCGAACTCATTTAGGGAAAAAGGCCTTTGAGTGGGGGAAGTGCTTTATTGCTCTATAGAGGCATTAGAATCTGTGATTAAGAAAAGCTAGCTATAACCTTTTGTGTTCTTGAAACCTTAATATGTTCTACCACCCTATACGACGTACATAGTATATAGTAACCGTTAGGTTTAGAATTGTGCCATTACCAGTCTAACTCATGTACCTGGTAGTTAACGATACATCCAGTTTTCATATCTTTTCCGTATACGTTAGCATTTATATATTCTATGTATCAATAGATGGTAAGAAGGAATAAGGGCGTGGATTTAGACCATTGTATTACTTATGTTAGGGATCTAAGAGTGGGACTTTACCCCCTTGACTTCAGAATCAATGGTATTCTTATTCCCATCTTATTCTACCTCCTACCTAAAGAATAACTACCAACCAGTCAGGACTTATTATTTTACGTACCAGATCCCATCCTGGTGCTCCCCACTACGAGCCTGGCATGTTCGGGCTTTATCAGTATGACATCCAACCATAGCCTAATAAAAGTGAAGTTGTTCAACTCACAACACTCACCTTTACTATGTGGTAATATCAGCACCCGCGTCTTAGATGGCCACCTAACCATGCCGCAGTTGGCAAACGGGGAGTTTTATTTTGCTAGCGAATGAAGGGAGAATATCGCTGCACATTTTGCCGCACCTAAGGCTATATGGGTTATCATCTTGAATAAGGAGTACGGGAGTATGGGGGTTAAGAGAACACTGGTCTCTGCTGGGAGGAGAGATTCTACGATTTGATATCTTCTATTCGTGCGCTTAATTGTAACCGAAGAATCCAGGGTCTCTGTATTATTAAGAAAAAGACACAAACCCGCCACACTTCACGAGGGATTGCAGCACGACCTATCACGATGAATTACCCCTTTTAACCCCCCGGGGTCCGGCTTGTGACAAAACCAACCCAATGATCTCGTTGTAAGACACAAAATAAAAGCTGTTAGGGTACCACACACTGAACATCCTGCCATTCTTATAGGCTCTAGGTAGATCAAAAATCATTGCCAAGGAACGGGGCAATAGTCATTTGTCATTCCGCCCCGAGTCTGAAGCTCGGGTTTACTTCTGGTGTAGGGCAATACTTACGGAATTATCTGAGCTGCATGCTTTTACCTTGGGTTTATTTTCTCTTCCTTGTTATCTGATGTTACATTTCGGTCTACAGGCTGGCCGCTACTTTGTCTTTCACCGATGTTCTTCCTACTCCACTCTCCTCAGCCTCCAACCCTTCACAACTTACATCTATTCAGAATTACACGAATCCTACTACAATTCATCGATTTCCTATCCGCTACCAGGGCTTACCGATTACTAAATTTAGTGCGTCAGCATTTGTACTCGATCTTGTGACTGACTATTGGACGCTTTCATACAATGAGTTCACCCTACAGCTTCTAATATACATTGAAGAAATGTTATTGTCCTCCCATTGTCTGTGCATGGGCCTGATTTTGCCCGTTAATCTGCGGCCAGGTAGCCCCACCCCAGCGCCAAACTGTCACCGGGGATGTATGCCGCCCATTTATTGCTGTGTGATTTGGTGCCTGACTTAGACCAAAAGGTATAAGTATGACTATACATCCTGTGAAGTTACATTGATATATCAACGATACCTAAAAAACTACGGTAAGCTAATGCAGAATCCACGAACCGGCATATAAGCCCAACTTAGCATTGGCCTCCGGTGCTGTTGTGACACAGTGCTGACCGCAGTTGTAGTTTCACTCGGATCTACGTGATTAGTAACGCGTTTTAATCAGGTTAGCTCCTACAAGTCGGGCGTTAAGATACCTATACGATAGGATCATCACGCAAGATTACACAGCATCCGGAGAATCCCGACTCCCATAATTGGTATGAAACGTGCGCTTTGAATGGATTGTCAGTACGATAGGCCTGCTTACGGATGGCCCCTAGTGGCTAATATTAGCATCTCCATTGGTGGCATGCTTTGGTTGTATTTGACTTGATATTCGGCAGTTATCTCCCGCTACTACTAGCTTCCGTAATACTTCATAGGCTCCCCCGAGACGTGCTACCCCCTGTCAATATTACTTCGGAATATGCTTCCACAGATCGCGCGTTACTAGATCTCACATTACCGGCAATCTTACTACGTAGACACTCGATTAGACATCTACGACTACCGGCGGCTTAGGCCAGTCCATAAAGAACCACTATTCATATACCACATCTTATAGGAAACTGCAGACTATTTCATATATCTACTAAAGACTCTCTGTCACTTATAATGTGAACTAAAATATCCAACATGGCTATCATGCCTTCTTCCTCCACTTACGGTATGTTCCAGTGCGATTATGAAGCCTCGGAATCATGGTACCATTACAAGTACATTACTTTTAACTTGCCAAAAGGGCACTTTGGGTATTTCAGATTAATAGAGGCAGATGTACATAGGTAGGAATGACTACCCGAAACCCCTAACGATCAACAGTTACCATATCTGATACCGTAACTTCGTAATAGGTGCAGAAGCAGGCTCGTCGGCCATCTTTTTGACTAGACGTGGCTCGCATTGTAATTCCTATTGTAGGTTGTATTCCGCCTTGATACGATCCCGATATGGCACTATGGCACTAGCATTGTCCCCTTTGCTGACTGCATTAGGAACCGTATCAGAAACAGCAACCTCGACTCCGATCGCAAGGTCCTGTAGGCAACTCTATCGATATGATAGCCTACTGAAAAGCCATCCAGATGTTTCCAGCCCAAAAGATACTTTATACTACATAGGTTTTCATGTTCTAGCGAATAAGAGTATGGTGGAATGAGTTGCAAATTTCTACGCCTAGAACTACGTCTCGCGGAATTTGAATACGCACCTCAGCGTAGATATATTCATACTTTTAGCTAGCTAGCTCAACTCGCGAGCACATCTCGAATGAACATATTTATATCTAGTTCATCACCCAATGAGTAGCAGAAAGATATATATGCTTCTTTAGTAGTAAAAACATATCTTTACACAAGCTTCCCAACAGTTGATTGCCAATACTGCTTATTATAGACTGCTATTTTCATTCGAAACCATGGAAGAAAACTCAAATAGGAGAGGCAATCGCAAGTAGGTCTCCTACACCATTGTGAAAATTTCTTGACAGATTGGTCCTAACAATGTCGGCGACTAGGGGCCGCAATACGCGTAGTACAAAGCCGTCCAAACCGTCTCATCGTTTCTCTGAACACCCTCCAACTCCACATCCCACCGATACACAGAGCCTGAGAAACTATCGCCTGGAAAGATATAAGAATGGTCCGGATGGGGTGTGTCCGGTGAATATTCGAGTTTCCAGCCATGGAGCCTTCTATGACAGTCGTAGGACCGAGCTTACGGCTGAGCTAAATCTCATCCTAGCCCGCCTTGGCTGACTAGGTTGAGCATTGGCTGTCAAATTACTAGCCTTATCACATTGTCCCTTTCTTGGGGTTTGCATAGTTCGAGTGGGCCGAGTTGACTTAAATGGTATATACATTCCTTAAATTGAAAGGATTTTACAACTCGAAATGAGAGAGTTGATATGTTAAAGCTTCCCTTTCACCATCATTTTACTTATAACTTCCACTACTGAGATGTCCTTAAGTGTAAGCAACTTTCAATGCTTATATATAAGTTAAAAAGTATGTCTCACACATCTATGTATATGTCGATAAGCTGCTTATGCTATAAGAGGTGGTGAATCTACCGGGCTTCCTCATTTAACTTACCGTAAAGTCTTATTTAACCTAATTTAAGTTAACGTAAAGTAACGTGCCCACATATGTATTTAATGCTTATCACTTTTTTTTTTTACTCTTTAAGATTTATATTTCGTACGTGAAAATTCTTTTTTTTTTATAATACCAGTGCTTTTTACATAATAATTAAAGTTAAAGTTTAAATCTTTTAAAATTACGAGGGATTTTTATTAAAAACCGTTAAAAAATCTTTTTTAATTTATTTATAAATAATTAATAAATTCCTCGTTTTATTAAAAATAATTTTAAAACTTAAATGTTTTATTTTTTTAAATAAAATAAGTTTTTTTAATAAATAACTTTAAACGAATTATCCGCACACACGTTTATATAAATAATAAGATAATATATTTCGATTATCGTTTAAATTTATAAAATTATAAATAAATAACTACGTACTACGTTAAGGAAGCCTGCTTAAATAATTTGACAAGGGTACGTAGTGCGTCCACCGAAACCCCTGCCCGAAGCTATTACCACTTAGGGTAGAGAAGATGACTTGCATAACGACCCACAGTACTTTAATACATCATCCCCCCTATTCTCCGATTTAACGATTCCAGCAAAGACATTTGTGTATCAACTAACTTCAATCCATCCCCAATCTTGCCACCCAAGGGCATACAATATAAAATATAAAAAATTGTAAGAATTATGACAGGTTCTTCAATCCCCTCCTTCCGCTAGCCCCAGCGATTCAATTAAATTACCTGTATTTCTCCTGTTGGTTCATGGGCAATGCACCTACCCAGCTGGTAGCGCTGGCGGCCCGTGCACCGGTCACATGGCCAGCGTAGGGCAGCCCAGGTCTCTTACAGCCAGAGCAACCCGCCTTAATCATATCCTTCTCTTCTCCATAGACAAGATAGAGAATACAATTGCATATGCCTTATTCCCTTATTGCTGTACAGCACTTATTCTAAACTCTTACGTATCCAACATCTCCTGTTGAGAGGCTATTCGCAGTACCACTATATGTAGGAAGGGAGTTGACGCTGTACATCGTACCCTCTTGGTTTCTTACGGAAGCTCTCTCCTTATCAACCGCAGGGCGAACCTTATCGTACTTATATCTATCTATGTAGGTAGGTAGGTATAAGCTTTGACTATATTATAATCAGTTGGACATCAACTAGCAAGGGTTAAGAATGAGGAGTTGAAACTTCTCACTAGACACGACTATGTTGCCCGTCTCGTCATACTCGGTCTCACAGCTTCCGTAGCGTCGAGGAAGCCAATTACCCTTATTCCTTCACGATACATGCGTCATCTAATTAAAAACAATTGTGCACTTGATCAAGACATGCCTTACCCAGGGCCGCTCATTCGCCTCGACAGTTCGTTCATAGCAGCCCCACGTCCATCTAATGACGGGACGGTTACTCTCTAGTGTTATAAAACTCCTTACAGCAGTAGATATCAACTATTTCATCCATTATTTAGACGGACAAGGGTAAGAACGGTTTGCAGCCAGTAATCATATTGATAAATTTTCAAGGTTATGACTGGATAATATAAGTGAATGAGATTCTAGTATAGCAAGGATAGCCCTTGATTACTATCTCACGAGATCCATTAATTATTTGAACCTGATTCAATTGATTGTAGCCGATGCCTCCTGAACGCCTAATACCTAGGGTAATTAACAGCAACCACATCTATAGTTAAGTTCACGTTAGGTGATATCTAGTTGCACATTAAAAATATTTCATATAACAGTGTAAATGTATATAAAAATATTATCTGAGCATGGTAATCCGAATGGTAACAATGAGAATTAGCGATCGCCGGCTATTTGCCCGAAATCCTTATTACATCATAGCTTTAGCCCTTGCTCCGAGGTGTTTATTTCAGACTTCGACTTGACCAACACCTGCTACTTTCCGGTTACCCAAGACCTAAGCGATAGGGCCAAAGTCGCTAACGAACCTAAAGGCATCAAGCCCAACCAATCCAGGCAGCCCAAAGTCTCCTCCGCCTGTATTAACCTCTTTTTCTTGGGCCACGGCCACCAGCCATCCAAAGGCATATCATCATATATGGCATTAAAATTTCTTTCCGGTTGATATCTTCTGAACTCATAAATAGTTTCGCACGCATCCCCAAAGGCTTTTGCACGGAAGATTCTCTCAACTGTGAGATATTCCAGCCGGATTCTGGTTAATATCTGTCTCTCGCGTGCGTGGAACTTAAAGTTGGCAACCCATCGTGGTGGATTATGTTGTAAGTCTCGAAGGAAGTAATGGCGCGTCTCATAAAACCCACAATGGAGTAGCCACTCTTTGTCGTTGGGGTTGTGATCTGTGCAGGCCGAAGTGGTCTCGTAGTAGCCATCTTCTTGTTGGACATTCTGTGTTGTCCAGTGGAAACCGTCGCGCATTAACTGCGCCAGATCGTCGCATTTTACATGTAATAAACCCATCCAAGGCATGGAATTAATGTCCTGGGTGTTAGATGGCCCAAAAGACATAGATAAATGTGGTGCCACTGGATTCTGAAAATATAAGCTCTTGGCGCTTGTTGGTGGTGGCTCCGTCGTGCCACCGGGGTTATTATGGTTAGAGCTATCGTCGTAAGCGGGAGGTGGATCGTCGGTTTCGCTCCGCCGTGTTTCGTTTGGCTTTGTGTTCGATTCCATGATACGTAATTGTCGTTCATTTGAACTTATGAGAGATATCGCGTCCTTGTCAAAGCGGAAACCGCCGAGTAATACGACTCCTACTATGGAAGATTTTAAGGAAGCTGCTGGGACGTGATCACCTTTTTATATATCCTAGAGCTTATAATAGGGAAAGTATGAAGTGATAGCTTGGTTAGCTAAAGTTTGATACGATGGATTCCAAGTTTAAGCTTCGGGCAACTGAAAGGACGTATCGAACGGAGGTAAGTGGATGCGTAGCGGTAGATATCAAGCTTTTCTACAATTCCTAAGGTTAGGACTGCAATTCCAACTCTTCCAATCACTACACACAAACACAACATGCATAGACAACATCCGTATCCAACATCTATATACAACATTCAAGTATTATATCCGAGCACAACGCCTAGCTGACTGATGGCATGCGTTTTTTTCCAGATTCTATGACTTATGTTCTCCTACACATTAATATAGCAACGGTGAAACCGCACCCTCACTCACTAACGATATCTCTTTCAATACCTCAATTACTGCCACCGCAGCCATAATCGGCCTACCATGAATAATTTTAATCAAAGTTGTGTTGGAGTAAGCCCATCCTACAACGTATCCATATATATGCGTTCTGAACTATTGTTAATACCGACTCATAGCCCGTCACCATGGAAGCCTTCATCGCTTGCAACTATTTGGGGCCGAGAACATAATAACGCCGCCCTCCCCGGGCCAAACAGTATAGGCGATGCCGTCGGCCAGCATCAACGTATCAACGCCGACGTCCTCATTTCCAAGTATAACGGCGATAATGTCGGTTGATTTCCTATGGCCAGTCGTCGCCGCCGTGGTCGTCGTCGCGTTCCTATACGCCATCGTTTGCATCATAAAGATGGCATTAGAGTATGCTAATATTACACTATACCTATATCATTATGTTATAAACTATCACTAAGACCGTCTTTTAGGCCGAGGACGGCCGACAACTCCTCGGTAACCATTCGTCTGTCCCCTTTGCGCCGGGGTTCGCGGCCAGAAAACTAGTATGTTGATGTTATATACGCCCAATATTCACTTGCTCTACCAATGCTAATCAGGCATGCATCCAGCCCCGACATTCCCGACGGCGACATTCCCGACGGAGCCAGCCCGGAGTAAGTGAATACCGTCCTACGCATTGATTCCGGCGCTAATTGACCGTAGACGTAGTTCGAGGGACGGGAGGGGATTGGTCGCCATCCGGTCGGTGGGCTGCTCCACGATCGGTATGCAATACATCGCTGTAGTAACAGCATGTATCGCACTCCTTACGCTGTTGGCGATGGTGTTCGCACTATCACCCAGGGCGCCGCCGTTTCTCTGACGCCGCCCTCCCGTCGGCCCAATCTCTTGTCGTTTTTGGCTTCCTTTCTCGGCGTGGCCTTTTGCGTTGGTGTGTCGCCGTGCGCTCCTGGCTTCATGTGCCGGCGCGCCCCTTTCGCTTCCGCCTCGGCGCGGCTTTTTGTGTTAGCGTGGCCTTTTATGCCGGCGTTTGTTTCTCGACACGGTTTTCTCACACGTCGATGTCATTCTTTCGCCAACTTGGTTTTCTTAGCTAGCGTGGCTGTTTCCTCGACGCGGCACTTTTGCGGATCTGGGGAGTTCGTCGGCGTTGTTTTCTTATCGATGTAACTCTTTCTTTTACACGATAGAAACGAATAGCGATTGTTATTATCTCAGACTCGACACTAGCGTAAAATGGGCATGTTCATCTAATTCTCATCTAATCATTAATACCCGAGTTTTACGTAACTTCCCCAAGTCCAGCGAAGCTATTCCCATCACCACTATCCTCGTGGTCATTCTCCCCCATAGCTATTCCCATAGAGGCCTCCGAGGTACGCCTTTACTAAATAAGGGAGAAGGTAGAATAAGAGGGACAGGTGGAATAGAGGGAAGGCTACGGGGGAATAGCTCTACTGAACCCAAGGAGGTTACGCAAAACTCGGGTTATTGTGCCACCGTTAAGTGGCCTCGGTCTATGCACTAAGTAGTCAGTACAAACCCCACATGCGCGTATTGTGCCTGCTGAAGATATGGCATATAAGCTGATTTTAGGTACCTTGACTTAAACATGTACATTTATGAGTAAAATGGGAACTTCTCTTATAGGTATATATGTTCTAGCAAATTAAAGCGGTTCCTTACCATCTATATCCATAGAGTCTTATGAATAACTCGTAGCATAATTTTCCACTTCGAGATGCATACCAGTCCTTGAAGTTATAAGTAGGATGTAGCGAATATATTGTGGCTTTAACAACTGCTAAAACGGCAAGAAGTGTGATATAGTTTAGCACGTGGAATATAATGGATACAATGAGAGCAGTTCTAAAGCTCTTTTCCGAGCTATGATATTGAACGTCATCAAAATATCAGTCCTAATGTATTAACAAAAAGGTTCAGTATAGTTTACCCGAACAGGAGGTCGAGGAATCTCGTTTAAGGACGGTATTCGAAAGTCTACATAGTACTTAGTAAAAAAGACGTACATATATACAAACGGGGCATACCCCATTACCCATGGGGTTGGACAAAAAACGAATAAACCTAGCATAGCCTTATACACAGTCTTTTCTAGTACTATCGATGGCACTTCAATGCAACAGTCTCACCGCATGTCATTGGCGGTTACTAGAGAGACTGGAAAATTATAAATCTTTATCATCATCATCTTACCGAAAGTAAAATTAGATCATCGTAAGCGTTTGCAGTCGTGATTATAATTTTCAACAAATAGAATATGCTCATTAAACTGGACATTCCACAGAAACAACCTGCAGCCCCTAATTACCAATTCCGTTACATTACTACCAACATGTGCAAGTCCAAGAGGTTGGCTTCAGCTGCAGGACGACTGGGTCTTTCCAGTAGCTGCTGTACATCTTTTTCATTTCGTTGCGTTACCGCCGACGAGGCTACGGCCGGGTTGGCCGATTGATTGATATCTGTAGCTTCGGTGTTTGAAGTTACGGGATTTCATGGCCTCCCATGGTAGGAGTATCTACCGACCGACTGTGCAGATTAATCAAACTAAGAACATATCCAGGCTGGAGCATTCATATATATATCTATTCCCTCGGAACGGGGTTCCGTAGGCGGTACTATCGATCCGATACTGCGGCTTCCTTGATGCTAAGTTACGTACTTATCATATATTTGACTATACCCGAGCTCTCGCGCTACACGTAACAAAGTCCCTTCACCTGTCTTATATTTGATTCAAAGCCATGGGGGGTAGTTTTAGTAACGGGGGCCAAAACAGGCACGTCCTACATCAGCGGAACTAGTTACGGAAGCTCAAAAGAACTTTTACTAACAATAGGTTTATGATAGTAGAAAACCAACCCACCACTTCTCACGAAACCCGCCAACTCCTCATCCTACCGATAAGCGAAGTCTTAGGGACTATCGTCTTGATAGGTATAGGAAAGAGCCTGATAGTGTACCCTTGGTGCATAGCCAAGTCTATATTGACGGAAGCATCCACGATAATCGTCAAAAGGAGGTTTCGAACAAGATGAATGGAATTTTATCCCGGCTTGGATAGGCTACTGGAGTTAAGACACCAGGGCAAGCGCTGCCACATGTGACAGGTCATTGGTACTCTATGTTTTAAGGGGAAGCGTGGGAAATCCCGAGGCAGCTTTTCGCGTCCTCTGCATAACGAATGTACCACATGCCTATTCGTGGCGGCGGAGGCGGGGTTGGAGTGCTGAAAGGAGGAGGCCGGACGACATCCCGAACGGAATCCATCGAAAGTTTTATGATTGAAGTTGGTGGTTTATGTCATGTAGGATATTACCCTCGTTTCTCAACAGTTGTGTTAGCGGTAACAGATACTCGAGATTAAAAGTAACGCACATTCCTCTTGCCCGTCGACTTTACAACATTGAGACACTTTCAGTGAGGATTTCAACGACGACGTCCGGTTGTTATTACTAATATATACATTATGCTGTTGGTTCATGATCCTTCGATACTGATCGTCGTTAAGCATGTCTGGCGTAACCTGGTAATCCCAGGAACCCCATATGCCGGGTAACGTAAGTGCTATGAGAAAATAGATAAGGTTATGGAGCTAAGCAGAATGAAGATTCCGTAATCTCCGATACCTATGTACCCATCCTCCCCGTTCGCAAACACAAAAGATCGTCAGCGGGGATTACACCGCCATTCCCCGTTTTCAGCTCCGCATCTCTCAAGTATCGAACACAGTGTCATCAATACTCCCTTATATAGGTAAAGCGTGATGACGGACATATAGAAATGTAGTAGATCGTAAAACTCTATAGTGTAAGTGAGACGAGAGTTGATAGCTGAACTTCTGGTTACATATATGTATGTGTCCCTTGCCAAGAACCCCCGCATAAAGCTGGGGCCACCTCTCAACCCCCATTCCCTTACCCCTTTTCCTGACTCACGAACAGATCACGGTATCAGCCCGTAGCCTGCACCTGTCCTAAACACCAATCACCAGGCGTGCGGGTTCAAATTTGATTGGTCCCCCGAGCCTCTTGCCGCGACTACGGTCGTAGTACGTAGAAGGCCTAACCCGTAAATCCGATCGCGACGAGCCGAAGCCATTCACCCCCGCATCTAGTCAACTTCCAGCACCCGCCCCCAAGGCCCAGTCTTGCATGAACGACGTTCTAAACTTCAAATTCCTTCCCGTGATACTTCGTCGGCAAATATTCTTACTCTGGATATCTTGGCAAGAACTCTTGGCTAGTAATCCGGAACACAAAGCATACGTCTGTGGATGACGACGTAGATACATACCTGGTAGGTGAGTACGTGGAAACATACCACCAATCTAACACGTACATGCACACCTGCACTGCTACCGTAGCGATGCGCCATGAGGCTGACCAAGAAAGCTTAGGAAGCAACTATGTTGCACAAGGAGCCGCAAACTCTTACCTACATAGTAAGTAGCTAATGGCGCAGACCTTTGTTGTCATGTGTCCCATGTGAACCGCCCCTGACGCTGTACGTTACTAAGGGACCACAGGACCGGTTTCCATACTAAAAGCACAAGATCTAGCCTTCCAAACCGGGACAATCCTCAAGAGTCATCGAATGCCTACCCGATATTCCGGACAAAGAAATCTACGTGCATGGTTCCCTACGACGACTTTTTGCTATGTAATGAAGGGGGTTCACATCACTCGTACGTGGAAATCATCACTGGCAATCACCGACAAAGTCATGGCAGGTATCGGTTGCCGGTATATAAATAGACCGTAATTATCTAAGACTAGGTGCCTTAGTTTTGACTTTGTATACACCTTTAACCCTAACAAGACCCTCTTATTGCTATCCTTCGACCGCGTTATCGTTAAGAAAGAATCCCCTATCGCGCCCGCCTTCCTAGAGTCAACCCATAGCCCAGGTCACACTATCTCGACCACTTGAGCGGCTAGATTCCACTAGCAGCGGCTGCTGAGGTTGTCGCCTGGCCTCCATCTCCTCCAGTGGAAGTCGTTGTGCCTGTCGGTCCTGGCACTGCTGCCGCTAGCGACGTCGGCGAAGGCGGCGGCACCGGGGGCAACCTCGGCGACGTTGTTGGCGATGTCGTTGGTGATGTTTCCGGAGCATCAGGATGGAGATTGGACAATTCTATAAACTCCGCTGCATCAACTCCCGCCGGTTGTCCTCCGCTATGGTCTTCATTCGCGTCGAGTGGACGGTAGTGAATCGTAGCGTTATTAAAGTAGTTGGCATAGCGACGGGTATTCCCCCCCGACGTACCCCCGGGCTGCGCCAAGTTCCGCTCGTGCTCTGCCCGTTCGCGGTGCTCCCTCCTGCATTCGTTCCTGAACTTATAGGCATAGTACATGGCCCCGAAAATGGCGATAATTCCCCCAACTACCGCAAACACAATCAAAGGTGTATTGTTTAACTCCGGTGCTGTCGGTGACGTGGTGGGCAAAGGCTCGGGTGTGGGCAAAGATTGACCCGAATCCGCACCTCGTGGGCTTGTTACTACAGGCGGCACCGTCGTGGGTTGGTCGGCCGGTTCACGAGGCCCTAGGTTAGGCGCCCGCAAAACGGAGGATAGCGTTGTCTCATTTTGGTATTCCATCATGGTTTCAACGAGTGATGGATCGGTATTTCGTGTGATTTGCGAGACGGCAAAGGAGATATTTAGGACAGTGGTATTCTTTGTATGGTTATGCTTCGTAAGGAAGTGCTCGCCGTTTCGAAGGATAACAATGTAGAATATTTCGAAAGAATGCTCTAGTATCTCGGTAATTACAGGCTGACAGCGGATAGACGCAGGTCTGAAGCGGGTATCGACAGGTAGATACTACTTAGAGTCAAGCAGAGATAATAGCAAACGAATTGCAAGTAAAGATATGTCGGCGACAGTTAAGTCAGTGATAGACGAATGATAGACAAGTGAATGAAGTGTGGTGTTCTGTTCAAAGCTTTGGAAGTTAGAGCCAGAAGAGGAGGGATTCCAAGGGTTTAAATAGGAAGCCCAGTATGCCCCTATCGGTATTAGACAGCTCATGGTTACTAACAAGCAGAGACCGATTGGATCATAGTCGTCGGATAATTTGGGAATTCACAAATCATCTGCCACATGGAAGTGGTTTGTGTAGCGGGAGGAAGGTATAATAAGCTTCGGCTTCGCAAACGATGTGACTCAGTGCCCGCCGTGGACAAGACGAACATATGGCAAGTGTAAGGGGCTGGTTGTAGCTAGATACCCGCCGACTGGGATATTGCAGCTAGATAACGTGGTACATCCTTTGACCTTGATACTTGAAATGGTTACAACGTTTGAAATTAACAGATTCACGGCAGACACTAGCCTTATTATGTCAGGGGCATACACGTGAACTGCAGGTTTACCAGTCTAAGATCAAATCTTCTAACCACTAGGCCTTAGGCCAATGCTAAGCTCTTGAAGATGCATGTGTAGAATTCTTAGATCGCCTTGGTTGAGATGGATTCACCACTCAGGAGACGATCAATACACACAATGCCGCCCACCTGAGTGATGAGTAGATACGGGTGGAGTATCTGATCAGATTGACGAAGGCACACGCTGTCTGCCGAGGGAATAGTTTGCTCTGAGAGGCCTTTCATTAAGTCAACCTTGTTGACCAATATGGTACCTGTGACCATGACAAGGTCTAGGCCTAGGGAAGGGCATCTGACGGTGACTAGAATGATAACTACCACCCAGCCGCATGACTGCTCCAAAGGAGCATCTAGTCCGGGATTATAGATAGTGATTCAGGATGGTACAACGATTGGGGAGACAAAGGGAAGGAGATAGAGCGATATGGCGTCACAGGGGTTTGTTAGCTTTAGGGTAATAGGGTACTTCTAGCCTTAGGGAATAGATAGGGGTTGGATAGGGGGCGGGATAGGCGAAATGACAGGAAGCGGCAACCGCTAGACACCATCCGCAGCTCTATGTAGATACTAACGGAACTACTTTCAATGTTAATTTCAAGACTGAATCAACTCCAAGGCCCGCGAATTGTCGCCATAGATGGTAGCTACGTTCTCGCCTTAGCCTAGGTGCTGTGTGAATACCCTTTGTCGTAGGCCTCATCGCTATTCTAAGAAGCCTAATGTTTCCGACTCCATTCTGTCAAAATTCCGCACAAATCAAATCTTGATTCGAAGCAGCGCATAGCTCAGAATGCTGCGATTCACTCAGGCGACTCCTATTACCTTAGAGGAAGCGTGGTCTATCATAACACCGAAACCAGGGCCAATGTGATGGATACCGGTGTCATTCAAGCCTTACTGACTCTGAACAGTTCACTACCATTAGATCGTCAACGACAAAATCTCCCCCCCGTCCTAGAAGGTAGCGTTTACCTATACTGATTCCTCGAAGCTGTATTACCAAATTCCCCTACGAGTCTTCCCACCGCTGCTCTGCAGCTCGCGACGAGCAGTATCTTCCTGATAATAGAGAGTATAAAATAGAACACATCGATGCGATAGAGTCAACAAGGAAACCCTGTAGCCGGTAGGCACTCCACGCCTAATGAGAGAATTGCGCGACAAGATCTATCAAGGAGATGGTTCAGGGACGCCCCAAAGCCAACAGAGACATGTTCTTGTGTCAATATCAAGTATCCTTCTCCTCATCGCGCGATACCGTATGCCTACCGATCCGAATTAAGATACCCACGAGTCTTCGTAATCGCTGGCCCCGCGTCTATTGACACTAAGGAGATATTTACAGGGCGAGAAGTAGCAAGGAGGCTAGCGACGAGTACCTAATTTTTATACGGGTACATGTAGTCGTGATTTGGAGTCTATGTAGAATATCTCGAGAAGGGCGACAGCCGGCAAACCATAAGCATCTCGATTTGCGTTGCCGAGGGCAAAGTAATATGTCACCCTAAAAGATCACGAACTTAGGATACCCACTCTAAAGCTACGAGGCAGAAACCGCTACAACAATAGGTGGAAGGAGTTCGTGAATGTTAGCGTGGCAACGGCACAATAGCTACACGGAGACATTATTAGTAAGTTGTCGATAGCCTGTTACTGTTATTATCCCCCCCCTGCTATTCTCCTCATTTAAGCCCTTTTCTTCCTCTTCCACGTCCACTATTTTGGAAGGGACTTCGGGCTGTCGTATACATTATTCTTTTATTACTTTCTTTATTATACTAGTTCCGTCGCGTACAGATCCGGCAGATCATCTTACACGGCTGGGTCTAACGTTTACAACCCTTGCAGTCGAAAGGTATTCCCCACGATGACGACCGATAACTAGTTTCCACGAGGTCTGACACTGACCTAGATCTCCTTCATATCGACGAGCATTATATCTAGCACGAAACATTATATTCTTGAGCAATCCAGTGAGGCTATTTCGTATCAGAATTCTCCTCACAATTCTCTACATCCAGGTTCCCACGGTGGAATCTTGATAACCTCGCCAAGCTTGCTATTCAAGGGATAACGGACAATGATCCTAATAACATTCGTGTCTAACAAGCCCATTACGCCAAGATGGAATTATATACCGAGCAGAGTGTACCCTGCTTCCAGACGCCCCTGAGGTTCAACGTATTGTCGATATCCTCGAGTGGATTACCTTCCACCAAAACCAGGTCCGCTCTGAGTCCTCCAGCGATCCTACCCCTATCATGAAGACGCAGTCTCTTAGCTACCAACGAAGTTCCTGACCTCAATGCTTCTTTAGGAGTAAACCCGCATTTACTCACGAGTGACGCGAGTTCATGATGTGCAGAGACGCCGAATCCGGTCCCAAGTGCCGCCCCAGCAGAGTCAGAGCCTCTAAACAGATACTGTTAGTCCTACCCCATTTCCGAGCCTCGAGTACAACCTACAAGATAATATCGATCCCTGCTGCTTTTAACTCCCGAACACTCTGATAAGCATTCTCCACTTTCGACTTGCCATTGTTCATTGCCATGCAAGCGCAGAGTCTCTGCCTGGCTTCATCACCGATGAGTTTCTGGACTCGAGGATCATGGGCGTATTTCTCCTGTTCTTTCTGGCCTTCGGTCGTTAAACTGCCAATGGCTACCAGGGTTGGGTTGCAGTGTCTGTCATTATCCAATCAGTTTCGGAACTCCTAAAAGTCAGGACTTAGTTCATACGCATTATTCACTAGGTACGCATCGATGACCTCTTTGGTGGGTGCCTCGTCACAGAATGTGTGGGTCATTCCATCAACACCGACTCGGAGGATATCCAGTGTTGCCTGGAGACTCAAGGCGTGAGCAACCGCGAGGAATCCATGCTTGTGGGCCGCTTCCACAAGGGATTTTTGAAGCTCGAGCGGCATTAGCGTCGGTTTTACGGACAAGCCATTGCCATCCTCATGTAGCAGCTTGATATAATCCACCTTGTCGGCGACACGTTCCTGGATGTACTTTTCAACGTCTGCTTTGGTCTTAATATTTGGCCAAGTTGCAATCGTCGCCATTGTCTTCTCCCAAGTTAGTACAGATTGGAAGTGTTGATGGGGAAGAGGGAGTATCGGACTTCTTCGGACTTGTCATGGGCTGTTATGACAGCGGCCGGCCATCCGCCCAATACCGTCGCAGCCTGACTAGAGGTTTTGAAATCGGCGGCGTCGGGGTCTTGGGCGAATTCCCTCAGTTTGCCAATGTTTTCGGCCTCCTGGTGCATGTCGCAGACGGTGGTCACTCCAAAACTCAAAGACTGCTTCAATTCGGTGTTCTTTTCGTCGATATGCGCGTGGATGTGGCCATCAATGATGCCGGGAATAAGGGTATGTCCTGGCTTGGAAATCACGATGGTTGACTCGCTAGGGGCTGGGAGCGAACCCTCTGATACTTGTTTGATCACTCCATCCTCAACAAGTACACTCCCGGAAGGGATTTCGTTCTCGCCGTCAAAAATGCGGACGTCCTTAATGAGTAGTGCTGGTGACATTTCTCGTTTTTCTTGGGAATGATGATGGAAATAGATTGTGGTTGATATTGTGCTTGGGTCTGGGAAATTCACGGAACAGAAGGTCTGAGTTTCATACGTATGAGGCGTCAATATATATTAACCTTAGGAACCCCGCGGGGAGGTGGGCAACAGCCTACGCACGAGACTACTCTCGGATCTCCGAGTGTCCCGGCTGAGGTACAGCGCTATTGATTATGGTCCGGCCCGGGGGGTTCGACTCCAATTCTTCCAACTACAAGCCAATTGTTCGATCGCTGCCAAGGTTACCTAGTCTAGTCAGTGCCCAGCTGTATGGGTCCACAACCCCGAGATAATACGGCGGGATACAGCGAATGCGAACCTCTCGCCCTCGCTCTATTCCGGTTGTACTGGGAGGGTGTCTAAGTTTCGGTGTGAATCACTGGTATTCGGTTGAATCGGTTTCTTACGCCCCCACAATACCCCGGGTTTACTAATGCTCAGGTGGTTCGCGATAGGATTTCGGAGCCGGTCAATAGGTTCGCGGATACGGTGATCCCGGCATTGACTAACTCGACAAGATCTAGTATACGGCACAGAACTGATGACTCATATTTAGAATTATTATACCCATGGTACGCGTCAATATCGCGTTTCGGAATTCAGAGAGCGAGCGAGACGCAGACTATAAATGACCTCGACATACACGCGTAGCCCTGCACGAAGCCCCGTCCGGAACCCCACTCATCCCGATTCGCCCATTCGATTGGTGTTCTTTTATAGCGGCGTAATTCCGCTCTCTTTATCCCTCCGGCTGCCCTCGAATTCTACTAACCCATAGCTACTCTGTATTTTAGCAGATTCTTTGATGTGACCTCTTCTTTCTTTGCCAGCAGCTCCTCCATGTCCCATCGAGCACTGACCATCCTCCCCGAGAGCCACTCTCTGCGCTCCTTGACCAACCAGAGAAGCGTTTCCGGAGCAAGAGCTGCTGCGTCCATGGGGAGTGTCTGCAGGAACGGATGCATCTTCCCGGCAAGCTCGGTACGCGCGAGCCCCGGCTCGCAGGCGATTGTGACAAGTCCCTGGCTAGCATACTCTGCGTTTAGATTCTCCGTAAACCTGCATAGCGCCATCTTGGTGGTGTTGTACGCGCTGTTGCCTGCAAACAGAATAATGCTCATGCCGCTAGTCATATTGACAATTGTTTTGAGGGAAGACTTGAGGATGCTGGGTAGGAAGTGCCGACAGCATAGGTATGTGCCCTTGATGTTGACATCCCACACCTCCAACCAATCCGAGGGCTTCGATTCATGCACGAATGCATGCGGTTCGATGGCTGCCGCATTGTTAATCAGAATGTCAAGACTTTCTCCAAATGCAGCCGTTACCGCATTTGCCGCGGCTTTGACATCATCCTCCGAAGTGATATCTAGTCGTATGGGGAGAACATCCGGAACAGGCTTCCCGGCCTTCTTTGCTGCTTCCTTAGCTTCTTCCGCCGTCGCGGTAAGCGCGTCTAGTGATCGCGAAGCCACGGCGATGCGGGAGCAGCCCGCGGTCGCGAATGCTATCGCTGTTTGCTTCCCGATGCCCTGAGATGCGCCCGTAATCAACGCGGACTTTCCCGAGAGATCCGCGGTCGCCGGAGAGATGAACGCGTACGTGTCGTGTCGCTGGGTAGGGGTGAAGGGGACCCACTCGTCAACGTAGTTAGTCCAGTCGATCAGATCCATGGCTTCTTGATGAGCTGAGGCAGGGATGTGGTTGAGACAGCTTCTTTCGAATCCTGTTGATGAACAACGAGGGACTACTATTAGAATGTTGAAGTAGATAGCTAACTTGAGGGCTCTTTGCCCGTGAAGTGGTATTATAAATATCCCTTACATCATGTGGGTCTCCAATGGTGATGATCATCTATATCGTCGCGCTTAGCTTAATTCCCATGGTAAATCTGACGTGGTCAGCATATCGCTTGTCACTAATTAACAGGTCGAGAGTACGACGGCGTTGGCCCGCCGTTGATGAAATTGTCGGTGTGTTGATTGATACGCGTATTATGATTACTTGCTATTAGCTATTATCGTTCCTTAGTGCGTTTATACCCAATCCTTTCAGGACTCTGCCGGGCTATGCTGCACGTATTCTACTCAATAACCAGACCCTTGGTGATGCTTCCCCAATATGCGTCAAACATGTCAAACAGATAGTTCCGCTTATGATCCCAGATTCCGCCCGCGGCTCTGGGGAACACCTCACTTGCCTTCTCGAGGTAAGTAGACGAGAGGTTGAAGACGGGCTTCTTCTCCAACTTCGTTCGACTATCGAGACGCGGCACCGCAACTTTAGCGCCTCGGCGTTTCATCAAGTTAAGCAACCTGGTGAGTCGTGTCGCTGTGACGTCGGCGCCAAGCGTCCACGATGTATTAGAATAACCCATGACGAACATCATATTGGGCACGTCCTGTACCATCGCCCCTTTCCAGGTATACTTCCGCGAGACGTCAATCTCATTGCCGTCAATTGACAATTTCAAGCCGCCTCCGAATTGGAGTTTCAGCCCCGTTGCCGTGACGATCATGTCAGGACGCAGAGTTGATCCCGACGTGAGACGTATCTCGCTCTGCGTTACGGTCTCTATCGTATCCGTAACCACATGGGCCTTCCCATTACACAGCGCCTTGTAAAAGTCGCCTCCAGGGCAGACACACAAGCGCTGCGCCCAGGGGTTGTACCGCGGGTTGAAATGCGGGTCCCAACTCAGGCCCGGCGGGAGTCGCTTGATCGTCACTTCCTTCAACCTGCTCTTCACCTTCTCGGGGAAGACCATGCAGTACGTGTAAAAAAAGGTGCTCCAGAAAATGTGATGCGCTCTCTTGAACCACCTCGCGACGCCTTCGGGGAATACTCTTTTCACGAACCGCACGAGTCGGCCTTCGCTCCCCAGGATCGGCTGCGGGATGATGTAGGTCGGGCTCCGCTGCAGCATTGTGATGCTCTTGGCTTTCTCGGCTATAGCGGGGACTAGAGTCACTGCTGTCGCGCCGCTTCCTATCACGACGATGTCTTTTCCGGAATAGTCTAGGTCGGCGGGCCAGAATTGTGGATGGATGATCTGCCCGGTGAAGTTCTTCAGTCCGGGGATGAGAGCTTCTCGAGGTTGCTCGTAGTCATAGTATCCCGTCCCTAACACTAGGAATTTTGTACGGTACGTCTGAATAGCTCCTTGGCCGTCCCTTATGGCGAGAGTCCAGTACTTCAATGTCGTGTCCCAGTCCGCGAAGAGGACTTTGTGGTTGACACGAATATTCTTATCGATGCCGAATTTCTCTACTGATTTCCATAAGTAGGATTTGATGTGCGTCGCCGTCCCCAATCTCTCGGGTCTCATCCACGAGTACCAGGCGAAGCCGAAGGTGGTCATGTCGGAGTCCGACCGTATACCAGGATACTTGAAGAGATCCCATGTACCACCAATGTCGGCCCGGCCTTCGAGGATGGTGTAGGAAGTCCCTGGGGCCTGTGTCTGGAGATAGTACGCCGTATCGATGCCGGAAATACCCGCCCCCACAATAATGACATCGAAGTCTGTGGGTGATGGGTCCCCGGTTGTGGGTTGGAGTTCCTTCATGCTGTAGCTGAACCGGATGTACGAGAAGTTATGGACAAGCGAATTTTCTAATTAGTGAGGAAATATGAGGTATATGAGAATTCATTAAGACATATTAAAAATACTAATTCTGAAGTTTGCTAACTGTTAAGTTGCTGAGTAGCACAAACGATGAACTATATGAACAACTGGCTGCCTAATCAACATTTGAATACAGTCAAGGTATAGACTCAATACAACCTCATGGATAATATCCAGGGAGTGGTTTACGCGTACGGAGGCCTCGGGACCCATGTCGGCTGTCATTTTAGGGTCGTATAGCAGTCCAATCCCAATCTAGTCAAATATTGAAACATTGACACGCGATGCTCTCGTCGGCCGATGATCCGAAAAAGCCACTAAACGATACCGGAACCGAAATGGCTCCAATGTCTCAAGCCCTTGCGTCGCCGAGGCCTACCCATCCCCTATTTGGACCCGGAGTTCAGCCACAGTTCCACAAGAAAGGGAAGATCCTTAGCTGGGGTTTGCTGAGCACAGACCACCGATGATTAACGTGTACAGCGATAAGCCCCTCTATCGACTGAACCCCTCCAAATCCGATAAGAAAAAAAAGTTGGCTGCGACTGAAATCAGCCCGACGAAACGAGGTCACAGCAGACAATTCAAGATGGCTCCGTATGATAGCGACTCGTCAGCCGGTGAGGAGGAGGATTTCACCGAGACAAATGTCCTCTTGGGATATGCCTCTAAAGACCCAGGCGACCAGACCGTAAGTCGTCTGGGAGGCCGTCCAGTAAGTGATATCAGTATCTGCATTAGTACCAAGTTTCGCGACTCATATTATCATGTTATAGGAATGGCTAGATGAAAGCAACCCACCATCTGCCGCGCTTGCGCGGTGCAAAATATGCAAGGATATTATGGTTTTATTGCTCCAATTGGACGGTGAATTACCCGATCGGTTTCCCGGCCACGAGCGACGGCTGTGTGTCTTTTCATGCCGGCGCAAGAGCTGCCGTCGGAGAGAAGGTAGCGTTCGTGCCCTAAGGAGTGTTCGAATAGCCCCAGGAAGCACGACAGAAATAGTCACGGCAAAAGATAGGAAGAAAGAGGAGAAATCTAAGCCACAGGAAGAGAAACCAAAACCACAACCGCCGTCCAACCTTGGCGAAACGCTCTTCGGCGCAAAGACGATAGGCTCCCCGTCCGGCTCCGCCAACCCCTTTTCTACAACTACCAGCGCTCCCTCCTCGGGGGCCAGCAATCTATTTGCCAGCGCCGGTAACCCTTTCAGCAGCCCCGCCTCTCCGCCTCCCGCCACAACGACACCCACGGCCCAAACAGACACCCCAGCCCCTGTCCCATCATCAACCGCGGAAGATATCAAATCTCTCCCCAAAACCTTCGCGGAAACACTCTCCCTCAACAACCCCCAACCCACCAATTCCCCCTCCCCTCCGGAGCCCTGGCCCACTGAATCTGAGCAGCCAAAACCATACCCCATATCCTACCTCTCAGACGCCGAATTTGAAACCCTCGATCCAACACCCGCAGCGGTGCCGCAGGCCGCCAGGATGGATATCGACTCATCGGATCCTAGCGGTGGTAGCGGCAAAGGCAAAGAAGACCGCGAGGTCTTCGAGTCGACAATGGACGCGGCCTTCCAGCGGTTCGCGGACCGGTTGGCGCAGAACCCCGAGCAGGCGATCCGGTACGAGTTCGGGGGTCAGCCGCTTTTGTACTCGAAGACGGATGCCGTGGGGCGGTTGTTCGCGGGTCCGGGGGCTGGTGGGAGTGGTGGGGTGACGGTTCAGGGACCGGCAAGTGGCATGCCCCGGTGCGGTAATTGTAACGCCCCGCGTGTGTTCGAGGTTCAGATGACGCCCCAGGCCATCGCAGAGCTGGAGGAGAATGAGCTTTCGCTTGAGGGCATGGATTGGGGGACTATTATCGTTGGGGTATGCGAGCGCGATTGTCAGGCTAGGGGTGTAGCGGAGGGGGGTGTTGGATACGTTGAGGAGTGGGCCGGTGTGCAGTGGGAGGAGCTGAGTGCTGGGAGACGGTAGTACGGATCTTACGCGCTACTTGCTTCATGATGAGATCTGGATGCGGCTACGTGGGATATGGAGAAAAGGAGCGGGTGTGATTGGACTCCATAGCTCCCTACAGTGAAATGAATACCAAGAATTCATGCTAAACAGCTAAGATATCCTAGGACGATTTTCTGCTTATGTTGGCCACCAGTCTGTTTCATCGGTCAAGCACTCTAAGGCTCCGAATAGTAGATCAGATCCCTAGGCCCAGACGATGAGAAAATACCTCATATAACTACTCATATACGAAAAGACAAACATGAATTGAAGTTCATTTAGATCGTCATTTTATTCATTTCTAAGACGTCGGGGCCGCCAGGCCAGGCCAGGCCCATCTATCGACGGCGGAGCAAGCAGCATGCATATTGCAGCTCGGAATCCCCGAACTGTCATCCGTAACGCCAAAGACACGAGTTTTGTCTTTCCCACTGCCGGCTCTGTAGTCCCGTAGGTACTATCGTTACCATTGCCGTCACTGTCCGTCCCCACTCCTCCCCATAACAACTCTAATCCTAGCCATAGTAGTCGGAAGCACGATTACTCTATACAGCTTCCTCCCAAGCGCGCTTGATGACTCTCGAGAACATATCAACATTGACATCCTCACGGACCTCGCTCTTCTTCGCCTCGTTCTCGGGGTTCCGGGGGACTTTCACCGTAGCGCCCTCGACCTTCCAGCCCGCCGTTTCAGCAACGAACTTCAGCGCCGCCTGCCCCTCAAGCCCGAGCCACTGCTCTAGAACCGGCAGCTCGACCTCGCGGTACGCGTGGCTGACGAGCGTCGCGATGCGCGCGCGGATCAGCTCCTCGAACCCGTCGATGTCCGTCGTGAGATCCGCGTACAGGTCGTCCGAGTCCAGCGTCGCCCAGAACCGCGCGTACTGCGCGCCTTGGAGCTGGTTGTTGAGTTCGCGAAGCTTGGAGATGGCTTCGGGGAGCTCGGCCCGCGGGTTCGGCGCCATTAGGTGTGGTGGGATCAGGTGTAGGGCTAGTGCGAATTGCGGTGACGGGAAGCAGGTCAGTGCCTTGACTAGGACGTTCGTGATGACTTCATCCTTGATGCGGTCGGGGTTGAGCTGGTATCTAGGTGTTTTGAACGGCGGTTAGCAAGCCTTGTCCGTAAAAGATTTTGAATTTGAACGTAGGTGCGAGTAATAAGCAAGAGAGGTTTTGGTGGTCAGATAAATCTATAAGTTGACATCAAACTAGCGGTGCATATTTACACTGCCAGTCAGGTAATAGGAAACGTGTAAAATTCAATCGTCATTCCAAGCAATAAGAACTCTCGCAGTGCATATCTAGGACCTCATATTAGACTCACAGCTTCAGTAGTGTCCGGTTCGCGTTAGAGTCGGTGTATCGGTTCTCGCACTGGTGGCGTAGGTAGTCCTCGAGGCTGCCTACGGCCTCGGGGTTGTATCGCTCCAGGCCGTTGATGATGTTGCTGATATCATCAGGGCGCTCTTGGGGGTCTTCGGAATCCATCTTGAGGGTTGGTCGCGGGGAAATCGAAGCGACGATGGTCGAGGTTCGGGAGAAAAGTCGGATTTGGTGGGGCGGCGATGAAGTTGTAGAAGTTTTGGAATTGTGATGGATGTGCTTGTGCGCGCTAGTACGGAAGGGGATAGGCGCATATATTGACCCCTCCCCTCTTAGTGCCATATTTTCAAATATGCGCTAAGCAGAGTTTATACTATATCAATATTGAGAATCTTCAGGAAGGAATTAATCAAACACAAACCGGAGACACAGATGTCAGTTAATTAGCGCAGTCAAATCTATAGGTATTCGGGATCAAATATTTATAGGTAGTTCCATATTAATAGCCATGTTTATTTTCATACGGTTGGTATCTCTACGCCTCCAAAGTCGCCTCTAGTTCATTGCTCTCTACCAACTCCTCACCTAACCTAATGCCCCGCCGCCCATAATGCTCTACGAAACAATGCCGCTTATTCAACAACCAAAAGACTGTGACCAGTCATCTCATCAGGTACAGGGAGTCCCATAGCAGTCAGAATCGTCGGGGCAACGTCGCCCAGAACACCGTCGGCCTTCTTTAGTGACCACCCTTTGGGAGCGTTATCCATGATGAAGGGGACCTTGTTGGTGGTGTGAGAAGTCTTAGGCTTGCCATCGGGGAACTTCATCTCCTCAGCATTGCCATGGTCGGCAGTGATGAAGAGAATATAACCCTCCTTCTTGCAGGCATCGCGGATCAGACCGATAGCCTTGTCGGTAGCTTCGCATCCAATAATGGCAGCTTCATATACACCGGTGTGGCCAACCATATCCGGGGGAGCGAAGTTGTTCATGACGAACGGGAATTCCTGCTCAGCAAGACGCTTGCAGACCTGCTTGGCAACGCCGTCGGCGCTCATCTCGGGGGCCTTGTCGTAAGTAGGGACGCTCTTGTTGGAGGGAACCAGGTCCTGGGATTCGTCCCGAGTCTCCAGAGCGAAGACCTTCTCGACACCACCGTTGAAGAAGAAAGTGACGTGAGCATACTTTTCCGTCTCGGCGACATGGACCTGCTTGACGCCTTGCTTGCCAAGCCATTCGGCTAGGACATTGCCCATACGTTGGGGTTCGAAGGCGATCTCGAAAGGGTAGTCGACCTTGTATTGGGTCATGGTAACAAGGTTGATCTTGGGGTAAGGGAAGTCAGGCTTAGGTGACCGGTCGACACCTCCGAGGAGCTGGGTGATCTGGCGGACACGATCGGATCGGTAGTTGAAGAAGAAGACCTCATCACCGTCCTTGATTCGGGCATCCTTGCCGCCAACGATGATAGGCTTGAGGAACTCATCCTTCTCGTCCTTCTCATAACATTCCTTGACGGTCTTAACAGGGTCAGAGCTCTCCTCTCCTTCACCCAGGATCATGCCCTTCAGAGCAAGCTCAACTCGGTCCCATCGCTTATCTCGGTCCATAGCGTAGTATCGGCCGACCACGGTAGCAATCTCGCCAATGCCAATCTCCTTAGCCGTCTCAATGAGCTCTTGCATATAACCGGCTCCAGACTTGGGGTCTGTATCACGGCCGTCGCCGAAGAAGTGGATGTAGACCTTAGGAACACCGGCAGCCTTGGCAGCTTTCAGGAGGGCGTACAGGTGGGTTTGTTTAGAGTGCTGTAGCCGAGTCAGCAAGAAGATTGCATGTCATTGGAACTGTATAACGTACGACACCGCCATGGGAGACAAGACCACATAAGTGGAGTCTACCGGTACCGCTCTTAGCCCTCTCTAGGACGTTCTTGATGACCTCGTTGCTCGCTAGCTCGCCCTTCTTGATGGTCTGGTCGATTCGGACGACATCTTGCCATACGACTCTCCCAGCTCCAATGTTCAAGTGACCAACTTCCGAGTTGCCCATCAATCCCTCGGGGAGTCCGACGGCGAGCGAGGAAGCTTCTAGTTCGGTGAATCCAGTGGCACTCTTGGATAGTTCGTCCATGACAGGAGTGTTGGCATTGGTAATGGCATCTCCATTTTTGGGAGACTCGGCTGAGGGAATACCCCAACCGTCAATCACGACTGTAAGACCGCAAGACGTACATGATTAGCCAGGCAATTTCGAGGTAGAGTAGAATGTAGCAAGCAAAGATGAAATAATCAGGTTGTCGAGCTCTGGTTAATTGGGGAGGAGGGGCAAGGGGAGTGGAAAAAACAGGAGGGTAAGACATACTCAAACAGGCCTTCTGCTTTGGTGTAGTCATTCTATAAATTACTGAAGATATGTTCTTTCTTAATGATAAAAGTATAATCGACTAAGGTCTTCGAGGGTAAAAAGGAAAAGGGAAATGTTGAGTGATTTTCTGTGGACGCAATGACCTGGAGATGTAAATGTTGAGTTGTTTCGCATGACGGTGGGCTGCTACAGATAGGTATGGATAAGATAACGGCCCATGGTGGGGGTTTTAGCTTGGTCCGTTCGATAATCCGTCCATCGATCAAAAAAATATTCCGCATCGTACCAATTTCCCCTCACCTAATACTAGGTCTAGATCGAGGTATTTTAATCCCCGCAAAGACTCGACGTTTACCTACACACATGCGTAACATACGTAAACCAATTGGTTCCAATGTCAACACTTAAGCCTACACAAGTTTGTAGGTGATGTTTCAAAGCTTGATGTCCCATACCTGGTTAAAAAAAACCCACCCCACCTAACATACCTACATAAGTTTGATTTGACGTCAGTGCGCCCCAAGGTTAAACCATCTTCCACCACCGTACAGCCCTACGACAGAAGCGTACAACAGGTTGCAATACGAAATGCTAGTTAACGAGTGGCTTAAAAGAATATTGTACTTTCGGAAGAGAGCACTGCATTCTTTTTACATTGTGAAATGATGGGCACAAGTGTGGACAGAAGTAGCAACTTTGATTATTTATTCGAAATTGTTTCCAACCACCCCTCCCGACCCTTCTTGTTGCCTCAACTCTTGTCCCACACGAAGGTAGTAATAGCACTTCGGTTCAATGTTCTAAAATGTGTGGCACTGCCGGAACGGCTACCCCACACCCACTCTCTCGGGAAATACGCCTCACCGGCGACTAAATTGACTCCGTTTAACAATGCCCCCTACATTAAATTACGTTCAAGTATAGGCGTAAGTTTTTAGATGGTCCACGGCCAGGAGATGAGTCGGTGATATTTCCCCATGCGAGAGCTTCATATTGAATCAAACTTCCGGCCTGCCGTTATTTAAGCAAGAAATCTGATCATTTGATACGCCGTCGGCTCGGGTCGTAGTGGCTTCGACTTCGGGGGGGTTGGAGATGCCAACATTCGTAAGGGGCATGTCATCTACTCCATTTAGATACCTTTCGAGACGGTAATCGCCGAGACTTTTCTGGTCAGCAGGATGTGAAGTCGGTGGGTGCCTAGAGAAATGATGGCTCGGCTTTCGCGGTGTTTTGCTATTCAAGAGCATCCCTGGTTAGAACTCCCCTGAATTGACATACATTCTATAGAAGTATAATGCTACTTACCCGTTGCGAACGGCCTTATTGGAGTTCCCAGCCATACCCCTGAAGCAATGTTCCCACTTCCACAAGTAACTAAAATTGCAATATGCTGTGGATTATTTGAGCGTTACGGACAGATGTAGTCAAGATCACTTCGGGGAATAGCGAGGTGAAATATTTATCGACTCTGTTAGAAACTAAAGGGGTAGACGAGTTACATTGGAATAGCGATCCTCGGAATCAGATCTGTCCGGAGGCCACACGGTGCGCCCTATTTCGTCCATCCTATAAGTCCGCAAGATACCGATGGCTACCGTTTGCGCACCAACTTGAACCTCGCCTAGTAGTGCGCGACAAAGGCAGGAGTATGCCGAAGACACCGAGTTTATGAGGCCACGCAGCAAGTACCGATACAAGGGCGCCGATATCATACAGGAAAGTTTTATGACTTCTTGAAATAGGGCTTGAGTTCGATTGGATAGTCGAGAGGCTTGGCGACGAAGCCTTCCCTTGTTGGAGTAGCGATGGGTTAACTCGCAAGAACACCCGTGGACAGGCTCTGGTTGTCGTCCTACGCACTGCTTATCATACAATGCATTCGACAGCAGGCTTGGGTATGAGCGACAGGGTTGATACGAGGTGGATGTGGCTGAGAGGAAACCAGCAATATCATCTCTTCCGTTCAGGTAAAACAGCAAACAATCCTTTCTTCCTCAAATTATCGGACCACCTAAGCGTGCCGCGAGACGACAGAAAAGGCCATAGGGATAGCGGATCACTGAGCAGCGCTAATATGTTGAAGTCTCGGCCACTATATCACTATCCGCACTCTCGTTAACGTAAACGATACATTTAGAATCTCAATGTACTTTCAGGGAAGTCTTGATAGTGTGCGCATGAGTCTAATTTTGCTGAAGCAGGCTGCGCTGGGAAATTGCGAACTCATCAAATCCTAGTTTTGTGTGGAGATCTCCTGTTGGGGTGCCCCTCGGCTGTACGAATTTCTGTAAAATTTAGAGACCCTGAGGAGACCTAGAATAACCTTGGAAGCCTCTTACACCTGTGAGTTTTTACTTAGTACGCTAATGCATACTCCGCAAAAGCCACCTAGCCCTGTAAGGTGCTGCATCGAGGCTCTAAGCACCTAGGTATGTAAGGCCACCGCCATAAGCTGCGAGAAGTGAGATTTTAGTCGATCAGGCGTCGATGTTGCTTTCCTAATCGAGATGACCCGCGGCTAAGAAAAAATATCGATAAAATAAAAAATTAATATAACGATATAATGATAATCATGTCTCGTTAAAGGTCGGGTTCGATTAAGAATACGAAAGCTTACCGAAACATAAATTAAACTAATAAGTTCCATTGAAATAATTGCGAGGGACGCTTCGTAAGGCGCATTAGTGCCCGAGATCGGCCGTTAGGTCAACAGAGAGTAATAAGGGGTCAATAACGCTGGTCGCCTTAAAATCTGCCACCCCATCAAACTAATGTGACTGCAGTAATGGATACCTAGATAGAAGTTAACAGATGTAGCTATACAAATTGCTGGTTGGCTTAAAACAAATGTAGCAGAAGTGCCTCACTATAGAATTAAGATGGCGGTGTGACGAATCTAGAGGTTGATATGAATCGTTAAAAAAGGGCTCGTCAGTGTCATGAATGTATTGGTGTTCTCTCGTGCATGTCGTGTAACTGCAGCTTCTGATGCTTTGATGCCTAAGGTTCCTGCTAAATAGCAACCTGCCCATCATCCGTATAGGCCTGTCTGAAAGCCGGATTGAGCAGCAGAGTACAGAGGCGATGAACCCAGCGAGCCCCCTACATAATCGTAGAGCCATCTTGTCATTGGAATTCCAGGTTCCGAGGTTTCGAAGTTGTATGCGGTTTGACGGACTATGGGTTAAACCGTACCGCGGTAACAAATTCCAAAATTCATGGACTCAGATCGGTAGATCCTCGGCTTATCCTGGCCCTTTGTAAGCTTTTAACAGAACGATGAAGGGGAATAAAAGACAATGAAAAGGAAGGTGCATAAGATACAAGCCATACGAGGGTACTACCCTTAACCTGTCCTGATTAAAGAGGCTTTAAAAAGAATAAAAAGGATAGGTATGAGCAGAGATAACAGCTGTTATGACAGGAATGTAATTATACTATAATAATACTTACATATGATGTTACCATTAAGCGTGCATTCTAATGGGAAAGTTAACGTGTGGTAAGAACTTGTTGGTCGTTGATGAAATTTCGTATCAAATGAACGCTTAAGGCGTCAAATGAGGAGGCCACGTTTAAATATTATCTTAATGTCGTAGGTAAAGAAATATATTTTAAGGAAGGGAGACGAGGACGTAGGGTTGTATGATATAAGACTAAAAGACCAAATGGAACATTTGTTGCGGTGAGAAAGTTAAAAGCCATGAATCAAGTCTGCGAAGTAAACAGGGTGATTGATTAACAGCTATATATGAAAGGTAAGGACGGCGGATTGAGGTGGTTGTGTTATTAGCCACTCTTTATATACAAATGTTAAGCAATATCTCATATGAATCACGGTCGTAGGACCCTGGGAACCCTAGGGACCCTGGACAGTGGACACCTGTTCCCAGGGAACCCTTGTTCAATTTGAGACCCTACCGTGGTTGGCTCGCTAATTGTTGACCCTTAAACGACCCGGCGCGAGCGGTTGTCCTAATGATGATCTTTACGGTGGGTGGGCTAGGCTGAGTGCATTAGCGAAAACACTTGAGGTTGGTGAGAGGTTACACGGCATATGAGAAAGAAAATGACGGAAGAAATCCATGGATCTAAAAGTTAATAAAAGCTACCTAGGTACACAATGCTTATCGCAGCGAGCTCAGACCACAAGGTTCGTGTGTTTGTATCTTCCACCGCCACACTAATTTCAGCCAATTAAAACTCTTTATTGTCTTACTAAGCAAGCACACACTTCTTTCAATGTTAAGATCAGTTTCAGCCCCGCTAGTACAATGGCACGGACCTGTTTTAAAAGCTTCAGTGGCTGGACCATGTGGCTTAAATTTTAGTCTGAGTCCACTGAGATAATTAAGTACCCAGGTAGCTTCATCATCATTTACCAGTCCATCAATTGATAGCATCACATTCACAATGGCGCCGTCTATAACCACCGCATCAGGGGGCCAAACCCTCGCGCTCCCGGAAGGCCTAAACCCAGATAACCTGGATACACTCACTGAGCTCGCGGTACTCCTCAACCGGCTGCGCATGCCAACCGGCACTAGCGGCAGCGGCGCAACACCAGCTCCCACACCCTCGCAACCCGCCTCGCAATCGCAGCACCGATCCCAACCACAGTCGCAGCAGCAGACCAACAACGGCGCGACCACAACCACGAACACCGGCGAGCTATCCCTGAAAGAGATCCCGCCCGCGGCCGATGTGTTGAAGCACAGATTCCAACGCGCACGCGCTCTGGTGTGCGCGCTCCCCGATATAGGACGCTGTATTCCCGACCAAGAGGCTGAGATCGCGGCGCTGGAGGCACGGCTCGCGCGCCAGAGGGATATGCTTGCGCGCTTGCGCGAGATGGGTGCCAGGCTCGCGGCTGTGTCCCAGGATGAGGGGGAGAGGGATCGGATGGTTGTGGATTAGGAATCGAGACGGGGCGAGATTGAAGGATGGCTGGGCAAGCTGGAGGAGGGGAAGGTGAAGTCCCAGACGAAGACAAAGATAAAGGCGAAGGCGGAGAGCGGGATTAATGATACAGATTGGGAATACGGCGGGTTAGAGGCGTTGCATCTTCATACGGATACGGAACGGACATGGGCTTTGGCGTTCGGCATGCTATATGATACCACCCACGAAACAATACTACGGTTAGGGATAGGCAGTCGCGAAGAAAAAATGGTTCGTTATTGGTATGCATTACTCTGAGGTGTTTGGTATTACTACATTATGCGATACAGAACCGAAATGAAACCAACGCCATGCACTACGCTAATCCCTTGCTTATACATCAAATATCGCCTTCAACTATTCATGTGAAATGAAGAGATGCTGTAAATGCCACCACGGAAATCATGAACTGAGGATGCCCGCTCGTCGCAATATGTCGTCAGTGCTGAGGCTCGGACTTCCGCATACTGTGTTCTGCCAGACATCCGTCGAGATGCGCTTGTCTTCGGGTAGAATGCCCCAGTTAGGGGACGGCTCAGTCTTCAGCCACTTGAAGTCATCGACCTGATCCCATTGGTTCTCGCCATTTACGCCCAGCTTGCTTGCCTGTTTAGAGGCTATCAGTGATCATATTCTCGATAATTGGTTTGGGGTGACACTCACATAAAATTCAGGTAGCGGCGCGAACCGCATTCCCGAGCAATCTTCGATGATAGGGTGGCTTGCACAGTGCAGATAAAGACTGACGTTCTTGCACTCATGAATACGAACTTGACGGGCGGCGACTACTACCACGGTATTCTGCAGTCCGGTGATATGTACGGGCCCAGCAACATGTCCAGCCACAATCAAGCTGTTCTTGATGTTCTTCAGCGCTAGTCCGGCAAACGGCGCTCCGGTGCTGGTAGGGATCGTCATGTCCACGACACATCGCTCAAGGTCTCTCAGGCTGCCTGAAGATGTAGCCCTTGAAGCTGTCGAGGGTAACATGATATGTAGCCCAGAGTGGTCGTAAATCGAAATGCTCTTGGCATTGGAGAAACTCGGCTTCCTGACACCCGACTGTTGCTCCAACTCCTCATTGTAGTCTTTCTCGGACGTACTTGCGACAACCGCCGCGTCGCGTTTCGCAGCATCCAAGACCGGCGAGTGCTTAGACCCGACATTGCTGAAGGAAGTCCGCACTCGAGGATCGGCTTGTGGTTCTGACTTAGCAGCCGGCTTTGACTTGGACTTGAATTGGAAACGTGACTTTGGGGCGAAGCTGGCCGTCGTCTCGTTGAGCTTGTCAGTGAGGGCTTTCATAGCCTGGGTATATGCCCGTTGGTCATAAGCGGGGATGTAGTCGCCAGCGTCCATGACTTCGTTAGACAGGCGGGATATCCCTGCCAAGACCGTGTCGATGCAGTCCTGACGCTCGCCTCCTACGGGAGAGATAGTTGCCAAATCATCGATCTGACCTTGAATGACTTTGTAAAGTGAGTTAAAAACTAGTCTTATGAGTTTATCATAGTAGAGATATATCTCACCAGTTATTTCGGCTTGGAAGTAGCGAAAGAATCGTTCCTTGGGGTCTGACATCTTGGGCTCTGCCATTCCGGCGTGATGGTGGGTGTCGATTCTAAATGGGATAAAAACTTGAGTCTCCATATTGAAAAAGTAAAGGATTTCACAAAATACATGTAGTCTTAATCAGAAGTATTTGTTATTGTTTTATAAAGTACCTTGTATTTACTCGCTGCCTAAGATAATATATCTGCCTACAGCAAGTCGACTTTCCAGCTCTTGTCCCAATTTGAGAATTGAGGAAAATCGATACTAACAGTCAGGGCGGTGAATGCATCAGCATATATATATAGATGGACGCAAATGCAACTTTTGGAGTAGAATTCAACGTAATGCCCGTTGTAAACAGACAAGACTAAAGGATCGGGGAAGGGTCACGATGACCATGCAGGCGTCTCGGTGCTTTGCTGCAAGATGTCGTCGCCGGTCGGGATGTTTTGGAGGTGTCTGTGGCAAGTAACGAGCGCTGAAAGGTCAGAAGCAGGTCAGAAGCACATGATAAGCACATGATGGAGGGGCATCGAGCCTATCGATTGGTCCGGTAGGAGCCAGCTTGGCGGGGTAATGCATAGCACTAAATTATTCGCCAATGGCAGTTCCCCACACCCCTAACCCTTAAAGGGTCCGTGCTTCCAGGTAAGGAAAGTCCCCTAATCCGAAATCTGGGGGAGTGACGTACAGCTACTACCTGAGTAAGGGGCCTTGTCCTTGCCTTCGTCACTCTCTTTGCCATCGTTCTTCAGATCTTCAACTAATTTGGAACATCTCTTAATTCCAGATCGCTTTAGTCAGAATATATCGTTTGAACTAGACGCGTGGTCAAATCGTTCGCCAGGAAGCGCCTCCGTTATGGACGCGCAGACGCGCCAAGTTCCATTTAGACATGGGACGGTTCGAAGTCTATCGAAGTCTGCCGACATCGTGAAAATCCGTGCCGAATAGGAGAATTTACATACATCCACTTCAATGTATCAGATCTTTAGTAGCCCAGTGTGTGTGTGGAGTTCATTTCATGTCATCTTCGTTCAGTGGTCACATCTAAGACATACTACGACATCAATATTTGAAATACAAGCAATCGGATTTTGGTAATGTATTAACAGGTAGGCTAAACGACCGTGACCCCTGGATAGCTAATCCTCCTCTCTCCCTTATAGGGTTACACTTGTTGTGTGACGAACTAATCTATCCGATCATCGTCCACAGTTCTTGGTCGTGCAAACAGTGTTCTCGTGGATGTACCGAAGCTTGCCTCCCTCGACCCTGATGAAGTTGGTGCTAGGCGTGCCGTCGGGCTTACCAGCGTCGATGAAGGGGAAGTCGTTGAAGATGTCCAGACCGCCAACCTCCTCGTCAATGACATAGCGGCGGTTTCCGATGGTGAACTTAGCCGGGAACTGGGGCATCGTGCAGGTGTTGGCAGTCGGGCGACCGTTTCCTGTGTAGGAACCACCCTCGAGACGAGCACAGGGTGTTCCATAGGGGACCTTGACGCTGGCGTCGGTCCAGCTAGTCAGGTAGGCATCACCGGCAGCCTGGATGACGTCGCGAGCGTCTTGCTTCTCCTTCGGGATGGGATCCCACTTCTCCTGCTTCGTCCAGTATAGGTGGCCGGTGGCGTTGAACGCCCAGTCGCCAGTCTTCGCGACGACAGACTGGATGGTTGTGATCTTCTCGCCGGTGAGGAGCATGCGCGTGTGGATAACATACGGCACTTTGTTCGTGGCCGCCGATATCTCAGTGAACGTGGCGCACTGGGTGGTGTCGTGCAGACTACGGTCGAAGTCGATCTTGATAGCCTGGCTCATAACACCAGACTTGAGTTCCATAACCTTGTCGTTCTCCAGATAGCTAACATTGCTGGCCAAGGCGGTTAAGCTCATATCACCGGCACCCTGCGCTTTAACGTACGCCGCCGTGGCCGCCTCGAGGATGGCTCGGTCGCATGCTGCAGCGGCCTGAGAGGCGAGGCTGGCACCGAGTAGCAGAATTGAATAGAACATGGTTCCTTTCTTTTAGCTGGAGGGAAGTCTGAAGTTCAAGTGGCTCCTCTTCCTGGAATCTGAATACGGCGAAATTGAGAACGTCGCCTCATTTTGTAGGCGACAGAGCCGATAAAGGAGGGGTCCCTGAATTTTGCCTCAGCCCGCTTATATTCCCGGCTCAAAAGATCATGGCACTTGGAGAAGGCGTGGGATGGATGTACTGCTGTTTACACCGGTTGGCAGCCAGAACGCGTCTCCCTCGCACGAGTCACATTGGAGCGGTTGTCGTTGCTATTTTTACAGGCCCATCGCCACCGATCAATCTCGCCAAATCTGATAATCAATTTACATGGCGCCTACGTCCAGCGAGAATAATGTGGAGAATGTGGCCGCAAATGCTATCTCGACAGATCTTGTCCCTCCGGATGTGGTAAACATGGGCCACGGCACTTTAGCCGTAATCTCCTCAGATTGCCGGACCCCGAATCGGACAGAACGCGGCAGTCTACAGCTTCGGTAATGATACGAGACTAACACCATAATCCCAATCAAATTATTAAAATGATCTACATGATCATATACGAAATAGGTAATTAAATCAATGAGAACGGTCTAGAAAAGATCTGACAGACTATAGGGCTAAGTAAGAACACATTATGGTATTAAACGCCAAGATTTCAATGGACATTTATTCTGGGATTGGCTGTGGCTGTGGCGACTCTAACAATCAATCACAATCCTTCCCTTGCCACGACTTACACAGCTCAACATACTACTTTCCTTCTGTTCATCCTCGAGGGCGACACCTTGGTGGTTTACATCCCCCTTGCAAAGATCCACCATGCAGGTCCCGCAGTTCCCAACAAGACAGGAGGCGTCTATCTCAAAACCAGCCTCATTGAGAACTTGCAGCAATGACTTCTCGCGAGGTACCTGCAGCACCTGACCAGTGGCCTTGATTTCGGCTTCGAATGGATCGCCAGTTCCAGTTCCAGCGCCACCAAATTCTTCAAAGTGGGTTTGCGACCGAGGGTAGCCAAGCTTCGTTGTCATATCGATACAGGCGGTAAGCAGCGATGTCGGGCCGCAGCAGTAAATCAAGGTCTTGGAGTTGTTCCTGCAGTCTTCCGGTGCAGGGATGAGAGCAGCGACGTCTAGCCGTCGATTTTCACTCTTAGCGTATACAGTGATTTTTTCGGCGGGTAGATGATCGAGGTACGCCGCCTCTTTTCTAGTGCGGACTGCGTAGTGTATCTCAAAGTCGGCGGATTTTCTTTCGAGAGCCTTGATCTCGCTAATATAGGCGGTAACGCCAATGCCGCCTAGGATAAATATGTGTCTCATCGGCTCAACTGCCTGGTCGTTGCTCAAGATTGGGATAGCGGCATTGTGCCCTTTAGCTACTTCTAACACATCCCCAACCTGGAGCTCATCGTGCAAGTACAACGAGCCACCCCTAGAGTTGTCGTCCCTCGCAATTCCGAGTTCAAACGATTTCATATCACCTGATACCACGGAATAGGCTCTCGTGAACTTGGCGTCCGGGCCAAACCGAAGCCGCACGTGGGGGAAGCGTCCGAAGTGTAAATCTTGGGGGTCGATACTAGAGTCTTTAGCTTCAAAGACAAATTTCTGCACCCGCGGCGTCAATCTAGACTTCTCAACTAGCTTGTATTCCTGCCAAGGTACTGCGAAGTCGCCCAGTAATCGGCCGCTCATATCCTCGGTTCCCTGAGAAAGTCGATTCTGGGTTAATTTAATGAACTCTCCGCTCAAGCCTTCTAGCTCACTGATCTCTTTTATCGCCTCCATATTGCCTGTATCCGTATAGAGGGTATAGTGTAGTCTTGTCAGCGGCCAGCGCGGGTGAATACGCTCAATCAATTCCATCGCGTCGCCCTCCTGAATATCGCCGGCTTCGAGTATACGGTAATACCACCCGGTAAACCCCGTGCTTTGGATAAGACTTGACATCTTCTTGTACTCGAAGCGGTGGTTTAGCTTGTAGCATGGCTGCCTCAACATAGTGACCTGTGCGATGCAATCGGGTCCTATCCGGAACTTGTCGCCGACACAGACATTGGCTTCCGTGAGGTGCGCCGTCACCAGATTCTCACCAAATGCCCCGACTTTGAACTTATGTTCGCGGTCCGGTAATATCTTCTTCCATTCATCATAATGGCCGGGATCATATTGATGAATCGCATTGTCGGGACTCTTATGATGAATATACTGCCGTTCATCGCCGGCGAGTCCACCTGGCGCCGCACGGATCTTGCCCTGCCTTGGCGCCTTATTCATCGCCGAAAATAAACCCTTTACGCCGCCGAACGGTCGGATCTTCCCCGTGCGGATGCTCAGCACCACATCCTTGGGCGGAACTGGCGCTAGGCCGACACGATCAGGTCCAGAGACTTGGGATCCCATGATCAGGCCGCGTTTTCTAAAACTCTATATGAAATGATTATTCTTTACACTTCGAAGATTAATGCGAGGGAACGTGGAAAAATGAATTACTAATTCTAAGCGATTGACTCGCGGGACCTATTTCTTACGGTGTACCCACTTGGGATACGCGGTCGGCAAATCTAGAGAAAGGGGGGCGATCCTGATAGGATCGCAGCTTTCTAGCTAATCGCCAACGGTGTAACGCTAGCCCTAGCTGTATTGTAACGACATGACTAAGGAGCTATTATCTTGATGTTTCAAGATAATGTTAATTGGTAGACATTGCATGGTCATAATCGAGCCGTATGCCAAGACAATATGCATGGTCTTTCTCCTACGTGCCTATTACACGTATATCAACTCGATACATGCATGTACTATGTGGTAACAAAGGAGGAATCACAATCCCGGACCATGGACAGGAGATCCTACGCTAGATAGAGTACGTGGGGGTTTATCAGCGGGTTCGGGTTCAATTCCTATCGGCGCTATTTGGCAAGCTCGCTGGTGCTCCTATCTGGGGTAAGCTCAAGTTTGATACGCCCGACTACTTCTTATACGACTAATAGTCTCATGAGTAGGTATGAGTGAATGATTGATTGAATTCCGGAGCTTCCAATCCGTACCTAACCCCTCAATATATGCCTTGGTGCCTGTCAGGAACCCCCGCGGCTATCGTCTAGGCCCATGACGGATCCGTGACGGCGGGTAGTGTTATGTTGGTCATAACCTTAACTCGATTCTAACCACATCTCACATCTCGGCTTTAAATATCCTGGGGAAGCGGGGTTTACAAGCAAGTATTCTTACTTCTATCCCAGCTAGGTTCGATCTTAACGTCCATGTGATGAAGTCTAGCTAGCTTGCATGAGGAGCGAGTAATGGCCACACGTTTTCGACCAGTCTCGATCTCGATTTTCCATGTTGAGGCGACACGCAAGCGGTCTCATTACTATGGCCAACCCAAGAGGGGTAACCTCAGCCTAATTATTATTTTTTCCTTGTGACGACTACCAACCCCGGAGATCTTATACATCGGCGTTCCCGACACGACGCGTCGACTTCTGCGCGGTAGGCTTTATCACGATCTCGGGCGGATGCTTACTAAGGCCTTCAAAAGACCATACTCTAGATTGCGACACCTAGCGGTGCTGTGATGGTTCCAAACGATGAACCATCAGGTCTACCCGTCCAAGGGGATAAACACCAGCAGCGAGAGGATAATCGCCTGGTACCAGTGGGAGTGGAAGGTGACGACGAGGAGCAGAGTCTAAGCTCCTCCAAGCCATCGATCTCATCAATTCAAACATTCTTCCGAGACGTAAATTGGAGCAAGTCTGCCGTGGGGCCAAGAAGGACCTGGGGGCCCGACCTTCGACATATTTCCCGCTTCCTCATAGCCGACACAAGTCCGGCGGTGTTATTTTGGGGGACATCGTCGTGCATCTTATACAATGAGGCATACTTACCACTGCTGGGAAATAAACACCCAGGCGCGATGGGAATGGATGCTTCCGAGGTATTTTCTATGATATGGGAACAATTGGCTGGGAAGATCACCGAGCAGCGTGAGACTCGCTGCACAGAAACATGTAGCGCGACAAGGCTTCTCATTGAGAGGAACGGACACGTGGAAGAGACGTATTTCGACTGGAAACTCATTCCCGTCACCGACGACGACGGTGAGGTTAGAGGATCTTACGGTATACCCCTGGATAGAACGCAGGAGGTTATATGCTCAAGACAAAACGATTGTATCCAGCGAATATGCCGACACACCGGGACGGCTCACAACGTGAAAGAACTCTGGCGAACGCTGTTAGATGCGCTCAAAATTGACGCTAAGGATCTCCCGTTTGCGTTACTGTACTCATTGGATGAACAACTGGGTATTAGGGCTACGCCAAGCAAACCCAGCTACCCGTGTCATCTGGAGGGAACGATTGGTGTGGATGCAGACCGCGTCTTGGAGCAAGAATATATCGATCTGTCGTGCGATATTGACGGATTCGCGCCAACTATGCTGAAGGCGCTGAAACGAGATTCGATGTTGGTATTGGAAGCTAGCGACCCATCACTACGTAAACTACTCAAAGGCATTGGATGGACAGGACACGACCCGCCATGCGACCAGTTCGTGGTTATACCAATCAAAGACGACGGTCGGATAGCAGCATTTATGGTCGTCGGCCTAAATCCATATAGGAGGTACAGCAGCCAGTTCTGCGAATTCCTGCAACTCATAGCGGATGTTGCCGCACCACAGATATCACGAGCGCGGCTGTCGGAAGAGGTTGCGCGCCATAACGAACTAGCTAAGAGGGCGCAACTAGACCGTAAAAGGAGTGATATGAGATTCTCGCGCTTTGCAGAATGGTCTATCGTCGGTTTGGCTGTCACCGACGTGAAAGGCAATGTGACTACCCTCCACTCTGTGGGGTGACCCAATGTGTAAGCTAACGGTGAGTAGATCATATATGCGAACGACGCGTGGTACAAATTCTCTGGACTCAGCCCTGCAGACCAACAGAACCTTAGTTGGTTTGATAGCGTCGTCCCAGATGATGTTGGTTTACTCCGGGAATGGCATGGAAAGGTCCTCGGCGAGAAGAAAGGGGGGACATTCCAAATCCGATCCAAGGAACCATTTCGTCGAGGTCATATGTATGCGGATCATCGAACCGGTATATGCGCTTGCTATTCGGATTTGAACGAATCGGACGAAGTTGAGAGTATTATGATCTTTACGATGGATATCAGTGAGCTCAAATGGACGGAACAGCAACTAATCTCACGGTCGAAAGCACTCGAGGAATCGGAGAAGAAATGGCGAAATTATGCGGAACACTGTCCCCTCGGAATCTGCCGGACGGATGGAGAGGGATATGTTCAGTATGGTAATAATGCCTGGCAAAGCTTCTACGGCTTTGGGCCAGACCACCCTATGCCCGAGATGCCACAACCCTGGTTACCTTGGGTCCGCGAAGATTACGTACAGCCGTGTAAGGACTTCTTCGCTCATCTTCAAAAATATCCCGGTCCCGAGTCTGTCGAGTTCCAACTGGTAAACAAGACCTACACCATTTCGGGAGGCGATAACACTGTCACCAATGGCGCCTATGTTGTTGCCACAGGTTTCTCCGAGTTCAAAGACGACGGAGCCATTGACCATATGGACTTTTGGGTAACGGACATCAGCGGCCAGAAAATGGCCGTTAAGGTTCTGACCGACAAGATGGAAGAAGCGATCAGGTCAAAAATCCAGCAAGAGCGCTTCATGGACATGATTAGCCACGAGATTCGCAATCCCTTATCAGCTGTTCTACATTGCAGCGAGGAGATAATCGACTCGATTAAGAGAAGCTCCGCCACAATCGACCGAATATTTGATGAGATATTTAATATTGACCTGGATAGCCCCGAAAAGAATCTTCTGAAAAAACAGATCAATAGTGCGTTGGATGCCGCTAATACAATCGTGTATTGTGTCCAACACCAGAAGCAAATCGTCGATGACGTACTCACGGTCTCCAAACTTGACTCGGACTTGCTCGTCGTGTCTCCTATTCCCGTACATCCAATGGCGTTGGTCCGCTCGTCCCTGAAGATTTTCAATGCCGAGCTCAAAATGACTGACATCAAACTGACGATCGTCGAAGATGAATCGGTGTCCAAATTGGGTCTCGAATGGGTTATGCTAGACCCTAATAGATTTCTCCAGATCGTCATTAATCTTGTTACCAATGCGATCAAATTCACGAAGACATGTAGGATTAGAGAGATAGTCGTAACGATATCCGCGATGACGCACCGGCCTTTCCAACACCAACTAGGCGTGGAATTCATACCGCAGCGATACGCGCCCACCACACCCAATAATTCACCCACAGACCCCAAGGACGTCGGACCATTCGAACCAGATATATTCCTATCCTTCAGCGTCAAGGATACCGGTAAGGGCCTAACGGAAAGCGAAAAGGCACAAGTCTTCAATCGCTTCGCCCAGGCATCACCAAAGACTCACATCGAATACGGCGGATCGGGTCTCGGGCTCTTCATCTCGCGGCAGATCACGGAGATGCTCGGCGGCGAAATAGGCATGGCCAGCACCCAAGGTTCAGGCTGCACGTTCGCCTTCTACGTCAAGACACAGAAGTGCGAACCACCACGGCGGCCCTCCGACTCCCTAGACCCCATCGTCCATCTCAGTCGGTCGCTCAGCATAACAGCCGACGGGACGCCCATGAAACTAGTGGACGAAACCGACAGCGGATTCATCGTAACGCCCCATGGCCCCGGGACTCCGCAGGATGAACACGTTCCGTTGAAGGTGCTTGTCGTGGAGGATAACCTCGTCAACCAGAAGGTCCTATGCAAGCAGCTGCGCAACCACGACTTCCGCGTCCAGGCCGCGAACCATGGGCTCGATGCGCTGGAGGCCGTGCGCGATCATAAGCCGAGAATTTCGCACGAGGCGAACCCGTTTGATGTGATTCTATGCGATATCGAGATGCCGGTCATGGACGGGATCGAGTTCACGAGGGAGATCCGGAGGCTGGAGGCTGAGGGCGAATTGGAAGGGCATGTACCGATTTTGGGCGTCACGGCGAATGTACGTAGTAAGCAGGTTAGCGGCGCTATGGAGGTTGGCATGGTGAGTGATGAATAATAGTGTCTGTTATGTGGAAGTTGATGCTGATGCTGATGTTTAATTTAGGATGGCGTCACGACGAAGCCGTATCGTATTGAGGAGCTCATAGCGCATATTGGTGGTGTGTGCGCAAAGTAAGGGGTAGCGATTTTCGCCTTCGGGTACTACGTTCTATACGACCCTGTACTATAATACTTCTCTATTATGAAGATCTTCTGTTGTATGGGACGATTATGGGGTATGAGGCACGGGACTGGCTCTTGGCATACTCATGGGGTCGGCGTTGAATTCAATGTTACCATAACTGACTAAACAAGTGTCGAAGCATAATAATTCTTACCTTGCTGACGTTTCTGATATATCGACTGCATCACGTAGCAACTTGAAAGACGTGCATTGCGCCGAGAATCGAAGGCTAATTGTATTTGTACATGCTGTCTAACACGTATTATACATATGTATGTACATTATCAACTTTTTGTACCGGTCTAATAAGGCTGCGAAGCTATGTATATGCCAAATCCTCCTCCTGATACCAAGTCTGCAAATCTGCAACTCTAAGAGTCGAGGCTGAAGCTCTGGGGGCCGATGTAGTTCTCAACGACAGCGTTAGGCTCATCGGTGATCTTCAGCTGGTCGGCGGGGATTAGGTGAGTGCCGGTCTGGTTGCTAGAGGGGGTGACGGGCTGCGAGACGGTGAAGGTCAGGCCGTCGGTGCCGCGGGTCACGGAGAAGGTCCTGGACGAGTCCTTGCAGGTGCCCTCCTTGACGTCGGGCAGGTTGCCGCCGACGTAGCCGGGTTCCATGGCCGTGCAGTTGACGGGGGTGGTCTCCATGGTTCCGGGTTGGATGACGCTGAATGAGTACCTAAGAATAAATGTTAGTATGCTGAAAACAGCGTAGAGCAACTCGTAGCCGCAACTCACAGGCACTGGGTGCTGTGGCGGATGCATCCAGCTGAGAAGTTGGTCACTTCAAAGACAGTGTCGCGCTTGCCGATGGCGGCAGCAGTGGCGGCGGCAGCGAAGAGGGTGGTGGCAGCGAACTTCATTTTGATGGTTGGTTGAAGATAAGATTTCTTAATAAAGATTAAGTGAATTGATGATTATTAGAATGATTATCAGCGAAGATTGATGCGTGATGAGGCTCTTAAGCATAACAGCAGATCCGGAAGCACGAAGGGTCTTTTATATGTATTTTGCCGTCTATCCTGAGTCTCATCGCAGGTGGGGCACGGCAGTGAAGATCTGCGGAGCCAGCGGTGTTGAGCATGAACCTCACCTCGTATTTAGCGGAGTCGCGAAGGCGTTGCCCCTTTGGAATTCTAATAAGACATCCATGATTTACATCATAATAGGGTCCCTTTCCTAAAGAAAACAAGCTCCCCCAGCTTTCTAGGGGAACGTTACCATTCGTATCAACACCGCCCGACAATGTTTACGTACAGGATATAGCCCTGTGTCTAAATACGTCATATAGAAACAATAGAAACACTGGTCACGTTTGGACTTCTCGTATTTCATATACTAGTAACGGTTAATATGGGCGGGTAACCACTTATTCCCGGAACATACCGAGTTCATAACGTTACGAAGGTAACGTGTTAGAAAAGATGAGACTTTCAAGGTCTAATAGGATATTGTCTTGTAATAATAGAGGGCCACCTGCGGCAGCCACAAGAGCCCGAGTTTACGAGAGCTTTGCCGTTCAATATTTAGATAGCGAGGCGGAGCCTCGCTATCGGAAAACATAGGGCCATCTGCATATATTTCTTTATTCTAATTGGTTTAAATATGACATATTTATTAATCAAGGGACCTATCGTTAAAGAAGGTATAGTCCCACTTTTCGATTGGCTGAGGAAACTTTTTCCTGTTCGAGTTGAATATCCTTAAGGGCAAGACAATAACCCTCGTAAACTCGGGCATATCTTGAGTCTTGAGCCTAGAATGACGTAACTCGCATCTTGGGTAGTGCCAAGCTTTCATACCATAAGCGATCCAATGAGAAAATGGTGGTTGGCCAAGTATCTCCTACATTGCATTACGGGCACATATGTATTTATTATGTCAAATATTAGACTAAGCGAGCTTCTGTATGGTAGATGAAGAAAAGGGGTATAACATCACAATAATAATGGGATATACTATATCTCTCATCACAGCTGAATTCTTGCTGTCCGTGGCCGTACAAATGAACGGCGATGTACCTAAAGCATGATATATTTTAATAATAGGAACCAGTCTATATCGATATGTTTGTTCTTTCGTCTCAGCTCCCTTCTCAGCTGTCTAGCCGAAATTCCGTGATAGGATATTGTGCATATTGCTATATGCATCTTGCAGCCTTAACAGTCCTATTAACAGTAGGGACCCCTATTTCAGCTGACAACCCAACCTGTAGAATGGCCCATGCTTCGATAATCACAATTACCATATCACGTATCTTCTGGAACTCGAATGAAATCAAATCTGCTAGTACCAATCACCTTTTTCCAGCGAAGCAATATATTCAAATACATGATGACGATCGTTGAAGTAGCAATGCAGTGCCTGGTCGCCGATTAGGTAGTTGCCGAGGTAAGTAGGTAAGTGGTAACGAGAAGGAAATATCAGGCAGCTCCCCGCTAACAACGCACACATATATGGTACAAAGTCAACCATTGGTATTTAGACAAGAAATACCACGCCATTCTCCTCACTTCGAGTTCCTCGAGTTTAGCAAGGCGTGCAATGATGGCTAGTCCCTGCATATTTATCCCTACTCACGTATCTTAAGACCTATCAATACTTCCAAGCTTACTTAGGCACTCATTGGGGTACCCAGTAGCTTCAATTTTGAATTGCGGTTGATTGGCTTGATGCGCGACACGGCATCACAAATGCAACAAAGTTGATCACAATTTCCAGTAAGAAGGGTAAGAAATGTAAAAATGACTGCCCACCCGGCCTTTTCTTTTTCGTCAGCTATCCGTTTGCCGGGGCGGTCAGGTTGGCTGAAGGGATGACCTGAATAGCGAGGTTTCCAGCTCTATCATCTTCCCTCTTCCACTATCACCCAGATACATTCAATCCAAGTGTTAATGGATGTTTTCGCAAGAACTATGAGCAAGATAGCTAAACATTGTAGTTCAATTTTGCGAGAGAAATAGGAGACCACCTTGGAGTATAGTGGTAGTATCTTATGTGCTGATGTAGGGTATCATTGTTATTCGTTTCGCAGATATCTATATTGATTGGTCGTCGTCTTGACATTCCACTAGGCAGCAAGGCTGCAATGCATCTACAACTTTTCCCCGAAAGGTTATATGTCACGTTCACATATAACCAAATCCAATTGAGTTGTCTAAGGGTCTTTGTATTGGGTTGCATTCGCAGATAGTTGCATCCATTTCCACACTTATGCGGCTCTGCCTTCAGCTCCAAGCGGCAGTTGTCGCTTTACCCCTTTGAGGGTGAGGCTGAGAACCATATCAATTATAGGTAAGAAGACCCCGATGGGTCGTAGCACTTTTGGAATAGAGCATTTAATATTGCTAGCATTCCCTACTGCGATATTATAGCCCACGCTCGTTATAGCATGATCTCGCTCATGAGTTCAAGTGGATATAAGAAGTTATTAAACAAACAACGATTCAATTTTCCAAGTATGAGCAGCTTCTTGTCATCATTCCAGTTCAAGACGAGACTTCTTACAAATCAACTTACCGTTTCGCCTTAGCAGATACTTCATCTGCCACATCCTGGATACACTTCATCATGGCTCAACCCAGCAACGGGGAGGCACCCACCGGTGAAAAGCCTTCGTGGTTGAAAGATCATATCATCCATCACCGACAACATTCAATCCTCTTCGAATTTCTAGGACGATGGTTCCTAACCGCACTAATATGTGCTGCCTTCGTCATCGTTCTAAAACAATATGACCAAAAGATATACTTTGAGAAAGACAGCGCACATGTTTATAATGCAGTTGCCGCGGGCTTGACCATATGCCTGTCGCTCAACATCGACTCTAGTCTGAACACCTTTGCTTCTACTTTCAAATGGGCAATACTAGCTGGGAGACATTTCCAACCTCGTGTTTTCGAACTCATTCTCGCATTTGATAGCTCCAAAATCAACGCCATCAAGTTGCTCTTCTGGCCCACAGGCTCGACATGGTGGCTGCGTATCATTTGCTTAGTCTGGCTTCTCATCGCTATCCTGGCCCAGGTCGGCACGGCTTTGATTGGCCTTACTTATTCGGTGGTTGCCTTATCCCCGGACGCAGGCGGCTTTCCCGAGCTCCATGGTGATGGATACACAACGGTATACACGCAAATTGGCTCAATCTCTGTTGAGAATCACGACGATACGTCTGACCCAACAGAAGCGGTCCAGCGCTCTAACGCATTCGCTTACGGTGTTGGCACGGTCAACTCAGACATCCATAATTGGCCTACACTCGTGTTTCGTGACCCAACATGGATCGACGACAGGAAAAGTTATTATAACGGCATTTCAAATTACCCAGCTTGGTCTGATGACGGTCTAACACAATGGAACGTCGATGGGCGATATGTTGAGAGTTACGCGAGCTGTACGGACGCACAGATCACCGATTCGACCATAGACGCGGATACTACCGTCATCACTTTCAATACCTACGGCCAAACACAGACCTTCAGTATCTTGCAGGATCCTCTTGATTATATCACATACATATCGGATACTTCCTCTTCCTGCGGTCCACGATGCACACAGGTCTACGTTATATTCTCCGGAGATCAGACGCTGGATCTCTTCGCATGCAACAGTACTATTGACGAGATGCGTTATACTGAGAACGATGAATTAGTCTCCCAACATAACCTTTCCATGCCGGATACCCAAGCCCGTATCCTGGCCGGCGCCATCGGCTGGGGGGACATCAATGTGAATAGTTCCCTTGACCCTCAATCGACACCCGACCGTTTTCAGGCCTCTGGCTTCCCCGCTGGATCCTACTGGGCGCCATCATCAAGACCCAGTAGCGATACCATGAGCAAGCTGTTCGTGGCACATTTTCCCGCGGCAGCGATCGCAGCTATCAATGAATACGGCCCCACGGATGAATTCCCTGATCTAAGCATACCGGGGATAGCACAACAACTAGATGTGCAATGGACGTACAGCATCCTAACACTGGCGCTGATACCTGGCATCCAGGCCATCTTCACTCTCATGTGCATCGTACTCCTATATTGGCACCCGCTACCCATCCACGATTCGTCCCCATTCGCGATGGCAAAGCTTCTCGCTCCCATTGTATCGCATATTCCCCCGGACACCCTAGCAAGCGGAAGCGAGATTGCGAAGAAGCTGACAATGCACTATATCTACACTTACAATGTCGTTGAATACGAAATCAAGGTCGGGATTGGCGAACAGCCGACCTCAAAGCACTGATTCCCGCGCGGCTGGTTCATTCGAGACTAGTACCGAGGTTTGTATTGGAGTGTAATGGCTACATGTAATGTTCCTTACTCTCATTTCTTAGGCATTTCGGCTTAGGACTCGTTTTGTTATCTCGAGGTTTCAGTATCATATTGGATATAAATAATACAGGCATCTTCGTTATACACAATCCCGGAACATAAGTCTCTTTGTAGTACATCAGTTCTATCTATTGCGACGGCCCAGAATTGAACCTAGCACGATATAGGAGGTGTAGGGGCAAGTGTAGACGCGAGCCTTCAGAAACTTCCCTAAAGCCATTGATTAAACTATACGTCTCCAATAATCTCAATCGTATTGTAAGATACTAATGCTTCACATGAATCGAATCGTCCCCTTGTCGTCATATCTAGCATTTACTGTATGCCTATCCCGAAATTTGTCGATCCGTACCTAGCAGCATTCGACCTACGCCTCAAGAAGCCCAGCGATGAATAGATTCAGCAAGCGTATGTACCTAGTACCCGCTTTCAATTCAAGCAGACATAAAACTACCGTACACATTTGGTATTACAACAATAACTCAAGAGCACATACTTCTTCAAAGAAAATGAATAGTATTGTACCTTTTGTTTTGGATGAATAGCAAGAACAAGAACAATAGTAGTAGTATATAATTGGATTGATAGCAACCTTTTCGCTACTATAAGTGAAATTACCTCGATGATCTAAGGCAATTCTGCGCCTCATCATCTTGATTCCCGTGTCGGGATCGACAGTGAGGAAGAATGGATGGCCGAAGGTCGAAGGACGCAAATATATCCCAGGCTGAGGAGACCAGTACCATATGCACCGTTCCCAGCTGTATAAATGAACGAGCAAAGGGGCGAGCATGGTGTGAACGTCACGTAGCCTACCATGTGAATAGGCGTAAGAGATTAAAGGCCGAAGGCATTTGCTCACGCTGCGTGGCCCGACCTTGCCGCCCAGGAAGAATACATTGTGACCACTGTATTCAACTTAGAAACGATACTAGAAAAGCCAGGAAGGTGGCGGGAAGATGTCGGTCGTGTAACCAACCAAACAGCTCTGAAAGTACTCTGTATTGTGATAGGCACCTCGAAATGACTAGGCGCTCAGCACAGGCGAGGACCCTACGATATAAGGAGCGGAAACGGCAGATGGAAGAGAAAGCCCATGCAGAATGTGCTATCGAGACTGAACAAGTTGAGTCGATTATTACGACTGGGAATCCATCGATTATGGACGATGAAAGCGGCATGAACACTGACAACACTCAGACCACCAGCGTGGTTGATGACCAGGGGGTAATAGCAGACGCTGCACGTATACTATTGATGATGCGGGAGGGGTCGCCATCCTAGTAGCTCATGTAAAGGGCGAAGAAGAAAAACAGTAACACTTCTCACAGGAGTGTTGCGGAGAATAGATGTTGCCAACACCATGGTGAAGAGCGACGACGCGCAATAGTCAACGAACTACGTTAATCAATGAGATATATCTTATACAAATAACGATAATCCTTTTGTGTTTCGTCGGTGTTTCTAAGTTCTAGGTAATTGAATATATTCCCGTATATGTCCGGAGACCGCCTCAAAGCACCTATCGCCTTTGCACCAACCACCCGGTTTCCGCCTTGTAGGCGTACTGCCTAACAACAATTTGATGTAGTACGGCAGCATGCCTGCGACGGGGGCGCAGAACCAGTGGCGGTGGCGTAGCCGGGAGGTACGCGCCATATAATACATCGCGGGGTCAGTGTTAAGGCTCTCCAATCCTTTAGAACATCCGCGAAATTGTCCCTCACAATGGATCCAATTTCGGGACTTAGTGTCGCTAGCAGCATCATTACGTTTGTCGAATTTGCTGCTAAACTCATTTCAACAAGCAAGGTTATCTTCAGCTCTAAGGAGGGAGCTTCAGCTGAGAATTTGGAGCTCGAAAATATCTACGGAAAACTGCAAGCCCTATACCAAGAACTATCCTCGCCCCCCGATCGGTCTTCCAAAGATGCATCAGCCCTCCATGAGCTTTCGATAACATGCAAAAAGGACTGCGAAGAGATTATAAACATTGTTCGGGCCCAGAAGGTCAAAGGCAAAAAACATCGGCCTTGGCGGAGTGTGAGGGCGGCTTTCAAGGCTCAAATCGGTAGAAAGAAGATTGCAGAAATCGAAAATCGACTGGAGCGGGCACAGGGAGTAGTGTCACTTCATATCAGTTCAATTCTAGGGTATGTATCGCTATTATTCCGGTAGCGGCTTAAGTTCCGGTCACTCTAACGCGTTACTCTTAGCCACCAAGTTTCCCATCTCAGCAAGACGATAGATTCTGCGGCAAAATCAATGGGGTACTCGCCCATCATCGAGTCTATGTCCAAAGACCTAGCAAATCTGAAGCTCGAATCGAACCTAGCTAGTGCAGCTAAAACGCAGCCTATCTACTCCGTAGATCAGATACAGCCACTCTTGGACCGATTATCGAGCCTCGCCAGAGGAGAGGATAACTTACAGGCAAAGGTCATTCTCGACAGCTTGAACTACGATTGCAAGCCAATACGTCATAGTACCATTCCAGATGCTCATAAAAACACGTATGAGTGGGCATTCAGTTCGCCTCTCTCAACATGGTTACGTTCTGGAACTGGTATCTTCTGGGTGTCTGGGAAGGCTGGATCTGGAAAGTCCACCATCATGAAATTTTTAGCCGACCACCATAAGACTCGCGAGGCTTTGGAGGATTGGGCGGACTCAAAACAGCTTGTGATAGCCGCACATTATTTCTGGAACGCTGGAACACAGATGCAGAAGTCCCAACAGGGTCTCCTCCGGTCCCTACTATTCGATGTCTTCGTCAGCCACTCCGCCTCCATTCATGCCGTATGTCCTCAACGCTGCGCTAGAGCTCTCTCCGGCTTTGGTGCACTTGTGGAACCATGGACGACTTCCGAGCTGTCTAGCGTCCTTCGTACATTGGGAGGGACGGAAGACATACCCCTAAAATATTGCTTTTTTATTGATGGACTTGACGAGTACGAGGACGATAGAATTGAACTTTGCAGCATTCTTCGGGATCTTTCTCAGTCACCGAATATCAAGATCTGCCTTTCAAGCCGGCCTTGGGTTGAATTTGAAGATAGCTTTGGCACCAACCCTGTGAAAAAGCTTTATATGCACGACCTGACCCAAGACGATATCAGAGGATTCGTCAACGATCAGTTAATTGCACACCCGAAATGGGCAGATAACCTAACTGAAATCTACGAAAATGAGAAACGCGATTTGATCTGCGAGGTTACCGAAAGGGCCGAAGGAGTTTTTCTCTGGGCATTTCTCGTCGTAAGATCGCTTCGTGAAGGATTATCTAATGACGACACAATCACCGACATACAAAAGAGGCTAAGGAGCTTACCTAAGGATTTAGGGCTTCTATTCCAACATATGCTCGATAGCATAGAGGACATATATCACTCTAAGATGGCAGATATTTTACTAGCCACCCTTCACGCGCATTGGCCACTTCATATTAACATATACTGGTACTGTCACATGGGATTAAGTGCCAAGAGCTGTTGGTAGGAGAGATAAGCGGTTAGAGCTATGGAAGGAATCCTATTAATTATATTACTGGCCTGTCGGCTATAATCACTTATATTAAATGACTAATGCTAATGACTTTAGTGGTTAAGTATTTAAATATGTATTTAAAAATTAAGCATAAATAAGATTTATTTATATTTCGTAAAAAATAAAAAAATAAAAACTTTAAGATTTAAAAAAATTATTAATTAAAATTAAATAAGTTTTAAACTTTTAAATTAAAACTTTTATCATAAATAATTTTTTTCTTTTTTAAGGTTATTTTAAAGATTATTATTACGTATAAATCTTAAAATAATTAGTTTATTTAACCTTTTATAAGTTTATAAAAAAATCTTATAAATTTATTTCACTTTTTTTTTTTTTTTTTATTATTAATATTTAAAAGATTTTTTAAGCTTATAATAGTTTAATTATTATAAAAGCATTTTAAGAGGTTTTTTAAGATTATTTTATTTAAGTTTTTTATTTTTTTTTTTATTAAGGATTTTTTAAAAAAAAAAGTCTCGAAAGTTTTACATGAATTAATTTATAAATGAAATGATAATAACTTTTTTATTTTTTTTATTTAATTAATATCATTAAATTAAACCACTTTTATTATTAAACCGGATTAATTTATCGAAAGTTTTATATTATTATAAATTCTCGCCTCTTTTATATATTTTTTATGTAAGATTATATCGACATTATTTTTAATCGAAGAAGTTTTTAAATTTTTTAATTATATATTTTAATAAAAGTAATGATTTATTTATAAAAGATATTTTATACGTAAATGATTTTTAATTAAGCTTAATATATCGAATTTATTACGTAATTTTTATAATAAAAAAAATAATTTTTTTATATTTTAATTAAATAATTATTTTATTTTATATAATTTTTAAAAGTTTAATATCGTTATAAAAGATTATATCGATATTAATTAAACTTTTTACATCATTAAAAATCTTCCGAATTAATTTATTAAGATATATTATTAAATATTTAAAGCTTATTAAGTCATTTAAATCTTTAGTTTTTTAATATTTATAATTAATATATAAAATTAAAAAATATTAAAAAAATAATATATGTATATACGAAATGTATATAATATCATAATAAGCTTATATTAAGCCGGCATTTAAGCTTTTAAAAATTAAATTAGCTTTTTTAAAACTTAAATTAATGAATAAAACCATTTTTTTATTTAATAAGTTTAAAAAGTAATTGTTAAATTTATAAATAATAATAATATTAAATAATAAGTTATTAATAAATTAAAAAAAATAATTAATTAATATTATATTATTTTATTAAATCTTTAAAAAGGAATTTAATATCTTATTATTATAAACTAATAAATTAATATTTAAGTTTAAAAAAAAATATTTAAATTAATAAGCTTTTTATAAAAAATTATATCAACTTAACATATTTTAATAAAATTATAAAATGTTAATTCATTAACTTATAAGTTTATATTAAAGTTATTTTCATTAAATTTTAAATAAAATTAATTATTAATAAGTTAATAAATGTTAATTCGATTTTTAAATCTATAAAAAGATATGTTATTATTAACTTGTTTTTTTAATAATTAAGAAGTTATTATCTTTTTATTATTTTATAAATTTTATTATTAAAGTATAATAGTTTAAAAGTTTATATGTATTAATAATTAACGAATAACATGTTAAAATAATTATAAGTTAAATTTTAATCTTAAAGTATATAAGTATAATTTAATATCATTTAAGTAATATCGCTTATATTTAAAAGTAATAAGTTAAAAAGATTATTTTTAAAACTTATTTTTAAATTAAATAATAACTTAAAATTAAATCTTAATAATTTTAATAATAATAATGTCATAAAACCTCCGAAAAGACCATTTTATAAACCTCTCCCTCCTCGGTAATTTATGTTAAAAGGTTTAAATAAATTTTAAAGTATTAAAAATTAATTAATTTATGTTTTAAAACATTTGATTTAACTTATTTTTATTACCATTAATTTAATATAATTTAATAAACTTATTACTTATAATAATAAAAATTTATTTTAATTTTATTAATAATAAATAAAAATAAAAGCTTATTTTAAAATATATAAAAAAAGCTTTTTTAAAGATTATTATCATATTAATTAAGGCCAACACTAAATGTGCAGTGTGCCGAAGCTAGACGTGCAGTATAGCCCAAATAGGCAGGCGGTGGGCGAAAATCCGGCGCTAGTACCTCACTAAATGAGCAAGATAGCTAAAATCAGCTTCAACTCAAATAACTTCTCGTAAAGTGGTCGCAGCAATTAATAATTTACATAGCTAGAATCAGCTCAATTCAGCGGTCATACCATATATGTTTCAGATTTTGCATCCCTGATTTGATGTGGCTATCCTACGTAGGAAGCGATTCTACTGATTTTCAAAAACGACTAAGTCCCCCATATGGGCGTTGAGCCTCAGCTATCGATAGCCAGCGCCAGCCAGCGCCAGCCAGCCAGGATTTTAACCAGCGATAGCCTCGTCAATATGGCGATGCAGTATTTGAATCATATATCAGGAGAATCAGTAGATCGAGCGCTTTCAAATGACGTAAATTATCAATTGCGACAACTCCTAGAACTGAAGTTATTCGAGTTGAAGTGGAAATCCAGCGTTTTAGGTGGTTTGGTGTGGTAGGCGCCCGGCAAAACCGCTCACCGCCTACCCGATTTTGACCATACCGCACGTTTAGCCCTGGCACACTGCACGTTTAGTGTTGGCCTTAATTAAATAAGTTTTTTATTAATAAAAAAAACTTAATTATAATATTAATAAAAAGTTAATTAAATTAAATGATTATATTTTATAAATTCTTAAATAAATTATGTTAACGCCTTAAAAGAATAATTTTATAACTTTTTTAAAAGATATTATAATTTTAAAAAAATAATTAAATTAAAATATTAAAAGGGATATAATTTAATATTTAATAAAGTTAATGGACTTTAACGAGATAATTTAATAATTTAAAATTACATTTTAAAATTATATAATTAAAACCTTTCTTAACGAAATTATTAAACTTATATATTTTTAATATAATAAACTTTTTAAAATAAATAAAGATTTTATTTCCATTATAAAAAAAACTGGTTAAATATATAAAAATATACTTATTAACTTAAATATCTTATTAATAAAAAAAGGGTTTATTTTAATAATAAAGTATTTAAAATCAAATTAAATAAATTAAAATTAAAGAAATCATTTTAATTTTAATTAAAACTGATTTTTAAAAAATTAAGGATAAGGTAAATAAAATGATTTCATTTTAATAGATGTTAAATTAAAATATTAGTTTAATAATAAAAAAATATTAAAAGGAATAAGTTAAAATAATATCGAGAAGCATAAAAAAAAAAAGAAGATTTATTAATGATATAATTATAATAATTATTAAACTTTAATTTATTTTATTAAGAAAGATATTAATAAGAAAAACTTATTATTTATATTTAAGAAAACTTTTTTAATTAAAAGAAAATTTAAGGAAAAAGCTGATATAATATCTTTTTTTTTAAGTAAAAAAAATAAGATCGATTTAATTATAAAAGTTATTTTTTACTTTTATATTTAAGAAATCGATAATTTATTAAACTTAAATTTTTAAATGACTTTTATAATTTATCTTATGAAATTTTATGGCTAATATTAAATAAAATCTCTTAATTTTTTTTTATTAAAAAATAAAATAAAAAATTAATTAATAAAGTTAAAAAGTTTTAATTTAAACCTTATTTAAGGAATTAACCGATGATTAAAATAACTTTAATTTATAATAATTAAAAATATTTAATATAAATATTTTTTAATATAAAAAGTTTAATATTAATGATATTTTTATTAAAAATATAAGCTTAGAAATTATTAATTATTAAGTAATAAATATCATAACTTATAATAACTTTTAATATTATTATTTTTACCGAAAAATAATATTACATAAAAATAATAATATTCTACCACTAAAAAGATCATTTTATATGCTTAAACTTCGAATTAAATGTTCTTAATAATAAATATAATTTTATTTTATTTTAATAATAATTAAAAAAATATCAACTTATAAGATTCTTTATAAACTTTTATATTATAAAATTTTCTTTTAAATATTATTAAAAAAATTATATTAATTAAATCTTATAATAATCTTTTATTTTTATGGTAATAATAATTAAACCTTTAAATATTTATTTATTACCTTTAAATTTTATATTAAATAAATTTAAAAAATTTATTTTTATTATAATAAAAAACACTACTTAAAGATTTCCTAATTATTAATTATAAGACCATATGATTAATTTTATTAAAAAAAAAATACCTTTATAAAAACCTTTTTATATAATAAATGAATAAGAATTTAATATATTTAAACCTTAATTAAAAAAAATGCTTAATGATAAATAAATATATAAGTTTATATTTTTATATGACATTTTTATGATATTTATAAAAAAGCATAACCTTAAAAACCTTTTATGATTAGTAATTAATTATTAAGGATTAAATGCTATCATTATATTCATATAATATCTTATCCTACTTATCATAAAAATACAAGTATAATTTTATATAATAAAATAATTTATTAAAATTAACTTAAAGTTTAATTTTAACTTTATTTATATTAAAAAAAATAATAAGTAAAAAATGACTTTTAAATATAAATATGATTTATTTAAATACTTAATAATACCCTTCGGATTTATTAATATCTTAATAACATTTTAATTTATAATAAATTATATTTTTAAAGACTTAATTAATATTAAACTTTTAATTTACATAAATAATTTACTTATTTACATTAACATTAAGGAAGAATATAATCATATCATTAAAAAAATCCTTAAATGTTTATTAAAATATTATTTTATAATAATTTTTTAAAAATGTTATTAAGTAATCCATAAAATAAAATTTTTTAATTATATTATAAGATCTTATAATATATTTATATCTTAAAATAAAATTAATTATATTTTAAGTTGGGAAGCTTTTATAATTCTTAAAAAATCATAAAAGTTTATTAGATTTATTAATTTTTATTACCGGTTTATAACGAATTTTTTAGTAATAACATAACTTATAACCGGAGTTAATAAAAGAGATAAAAAAAATTAAAAATAAATTAAAGAAATGGATCGAGTTTTTAAAGAATTAAAATATTAATTTATTATCGCATTAATATTATAATATTATAACTTTAATTAATAAATTATCATTAAAATTAATATTTTAAATTTTACTTTAAGAGTTATATTTTTTTAAAAGGATGATAATAAAAAATTTAAGCTTATTATTTATTATTTAAAAAAACTTATCCTTATAAAAATAAACTATAAAATATATAATAAAAAATTATTAATAATTATAAACTCATTTAATAAATAACGTTAATACTTAAAAAGTGTTAAATATTAAATTAAAATATATTTAAATTATTAAAACCTAACATATTTTATTATTACTTAAGTTTTTAATCATTGTTAAACTTAATAAGCTTAATAATTCTTATTATATTAATTTATTATTAATTACTAATTAAATAAGTAAAATAAAAAAGCTAATATTATCTTTTAATTGTTATAATATTATTTTAAAAAAAAAAGAGTTAAAGATTAACCGATTATTATGATCTTATAAGATAAATATTTTATAGAATTTATTTTCGTTAATTTTTACATTATATTAATTATTTTAACACGCTTTTATAATTTTTCCACCTTTAAATAACTACTTAAATTCGTTACATAAATTAAAAAAATAATTTAAAAAGATTAAGATTATTAAAACTAAATTAATAAATTTGGAAAAAATATAAAAATTTAAAATGATCTCTTTTATTATAAAAACCGATTATAGATTTTATTAATATTAAAAAATAAAGTTATTTAATTGGAGCATGATATATTTATCGCCGGTTATATAAGTGTTAATAAAATATTAAAATTAATTATTTAAAATTTTTAATGACTTGATATTAAAATTAATATATGCGAATATATATATGGATATTTTAAATGTTAATAAAATAAAATATAATAGCATGTTTTTTATAAATATTTTTAACTTATAAAACTTTATTATATTTTTTAATAAACGATAATTATAAATTTTATCATAAATTTATCCCTTTTTAATAATTATAATTTAATATAAGTTATAATAAATTTTTTTTTAAAAATAACTTATTTTATTCCTTTTAAAATAAGAGAAAAAAAGATGGTAAATTTAATAAGAATTTTTATTAAATCTTATTAAAAGTTTTATAAAATATCTTTAAATATAATTTCTAATTAAGATTTTAAATTTATCATTTATTTATGATAAGATTTTTTTAAATTAATAAAAATTAAGCTTAAAATGAGTATTATGTTTTATTTTTAAATTAATAAATAAATAAAATAGTTTAATTAAATCTTTAAGATTTATTTTAAAATCTTTATTAATTATGAAATGTTTAATTAAAAAGATTTATTTTATATAATAAAATTTGTTTATAATAATGTTATATTAATTATAACTTATATAACTCCCTTTTATGTAAATTATAATTATTATCTTATTATATATAACCTTTTATTAAAAGTATTATATAATTTAAAAAGTAAATTATATATTTATTAAATGATGTAAATATATATAAATATATAAAAGTAATTAAAAAAAAGTTGTATATAAATAAAAGAATAAGTAAATAAATAATAAAGTAAGATATTTACTTATTTTAAAAGTTAATTAATTATGTTAAATATTAAGAATATTAAAATTAAAAGGCTTATTAAAAAGTTAAATAAGAAAATGATAAGACCTTTTAAAATTTAAAAGGTAATTTTTTTTATCGTTATTAAATTTAATTTTTTAAAAGGATGGAAAATTTATAATTTATTTTATGTTTTATTTATCGAATTTTATTACGTTAATAATTAAAAATTATTTAACTTTAATTAAGTTTTATAAAAGATAATCTTAATTAAAAATAAAAAATATTTTATAAATAAAATGTTAAACTTTATATAAACTTAAAAAAAAGTAAAATACTTAATTAAATAAAAAAGTTAATTAATTAAAAAATATTAAACTTAAAAACCTTATAATTACTTTAAAAGCGAAGGCGTTAAGGTTATAATTTAAGTATTTCATAAATTATATTTAAATAAACCTTATAATTTTAATTTTTTATCCTTAATAATTATAAGTTAAAACTTAAAAATAAGCTTTAAAAAAAAAAGATTATGTTATATAAGATTAAATATTAAAAGCTATTAATAAAAGAAATAAATGGTTAAAGTTATAAAAAAAATCTTATTAATTATATTATTAACTTATTAATTATAATTATTTATATTAAATGATTAATGTTAATGATCTTAATAGTTAAGTATTTAAATATATATTTAAGAATTAAGTATAAATAAAATCTATTTATATTTTATAAGAAGTAAGAAAGTAAGGACCTTAAGACTTAAAAGAATTATTAATTAAAATTGAATAAATTCCAAGCCCTTAAATTAAAGCCCTTGTCACAGGTACTTAGAGAGGGATCAAGAGGAGAAGGATTATGCCATGGTCTGCAGTATAAACTTAATATCGGAAGACACGTAAGAAAGGCAGAGACATCTGACAAGATGAAAAATCAACGCGCGAACCAGGGGGTTACTTGAGACACGTGACGACGGCTATATTGAATTTATTCATCGAACAGTGAAAGACTTTCTATCAACCGAAGATTGGACCCAGTATCTCATATTCAAGTTAAGTCCCGATTACAACCCTTACTTCTCCATCGCCAAGGCGTACCTTGCGGCGATAAAAAGTCCCCTGGTCGGCGCCGCCGCCGATGAGGAGATCCGCAGGGAGGTGCCAGGAAAAAGTACAGGTCGCTTGATAAGATTGCTAAATCAAGGGATACTCTATACTCAGAGGTATAGGAGTACCTACATATTCACGACAATGTCCGACAGTACCCTGGAGAAACTCCTTGATGAATACGAAAGATCAGTTGTCAAAGCAATCGAAGGCTCTTCTATCATTATTAGAGGAGTTTTAGGACCCTGCGATCCACGCGTTATATTTCGGGAGGAAATCATCAAGCATCAGGTTGCACCATACCTGAGGAGAAAATTACAAGCTGAACCCGGGTACTTCTCTATGTTCCCGGACTCGCCGCTCTATGCTGTGAGCGGCTCTTGGGAGATAAATTTTTTTAGGTCGGCATTTTATAGCCCAGAAATGTTGGAACTTATCTTGGGATACAGGTACGACCCTAATGTGGTATCCGCAAGGGCAACGAAGCTTGGGTTTGACTCACCGTGGGCCCTTTTCATACGGTCGGACGAATTTATTGGGATTCGCTATGTGAAAAGGTACGTATCAGGCTTGATGAGTATTCTATTATCTCACGGCGCAAATCCCGACGTGATTATCACCAAAGGTGACAACCAGAGTCTTTTCTCGACATTACTTCACCACATATTATCATGGTCTCAGGAAGAGCATTTCGAGGGCTACCTTCGAACACTAGACGCTTACCTACAGGCGGGACCTAGCCTAGGTATCATCACCTTGAAAAACGACGGTCTTAAGTTACGGGACCCTGCCGGTGGTATCGTACATTTGGAACCGGGAAGGCCAATGCAATCCGTTTTAACCCAACTTAGCGATAAGATCCGTAGGGCCTTGTCACTATCGAGTCCGGAGAGAACCGAATTCTCCTGCACGGTCTTAGAAAAAGTTGTTCGATACGCCCTTAGCAAAAAAGAGGATTTGGCCATACTGGCTTCTGCGATACGGGAAACTGTTCCACAGGATCAGAGATATTATGTATCTCATATACTAGACCTTATTGAGCAAGGTAACCACGAGCTTGCTTCGCTTAAACGGCGGCGTGACCCGGGTAGCGAAGAAGTCGATGGGATGGTGACAACTCAGGAAACAGGCGCGCATCCTAAACGTCAGAAAGCCATCATGCCTGCTGGGTGTTCAGTGAATGACGTGGGACTAAACTGAGACGATGATAATGAAGTTTGTTTGTCATAGACACGCTGTCAAGATTTATGGGTATGTTACGCGGGTGGGGGAGAGAGGAGCACTGTGGTGCGGTCACTAATAGTGTACATGCACATTATTTTATCACGCTATTCCTTTCGCTATTTCGATAGCTTCATTTCATACTCACTCTCCTGCCCCAACTATCATTTCGGACTCTGGTAGAACTTCTTCTGGAACATCATACATATGATACAGTATATATATTAACCGGAGATAGTCGCATATTTCATCAAGAAGCTATTGTACCTCTCGTAAAACTTCGGTGTAAGAGGGTGGGCCATGATAACAGCGGGGAAGCAATGCGGCACGCCTCCATAACCATATATCTCCGCGTCGACGCCAGCCGCCTTGAGGGCTTCGGCGTACGCGAAGGCCTCATCTCGAAGGGGGTCGACGCCGGCGCATTGAATCACTAGAAAACACGAAAAACCACAAATTAGTCATACAAGCCCAAGACTAAGTGGGATTGCGGAAAAAGAAAATGAGGAGTTCCTTACGTGCTGGTGGAAGGTTCGCTAACGATTCTGCAAGGAGCGGCGAATGTCTGTAGTCGGGTCTAGGGTCGGGATTATAAGCATCGTAGAATGCCTCGAGTCGGCGGACGCTAAGGACACAGTTTTCCGCGTTCTCGATGTAGCTGCCATATTCGTACTTGTCCCGTGGGAAGAACTTGGGGTGGCAGACAGCAGGGAAGTGGAGAACTTGGGCGATAATGCCGGTCATTCCATTTTCTCTTGCCATAATGGCCATAACTGCGGCCTGATAAGAGGGTTAGAGGGCAATAATTCATCTGATGGCTATAAGACACTGTCTAGAACGTACGAGATTGGCTCCTGCGCTACTTCCAGCAACAATGATCTTCTCTGGGTTGATTCCAAGGTGTTTCGAGTTATTCTTACACTAAAATGTGAAATTAGTTATATGTCATTCCGAGGAGATGTACTAGAAAGTGAACTTACCCATAGCAAACCATCGTAGCAATCCTCAACTTGTACGGGAAAGGGGTACTCGGGGGCTCTTTTCAGCGTAAGTTAGCAAGGAATGCGCGGCCTAGCTCCGCGGCGCAGAAAGCTTACAATCGGTAGTCTACACTGATTACGACGATATTCGGGTTCGTGGCAGCATAAACATTCTCAGCACCATCGACCTCATGTCGCCCCACCACGTGACCTGGAAAAGGGGTCAGCAAAATAGGGGTAAAAGGGGCTATGCCAAGACTTTGTACCACCACCATGCATGCGATACACGAGCGTCGCATTGGGCGCCACATTCGGCGACTTGTACACTTTCAACTCGATTGAGTGGCCATCGCGCGCGGGGAAATGAAGCAATTCTGTCGTGACTTCGCGATACCGATCGGGTCCACCAGGAGGCATCGGCGCATCGGCGTCCCCTGCGGCTTTGCGGAAGGCGGGGAAGTCGGGCATGCTCCAGAATTTCGTTTGTATGGCGTCGATAGCGGGTTCGGCTGCTATGAATTCCGGGGTCTTCTCCGAGAGGTGCCCATACTTGGGTAGAGGCTTGAAGTCGGGGTCGATGTCGACGTATTGGGGCTTATCTTTGAGCAGCACCATCGTGGGTCTCTGATGTTTAATTGGTTTCGAAAATTGCGCTGCTTGGTCTAGCATAAGATGCTTGTCGCGAGAACTGATGGTTGTGAGTTGTTGCTATACCGGGCTCTACGATGTTTCTTATAGCTACAGATGAGCTTCATACTGCATGCACCAGATAATATGATTCATGATGATTTCGATTAGATGACTCAGCTCGGCGACGAGCCCTGATAGGATCCATGGCGTTTATCCGTAGCTGTACGGTCCCGGGGATTAGGTGCACTTGTTGATACCTTCCCGTGTTTTGCGGTGAGAAAGGGCAAGCCGCTCATACGGCACAGCCGCCTCCGAGTAATTCGGCGCCCCCTTGAATAAATTCGGGACTCCTGATTAGGCAATGGGGCGTAAGATGGACACTCATGATTGGCTCAAAAATCCGTGAGCCGCAAGAAGCCAGGATGAGCGCGGTTCGTCATTATGAATCATACTTGCGACGCTAAGCCTATATGGTCATCCTAGTTAAGAGTTACCAATGAAAAGAATTAGCAACTTTTTAATGTCGACGCCAGCGTAAAATGTTCAAAACATTTCTTCGTCGAACTCGAGGAGTTTGTGGCTTCGGGGGCTCCGACATGAGCTCCAGGTAGCTGATATGGGCCATTTCAGGGGATTAAGATGCGGATTTTATTGATTGCAATGGAATAGATAGATATATAAGTGCTTTGTCAGTAGGTGATATATAAGTTGTATAAAGTAAAGCATCCAGAGCAACCTATGGTCTTAACGTCAATTTCACAATAATCTCACGATAACCTCACAACACCTCAAATGGCAAAATTCTCACTACCCGAGTCCGCAACAGGACTCCGCGTAGTACCCGACTCTCAACTGGACCTACGCCAGGAAACCGATATCATAGAAGAACTGCACACCTTCCGGCCCGTCACCTCAGAGAAAAATGTCTGGGCCTTCTGGGACAGGAGCCTGGATTACATGTACCCGAGCTACCGCCACACAGTCCTAAACTGGGTGCGAAAGCTGGGCCCGTCTTGGACAATCCGGATAGTCGACCTTGTGGATGGCTCGCCGAACAATATCTACAACTACGTCGGCAAGGACTGGTTTCCGGAGTGCTTCGTGAATAAGACTATGGACGGGAAACATGCGCCGCAACACGCGGCGGATCTCGTAAGGTTGCCGCTGCTGTTTGAATATGGAGGCGTCTGGATGGACGTTGGGAACATGCTGCACACCCACCTCGATCAATTGTTCTGGGACCACCTCACTGCGTTGGGTTCACCGTACGAGATGGCGGCTTGGATTATCTCGGGGCAGATCCGGAAGGAATGGGGGAGTTTCGGGAATTACATGCTAGCCGCGCGAAAGGGGTGCATGTTTATTAAGAACTGGCATTTGTGTTACAAAGAGCTATGGAGTGGCCGCACTAATGCCGACGGCTTCCATGAATTGCCGCTAGTCCAAGACGTTGGGCTTGCTGAGGGGATGGCTGATTGGGATTTCAAGGATAAGATCCTCGTGATGAGCGACTACGTAGCGCATATGCTTATCGGCGACCGCACGAGGAGTCTGGTTGACGTGAACACGGGATGGAATGGCCGCGATTTTTTCGAGACGAAAGTTTTCATGGTAGAGGGGATCCTGAACGGGATTCTGGGATCTATCAAGACGGACTATGACGGAGCTAAACAGATCGAGCTTTTCACAACACGCCTCGACGATCCAGACACAGCGAAGAGGAAAGCGGCTGAAGACTTCGTCATAGAGATGCTGGAGAAGAGCCACATGTACAAGGTGTACCATAACTCCGCAGGCGGACTGCCGGCGTTGGGCGATCTCATCAAGAAGGAAGGTTTCCGGGATGCGGACCATAGACCGGGCACGTATGGTGAGATGTACCGATACGGTACGGTTCACTGGGAATCAACGCGCGGAGTGGAGCGGCTAATACCGCAGCCGACTGAGCACGAGCTTATCCTCGCTACCCCTACAACGCCGGCGACGCGAGCGCCAGAGCAGGAGTCGAATGGTCACTATCAAGTACATCTATAAGGGATAGTACTGTCCACATGCGAGCGGCATATGTTGGTGTCCAAGGCAGTTTACAACACTTGGTGAATGCGGGGAGTTTGGCGTTACCAATGGCCTAGACGGATTAGAGGACTAGATAAGGTAATAGAGTATACGGATTTCATCGTGATACTACTGAAACGCATCACTCTGTGCCACATGCCTCTACCGTGGTTATGAACTATCATGGTGGGCATATATCGATTGAAATCACATAATCTCAATTATGTAAAACTCATTGCGAAATCTTAAAAGCTCATCATTGAAACGCATCCATTCGAAAAGCCGCTGCGGCACGGCACGCTCGTGTATACAGAAAGAATCATTACCCATCATGAGGCCCCGATCTACCGATCTACCATCTATAGTATTATAATACCGCACACCCAACGCCGTGGATCTACGTAAAAAGGTTCGTGCTGCTAGGCACTCTTCAACCCCTGATCGCGCGCCCGTTCATATGCCGCCTGCCGTTTAACGTCGGAGGCGCCTGTATCGCGTATGGATACACCTTTACGGGTCGCTTCTTGGTTGGTAGCGAGTTTAGCGCTTCCCACATATCCATAATACCAGCCCGGCGTGCGGGGAGCATGCTATATTGCAGCGAGTAGAGCGCTTTTCGGTGAATTGGTGGGACAAAGCGACCAGTGATGAGGCAGAAGAGAACGCGTGGTGATAAATAGTGCTTGCGAATACGGCTTCCCATCTGGAAATATTGGTGGAACATGGCCGAGAATGTGAGAGGAATAGGCTATGATCTGTTAGTTGATGACAGGCCATATCATGCATGTTGTATGACTTACTTTGACGTAAATAACCGAGGTAGGCTGTGACGGCGACGGTAGGGTTGAGTTGGAATTAATACTAAGTCTATCGGGGGTATCACGAAGTTCAAAACGAATGCCGCCTAATCAAGGTCAGCTGACAAGCAATATGGGGGTTATGATCCAGTCGGGACCTACCTGGTAGACGCCTAGGGTCTTTCCCCCTAAGCATCAATGCGAACAATGGAAAATGGTTCAAACAAGAAAGTAAGGTGTCGAAAATAGCCTTAAGCGAGATGATAACCATACGCGCAAGAGCGAAGTTGAGGTAGAACACGACAACGGTCGGGAGCAGAAAGAATAGAAGTGTAAACAAAATCGTACCGACAAGGAGCTGGTCGAGGTCGTAATCGCAAGCGTCGACACGATTCCGCAGGATGTTGTACTTCTTGCCCCGGAACAATTGGAAGAGCGAAAGCAGGATGGTGAGCTGCCAGTGGAATATACGTGCCGAGGCTAGGTAGAAGGAGTAGATATGGATCGTGAGGATCGAGAGCAGATCCGAGAAGAGGGCGATAGGCATACTAGCGCCAGCAAAACTGGAAAAGCCAATAAACCAAACGATATGCGGCAACAGGGGTTGAAGCGTGGCGATGCAACTTGACCAATAATCGATGACCCAGAGGAACAAGTCACCCAAAAACAAGGCCAACTCGCTATTTAGCTTTAGACCAGCAGGCCAGCCCATGAGCCAGGAGATGCTACTCTGCAGTGCCATGATAGTATATCCTCCTAAGATCATACTGATTGTGTCGGCGACCCATTCGGCATTGTCGATGATATATGAACCGAGAGCGATGCCCATGATAACGTCGTTAGCAACAAGCCAGAGACTATTATAGAACCGTATATAGTCTGGATGGCTTGTTGTAACGCTGTCCCAATCGTTTTTCCGTAATCGGAGTTTGACATATTGCATAGGCCAGTAGCAGAACTGCTGGAGACGTATTTCTACCTGCTGGGCTGTAGCAGAAACATCTTTGAGCGCAGCCCAGCCAGGCCGGATTCTCCACTCTAATATAAGTAGCAGGGCTTCAGCTGCGATTCGGTGGCCAAGGAGAAACATTATAAATGTCCTGCGAATTAAGGGGAAGATGAAGACAATGATCATATCCCATACCCAGAGAGCCACATAGTCTCTCATATTGGTAGCATGCTCCACCACACGTTCGGAAACGCTGAGGGTGCGTTTAGGCCGGGTGCCGATGAGCGGTACATTCTTCTGTAAGAGCTGCTCTAGTTCCCATGCCCAATTGATTTGATTGACGATCCTAGCGAGAGCCTTGTCCTTTTGGGTGGGAGCATGCCTCACAACCCCATGATGTTTGAGTTTGTCGGCTAATTGGCGCGTCTTCTGCTTGTTCCTTCGTTCCTGCTTTTCGTCCTCGGCTTCAGAACTGTCGGATGCGTGATATAATGCGCGATTCTCCTTATCGGCAAGTGAGAGCGCAATGGGGTTGAGAGAGATGTACTGCATTCGATGGGGGATCGGCCGCTCGAATAGGACGATCTGGATGCTCAGCGCTTTCGGGCAGGTGATCCTGGGTGCCCGTTGAAACGGGTTAACGGTAGCGCGTACCCATGACGAGTCCAGTTCGAAATCGTTCTCGCGATTCGTAGTGCCAAGGACATGTAAAGAAGATTGCCCACAGAGTTCAAATATCCGAGGTACGGCGTGAGGGGCGCTCCTCAAGAGGATGCCCGTTTTCAAAGCATTATCGACGTTTCTCGGCTATGGTACCGTTAACTTGGCCGTCGAGAGCAACAGGTTCTTGGATCTGATATATCGCTTACCTCGACATGATCTAAAACAGCTATAACGACGACATCGAGACTCGAATTCCTCCAACCGACAATGACACCGGGGACATCAGACGCGGGGATATCGGTCGGCCAAAATACCCTCATTAATCCATCATGCTCTGGCATGACCAGGGGCAGCGCCAGAGCACTCCAACTAGAAGGAGCCCCTGCGCCGCAGTTGTTCTCGAGCGGATATTCCAAGGCTGGGCGATCGTGGGTGCTGCAAGCTATATATCAGTCGGATTTGTCTCGGAATCGCGGAGCACAAAGGGGGGGTCTGTAGTACCAGATCGGCCTCTACTCGAGCGATATGTTGGACAGGTATGAAAACTAGGCCAAAGACAATACTTAAGAGACCAAGTCCCTGGAGGGCGCGACTCTATATGAAAGCCATAATCGTTAGATAACTCTCTAAGCTTACTCCATTTTCGTTCCTCTCTCTCTCTATATTGTATATATCTGACGAATATGGAGTCGGGGGGTTCGTTAGGATTTCTGCTCACAAAGACTCCTTTTTCCCAGGCGAAGATAGCTAGTTCGTAGAGGCGAGTGACAAGGTCCCATCTAGCAGTGATGTAGCCAGCTACGAATATGGCGAGTGTCAGGGTCGAAAAGGGGTGCATGTAGGAAGGTGGTGGTGGTTATATTCGGAGTCGCATCGCCTATGTCTCAAGTCTTTTGGCTAAGTTTCTAGTATACTTCGATGGCGAATATTGCGATCAATGGTGGCGAGCGGCCGCTTGAGCTATTATTCTATTCCACGATACCGACTATCTCGAGCATGGGACTGAGGACGGGGATGATTTCGTCTGAGCAGGACTTCGTAATGCTCGTCGCACGGTTATTTTTCGTATGCTATTCGAGGGACCGGTCAATCGCTACACATTAGTTCCTAAGCAAGTGGTGTAATGTTGGACAGGTATAACGAGCGACAGGGAGGAGAGGGGCCGGTTTGTGTAGCCGGCAGGTTGCGGAGGACGAGTTGCGGATTGCGGATTGTATGGGAACGGGATGCAGAGAGGAAAGTGAGTCGATCTCGACGTTGTTTGTTCACTGCCCCTTGCAGTTCTAGATTTGGACCAAGTCGGAACCTGCAGAGTTGCATTGCGTATTGCGTGTACGATTAGGTTATCGATACACGTTTCTTCCCATAAATAAATCCTTAAGCCCGGGCGAACTAATAAAAGTTAGCTTCCCCAAGGGATCCACTCAAGCTGCTGAAAGTCCCGCGCTAAAACATCCAAAAGATCAATCAATAATGAGCAAAAAAACATCATTCTTTCTCTTCCCATTCACTATATACTTAACCATCTTCTAAAAATCGTTTAACTCATTTTGAGTTCAAGTGAGATGAGAAACTTGGGTCATTGCAAGTAAGCTACATGATAGATCGCCATAGTGGGATAACGAAACGCGTCCGTCTTCTGGTCTCTGGTGTCCTTCCCTGCAGGTAGACCATGTCCTTTTAATATTGGTTGTGCAAGTAATTGAAATGGCAAAGTCGCTGCGCAAGATAAAAGGGTGGACACAAGTTTGGGGAGAGTCCCGAGATAATAGGGGGGATTATATACATTTGAATAACAGAGGAGCTGGGTTGTCTAGGGTAATGAATACGAGCTCTCCCCCAATTCCCGTAAGCTACTTATACACTAAACCGCCAAGGTATCATTGTTACGTTGTAACAGCCCTGCATTTCTTACCCTCTCTGGGTCATATTCTGCTAACGATCGCCCAGCTGGGGCACGGTGAGGCTGAGTTCGGCATCACCAACCGAGCAATAAGTCCCCGTGGGGTTGATTGAGAGGATAGCCATTGGCTAGAGCTAGTTCGTAGCTGAGCTCTCGTCTCACCGGCTATCCCAAGGTGGCCTAGAGATGCCGGCTTCTGGATACAGTACTGATTCAGCCGCCTTCCATGGAGCCACCCGGAACTCGGCACCTCTGGGCTTTTACGGCACGGCCGGCGAATGGTTTCAAATTTTCGTCATTTCCTTTTCATATGGAGAGCATCACTCTCTTTACTATCTTCCCGTGCTTCGTCTAACAGTTTGTCTATTCCTCGTTCTTTAAGAGCAACCTACGGAGTGCGCCAATAGTCAGCATCGGTGAAACCGGGTATTACAGGTTAAGATCTCATAGGCTATTAGACTGGGGGCCTACCTGAAGACATTTCTGATAATCTTTAAAGAGTTTGGAACATTCGTTGTCGTCTGCCTTTCCGTTGCCTCGTAGGTATTCTAATCACCCCATATGAGAATGAAAAAACAGTAAGGGATACATATTGCCTTAAAACTTACTCTCACTATACCACTTAAGAAAGCAAGTATCGTACCGTCTACAAAAGTTAGCCTATGGGAAGATCTCTTGCAGCTAAGGTCTTATACTTACTCTTTCACTTCATTACACTCTGGCGCAAGGGAAGCGGACATATTGATTTATTAAGACTCGTGCTGCTAAAATAAGTCTATAACATCTAAGCTGCCTGGGAATTAGATGTCGTCTAGATGTGAGAACAGAACCAAGTATGGAAGAAACTTGAATGACAGAATGAGAGTGATACCTTGTTCGCTGACGCACTGTCGCGGAATAGCCTGTTATCGATATCTTAGCGCATTCTGAATACCGTACCACCTGTGCATTCAAGGTTAGAAGGACCCTGGAAACCCTGAGGTAAATATGTATCTAGCAGGTACGATGCTACTACCAAGGTCACCAATGATTGGATAAACGTCACAAAGAAGGTACGGTCTCCACGGCGCTAGGCACTAGGCACTCACCGTACGTTATCGATAAATCTTTAGGTCCATCCATGCTTTAGAATTTTTTGAATACCGATAGCACCTATCCGGCGCAATCTCCAAAACCTACCATCATCAACTTTCCCATTGCTTGCGAAAGCACGGGGGTGAGCTATTACTATGGACTCTTCTCAGGACTTCAAGTCCGTGCAGGAAAAGATCCAGGCCGCTCTCGTTACTACTACCAGGCTATCCAACCAAATAGCTGCCGAAGATATCGATTTTCACCGAACGAGTAACCCAGACGTTGCAGAGCAACTTGACGATACATCCGAACGTCTTCTCACCCTCGCCTCGTCGTTACTCTCCTCTGCGTCTAAGAACTCCGATCTGAAGGCCCCAGCTCTTGAAGATGGCGACGATATCGACGTTCACTGGTCGCGCATCGTGGATGTGGTTGATACCCTACTAGAGAAAGCGGATACTTGCCTGGACGAGTACACGGGCGTGATCAAGAGGAAGGCTGCGCCAACCGACCAGTCGGGACCGGCAGCGAAGAAATCTAAGTCGACGACATTAGAGAGCTCCATGCGCCGCGCAAACATCATCAAACCACAGAATGCATTCGAGGTGAAACCAAACAACCAGAACACGTCGCCATGGAAGCCGATCCTTACTAAGAAGCCACATGCCCTCGTCTCTCTCAAGAAGAGTTTGGTGACATTTCAAGATGAGAATCAAGAGACTCAGTAAGATATCCCATTTCCATATTTCTAGATATTGTCACGCTCGACAACGTCCCATACCCCAATACTGCATCATAGCTAACAGGACTTACAGATACAAGCATCCCTACGAAACTGAGATACGTAAACTTGAATTTCCGAAGGCTTGTTTCGAACCCAAGGACCCTATTAAATACCAACCCGTCGAAACGACCACCGCTACATTTGTGGATACCTTCGAAGGCGTGTTAGAAATGCTTGAAGAACTTAAAACAGCCACAGAAATCGCGATCGATACAGAACACCATGACTTCAGGACATACACTGGATTACTGTCTCTAATGCAAATTAGTACACGTAACAAGGATTGGATTGTTGATACACTACAGCCATGGCGTCGAAACCTCGAGGTTCTCAACGAAGTCTTTGCTGACCCAAAAATTGTCAAGGTTAGTTTACGTCTCCCTTTCGGCACTCTACGAGGGTCTAATGCTTATTGCAGGTACTCCACGGCGCGTACATGGATATCGTTTGGCTACAGCGAGACTGCGGTATCTACATCGTCGGACTATTCGACACTTATGAAGCCGCGGTATCACTTCAATATCCTAGCAGGAGTCTTGCGTATCTACTCAAAAAGTTTGTTGATTTTGACGCAGACAAGAAGTATCAACTGGCAGATTGGCGAATACGGTATGGTCCCAACCCAAGAGATTTCCTGTATCCGACTTTCGCTAACTGGAAACTAGTCCATTACCAGAGGAGATGTTCTACTATGCGCGTTCAGACACCCACTATCTGCTCTACATCTACGATATGATGCGCAACGAGTTATTAAGTCACTCAGAGGGATTAGTACAAAACTTAGTCAGCCAAGTTCTCGAGAGATCCAAGGAGACTTCCTTACGACGACATGAGACATTCACCTATGATTCCCAAGGCGGCCAGGGACCGTTTGGGTGGTATAACTTACTCATTAGGCAGTCTGCCGGAAAGTTGTCCAAGGAACAGTTTGCCGTGTTCCGGGCCGTGCATAAATGGCGGGATGAGATTGCGCGGCGTGAAGATGAGAGCGCCCTCTATGTAATGAGCAATGGAACGCTCTTCGACATCTCTAGACGCATGCCGCCGGATCCCAAGGCCCTTCATAGCCTTCTCGACGCGACTTCGCATATAGCCAAGCGAGAGGCTTTCAATCTATTCAACATTATTAGTAAGGCGAAGGCCGAAGGAGCGAATGGTCCGAGCGTCGCCGAGGTCATTCGCAGTAATGCGCCCTCCTTGATAGGCATCGGCGAGGTCGCAAAAACGGTCTTCCCTCAGCTGAAAGCAAACGATACAGACATACCAGGAACGCAAGATCTTGTCTCCCAGACTTCGAAATTGTGGGGCAATGTTCCGATAAGCAGTCGATGGGAGAAATTGTCCTCCGATAACGCCCCCAGAGCAGTGCAGTTTGAATTGCCTTGGGCTCACTTTATAAAGTCGAGCAAAGTGGTGGAGGAAGTAGCCCCGCAGCCGCAGCCCCCGGTTAAGTCGGCCGAAGAATCAGTTATTCCCCTAGAACAGCCACCGGCCAGCTCCAAACTACCTCCTGACACCCAGTTTACGCTAAGAGCCGGCCTAAAGCGTAAAGCACCCGTGGTCGAATCAGAGTCTGAGTCGGGAGAGGTAGATGAGACACCATTGAAACCAGAAGCTAACACAGATGGTTCGCCCGGTGAAGAAATCGAAGTCCCCAGCTCCGACGACAGCGAGATAGAGCGTCGATTGCGACGGCTTAACAAGCTAGAGAAGAAGGCGCGTAAAAGAGAGGCTAAGAAACTCGCTAAGCGCGCTGAGAAGGAGGCTGCTAAAGCGGCGAAGGGCAAAGATGAGGATGAGGACGAGGACGAAGCTTTCGATTACAGCAAGGCTCGATCTGTTCTGAATGCTTCGAGAGTCGCGAACGGCACTCCGCAAACGACAAAGTTCAACCCGTACGGCATGACGGTCGATGGCCCGAAACCGGCGAGGAAGATGCATGGTGAGAAGGCTGGGAAGAGCGCTACGTTTAGGAAATAAGAATCCTCCGGGGGGTGTTTGGTTGGGCTGATGATTGGCATTGTTGCATTGCGCTGCATTTTCATGGCGTCAGGGGCATAGTTAGGGTTTGAAGGGACTTATCGAACAACCCATACCGTAGGTTATTCCAATGAGCTCTAGGGATATCCCAGGCCGTAGGTGTCTACTAGGTACTCATCTACGGTCATTGCAATTCAATCGATTTGCATTTGAATCACAATGACTTGACTTGCACTCGTAATACCGGAAGGCCATCTTAGTGGCCCGTGCGTAAAGAGCTGTTCCCCCTATCCTGGAGTTCGCCCCTTAGCTCTTCCCCCTGGATAAGGGGACATAAAGAGCCGTCTGGATATAATAATGCGTAATTCTAGCTGAACAAGGGTTGAAATTCCTTACACAACTTTTTTCCTAAGCTTTTTAATCTAACTCATGACACATATGTAATGTCTTATACATGTATGTAGTTAGACAGCTCAAGTTCTACTTAATTCTATACTTGTTCAGAGACTAGAATATTACGTATTCGATTCACAGCTAAATTGAGAGACGTCAGCATACTTACCTCGAGAAGAGTCGAGGATACAATGGGAGGCAGCACACTACTTCGCAACTACGAATATACAAATCATAGTTACTCACCACTACTCCTAAAAGCTTTTCATCGCTTATAAGACTCTCCTCGTGCCTTGTCTAGTACTACGGTCTGAGGATCTCTGGATTTAAGTCCCGCGTCAGATAATGCTACTGCTAAAGACCCTTATCGTAGCTTATCCATAGGACCTCCCGATTATCATTCTGTTGAATTCATTAGAGCCGAAGAGTTATAAGGTCTTTTATACAGCATATCATGCATTTGTTGTTCTATTAATACACCGCCTCAAACTCGGCAATTCCATCTTCATAGCTCTCATCTTCCCAACGTCCTCGAATTGCGAGACATGTGTACATTCTCCGGTGCGGAAACCTGCATTCAGGGGGACATGGTAATCCTAGAGATTTGACTATTTATTAGTTAAATAGTTAAATTCATGTATACATCATGGCTTCCAAGATATGGGATGTCAGTTATTTGGGTTGCATGAAGCAGCTGGAAAAGAGATACCACGACCATGTACATCCGAAGGATGCGAGAAGGATAATTTATTTAATTTCAAGATGAGTCCTATCCTGTCCAAACCATCTTCTATAGATCACAACAGCAAACATCACCCCAACACCGCTCATATACAATCATAACGAACACACACGTAAAACGCAACCGGAAATATGGGCAAAACTAGCTATCCGTATAGGATTTCGGGGCTATCCAGGAGGAAATTTGGCGACAAAGCTGGAAAGCGCGGCGGTCAGAATACTACCAGTTCAAGAGAAACAAGGATGCTCTGGAGGACTTTTCACTATCCTACGGACAACTCCCCTGAGGAGGAAGAGATTGAAGAGGAGGAGCCATCTGAGTCCCAAAATATGGACGACGAACAAACAACAGCTACTCAAGATGACGATGGGAAACAAACCTAGCCAAGCCACCCGAAAACAACTTGGTGATCACCTTGGCAATGCTTGGGATGCTGGCATCCGGAACTACATTTATTACGATTGGTAGAACACATCGACGGGAAACTATTTCTTAATGGAACATACAGTCTGCATTGGAGGCTATTTAGTGTGCGAATTAGCAATACGGAAATCTATTGCCAAACCACAACATGGAACCATATCACCTTGAAGGTTGGAAATATGACAAAACACAGATATGAGGGCACCACTGCGAAGTGTTGTAGTTTCGAATTGTCCTGGGATATATATCTTGGCACTGGTGATTACGTTCGTGACGGTACCCCTGAACGAGGAGCCCTTCATGAGGTCCCCAGCCGTGGTTGTGGATGTGGAAATGCGTAGTGACAATATGATGACATTATATCTAGTGAGAGATTTTGGTTGCCCCTTACAGGGAGGATATTCGTGTTGAGATGTGCCAAGTTTTCCCATGTGTCCTGGACTTCTACCTACCACTGCGTTGGTTGTATGCATTTATAGACTGGCAGGTGCCGGCGCTGACCATCCATACATATGGCTACCTCAAGCCGAATCTCCAAACTACCATCCGAAATTCATGTTACTGAGTCCATGTAGAGATCGCTAGACATGTGTCTGTGTCATCAGGAGACGGATGCCTTAACAGTGAATCATGTTTTTACATCGTGCACAAATATCCATCAGAAAGCGCTAATCGATCCTGACTGGAATACTTGGCGACTAGCATATATATAGAGATCGGGATCTCCTCTCCTCGGTCTTTATTCTCTCTACAAATTCACAACATTAAGATATCACTTGAAGATCAAGACTAACAAGAGAACGAACAAGAAGACAAGATGCGTAAGTAAAAAGAGTGTGAATCGTATCAAGGGGTATCATACTAACGGTCAACGCCTAGCTTCTCACCACGGTAGCAGCAGTCACCACTCCAAGAGCCACCACTCTCACAAGCAGTCTTATCCTAAGTCCAATGATATGTACTTCGAGCGGTATGGTTCAGGTCCCGCTCGTATCGTCTACCAACCCGGCTACTCAACCCAATACTATGGGTCTGGGGATGGTACACATCATAGCAGCCGTCGTAGCGGCCATCACAGTAGTCACCACAGTAGCCATCACAATGGAAGTCACCACACCGGGAGCCATCATACCGGAAGTCATCACACTGGAAGTCATCATACTGGAAGCCATCACAGTCATCATACTTCCCATCATTCAAGTCACCATGGTAGTCAAGCCGGTAACTACAATCTATCACCATAGCACTACTTAAGATATCTAATACATATGCAGCAGGAGCATCGGCTTATACGGCGGCTGCAGAAGCGACTGCTGCAGCTGCAGCCGCAGCCGCAGCCGCGAATAATGACGGACTCGATCCATCTAGAGGTACGGGCTATTATTCTAATCCTGCCTTCATCCAGGAGGGCCTCATTGATCCAGCCAAAGGAACCGGTGTCGTTTATCAAGATCCGAATCCTAATTACAACTTGAATCTTCCTTTCATCTGTAGGGGTCTCGCTGACCAGGCTAAAGGAACTGGTTTTGTTGGGCAAGATCCCAATCAGACCTACACCGTGAACCAGGACTATGTCCAGAATGGGCTCGCGAACACAGCAGGTATGTGTGCTCGCTTACCCAGATGTTATGACATACATCATCTAATGATTCACCTCATGGTTGCCCCTTTTCAAGCGGAAAATCACAAACATAATCCTAAGTTGAAAACTAAAACTCGCTTGGCAGTCTCTAAGTCAAGCAAGTAATTATTATTACAATGTCCCCCTATCGACTAAAAAGCTCTCCCTACGCCAAGTCTCCTCCCAAGTCAACACCCGCCGTCATGGTCTCAATCCAATGTATACTCACGAACCTAATACTTACTTCATAGGCACGGCATCTGCTCCGGCCGGCTCGTACTACAGCCAGGACGACGGATATCCCCCTGACGCGTGGTACAACGGCTGGAACGGCGTGTACTGGGGTACGCCGACGTCCTCGGGAAAGCAGTACCTCATGACGGGTGGTAATCAGCATTATTACCAGGGAGGTTACCAGGGAAGCTACTATGGCAGCAGCCAGCAGGGTTGAGTTATAGGTCGCCCTTGAGTCCCCATGCTTCGAGAATGAGCTTTTAGTTTGGAGAAATAGATATGGGCCGGTTCATGCATGGTGCAGAGGTATGAGGGTTTAGGAGTCTTGAGATTGGCGTTTCTATGAACTCCTGATGGAATATGGCGAGGAGCCCGGCGCTTTTGGAGTTACACTAAGGTCTACACATGCATGAGCTTTCGAAATTCAGGCATGGTAGTCACTCAATAGCGTGATATTGGCATTCTTATTATAATAATGTGACTTCGTTACCAGGGGGTTGTGATCGATAATAGTAATCGAATAGGCCGCAATGAACGAGCAAGGACAATGGCTACGGTTTAGTGGGATTGGCGTATTGGCAAATCATTCTATGAAGGCTAGAGTTCTCATTCCGTGGTTAGTTTAAAGGATAACGGCAGTCACCGTACAATCTCTTGGTATAATGGGTGGGTTATATAAGATATATTATCTAGACATTAGATGGCGCATATCGAGCAACAGCACTAGGATTAACGTATGAGTAAGACGATATTCGTAGTTGACCCGACTCTATCTTGATTTTGTTGAGAGTGCTTGAGTATTAAGCGATTCGGGCCGTTGAGAAGTCTAGGCAAGCGGCACGGGAATAAAATGCATCGAGACCATACGCATCCCGGGCCTTGTCACGGGGCAGGCTGAGAAGCCTGAGGTACAAGCAAGCTGTTACGAAAAGAGCCTCAACTACCACTATATACAACCACTTTCCTACATGTGATAAAGGCCTTTTTCTTCTATGAGTCACATTATCGTAGGAGTAGAGCCTTCCTTGATGGCACTTGGGGGCTATCGAGGCTAACTTCCCTACCTGTAGTACGAGGTACCAGCTATCTAATTGCCCTTCTCTGGCCGCAGCTCTCGCGAACGTTGGGGTCGGCGTTCGCCGCCGGAGTTTTCATATCTTAGTAGTTGTACTACTAGGCGATGACAATCTGTTGAATATAATAAATGGTAGGTATATAGGACAGTGTAGGTGAGAAACGGATGATGGTAAGACACGGCGAGGCGAAGCTATTAATAAACCTAGTAGCTGCCAAAATCCTTCGGATTACATCCATCATAAGATATGTGCCACACGTTTGAAATAAACGTCGGAATGGCGTCGGTGGTATCTTTTCAGCTGGGCTAAAGTTGTTGGCCTCTAATTAAGCGAAATTGTGCCTCATGACTTTCCAACCGCCCGCTTAGCCAGGCGCAAGCCATCATACGGACAGATGAGTCCTATGGTCATAAGCTGACCCTAAGTTGTGAGTTTAGTTACAAGATGAATATACCTATTGTTCTGTTTAAATATGCGATTAAGCCCAGACCATCTAGTGAGTCTTGTGAATATTTCTCGTTAATCTTGACGTTCTCGCCAATATCGTCTATTTCCCTGACTCCACGATGGCTAAAGCAACTGTTCTTTTATCCCTTGCATTATGCTTGAGGATCCAAAGCACATATGCTATACCCTACTCTGGGCGTTCTCAACTTGAATTTGACTATGTCGTTGTTGGCAGCGGCCCTGGTGGCCTCACAATAGCTTCTCGATTGACTGAAGATCCGAAGGTCTCAGTCGCTGTTATCGAGGCGGGAACATGGTCTGAAAAAGTAACAGGGAACCAAAGCGAAGTTCCTTCATACGATTTCTACTATAACGGGAAGTCCCCTAATGATACCAATCCATTGGTTGAGTGGGGGTTTCTAACTACACCTCAAGCGGTTCGCCCCCCTTTTCCCTTTAAAAAGCAACACCGACTAAATCTCTATATAGGGTATCGACGACCAAGTTGTACATTATACTCGCGGGAAATCGGTAATTATTAAGACGTCCGCTTACCTGGCGGTTCCTTTGCTAATTCCATGGGTTTAGATTGGTGGCTGTACTAACTTGAATTATATGGCCTATACTCATACAGCTAAAGGTGCGCTCCAAATGTGGGCTGATGCCGTGGATGATGATGCCTACGCCTTTGATAGTGCTTGGAAGTACTACCATAAGAGCATGAACTTCACACCGCCGAATAATGAGCTTCGGCTAGCCAATGCAACAGCTGAGTGGGATAAAAGCGAAGCTGTGAAAGGGGGACCGTTAGATGTCACTTTTGCATCTTATGCCCAGCCTTGGAGCACTTGGATTGCGGAATCCATGGACTCAGTCGGGATCCCTAACACATACGCGTTTATTGATGGTATCCTCAATGGTTCCACCTGGTTGACGTCGACTATCAATCCACGCAATGGCCACCGTGAATCTGCTGCGATAGCTTTCCTAATACCTTACCTAGGCCGGCCTAATCTCAAGGTTTTCGACCTCACCCTTGCGGAACGGATTTTATTTGATTCCAAGAAAACAGCACGCGGCGTGCAAGTTAGCTCCGGAAACAAAACATACACGATCCGAGCAAAGCGCGAGGTCATAGTGTCAGGCGGAACGTTTCAGTCGCCACAGCTCCTACAGGTCTCTGGGGTCGGCCCAGCCGAGCTTCTTACTCAGCACAACGTTACCGTTGTGGCTGACAGGCCTGGCGTCGGCCAGGGTATGAACGACCACGTATTTTACGGCATAGCCTACCGTGTCAACGTTGAAACCGCGTCTGCACGCATGTATGGCGATGCTAATGCGATAGCCATCGAGCAATTCAACGCCAACGGAACTGGCCCCCTAGCAAGCCCCGGAGGTGACTACGTCGGATTTGAGAAGCTCCCTCAGGATATCCGCCAGGACTTCGCGCCTTCTACTATACAAGAGCTCTCATCTCTCCCTAAAGACTGGCCTGAGATGCAATATCTGAGTCTCCCTACCTATGTCGGAAACTTCGAGTCCGCAAGTGCTGGCTCTCCCCCAGACGGCTACAATTACGCAACTCTACTTGCCACTCTCATCGCGCCATCCTCGCGGGGTAACGTCAATATCTCGTCTTCGAGGATGAGCGACCACCCGCTTATCAACCCCAACTGGCTTACAACTCAGCGCGACATCGACTTGGTGATTGGCGGATTTAAGCGACTGCGCCAGATCCTCGAGTCGCCTGTCATGGGAAATGTCACCATCGGCCCTGAATATTATCCGGGCGCTAGTGTGGCCACTGATGACCAGATCCACCAGCAAGTGAAGGAAAGCTTCAACACCATGTACCACGCCAGCTCGACCTGTAAGATGGGCCGGCCGGACGATGAGTCTGCTGTTGTTGACAAGCATGCTCGCGTATACGGGGTTCACAACCGTGAGTTCACCTCATCAGTTGGTAGTAAGATTTAGTATTAACAGTGCCGCAGTGAGGGTTGTCGACGCTTCTGCCTTCCCCTTCCTACCCCCTGGTAAGTGCTTATGACCTAACTACTCCCTTTTATGTCAGACGACTAATAGCTCTATAGGTCTTCCTCAGTCTACTGTTTGTAAGTCACGAGGCGCTATTTATATCGCCAAGACAATTGACTAACATATATTTAGATATGCTTGCCGAAAAGATCGCCGACGATATAAAGCATGGACACTAGGCCTTTCACTTTCCTCTATGTAGGAGTATGGAGTATGCATGTCGGGTGGAAGCTTTGGTATTAGATTGTGATATAATAGGCTCTGTTTGTGTACTATTAGACTAGAAGTATAGATGTGTTATAGACTGGTTTCCCATTCTATCTCTAACTTGTGCCCTTTGATCTCCGCGTTGAACCATTCAATCATTTCGATGCGTTCTTGGCATGTCTTGGAGTTTTCTAACAGATCGCTCTCGGCCAATGCTTTCACTGTCTCTAGGAGTATCTGCTGCGCTAGGTTCTTCCCTATGCAGGCTCGAGATCCAACACCGAACATAAACAGGCTTCTTTCCATACCGGGTCTCCTTAAGCCCTCATCTTGGCCCTCTTCGAGCCATCGTTCTGGGCGAAAGGAAAAGGGATCTGGAAAGACCACCGGGTCGTAATGTAATACTGAGGCTGCCGCACCGACGATAGTACCTTGTGGTATATGGAAGTCTCCAACTTCGAGTCCAGCTGCGGGCACGACACGGGTAAGGCGACCGGGGTTAGCCATACCTAACCGCAATCCTTCCTTCACAACTGCCCTTAGATATGGCAACTGGTATACATCATCCTTACCCTCTTGCACTTCTCGTCGCAAAGCCTGCAGCACATCGGGCCTCTTCACTAGGTGGAAGATGATGGTTGCGAGCATGACTGCTGTAGAGTCTGCACCGGCAAATATGACGGCTTTGCATTGTACCTCAACCTCTGAAGGGCGAAGTCCAGCTGCCAGTAGCCTGGCCTGATAAGAGTCTTGGCTTTTCTCATTGACAGTCTGAGTGACAAGACGGTTTGCATATTTGTCCAGACCGAGGATAGACTTGGAAGCCTCTCTGTTCGAGCTAGCTAACATCGAAGCGGCATAGCAGATGCCGAAAAGCCAATGTGGCAACAATGAGAAGCGCGAGAACGCGACAATTTGAAAAATAAATGGGTTGACGCTAAGGTGTGTATTCAACCGTTGCTCTATGGGAAGATGTGCGTGCTCGGCGAGTCCGCCGTAGGGCTCGTCTAGTAGATACCCACTAACCGCATCGATAGAGAGACGAGCACAGAGATCTAGGATATCAACCCGAGTATGATGCGACTCCTTGGCTGTTGCCTTAAACTCTTCCAGGTTCTTCAGGAATCTAGCTATGCATTCACTGATGATTCCATTGGGCTGACAGGCTATGCGTAACCTGCTAAGAGCGAAGAGAGGAGCTACCGGCTTTGCACGCGTATCGCGGTAAGCCGTATCGATCGAGGAGAAGATGGAGGCGACAGGACCGAGATTAAAGTTTTGGTATCTAGAGTCTTTCGAGAACCCGCCGGCAGTTACATATATTGGTTGGATACTGGCAGTGTCGGAGATGGACAAGCCGTTTGGCGATATCCGCAACACGCTTGTATTGTACTTTTGGTGGTAATAACGAAGCACCTGACCCTCGATCCCCATGTAAGTGACGGCATACATGAAAAAGGACGACACTCGTCCCAACAATGGCCCGGGTATTTTTCTAAGAGGGTGGAGATACAATCGATAGACTGGAACGAACAATATCAAAATAAGGGCAATGAGCCCGAGATTCGTGGTATTCATCTTGGATACGTTAACTTGTGTTATCACGATAGACATTGCCAGGAAGATCAGATTCTGTCACGGAATCTCTATAGGACTACCTAGTATATTCTACTGAAAATATTCTCAACATGCCTCCTTAGATCGTCGGCGACATACAAGTGCTGGTCGGCGCCCCCCACCCCAAAATAGATAGGGAGAAGATAGCCGGCGTGAATGTCGCCGTTTCATTTCCGCCAACTTGCATACGTATGTGTATGTAGGTTTTATATTGCATTTCCGGCTTCGAGATGATCGTAGGCCACAAAACCCGATCAAGTGAAACGGTCGAAACACGGATCGGTGAATCGCGCTATCTTACGGTAACGTGACGCCTCCTATGTGATAAGGTATCTGTGTATCTTTTAAATTGCGTTAAGTACCTTAGGGATGTCAGAAAGAATTGGCACTGTGACTTATGAATCTATCGTGACACAACATATCGCCGGCTTACCCGTAATATGTGGTTGGTCCCAAAAACGGCCTCACACATCGGCTTTAGATAGGGGCGATATCCGAGAGCCTCACAGGTACCAGTAAGTAGGCTATGGCCCCCAATAGGGAACTTATACTTGAGTAAAGTAACTACAATACATCAAATATTACGTGGGATATCACTAGTATAGGATGAAGTCTGGAAGGATCTAAGTCGTAGAGTTACTAAAGTCCAAGAACTTACCAAAATCCTTCGTATACCTTATCCGACCAACGACCAAGATGGCGCTGCCTAGTTTCCCCGAAACCACTACTCTAGCTAATAGCTTGAACGATATCAAACCAGCTTCATTCTTGAATGAGATCGAGCGTATACAGACGCTTCAAGCGGCCTACGCTCTCATCGGTCGTCTTGAGACCCCGTGGGAGACCATTGTGAGGCTGGGAATGAACCAAGTATGTTCACACCATCCGAAGTATCGATATTATATAATAATCAGAATATTGTTGCAGCCAGCCCTCGTGGCAAGTCTGAAGGTCAGCAAGGACTTAGCCCTCTTCGAAAAATGGCATGGATCTAGCAATGCCCCCATGACCAGCTCCCAGTTAGCAACTATGGTTGGGTGTGATGATGATGCTCTGCTTGGTAAGTCAATCAGATGACCATTTCAGGACGAGAGATTGTATTACCTACTGACTTGGAATGAGTCCGACTACTGCGCCACTTAGCCTCGAATCATATGTTGAAAGAGCCTGCTGCGGGCATGTTCGAGCCCACGCCGTTCACGCTTTCTCTTGTGGAACCTGTGTTTGGGGAGTGGATTCATTATATGTGCGTATTAGGCTGTTTGCGGGTTATATTGATATAGTATTTATATATGCTAGGTACGACGCCATCATCCCTTGCTTCTACAATATGCCCGAATTCCTATCCAAAACGGGCTACAAAAATCCCACGGACCCATCGGATGGGGTGTTCCAGTACGCAAAGAACTGGAAAGGGGATCTATTCCAGTACTACGACTCGCACTCCCGGGAGGGTCAATCGTTTAACCATGTCATGGGCGCAGTCATGGCGCAGCAGGCCAGCTGGCTTGACATCTTTCCTCACGCCACTATCGCCGCGGACCATATTAGCGGAAAGCCGCTAGTGGTCGACGTTGGCGGAAATATCGGTCATGATCTTGAACGGTTCCGAGCGGCGCATCCGGAGACGGCGACGGATCTTTATTTGCAAGATAGAGCTGAAGTTGTCCGACTTTCAAAATGTCCTGATCCCGTCAACAAGATGGCTCATGACTTTTTCCAGACCCAACCTATTAAAGGTAAGGCATCTAAGGAACTATCTCATTATAAATCTGCCTAACGTCCAGCGCTACTCTATAGGTTCACGTGTGTACTATATGCACGGGGTGCTACACGACTGGCCAGATGAGCAGGCATGTAATATTCTCAAGATGACTAGAGAGGCGATGCGGCCAGGGTATAGTAAACTTCTAATACATGACCACGTCATTCGAGAGCCGATGGCACATCCGCATACAACGTCGTATGACCTAACCATGATGGTCAAGATTGCAGGTCAAGAGAGGACGGAATCGCAATGGACCAAGCTACTAGGTCTTGCCGGACTAGAAGTTGTAAAGATATGGAGGTCGTCCTTGGCGGTACAAGCCATTATAGAAGCTGAGCCGATGGACGAAGCTGCTTCGTCTTGAACATCATAAGCTTTTAACAGAAATTTAGTATTATGAAATACTAATTGGTCATGTACGCCACGCATAGTTCAACATTGCGTGTATCAAGATGGGACATTGGCTTTAGCGACTTACATAGCTAAGATCAATTGACATACACATAATATATATCCCTATTCAAGGACATAGACATGAGCTCAGGGATTCTACGCGATCATCTATGCATATCTTGAACATTTGAAAAGTTTCATATGGAGAGCTATTGATTTACACTTCTAGAGATAGACATAAAAGATAACTTCAAGGTAATGTCCATACTAAAGACTTGTAAGTTGACTTGTCAGTTTTGAGGGGATTCAGGAGAGTCGAGAAATAGGGGTGATTAGGTAATCAACGAAATGGTACCGTAACCCCTTTTACCCCTTTCTACGCCCCTAAGCTTTTTACGGCTTAGCCCCAACGCTTTCGGTCAATCTCAGTGGAATTTGCTTATGGTATGTCCTCCGCATGTCCTCCGGATGGGTCACTTTGGGGGTCACTTTCTCGTATCAATATTGATGTCCAAGTACAACAGACGCTGTACAACACGATGATTAGTAGAAAGTGATGAATCAAGATGTTTTTCTTCTTTTTCCGTGCTACTCATCTTCAAGTAGCACAAAACTCATAATAGCGCGATATTACCTAACCCCGTAAATTCCGAAGCCGAGTACAGGATGAGTATAGTCTTTTCAGGCTGTTTGCTTTTGTATTCGCTTTTATATACGACTCAAATTTCGCATGTCTGAGCTTTACTCGACACGATTCAACTCGAACTTCAACTTATTTTTCAATAAATCAAATAGACCGACAACAAGTCATCAACAAATTCATCATGTCCTCATTTCCGTACAAGAAGGTGCTCCTTATCGGTGCTACCAGCGGCATCGGTTTGGAGCTAGCTGAGCAGCTCGTGCAGAAGGGTGTCTATGTCATATCCGTTGGCCGCCGCCAGAGCCGTCTAGACTCTTTTGTATCTGCGCATGGAAGCTCTAAGGCGGCTGGTGTTGCATTTGACATTGCCGAAATCGCGAAGATCCCTTCCTTCGCTGAGACGTGAGTCCCCCTTTACACCTTGGATGCATACAGCGGTCACTTTCTGTTTGTCCTCTCATGCTGACTATTGCCTCATGTTATCTGTAGCGTCATCAAGCAGCACCCTGATCTTGATTGCATTGTTCTCAATGCCGGTGTGCAATACGTCATGGACTTCAGCAAACCACACACTGTAGACATGGCCAAGATCCAGAATGAGATCAACATCAACTACATCGCGATGGTTGGTATTACGCATGCCTTCATGCCTTTCTTCCAGGCCAATAGCATAAACAAGGAGGTGGCATTTATCTAGTAAGTTGCATTTAGTCTGTATGCAGTGGTTACCTATCTCGTACTAACAATATGCAGCACCACGACGAGCCTGATGTCTATGCCCTATCCTATGGTCCTCAACTACTCGGCATCTAAGGCTGCACTGCACGCATTCATTATTTGCATCCGTGAGCAATTCAAGCAGAAGCCCGAATCCAAGATCAATACCGTTGAGCTTGTTGTCCCATTAGTCCAAAGTGAGTCCGAACCGCTGGATTCATCATGAAACCCACTAATTCCCCGTGTAGCCGAACTCCATGACGGTCAGCCTGGATGGAGCCCAGACTTCAACCCTGGCATGCCGGTGAAGCAGTTTGTCAGCGAGTCCATAGCAGGTTTCGAGACTAAGGAAGAGACTGTCGCAATTGGCCAGGCTAAGCAGGTTTTCGACGAATTCGAGCTTGAGAAGGGCCGTCGTGTTGGCCCGGTCTGGGAGATGATCAAGAAGAACATGGGCAAGGCTCACACCTTTGACTAAGCGTACATCTTCCTGGAGACGAAGCATATAACGTCGAATTAGAAGCGCATAGTTACTCTTGCATAGGGCTTGCTAGAAGTAGTGTAACTTCAGATACTACTAGATAGTAAATTGAAATTATAGAATATAGATGACACAGCATGCATTGATAAGCCTTTGTGAATGATATCGCAGGTTGTGTTGTTGAGCGAGATACCTACATGTAGGCACGACTGATTTATCCTATAAGGCTCGCAACATAACTACGCTTACTTGCAGCTGGTACAGCATACAGCATACAGCCTATGCAAGTCTTCGCTCTTGAGGGATCTTTGTTGCGAGATGAAGTGAAAAGAAGCTTATTCTGCCTCCACGATACGCATACCTTAAGCATGAGAACTTGCATTGCTTTCTCCATGAGCCGCGTTGTTTGTCACAATGCTTTAAGGCATAAGCATCAGACGAAAGGGGAAAGCCGGTCAAGTACCTGAGACATTAACCCCGCTGGTAAGCAGCCACGTATATTTCTTGTGTAACCTATGTTGGTTGCTCGGTCTGGAGTTAAGCCCTAGTTGCAAGACGCGAGCCGCTTACGCTAATTATATGTACCCAGGTACACAATGGTCGAGTTAGCATTGGTTCGTCGCTCCGAAGTAGAACAAGGAAATAATAGGGATTAAGCTTATCACAAGAGGTGAGACGCTATTATTGTATTCAGATCTCAGATTGGCTCACTACTTATGACACTGCATGATCTGTTCTTACGGAGGATGAGTCTTGCGAACTAGAATACTCCCCTCCGCAATGTCCCCTACCCGTTAGACTTGGCCATCTCGAGTAACACAAGCCTTACAAGTCTCCACACAGCCCTTCCAGGTTCTCGGTTGTTCGGATTTAGTTGCAGAGTCGTACCCCTAATGCAAAGACGGAACCAACCGCCAACTCTCCTAGCGGCATACAGAATAGTACGGCAACCCGCAGATAGGGAGTAAAGACAGCTACATTGGGTAACACAAGCATGCAGGCAACTGACCGAATGAAGTCGCAGATCTACAGGATTTCCCCTGAAGCCTGTTTGTCGGTCACTATTCCTCACTACGAACCAATGAATCAACGGTGGTAAGGCGGATAGATTTTATTTGACTCTCTGTGTACAGCATTGGTGCCTAAGATTAGGGCTGAGACATCGGAATTACTTTGCGATGCTCCATCCGATGTCTAGCCAGTACGTACTAGGTATAACTACGTTCACTACACCTAAGTCAGGCGAGTACCCAGCCCCTAATCCGTAACCGCCAAAACCGGCGAGACATCAGGGACCGGTCGTTTCTTCAGCTTAGCATAGAAGCCCCTCTGCTTAAAGAACCAAGCATTTTCGACAGAAAAGCCCTGTGGGTTGACCACTTCCATCTGTATAGATCGTTAGTAGCTACTCAATTACGATAGCTTAAGCAACATTCGTAGGGCTGGCTTACGTCGTAGTTCAAGATAAGAAACGGTATTAGTTTCTTCAGTTCTAGCATCCCAAGATGCTTACCGAGACACACTCGCCTCCCAGCCCCGAACTAAAGTTAGATGTCAGTTATTGCCTCCAATCTCACCCATTATGCGTGAGCATGTCAGGATAATGGTGTTGGTATGTAGGCAACTAACCGTAAGCACGCTCTGCTCAAGCCTCTTCTTATGCTTCTCATCGCCAACCAGCCACCTCTCAGGATCCCACGAGTCGGGATTCTGCCCGAAGGTTGGCTGATGCCTATTGACCACGTAAGGGTTGCCACCCACGAGAGTGCCACCAGGAAGATATTTCCCTAGGACTGTGACTCCTTCAGCAGGTACAACTCGCTCAAACGGCAGCGCGAAAGGAGGGTGTAGCCGCACACCTTCTTGGACGCATGCATCGAGATAAGGTAAGCCACATACCTCACCCCACTTAGGGTATCGTCTGGGTAGGTTGGCTGCGAGGAGTTCTTCGTGCAGTTTCTTGAGAGTTTCGGGGTGAGTGAGTAGATTATCTGACGTGCGTTAGCTTCGTGTTCCCCGTGCCAAGTCCAGGCTGCTTGAAATATTATAGTATGCGGGGGAGCAGGTATGACTAGTTGCTATCGTAGACAGGTACGGAAGGAACCGAACTAGGCCGCAAATATCCAAAAGCTAGCGATGGCAGGTATATGATAGAATAGCTTACTGTAAGTCATACAGTTAGTGACATATTCAAAATTGAATGCTATCTACGCGATCGTATCGCCTTTCCAAGTAGATAGAAGGTAGGAAGTAGAAGAAAAGGGGGGTTTGTCTGAGCACATACCACATAACAGTTCGCATCACTGTACCCGTTGAGTCAGAGCCTGCGATGACATTTGAAAACGTCCAAGCCGTTGGAGCCCTAAGAATATTAGTGTCTTGGCCGTGAAGTGATGTACACCGCAACTTGCCAGGCTGGAACTTTCTCATTTGACTGCTGAATTTCAAGAAAGTAGGACAAATAGTCTTTAAACGGGCGATCACGTCCCAGATGAGCTTCCTCATCTCCCTTGCTCTCGATATTTTGTAGTCGCTCTCGTGTAACTTTACCTACATACTGGAGGATAGACATGCCCGGTGTCTGGAATAATCCGTGGACGATCCTGTTTTTATTAATGATAGGATCCAGCCATGTCATCTGTGTCAACTATTTACAGAGGTCATTGATCTGGTTCGGCGGTCTCGGATTCAAGTAACTTACAGCAGAGTGTGCCTTCATGAAATCGAAGATAGTTGCCAGCATGCCCCCAACATCGCGGCCTTCTTCAAGGAAACCATATCGCTTCGAGAATGATAAGGTTCCCATGACATCAAACGCAAAGTATTGGAGCCAGTCGCCAAAGTCGAATGTAGCCCCGGTCTCCGAAAATCGCTTGTCTAGCTGCTTCTCCAAGCACTCCAGCACTTCTTCGACAAGACCTTCGAATGTCACCACGTTGGACAGAGAAAATAGGGGCGCAATAGGATTCTTGATAAGCTTGTGCATTTGCTCATCCTGCGTGTTAAACACAGCCAAGAGCGAACCGCGGTCACGGGTGTAGGGCCGTAGTGTAGCGTAGAAATCGCTCTGTGAAAGATATTTCTATGTTAGGAAATCTGTATAACCATGACATACGGCTTTCAGATATAAGTCACCTTCGGGAATCCAGGCCTCATGGGATACACAGTCGGGATGGCTTCAGGGTTGCTGATAGATATCATATTTGGCCCGATTCGAACTATCTCGCCATATTTCCGGTGGACTTCCTCATGGATCAGGTGTGCCCTTCCCGTCTTAACCCATAGCATTCGCTGTAGGTTCGTAAACTTAGCAAAGAAAGGCCCGGGAATGTGCCTCAATCGCCACCAAGTCCTAAGCATATGTAGACTGAGTATAACGCATACTCCTAATGAGAGCAGCGGCAAGTAGCCGCCGGGTAGATAACTAGCTAAGGGCGCAATGTCTGCCATTGTTTCAAATTCGAGTTGTATGATGGTTGATGGTGGAGGGATTGTAGGGAGAAGTCGATTGTTTGAGAGTCAGAGTATAAGGTGAGGGGGTGAGGGGTTGACAATTTTCATAGGAAGAGCCGTGAACGAGCTTCACGTTAATTTGATACGATATACGGCGCCACACACACATCTCCAACATCAATATACCTCATGAATATTCTCCGACGTCTTTCATTTGGTCGGTCTAGGCTTACTGCATACCTGCCGCGCGTTGTTTCGATCAACCGCATGCATACATGTAAGCCGTGTGAATTCATATTGGTAGCTTGATACGAGGGTATGATAAGTCCACCTATATGCACCTCTGTTGTGTTACGGCTCATTATTGTCGTAGGATAGTATCCAACTTTGTTTGAAATTTGTGATAGGTTACCTACATACGCTCATGTAGGAATGGCTTCTTACATTTTGATAGTGGAAGTACCCGGCGAATTTCTAATATTCACTGATAACATTGGGAGAATAGAGGAGCCTGGCGGGTTTAAAAGAGAATACTATTACCCCCCGTCGAGACTTGGCTTCATCCGGGATTGCCGTACCATCTTCTAGATTTCAACATCACTTACTCATTCACATTTAGACATTATGGCTCTACATACTCCTCAAGAACTTGGCTGTGTCTTATTTGGCCCAACTGTAGTCCAATTGACTCAAGAAAAGTTGAAGAGCCTTCAACACATGCTGCAAAAGCAACCGGAACTCAAGTTTCTCAGAGAAACGCTGATAGAACTTCCATCTATATGGCCTACCCTTCAGGGGGGCGACGTCAGCCTTCGTATGTCAGGGCTTGAGGCTCTTGAAGACCTTTCTAGCTTTGCACTAGGAAGTGACCGGCTTGATGCTGAGTCCGTTTCGAACATTCATCTTGCCCCCTTAACTATTGTTCTCCAAGCAGTCGAGTTTATTAGGTTAATTGGCCTTCTGAATCCCACTGCTGATGGACAAGACATCGACCCTTCACTGAAGCTCCCAAACCTTCAAGCGATCCAGGGCTTCTGTCTCGGATTTCTATCTTCCGCTGCAGTGGCGTGCTCGAGGGATTGGATAGATCTCGAGAAGAGCTATTCTGTTGCAATCCGCATTGCTGCTTGTATTGGCATGGTAGTTGAGGCAGAAAGTGTAGGGCACAGCGAGGAGGAACGTGAGGTATCGGTTTCAGTCAGTTGGAACACGGATACAGACAGAACGTATCTAGAGGCATGTCTGGACAGGTACCCCAACGTGAGTAATCTATAAGGCTGCTTCAGGGGTATATTACTAATCTATAACATTAGGCATATGTATCATGCCTCACAGACGAAAACCGTGTCACCATTACACTGCCAAGAGGCGATCTACCCAACTTCACTAGCCAAGTTGGAGAGGTGGGTATGACAACCCAATCTATCGGATTGCGTGGCGTTTTCCATAATGAGAGGCATGTCCAAGCTGCCGGGGCACTTAAGGATCTTTTTCAAGATGATTCTGGTTTCCAGCTTCCCGACTCTGTCGATCTCAAGTACTCCCTGAGGTCTAACGGCGACGGATGTCTTCTTAAGTCGGGATACCTGCATGACGTTGCTATAGACACGATTCTGTGCAGAAGAGCGCACTGGTATCAAGTAGTCAAGAACACCCTTGGGGAGCTACCTCCTGGTGTTCGCCTCCATCGTGTTGGCGAGGGGTCCTTCATACCTAGATCGTTATCCCCGAATAAAAAGAGGACCATTAGCGATGGCACCTCGCAAGGACACTCCGTCAACCATCTTGGTAGTCCGGTCGAGGAAATTGCAGTTGTCGGAATGTCTTGCCGTTTTCCATCTGCTAATTCAACTGACGAGTTCTGGCAAATGCTCTCTCAGGGGAAAACCAGTATCGGTAGAATATCTCGCAAGAGGTTTGACGCATCTCGGATCAATCGAGAGCCGAAAGATTTGAAATTCTGGGGTAATTTTCTGGATGACGAGGTGGCTGCAGCATTTGACCATAGGTTCTTCGGCCTATCAGGGCGCGAAGCCAAGTCCATGGACCCGCAGCAGCGACTCGTCCTCCAAGTCGCGTATGAAGCACTTGAATCTGCGGGATATCATAGCTCGGCTACTAGAACTTCGGATGTTGGCTTTTACCTTGGAGTAGGTTCTGTGGACTATGAAGAGAATGTAGCGTCGGATGATGCGACTGCTTTTTCCGCCCTTGGTACTCTTCGAGCCTTTCTTAGTGGGCGGGTAAGCCACCATTTTGGGTGGTCTGGCCCTTCCGTCACACTTGACACGGCATGTTCTTCTTCTGCTGTGGCTATTCATACAGCATGCCAGGTAACCACTCTCAACAGCTCCCCCTTTAAATTGCCTAACATGCAGCTAATACCTTTGCAGGCACTCCTCAACAATGAATGCTCTATGGCCTTAACAGGCGGTGTTAATGTCATCACCGGTCCTACGTTGTACCAAAATCTAGCCGCGGCGTCTTTCCTTAGCCCAAGCGGATCATCTAAAGCTTTTGATGCGTCGGCCGATGGGTACTGTCGAGGAGAAGGCGCCGGTATTGTCGTCCTGAAGCGCCTATCCGAGGCGCTCGCGGATGGAGATCTGGTATTAGGGGTGATTGCCGGTTCTGCTGTGAATCAGGGATCTAATTGTTCTCCTATTACCGTTCCACATTCCGAGTCTCAAACCAAGCTTTATCAACAAGCTTTATCGCGCGCCTCGGTAGCCCCAGAGGATGTTACATACGTCGAGGCGCACGGAACAGGTGAGTATCCCCGTTGCACATCATGATATTCCCGATCGCGAATACTAACGACCCACGTCAAGGCACCCCGGTAGGCGACCCCATAGAATACGAAAGCATACGTATGGCCTTCACTAGCGGATCTCACGCGGACAAGCTCTTCTTGGGATCAGTTAAAGATAACGTGGGCCATACTGAGGCAGCGTCCGGCGTGACGGGCTTGATCAAGTGCTTGCTGATGATGGAACACGGAGTCGTCCCCAAGCAGGCTAACTTTTCCAACTTGAATCCTAAGATCAAAGCGTCGGAACAAATTGTGGTCCCGCAGTCAACACAGCCGTGGTCGGGCCGCCATGTGGCCCTTGTTAACAATTACGGGGCAGCAGGCAGCAACGCGGCACTTGTCCTCAGAGAACACGCGCCAGCACGTCGGGAAGATACCATCGACACGCCGGAACTCATCAAGCCATGTCCGTTGTTGGTAGCAGCGAAGTCTAAGGAGAGCCTCGCATCATACCTTGCTGCTCTAAGAGAGTGGCTGCCAAGGTATACCGGATCCTTCACCAATGCATTATTTAATATTGCACGGAGACAGAACCCGTCCTTTCTGCATAGATTTGCTATTACGGCAACAAGCGTTACAAGTCTCATCTCCGGTATCGATGCGCGATTATCCAAGGAACCAGAAACCGAAAGGGCCAATGGCCGAAAACGTCCGGTTATCCTATGTTTCGGCGGTCAAAATGGACGGGTAGCCACCCTTTCCAAAGAGGTCTATGATAACTCGAAATCATTGCGTGATCATCTAGTAAGTCTTGCAGCTCCGCATACGTAGTATGCTGGTATTGATATTTAACTCGTAGAATGAATGCGACAAAACATGCGGATCTCTCGGGCTTCCCAGCATATATCCCGAGATCTTCGACGGTAGACCCCAGGAAGATCTCGCCGTTCTGCATTGTACCCTCTTCAGCATTCAATATGCTACGGCAATGGCTTGGATAGACAGTGGAGTGGAGATAGACACACTCATCGGACACAGCTTCGGACAATTGACAGCCTTATGTGTCGCCGGCTCAATATCATTAGAGGATTCGTTGAAATTCATTTCGGGCCGCGCTCATCTTCTCGCGGACACCTGCCGAGATGAAACCGGAAGTATGACTTCGGTAGAGGCAAGTCTCGACGACGTGAAATCAATCATCGACCTAGTCAACTCGAATCAGGGCTTCCGTGTGGAAATATGCTGCTATAATGGTCCACAGAGCTTTGTTCTAGGTGGAAACGATCAGTCGATGAAGTGCCTTGAACAGGAGTGCGCAAAAAGGGGCGTGAAATCCCGCGAGCTAGAGAATACTCATGCATACCACTCATACGTTATCGACCCTATCCTTCCAAGGCTAAGGACGCTAGCGGATTCCATCAATATTCAGGCGCCTGCGATGCGCGTGGAGACTTGCTCCGAGGGTAGCTCATGGTCTGAGTTCACTTTAGAGGAGATTACGCGACACACCCGCGGCCCGGTATATTTCGCGGACGCTGTCCGAAGGGCTAGCAAGCGGGCTCCCTCGGCCGTCTGGGTTGAAGCCGGTTCCGCATCACCAGTTATCCCCATGGCACGCCGTGCCCTCGGGTCTAGTGGTAAAGCTGAGGACATATTCATACCTCTTAATCTGAGTGGCTCCGACGCCTTCTCCCAGCTCTCAAATGCGGTATGTCAGCTATGGGGAGCCGGATCAAAAGTCCAGTTCTGGCCATTCCAAAAGCCTCATTCAAACTGGACGAATATCAGTGTGCCCCCTTACCAGTTCGAGAAAATTCAGCATTGGATTGACTATAAGCCTCCATTCATAGAGAGTGCAGCTGTAATAAGTCCAGTCATGGGTTCTAACGAGACTTTCCTCATGAGAACTTCTGATGAAAAGCTTTTCATGGTTAACAAGGCCTGTGCATTTTTCGACCTCGGAGTACGCGGCCATGCCGTAGTGAATCAAAGCTTATGTCCCGCTTCCATGTATGTCGAGCTCGCAGTCGCGGCCGCGCAAATTGCATTGGGGACTAGGAATGGGCACGTTCCTCGGGTAGAGGACCTGACAATGGATGCCCCCTTGGGACTAGGGCTAGACCACCCCCTATACCTTCGGCTATCCGACTCACCGAATAACTCCTGGACTTTCCAAATTTTCACGGGCTCCAAGGCCGGACTATCGGAGACATACCATGGGAGTGGTAAGGTTTGCCTTATTCCATTTGGAGATCCGATTTTGGCGACCCGCATGGAACTATCGAAGCGCCTCGCTAGGATCGCCCGGACCCAGGAGATCCAGGAGTCACCGAAGACGTCGACAGTAAGCGGACCAATGGTGTACGAACTATTCTCTAGTGTGGTTGACTACGCTACGTATTACCAAGGGGTTGAATCTGTGGCCGCAGGGGGTAACGAGGCGGTCGGCTTGGTGAAGATTTCTGAACGGCCCGTTACGTTGGATCGTGGCGTCACAGATCCCATTTCGCTCGACAATTTCTTGCAAGTCGCAGGAATCCACGTCAATTGTCTTTCGGGTCGGCGGAATGATGAGGTATTCGTCTGCACGAAGATGGAGGAGTTACTGATTTCCGAAACATTTGTTCAGAACGAAGCCATCAACAGATCCTGGATAGTCTACTCAAAATACCATCGATCCTCAGACGAAAATAGCGTGATAAATGATATTTTCGTTTACGACTTCGTCACAAAAGATCTAGTCCTGGTCCTTATGGGGGCTACTTTCCACCGGGTTACGTTCAAGTCTCTACAACGAAGCCTTTCGAGACTGAATAATGCTGGAGCGCCTAAAGGCCATACAACCGCCACCATAGACTCCGGCTATCAATCGCCCACTACCGAGAATGTGGAAATTCCAACAAGTGACATAAATATTGCGAAGCCTGTTTCAGATAATGAAGAGACGCAGCAGGGCGAGAATCCGATCCTCAAGAAACTACGGATAATGTTCAGCGAAATCATGGAGATACCCCTGGATGAAGTGCAACCCACATCAACCCTCGACGAGCTTGGCGTTGACTCGCTCATGGCCACCGAGGTGCTTGCAGAAACAAATAAGCGACTCGGCCTCTCAATAACTCCCATAGAATTTCAACAATTCGACACCGTGCAATCCATGCGCCTTTTTATTCAACCCGATGCAGTCACGGAGTCAACTAGTGTCTCAAAAGAAAGAGCGGGAAAGCCTAGATCACCCCAAACCCATAATATCTACCAGTCTATAAGCGAAGCGGACACGGAAGTTACTCCTCAAGACGACTTCGCCGAAGCCAGCCAGGAATGCTTCTTAGGAGTTCGAGGAGCGATCGGTAGTCACGCAGAAGAGACAGGATTCGCAGATTTCTGTAGTGACGTCTTGCCATCACAGAACGAGCTTGTTACTGCCTACATCGTCGAAGCATTCGCCACATTAGGCTGTTCGATAGCCAACATTCAGGCAGGTGAGAAGGTGATGCGTATTTCTCACGAACCAAAACACCAGAAGCTCATCCCCCGACTATACGAGATTCTAGAAGAACAGGGGCTAGTCGCTCACGAAAATGGCGATTACATTCGCACAGCAAAGGCCGTTCCAAGTATCTCGTCTTCAACGCTCTTTGACTCGATGATCCAACGCTTTCCGGGACATACCTCAGAAACGAGACTACTTCATACTACGGGCCACCGACTCGCAGACTGCCTGTCCGGCACGGCGAACCCCCTATCTCTCATTTTCCAGAATGCCACGGCGCGCTTGTTATTAGAGGACGTATACACTAATGCGCCGATGTTTAAAGCCGCAACGATGCTGCTGGCACAGTATTTGGCTGAGTTACTACAGCGGACAGCCCACAACCGCAGCATTCGGATTCTTGAGCTTGGGGCTGGTACAGGCGGCACCACCAAGTACCTCGTAAAGAAGCTCCAAGCTACGGGACGAGATTTCACATATACATTCACGGATTTGTCTCCATCGCTGGTAGCAGCCGCACGACGAAAGTTTTCCGACTGCCCCTTTATGAAGTATGAAGTCATGGATATAGAGAAACAGCCAGAAGCGAGGTTCCTAGGTGCTTTCGACATCGTATTATCTAGCAACTGCATTCACGCGACTAGAGACCTAGTACTTTCAACAACAAATATTCACAAAATGCTGAAATCGGACGGCGTTCTATGTCTCGTAGAACTCACGCAGACCCTACCTTGGTTTGACCTCGTCTTTGGCCTACTTGAGGGCTGGTGGCTGTTCAACGACGGCCGCAAGTACGTGCTGGCAGATGAATACCGCTGGGACCGCATTCTGCGCGAAGCGGGTTTCCAACATGTAGATTGGTCCGACGACGCGAAACCCGAATCTTCCATCCTACGAGTCATTGTGGCCTCGGCTTCTAACAAGCTAGCTTCGTCGCAGAACTCGACTATTGATACAATGGAGACGGTTGTGTTCAAACATGTAGACGGCCTAGACCTTCACGCAGACATCTATTACCCGACCGAACCAATAGCGCAGGGCAAGAAGCTTCCCGTGGGTGAGATATAGTTACCAAATTTTCTAAGAAGCTAAGCAGCTAATTTCACCTACAGCTTTGATGATTCATGGCGGAGGCCATGTCATGCTATCCCGCAAGGACGTGCGGCCAGACCAGACCAAGCTCCTCTTGGAAAAGGGGTTCCTCCCAATTAGCGTAGACTATAGGCTCTGCCCAGAAACAACTCTACAAGACGGCCCCATGAAAGACGTAGCAGATGCTCTGCATTGGGTCAGGACAATCCTGCCCAATATGCGTCTCCGGAGGCGAGATATCAAGCCCGACGGCAGTAAGGTCGTCAGTATCGGCTGGTCTACAGGCGGCTTTCTAGCTCTATCTCTCGGCTGGAATGCGCCCAGTGGTACTAAAGCGCCGGACGCGACACTAGCATTGTACTGTCCCAGTAACTACGAGGACGAGTTCTGGATGAAGCCCAATATCCCCGCAGGCACTGACGCCGCTGTAGCGCAGTTTCAAGTCGACGACATCTGGGACGGCGTATTCGAGGCTCCAATCACAGGGTATAATATCCCCTCTAGTAAACGCGCTATCGGGGGCTGGCTAGCCCCGAGCGACGCGAGAAGTAAGATCACCCTCTACATGAACTGGAAAGGGCGAGCGCTCCACGTCCTTCTCCAGGGACTGGATCGCGATGCGCGCGTGGAACCGCCGGCACCGTCTCGTTCGTTGATCGAGGCAGTCAGCTTACACGCGCAAGTCCGAGACGGCAGGTATACGACGCCCACTTTTCTCATACACCCCAGACAGGATGATTTGATCCCCTGGGAGCAGGCGCACAGGACGTACACCGTGCTGGAAGAGGCGGGTGTTGAGGCAGAGCTACGAGTGCTGGAAGATGTGGGGCACCTGTTCGACATGGTTCGAGGCTGGGAGTCCAATGAAGCGGCGAAGAAAGCTGTGATGGATGGCTATGATTTCCTTTGTAAGCGTGTTGGTCTATAGTGGTGTAGGGGTGATACTCTAGCCGTTGTGATTACATACATGTACAACGTATCCGTAGGCAGTAACATAGTACCTACAAAAATAGGTAGCTATTTACGCGGATGCCTGTCGGTATGCTACTAGGTATCCAAGTACCATTTGAATTTAGGCCTACCTTGAAGTACCTTCGTATGTATCGTATGGTGAATACTGTGTACATGACAACCCCTTTCCCTGTATCCCGTTAATGTGCAACGTCAGCCGCATTGAAATCCTCGCAGAACAGCCACCTAGTCTTCTCACGCAACCCATTTGCCTGCCAATCATTGAGGCACTCGGGAAAGAGCGGGATGTGCTCCCTAAGCGTCGTATCATGTGCGAGGATGACAAATACCTCACCCATAGCATCCAGCTCCTGGATCTTGCGCACTGTGTCCGTGGCGGCGGCGTGGTCCGCGAAGATGGGCCCGTGAGGCACCCTCAGAAGCGGCTGTTCCGGATTCGTCCATAAGCCCGCGCAGGGACACTGCTGCGGAATGCGTAATTTCTCGCTCGGCCTGATGATGCCGGCGTGATGACATGCGTCTGCGCCCATGAAGACGAACGAGGGTGGATCAGCAGTGGTGCGTGCTAACGCGCACATGTGACCAATAGCGTGCCCGGGGGCGTCGAGGAGGTAAAATGACCCGTCGCCGAAATAGTCAAAGGCGTCAAAGCCACCTACGCGCAGCGGGGTACCCGCGAAGGTGATCTCGCGGACCTCTCGTCCAGCCGCATCAGCGTCAAGCACGCCGGCGTCTGGGTTCGACGGGTACCCGGGCCAAGACGCAGCTTTAACACCGGGCCCGACGACGAGTTGCGTGCTGGGCTGAAACGTAGAGGGATCTCCGGTGTGGTCGAAGTGATTATGTGACCAGATGACAGCCTCGATGTCAGTGCTGCGGATTTGCAAACCGCTTACATCCGAGTCAAGAACCGAGGCGACATCAAGGCCAGGGGTGACTGTAGTAGTGGCTTTAATTAGCTGGACAATTTTAGGTGCATAGTTCTCCCAATCGGTTCGGACCCCAAGGTCAAAAACCACATGGCGGCTACCGTGAGAGACTAGGAAGCAGTACGTCGGGGCGTCGAGGCCCTCAAAGCCTTGTACTTCGGTCTCCCAGAATAATCCCGTCCGAAGGTAAAGGAGTGTGTTCCTGTAGAGACCATTAGGTCAACCGCCGCTATTGTGGTACAAGGACACCTACGTATCAATAACCCTAACATCAACGGTAGAGGAGGACTCTGGGATTGTGGCCATGGTTGCGAGGACAAAGGTTTGGTCTAAAATTGAAACGGAGCAACCAGCACAATGGGAAGGGATGGGGTTACCCGAGACATTGGTTGGCGCGTAAAGGTACCTACCTACATATATCCAACCAGGTACGTATTTGTACCCACGGCGTTCCATAAGCCTTAGGCCACCCTGTGTTACCTCGGATATTTCGTCAACTAAGAGGCTATCTCCGTGCCTTTGGAGTTATCGCGACTTGTTGGGGTCGGTGGATTCCGACACGATGGTTTTTTCTTTTTCCGGCAAACAGACATAAGCTTTTCAACGCACCCATTCCGAACCAGATCATGAACAAGAAATAAACCAAGTCACTTGTTGTGAGGAGATCGAAGCAACACGTGGCGGAAATGTCACGACCCAATTCGATTGAAGACGCCGCTCACGGCCAACGACCGAATAACACGGCGCTATACGCGAGCGATGGAAGCCAAGAAACGAAAGGCGGCACCGAGGAGACGCAGAGTCCTCCACCTGGGTCCGAATTCCCCGATGGCGGCCGGACGGCATGGCTCACCGTGCTAGGGTCTTGGTTCTGCATGTTCGTGACGTACGGCTTCATCTCCAGTATGGGCGTCTTCCAAGACTATTACCAGACTCATTTCTTGCGCGATTATTCGCCTAGTACCATCGCCTGGATCTTATCTCTCCAAGTCTTCTTCCTTTCGGCCGCCGCGCCGTTCGCCGGTTGGTTCTTTGACAACTACGGGCCGAACTACCTGGTGATCATCGGCTCCTTCCTACTCGTACTCGGCCTCATGATGCTGTCCCTGTCCACGGAATACTACCAGATCTTTCTCTCGCAAGCTGTCTGCTGCGGTATCGGCATGGGCCTAATTTTCCATGGTGCAGTTAACTCTATCTCCACTTGGTTTCGTAGACGCCGAGGATTGGCTGTGGGGCTAGCATCATCAGGGTCAGGAGTTGGCGGCGTTATATTACCGTGAGTATCGTCAGTTTCTTCCCACGGCATCGCTAACCACCTAGTGGTTCAGCATCATGTTTGATCGCCTAACCGGGCCTCTCGGCTTCCCCTGGACGGTCAGAATTATCGGCTTTATGGTGCTAGGGATGCAGTTAATCGCCATCTTCACGGTCCGATCTAGACTCGGTCGCAACCCGAGGGCCGTAAAGCTCGCCCAATTCGTTCAACCTCTACGCGATAAGGTGTTTATAACGAACAGTCTAGCGTGTCTCTTCGGCATGTTGGGGATGCTAATACCGTTCGACTTTCTCAAGACTTCGGCAGAAGTTAGCGGCGTCCCGAGTAACCTAACGATCTACATTCTGCCCATCGTGAACGCTACCAGGTAAGCTCGCATCTTATGAACTCTATAAGTGCATGATACATATGATATTGACAATATTGGTTCAGCGTCCTAGGTCGTATCTTCCCATTATGGGCAGGGGATTACCTCGGTCCATTCAACATGGTGACTATCTTCGTATTGTATGGCGCCGTCCTAGTACTTGCCCTTTGGCTACCAGGTGCGGCAAACACCAGCGCGGTTATCGCATTCGCTGCCCTGTATGGTGTACCTTTAGGTTTATTCTCAGCTGCCATCCCAGCGCTAGTGGCTCGAATCTCGGATATTAAAGAAATCGGGTATCGCGTCGGAACAACATTCCTCATAAACGGAATCGCGGGTCTGATTGGGAATCCAATTGCTGGGCTTTTGATTGGTGCCGGTTGGACAGAAGGCCCTCAATCTTACAACGGACTACGACTGTTTTGCGGCTTGGCAATGGTGATGGCTGGGTTGTTTTTTATGACAACTAGAGTGCTGATCGGGGGTTGGAAAGTAAATAGAAAAATTTAACTACTTTAGGACATCGTAATAGGAATATTAGGTTAAAGGGGCTAAACATCCCTAAATCCGCATTTTCGCCTAGCATGTATTTACGCCATCTAAGAGACTCATACGCACCACGTGATAAGTGAGCAGCAACTTCATCCTGTGAGATCTCGTCGATGATTAAACTAATAAACACAGATCGTCGAAAGAGTGAATTTCAAACAGCGGAATTCCGACAGGCGGATGGTTCAGTCTTATGGTTAGTCACGTGATTCCCACTAGTACCTGAGCCGTATATTTGAATATCACATGATTTTCATATTCAAGGAATATGAGTTGCATATCGCGTGAAATGTAATATAATTAGTAATACGGGTCTCCTCCATTTGTATCCCCTCAACCCCTGGATTACTATCTCCGGCTTTTTACTCTGCTCTAACATCGTATTAAAAGCAACAAAAGTACCTCATACGCTTTAACACAACTTTAATAGCTACTTATATCAATTAAGCTTTCAAGTTTTCGATCCATTGACTATATATAATACTCAATGTCAATCGACCAGCCCCCAATTCAGATCCTAAGGGGATAATTTTCCGCTCATCCATCTCTAGGCGGTTACCGGTATATCGGTACACGGCACAATATATCGGCACCTTCTCAAAGTAATTCAAAATTACTTACAGAAATGGATTCCGTACAAAGCCAAGATCATACATCACTCCATATTCTGAATTTTCCGAATGAGATCCTGTTTCGAATCTTCGACTTCCTGAGGAGCGAACCGGTGCGGAGTATAGCAATAGGAGGAGCATTCGGCTATAGAAATGGCAAGGATGATGTTAAAAATACCCGGCTAGTGTGCCGCAGGTTTCGCGATGCAAGCTCTCATCTTCTCATATCAAGCATCAATGTCTCCGTCAATAAAGCCTCGCTGGCCCAACTGGATGAGATATCGCGTCATCCCCTGATGTCCAAAGGAGTTCGGAAGGTCAACGTGTCTCTCAGATTCTTCGACGGAAGTTCAGCGAACTATTTTGAAGACGTCTACTGTTACAACCAGCTACGACGACTTACCAGCATCATCAGTCTTTACCGTACCAGAAAAGAATCCTTACTCCGCACGTTGTCAGAAGCCGCCCAGGGACTGCAAGAGGATATAAATATTCCCAAAGTAAATTCCCAATTGAAAATCCAGATCGAAATCGTCGCTACCGGAGAGCGAATACTGGAATCGTGGAGGAAACTGACTGACCATGCTCCGGATACCGATCTTGACGACGAGGATCGAGCAAACATAGAATACCTTCAACGAGCCCATAAACGTTACCGGGACGCTTATCTTGAGCAAGAACAGCTTCTATCCGATGGTAGTTTCGCCCAAGAAGTAGCCAACGCGGTGGCTAGAATGCCCATCGCTAAGTCCCTCTTCGTCACCCACGAGAGTTTGAGCAATCGGGTGTTAAACATATTAGCCCCTGAAACTGGGGGAATGCCTGGTTTTCTCGCCACCGATATGGCCACGCCAATGGACTGGGTGACTGCCCACCTCCATGACATCACAATCCCAACTATTGAGCTACTCGTCCAGATACCCCTAGCCATTTATAGGGCAGGATCTATGGTTACAAACGTCCATTATAAACTAGCGCTTCCTCCAGAATTCCCATTCTCCCGTCTTATTGGAAGCGACCAGGACATGAGCGAGCTCAACGCTGCTATGCAAGAGCTCAAGGACTTTACCTTTGAAAGTATGGACTCTAGAACGCATCTGCGAAGCGTCCCTACCATGGCTGAGTCCAAACAGATCAAGAAATTTGTGGAAGCTTTCACAGATACCGATTCCCTCGAAACTTTCTATATGAACTGCAGCGACCCCTTCCACCTCCTCGGAAGCCCATCCTGCAGTGCTGGAAGCCTGCTCCTGACTAGGAAATGGCCGCGGCTCCGTCAGGTCTGCTTCCAAGGACCACTGGAACCCGAAGATATTAAGCAGTTCTTTGCGAATACCCAAGGGCGCGCTTCGCTGGACTTATATTCGAACCACCTTTTAAGCGGCTCTTGGACTGAGGTGCTTGATATCATACGTGATAATGTGCAGCGAACAGGGATTACATCCTTTGTCCAGCTGCCCAGTGGATCGGAATGGGAACAGTTGGCACCAGAACAGCGAACCGCAGTCTTCGGTGGCGGTAGGTGGCACAGCACGGCCAACCTCTATATCCAGGGGTTGATCCCGGAGAACCCGTTAAAGGGCCTTGGTGAGAATAATCATTGGGGTATGGTGCAATTTCTTGAATAACTCATCTATGGGGAAAACCTGGCCCCTAACGTGCCAAGCAGCCGGTCCAGGTTGAACATGGTTCTCATCTATGTATATATATTAATGGATTCAAGCGGGGGAATGATAGGTAAATAGCTAAGCATCTAGTCCAACGATATAAAGTGAGACTTAGTTTATCATGTATGAAGGTCTATTAGAATCATGGAACACACTTCATATTTATTCGTTAGTGTCTCTAATCTATTGTAATACTCGCTATATGTATGACCGTATCATCTTTCGGTTTCAGCATTTTGTTCCATGGCTAGGCCCGTGATAGCACCGGTCTCCTTATTTCTATCACCCCAATACACACTAGTAAAGGTTCATCTCGCTAATACCCCTAGCACTAGTTGTACTGCCGGTAAGTAATTGCCCAAGTACAAGTTCCAAGGCAAAGCAATCTTGGCCTTGAAATGAATAAGGCTGTAAAATAGCCTGAAGGTTAATCATTGCGTTGGAGTGCGGATGCTTGATGCTGCAAGCCGCGACAGAAGACAGTTCCGTAACCAGAGGGAGGAACTGCATTCTTAAATAGTCCGCGGCAACGTAATCGGAAACTTCCTTTGCAGTATTCACGAATTCCAACACACTATCCCAAAGGGGATGGTGTTCGGCCCAAATACGACATACTGGGGGGTTAATCATAGTAGAGCATGCTACGAGCAGTCGGAAGGCCAAGTTGGAATCCTCCACTAGGTTGAACCGCAACAATATGTATGCGTTGATTCCTTGCCCCTGATTTAGGAAAAGCATCCGGTTCTGATCCCAGAGCTGCGGAGGCGCGACAGCTGCGATACGGGACGGAGCCCGGTCGAGTTTGACGCAAATAGCATTCCGAAATCGGTTCTCGATTGGCTCCGATTCAAGGGCTCGAAGATCCTTTCGTATATGGATAGTAGCACTATCACATCGATACCGACGCATCTGTGGTTCCGCCCTGAAAAGAGAGTAGGGTTTTGAGCGGACGTAACCGTTGGCTGTTTTCGCTAGATACACACCAACCCAACCTTCTACACTATCCTTCGGCCAGTCGTCCCTTTCCGAAACACCCAAATTCCAGACGAAGTCCTGTGTGACTCCCGGAACGCTAACGAGAGCGGTCTCTATTCGGAGTCCCTTATTCGTGACGGTGAACTCCTTGGTTAGGAATGCGTCTTTGATTCTCGGTCGTAAGTGGTGGCAATTCGCGAACTCCCTAGGTGACCTGGCGAATATGCCCCGATAGTGCTGCTGCATCCAACTTTCCGTACCTGATAAACTCGGCGGTATATCCGACCACGCGAACAACGAGAGGTCGTTGGTCTCTTTAACAATCTCCTCTTGCAACCTCATGAACGCCTTGGCTCCTTCGCCATATATCATCGGCATATTCACACCAAAGATTCCCAGTAGACAGTACGCCTGATCTTCGACCCTAGTCGTCTGCCTCCTCGCCGCCCAGGACATTCGTCTTCCTACAGGAACCTCAAACAAGGTCTGGCTATCTTTCAATACCGCCTCGTCAATATTCGTGACGTGTGCAAGGAACGAGTTAAGCTCCGGTTTGCGGCCTCGAAAGTTCCAAGCAGCGTCGTAGAACTCCGCAGCCCTCGGCGCTATCAACTCCTGAAGCGTCCAGCCACGTGTTAGCCAGCGGCAACAACGAAAATGATCCTCAAAGGACAGCTGGGGTGGGTGATCCGATAAGTACACGATGCACACGGCGGACGTCATGTACCACATGAACATCGAGTTGATGGCCTCTGACAGTTCTGCGCTGCTCGTCTTGTCGATGCAACACGTGTCAACCCAAGCATACCGCAAGCCGCGCTCTGAAGCAAGTCGGCATGTCCATGCTATCTTGCCATACCCTTTCATCTCTTCCCGTCTCTCATGGTTTTGGAAATCCTGGAAGGATACCTCTTCATCCTCCCAGGTATGAGATAATATCGCGTATGAATATTCCTCCGGCGTCGTAATTTGCACCAACTCAACGGCTTGGGTATCTATGAGCCACATTCTCGGTGCCGATAGCTATTGTTTTCATTGAAGCCAGGGTTTGACACACGGAGTTGAAAATCGGGTGGACGGGAGATGAACCTGGCTCATGCAAACGAGACTTGGGCTGAAACGGGTTGCGGTGAAGAATCATCGGCTTTTCCCCTCAGCACGGCGCGCGTCATTCCGCCATTATTCTACATAAATATTACCAGCCAAATATCATATACGATAGTTTTAGTTAGGGATTATTCCCTCTCAGAAACTGAATTGAAGCGACCATATATCTAATTCGACCTTTTAGTTTCGAACTTTTTGATAAGTGAGGTTAACACAGTCGAAATCTGAGTGCGAATAGACAGATATACTGTATTGGAGCACGCCAAGCCGGACCCGATGGCGGGGCGAACAAGCCATGCTACAGGTCACAACTTTTGGATGTTACCCCGTTACCCCGACAGCTACTTCATCTTCGAACAACATATAGGAGTGTATCGTGGCAGTTCAACTGTGAGATAAATATGATAAACGAGCCCCCTTTTTATAGCGAAATGATAGAGTCTAAATTGAACTTTAGTTGTACTTTTCGTAAGTTTAACCTCGCCGGCAGGTGTTCCGGCCTAATACCCCCTAATACCCCCTAATACCGGAGCATCCTGTGCCAAGTCGGAAGCGGCTTCAGCGTCAGCTAAGCTAAGATGGTAAGAAGTCTTTTCCTAACTTCACGTGTTAAGTACCTAGCCCTCTGCCAAACAGCTTAAATGAATAATCCTATTATTTGCTCCCCCCTATTTATAATGTGCTCAAACAGTGGCTCTAGACTAACATTCTACACGTACGGGCTCACGTATTTTCAATGTTCGTAGTTAATAGGTACTACATGTAGGTATCGCTTCAGCTTGAGGTCGGTCTACGGTAAACCTCGGAGCCCGGCCGTTGCCGTCCCGATTATCTGTCCATCTGTCCGAAAAAAAAACACGGATCCATATACGAGACTTACATATAATTGCGGATGAGCTGAATTGAATAGCATGATACCCCAGATTGTTCCATAAGCTTCAAACTTGCTAGGGAGCCGATAGGTCAGATTTGCGACAAGCTCCGCCCAGCCCGGTTCTGCGGTCATCCGTCTAATTACGGTCTCGGCAAAGTACCTTTACCGAAGGTCGTCATTTTCATCATAGCGGTGCAACCTGCTAGTGTACGCCTCGTGAGGAAGCAATCTTATTGGTCCGATATCCGATCTGGCCTATAAGCCGGTGAGCCAGTTTATTAACGCAAGAGGCTTCGATGCTTCCTTGCTAAAAGTCTGCAACTTTTCAGCTGATGTTCTGAATGAACTGTTACCGACCCTGTTACTATAATCCGCGAAACTACCGTGTTTAAAGCCCGATAAAAGAATATTTGCACTTTGAGGGATTTTCCCCAGCAGCCACGCAAAACCGGTTTATGCTTGTTGCGTTGGCTGTGACACAGCAGAGAATACTAATGCGAGGTGTAGGACTTCATCTTGCACTTGGGTAACATCCAGATGCTGTGCACTCCCGCATTTTGCATTTTGCATTTTACGCAGGGTAGCATTACGGGTTGTAACCTTCATATTACTGCGTCGAAATAATTGCTGCTGTGATACTTCACGAAATGTTCGGTAAATTGACGAATATCTGCGACCTTGCGCTTCTAGACTGAGAAATTCCGCAATAGCTTTAAATTAAGTACTCGCTAGGCCTTCACCCATCTACCTACACATATCTGCGTTGACAAAAAACGGTCGGGTAATGATACTCAATTTGATAATCGTGCAGGGGAAGTTAGAAGCTTTACGCATACGATATACCTATTATATGCATGTTACGCGGCTCGGTGCATGCGACCGCGAGATCGTTCGGTCCCTCGCATTCTGAGCTAACCGCGACATGACTCATTGAGTCCTATCGGCTCGCGAGATCTTGGCGAACTTCGACGTTGTGGTCAATTGAAACGTTCGACACGCATCACAACTTATCTATCAAGACGACAAGGTCGATTGAGTCAATTGATATAAAGTGCTGGTTGTGTAACTCTTTAGAATGTAGGTAGTCAATAGTAATCATTAATTCGGCAGAAATCAACGCAATGGCCTCGAATACTGCAAAACCCCGTGTGTTGATCGTCGGCGGCGGTCTCGGTGGACTTACACTGGCGCAATGTTTGCGAAAACAAGGCATCCCTTTCGAGATCTTTGAGAGAGATAGAGACATCGTCTCGCGTCAAGGATGGGCCATCGGTTTACACACGTAAGAACAACCCCTTTATCCCTTTCAAACGGCGAAGTTTGCTAATCAGGATGCTATTTTAGTCTGCTTGAGGAACTACTTGAGTCTGTACCTCAAGGTTAGTAAAACCCACAAGGTCTTTCACGTCTATACCTACTAATGATATCGTCAGATATGCCACCTTTTAAGGAGAAGGTGAATCACCTATGGCCATTGAATCTCGAGGCGCAGCTTGGTCTTTACTTTCACGGCCAACGATTCGTGGTAGAGAGTACCCCTGACGCCCCAGTAATCCGGGCCAACAGATACCTCCTTCGAGAATGGTTATGTACTGAACTCCCGATCCAATGGGGCAAGAGGGCCAAACGCGTGGAAGAGTCCGAAGATGGAGTCAAGGTCCACTTCGAAGATGGAACTACGGCTACCGGCGATATTCTCGTCGGAGCAGATGGAACGAATAGCGTCGGTATGTTGAAATATTATGAAACCCTTAGCTGCCACCACTTTCGAAGTAAATAGCTAATGCATTCCATGTGAAGTGCGCGAACATGTCCTCGGACGTCCAAACGAAGAAACCCTGAAAACCGTCCCCGTGCGAATCATTGTTGGGGAAACGACGCTGTCAGGAGAGGCATTCGAGCGCCAGTTGGGTCTCGGGCATTCCGGCTACGTACAGAATGACTGGCAGGCCGGAAAATACTTCATGTTCGTAGGATTGAAGCACACGAACCCGGACGGGGTTTCTGGGCAGTACTACTGGTTCATCGCGGCGGAGGACCACGATCTTGATAACAAGGACCACTGGATCCACTCGATGTCGCAGTCGGACATGCTCGAATACGCCATCAAGCAAACCAGCGGCATGGAGCCTAAGTTTACGGAGGTTATCGCAGCGACGCCTGCGAATGGGATGCGCGCCGGTGCCTTTATACTCCGAGATGCTGAGTTATCCGACCTTCCAGTCAGCAGAATAACACTTCTCGGAGACGCGGTCCACCCAATGGCTCCCTGTACGTACAATTTCACTTGATCTCCACTCTGTATCTCTAATATTCTCTAATATAACCTGCTAACTTTGCTTGAAGTCCGCGGAGAGGGTGGCGTGCATGCGCTCCGGGATGCTCTGAACCTAGGAAGAGCCATAGGCCAACTGAGCTCGGCCGGCTCCGACGAGATCAAATGGGTTTTAGGCCCCTACCAGAAAGAAGTGATCGAGCGAGGTGTACCAGCCGTCATAGCATCCAGAAACGCCTACAAGGTCAATGCTACAGGGAATGGCAAGGTATTTGGATGGGGAAAGGCCGCTGTAATAAAGCCAGAGGAGACGATTTCCCTCAAAGATTGTCGCTCTTGACCGGGCACAAGGTATATGGGTTCAATTGTGATACACTGGTATCAATTCGTACACATAGGTCATGCACATTAGGTTATTTATTTTAAGCAATATCGAACATGTGGCACAACTGTGTCTGTTGACTTATCATGGTGGTATACAGGCCTACTTATCCTTTTAGGTTCTGCCTACCTCGGCCGCCTCTTGTGTTATAAATGTCTACCCTTTGTTCTACAGCAGGGCCCATACTGGGAAGAAGGGTTCGTTACGGTTTATAGGTAGTCTTGTAGCCTTAGCTAGTTGGGAGTCGAGGCTCTTCGTGCGACAACGTGGTGGTACCCTAAGCTTCTTAGTCCGCCTCAGGATAGGCTGCTCCAGTTAGATCATGGATGATCTACAGCGCATTGGTTATTAAATAAAGCCTGATAGCTACGTTTCTGTGCCGCTACGTTAAGCTGATAATAGCGGCTAAATCTTATGATATTATGCTTGCTCGAAACTTGAAAATCCGGAATCAGTATCGTTATCATGTTGCTCAACTGTTATTAGGTAGTTATGTATAGAGGGGTGCCTTGTTACATGTATCAACCTCTGCTTTTCGGATATAACGATTTCCCTTCGATGATTGATACATCTATGTAGCTAAGCACTTAGGTACTAGGTACATATATGCACCTAATATATTATGCAAGTAAAATGCTTATCGACCCCTTACCTTGGAAGTCCTTTGCCAGCCTTTATTAACGTGCCTCCCTCCCCCTAACATACTTGATTGCCTGTAATTTTTCGGCTATACAAAAACAGTCGTCTGCAAATATGGCTGAAAAATCCCCCATCCAGTTATGCGTGGCCGTGACTGAAAGTTCAGAATCAGGGCCCGATTCTTATGTCAACGAGCGGTATGTCAATCCGATTACAATCTACTGGTATCGTTAGCTGAAATTAATAGGAACCTGACTTCCCAAGAGGGAGTGCCTATGGCATTTGGTGGTAGTTTGTTAGGTCACTCCGTGGCCGCCGCAGCTACCACTGTGCTTCCGGGATTTTACGTCTATTCATTGCAGGCTGCGTTCCTGAAAACCGCAGATCCTAAGAAGAAGGTGATCTATCGTGTCGAGCGTATTGCCGACGGGCGAGCCTATGCCACCCGAATCGTTCGAGCAACACAGGGAACCAGCAACAAATGTTTCTACGTCGCCATCGTCGCCTTACAAAATAAAAACATCCCGGTCGGAAATGTCCTACAGTATGGAATCTCCATGCCCGACGTGGGTGGGATGATGCCAGAGCACATTCCGAAAGAAAAACTTCAGGAAGAAATCACCAATTCAATGACAAAGGATGTTCCCTTGCTTCAGCTTGGCGCGGACCAAGAGCCATTCGATTGGCGACCGCTAGACCGCCCGCGTACAACCGATCCAACACACTTTCGTCAACGTTCATTTGTTCGCTCACCCCCGGTTTCGTCAGACGACCCCAACGTACACCTTGCCGCATTAGCTCATCTGTCGGATACGTACATGTTAGGGGTACCTCTAGAAGCAAATCAAGCCTCGGTTGGGAACAAATTGCAGAACGTGGCAATGGGTGCTAGCCTCAATCATAACATGACACTCCACGACCCGACAGCCAGGGTAGATGAATGGATGTTGGGTGACAGAGATACATTTTGGGGTTCGGATGGTAGGGTAGTGACTCACCAACGGTTTTGGAGTATTAAAAGTGGTCGACTTGTTATGTCTGGCAGTCAGGATGGTTTGATCCGTCTAAAAAACGCCAAGCTTTAGATTTACTTTCTTATTCCTTCGATTCATCAAGACAATGGGGCGCCAATTTCTGTAATATTAGGACTTAAAACTCAGATGCTGCCTTGCGAATGTCGTTTCCGTAGAACATCTTCTTGCGAGGTGTTGGAAGTGGGCGCTAACAGATGATAACATTGATCACTATCAATAAACGTGAAATACCGTCTTACTTCTCCCCCCTCACCTTACCAATTCCTCGCACAAACTACCACGCGGGTGAAATACAAGCTTTGGTCCATCATGCTTTGCGGCGAAAAGATCATAAATCGGGAACTCGCCTCCCCCAATCCTACCCTCCATGTTTGTAGGCACGGGATCCTCACTTGAATCTTCTTGCTCCGTTTCGAAGTCAAAGTACCAGAAAGTGAGTGCTATCACAAGACTGAGTTCGAGGTACACGAGGGCCTTTCCAGCGCACCCTCGAGCTCCAATAGAGAACGGCGTAAATGCCTCGGCATTGGCGTCTTTGGTACCTTCCATCCACCTCTCCGGCCGAAATCGGAACGAATTGTGGAAGTACTCTTCATTGTGATGTAGGCTATAGATATTAACCCCTATTTGCGTACCGGGTGGAATGACATGTCCATCTATGACGAGCGGTTGCGTCTTGTCTTCGGATACCGACTCCCGCCACAAGGTGGCTGGTACAGGGGGTGACATACGGAGGGTCTCGTCTATGCACGCGCGAAGGTACCGGCAACTGGAAAGGCGAGACCCGCCGCGGATTTCTGAAGCCGTATTGAAGGCTCCACGGATTTCCACAGCAAGCTTCTCGTAACATGCCGGATCTTGCGATAAGTAGAAAAATGCGGCGGATAATGCCGACGCAGTAGTTTCGCCGCCTTTCGAGCAATGATATTAGTAGTATGAAGAGGCATATTAGGAATACTGGGCACAGACCTGCCGGGAAGAAGAAAACAGCTTCGGTCCAGAGATTCCCCTGTTTCATCGTCTTGATATCAACGTCCGATTCATCGTTGAAGACAGACAACAAGTCATGCTTAGCACCGGGAGGTTGAGAAAGTCGGGCTGTTATCATTGCTCCGATCATTTTCATCAATTTTGATCGTAGACTATTAGGGAAGAGGTCCATGATAATCCCTGGTTTGATCATCGCCAACGACGCAGATTGCATACAGGTATTCACACGATAGTTGCCGAAGGTAATCGCCTGTGTCAAGTATCTATGCGTGGAATCCGTTTGGAGGTTAAGGCCGTAGCCGAATCCGAGTTGTCCCGCTATATCGAGGCCAAGATGGCGGCATGTAGGCGTCATGTTCAGGGGCTTCTCCTTAGATTGAAGAAGTTGATTGAGGAACACTGTGACTTGGCTTATCAATACAGGTTCGAATGCTCTCATCGACTGATCCGATAGGAGCCGACTGATTAGTTTCCTTTTTGGACGATGTTCTTGCTTGTTGCTTGTTGTGAATATGTTATGTTGATCAGGCTGGGCGGCGGAATAAACATAAGACTTGGTGATCTTCTCATTTTGATATATGTCTCTCTTTGTCAGATTCAAAGTGGCCGCGTCGTGATCTTTGGTAGCTTACCTTTTAAGGCTGCAACGGAATTGAATATGAGGCGATCGGGAGCCTGCCTCACTACAGGGCCTTTAAATAAGTTAATAGCTATTGACTACTTCACTAGTAATTTGCTCGATACATATATACTAACCATATTTCATGTGGTTCCGGTATGCTTTTATATGAAGGCATTGCTTCAAGGCATAATATGCTCCGTATCCTTCCGAAAGCCTTGCTGCCAGAGGCCCAGGGTACATCCGAAGGGGGTGTAAAACCAAGCGAAAGCTAAGAATGAGTACATACTGGATATTGACAACGTTAGTTATTGGATTTATATCAGAGTGGAGGGTGAAGCATACGTAGAAAAGAAGGGCTGCGCCCATGTATGCAACGAAGAAGTTGAGTATAGCCATCGTCTATTTCAGTAACTATTTGAGTAATTGAAGGGACAAGTCCTATTAAGAAGTTAGGATGAATAAATACTCAACGAGGGAGAGACTAGGTATCTAGCTAGGTAGATCAATTGATCCTCGTGGATTCCCCTCTCCCTTTACCTAACGCAGAAGCCTCGGCATCTGAATAGTACTACCTGTACCTTTGATGCTTCTCGGCGTGGATCCACAGTATTAATAGTAATTCATTACAGTATCTTAGCACTTTATACTTGACCTTAGATTCGTCGATTGTCAGATTTATTACGCAACGATTCCAAGGTTAGAGAATGATACCGACTCGAGTGAGATCCCGTCGCGACAAGATCAATCACGTCGTATCAGCTCGAGCCATATGCACATCTGTACAATTGATTAGACGCAATACGCATTGACTTTCTAGGCACCTACATAGGTATGTACCTAGTATTCGAGTTTCAGGCTGTGTTACCATGGAAAACACCAACTGCATCCAACGTTGCAGCGTCTTCGGGGCGGGATTGTTATCATTGGCTGTGGTGTTACGAAATTAAGGACTTTGCTACCTACTAGGTAGTATGCCTGTTGGAGAAATATATCGAAATATGTTGCATACATGCAAAACGCTGAGAGTTGAGGATTCACTCTGCTCATTCATAAAATCATATAATCCGTATATCTGCCCAGTTAGCTATAAATACCAACTCGAGAAGAACAAAACTTTAGTGTAATTTCATATTGCATACATATATGTACCTAATGATGTTGCAAGTGACGGTGCTTTTTGTTCTTCGACTCTCCTGTTCTGCTGTATACTCTAGTCAAGGGAGATATAATTCACGTTAATTACCTATAGAGCCTCTTTGATGGATATGAGTTAGCATCGACGATAGTGACGTGGCTACCCTCGATACAAATTCCAGAGTACCACCTATCTCTGCTGGACAGCAATTAGGACTTGATCGACGATTTGCGATTAATAGCTATGATGAGTAACTAGCAATTAGAAAATGAAGGCCTGTATAGTGTATAATTCGTGTCTGCGGTTCGATTCATCCATAAGAAGTAATCTTAGTCATGATTTTCAAAAATTGATGAGGATACCTTCACTGATAACTTTTGTTAGTGGTAATATCACTCGTGAACTCCCTCCTGAAGAGTCCAACTATCTTAGACTTCGGATTGATATAGCAGAGATATGAGGAGCATATAGCTTTTATTCATGAAGATATCATCACGCTGTGATTGGAATAGCGAGTTCTGTAAGACCTTAGGATGTCTATATGTAGGAGGACTAGGGATATGCTCTTCGCAACCTTCTGCTCGCTACCAAAGCACGAAACCTCATCATTACCTGATAGACAAAGTAAAGTCTACGATATTATCGGATAATAAAGCTTTATCGTCGTGCGAAATGTGTAAGTAACAGAGTTATGGAACGCGTTTAGGAAACAGTATACTAACAATGGCTATCTATATAGCGTCCCGGTACAGCCGCTCTTCCCGTGGCGGTAGTAGCTACTATGGCCACTCTACCAAGCCTTCGTCTTCAAAGCCCAAAGAGCCCCGTGATAAATCGGAGGACATGTATTTATCGCGTCCTCTTGGCAAGAAGAATGACGTTCAGATCATCTACAAACCCAAGTCTGGGGCACGCTCGTCCAAACACCGCCCCTCTGGAAGCTCGTATAGTAGGAGTTATAGCCGTTCTCCGCCGCCGATGCCCAGGTCGCCGATGCCCAGATCGCCAATGCCGAGGTCTCTGCCGCCTAGGTCGCCGATTCCTGATACACGCGCAACAACGCCGGTGGCTGCATACCAGCCAGAGTTCCAACGGCCATACCCGTCGTCGATGCTGTCGCAGTCGCCGTCGCCGTCGCCATCGCCTCCGCTGCCGCCATACAACCCAGCACAATACGGCCAGCAACAGTACGGCCAGCAACAACAATACGGCCCACCGCCCGAGCAAGCTTACCCACAGGCACCGACGCCGGTCCCTCAACGATTCGTACCCGGTGGCTTGGCCGCTGACGGGATGCAGTACGGTCATGCTTACGCCGCTCCACCGCAATATCGCCATGAAACAGAGGCCAACCTCCGGGCCGCTATGCAAGCGGGGCATTATCCCGCCAATACACCAATCGGTCCCCCAAATATTCAGATAGAGAACAACATCCATTTAACGGAGAGTATGGCTGGAGATCTTCCTAGGCGCGTTGATGCGGGAATCGCCGCGAGCAGCACTGCTAGCAGTGTCAGTAGTTACATGTACGGAAGGGGAAGGGGAAGCATTAGTACCGGATACACCGTTCCGAGCCGAGGTGAGAGGAGTCAGTCCTGGTATAACAAGGACTGTCACTGGGGTGACCCTTCGCGGTCAGGCAAGAAATTTCTTATGGAAGGCAAGAAGCCCCATCGCCGCCATTAAACCCGATTCCAGAACCGAGAGATTACAAACGTTCTAGGCATTTCTAGCCTGAGGAGAAAGGGCTCGTAGTGGTCGGCGAAATGTACAATAAGAGGTTTTGACTTCTTGGCCGCACTCAATCTATCAACTTGTATATCTCATTAGACAGTAGACAATACACATACAGAATTATCGCGTACTGATTGTGTAACTAAATGTAGACTCAAGCTTATAGTTGTCAGCAACTGTCTTATAATTGGTTTGGATGGGATGGGGTTGAGCCTGTAAACAGCTAAAACTAAAGATAGAATGTGTTTCGCCTCCTTTTCTTTGGGTTGGTAACACAACATCGCTAAACCTCCATACTATGAGCCTCGCTGTAACCATAGATTACAGACGATCGTCACAAGGGTTGTCGAACCCGAAAGCAATATGTGGGGTTGGACCAAAGTCCTGTAAGCCTGTGCCACTTTAGTGCGTGGCTGGCTGGGGGTTGGATCGTTAAAGGGAACGAAGGATTTCGAAAATTTCGACTTGGTCTCTTCTGTCTATTACTTACACCTACCTACACTACTTAAATAAGATGTGCCATGCCGTTCCGGCCTCTAACCATTCTGACACCGTCTCCAGCAGCGAAGCTAAGTTCCACTATTTCAACCTACTGCCTCTAGAACTACGACGAGAAATTTACATTTTCGCTACACCGCCTCGGTACGTCCACGTAGAGGAGTACCAACGTCACTCGCCAGAATGGGACGAGAAGCGCGACGAATTTAGAGAGAAATGTCGAACATTTCCGGTTCAATTCAAATTGAGTCCTGACATTGCGTATTTCGCCCATAACTGGAACCCAGAAATTAATCGGTCCTTACGCTCGAATCCCCAGCTCCCCTTAGAGGCCTATGGCTTTACATCTGTACGGAGTCGGTATCAGCCATGGGTCCCCACAGAAAAAGCCCCTGAAATCCCTCCGACCTGGCTCGCCGCTCACCCCGATATAGCATGGGATATGACGAGGGATGCGATGCTCATCAGCAAGGCAACTATTCCGGTCTTCTTGCATGTGTGTTCCGAGTCCCGCGGGATTCTCAAAAGCTATGGCTACCAGCTATCCTTCAGTACTCGCACACACGGGCCGTGCACGTGGTTTCATTTCGAGCGGGACACGCTCTATCTCAACCAGGATGCAGAAGGCTACGATTTAAATCTGTTGTCCGGCGGGAAATGGGACGTCGGTATGTTTCGCCCAGCGGATCTTCGGCGCGTTAGGAAGCTGGCTATCAGCAAGGGGTCTGATGCTCTAGATCGGTATAAGGGGTACATTCCAGACTTAATACGACTGTTTCCCAACTTGTCGGATTTCTTCCTCATGGAGCGGACTTCAACTGTCTGTAGCGACACTTGGGAAGAACCTGAAGACCCGAATGATTTTGCGTGTATCCCCATGGACGAGATTGACGCTCTCATGAGCATGTCCAGATGTCATTGGTGCAACAGAGCTTTCATGTTTAACTCCTTCAGGAGATTCAAACGTCGGCAAAAAGAGGGCGCGGCTCTGACTGATCACTCTTTTTTCCGACACGTGGAAACGAACCTTGAACGGCTTTTACACAGTGTGCGCGAGCGGGTGAGATCGAACAGCCGGAACGTCGAATTACCGCTGTGGAATATACCCCGTGTATGGATGGTGCAGATCTGTCCCCAAGAGGAAGTTCAGAACGTATTTGAGGCGCGACGCCGTGTCTGGGCCCAATACTGCGAAACGAAGCGCAGGCTAGCACGTGGCGGGGGCTTGAGGCCGAGAAGGTTCAATGCGATGGCCGTGGCGTCTTCCGCGTACCGGGACGTAGGAGAGGCTTATCTCCAAGCCAATGTGCCGGGGCATCATGAGGAGTATGAGTTTTTTGAGAATCACATATATGATGCGCGCTACCGTTGCTCAAACGGGGAGTTCACCCTTCCAGTGACGGTAGAGGAATTTTGGTGGCTTACAGAAGCTGTTGTGTTCCCACCCCGATTTGACGTGTACTAATCTCCAAACTTCATCGGAGGTAAGCGGCCATTTCGGGTCATCAACTTTTGGTACAACTATTGACGAGGCTGCATGGATCTATAGACGCCAAATCAGAAGCTGGACATCCATGAAGTCGATACTGCGGGGGTGTCCGTTTGGCATTGAGAAGCTGGTTCAACGATACATGCCAACGAACATCGATGAGTTGACACAACGCCCCTACACGGGGAGTACCGATGTTTCAAACAGACAACTGTTTGTGTTTGGATAGAGATTTCTAGCCGAAATGTGACAATTCGTTCGGTACCTAAGTCTCCAATGATGAAAGCTATCTGGGTATTCTCACGCCGATTTGCTCTGCGAATTATCGATCTTGGCGACTTGGTCTTTCTTTCCGTAGTTCACTCCTCCTTCTAGGCAGGCTGATGAGATATTTGCCATATTAGAGCAAACGCAGCCTACTTTTCCAGCTGAAAACGTCAAGAAAGGGTTTCTTATTTAGGCGTTTGCATAAAAGTTATATGTCACAAAATGCCATTTAAGGGGTCCGACGGCTGGTTGCCTGGACGGATTTGTGCACTTCTAGGCGGAGTGCTAGGTAGCATATTGTCGCCCCCAAGATTACCGCATTATGGATTTATCGCCGAGCTACCCCAGCTGCTGCTGTACAACATATCTGAAGATAGCACGACCAGTCACATACGTATATCGGGGATCTTCATATCCCGCGGCAAAGAATTTACTTGCATAATGTATGTCACCACCCTTTACCCAAGTACGACAGACCGGTTTACTACATGATTCGAGGCCTTGTCTCTCCGGCGTGCAGAAATTGCCAGGTGTCTCCGCGTACCAACAACACTATCAATTGACTAACAGACGTGCCTGGACTTCCCTTTCCGGCGACGCACCGTTGCGACAACCCCATACGTGCATAATCACGCTCACGACATAATTGCACTGGTTGGCTCGCTTGTTGTCCAGCCTCAGTCGGCGAAGATGTTGAATGATAAAGTATCTCGTGCCTCTGGCCCGATTCGTGACTGTAAGGCCTGCAGATTTCAGCTTTGCCCGATTGCCTACCTAGGTAGATATTGACATGGGGTATCTACTATGGGGTATCTGTTATGGCGGCTCTGCGGATGAGCGTGGTCGAAAGTGCGGAGAGCGATGACCCGTCGGGAGGTCGTGCTTTTCGTATCTCCTTTCCTTCTTACCCTCTTACCTCTCTCTCTACCTCCCCACCTCTCCACTAACCTAAGGACGTTCTCCCCGAACGAGGGAAGGAAGAGGAATTCTCGGAGCAGATGCGACTGATCAACTTAGCAGCTCTCAGAGTCACTCCCCTCTTAGGAGCTCAAGAAAATGCCTGCTATTTCCCTTTTCCCCTTTAACACTACTAGTATTCCGCACCCGACGGCTGCGGGTGGCCTCGGTGTTAGGGGTGATGCCTATGTTACCTTGACGATCACCAAATCTTCTGAGATATGTGTCACAGTCGTACCATTAGGCAATGCCCAACAATGGGTCGAGACGGAAGCTAGTGAACCCGTTGCCACCACGACACCCGAACCAGCTTCCGTCCCCCCTCCGACTGCGACGTCGTCCAGTAGTAGCGACTCTGCTGGCACTGCGCTCATTATAATGGGCGTTCTACTTGGATTGTCTCTGATCATTGCTATTTGTTGTTATTTCTTCTGTTGCGGACGCAAGAGGACGACGACAACGACAACGGGGACGAAGCCTTGCAAGCCCAACTCAAAATCCAGAAAGTGCTTTGTTGGCCCACAAGGACCAGTAGGACCGGCGGGACCACCGGGTCCTATCGGACCACGTGGTCTACCCGTAAGCCATGAGACATCAAGTTGATCTCTATAAATAACGCTAATCTATTTTCTCAACAGGGGCCTCAGGGACTCCAAGGTGTCCCAGGAATTCCTGGGCCCCAGGGAGAACCGGGGCATGACGGGATAGATGGAGGTATGATAATCTTCTACTATTGTCTATTTTGCCCATTATGCACCTGATATGTGACCATACCCCGAATAAAAAAAATATTCATACGTCAGCGTACTAAGACTAATTGACTAATATCTTTTATGTATAGCACCCGGGAAACCAGGTCCTCCCGGTGTTACCGGCGCGAAGGGTGCTGCTGGCTCTCCTGGTAGGTTGGCCTCATTACCGAAGACCGCTCTGGGTCATTCCAGAATGGGTCGTCATCATATTACTAGCGTCTTTATTTAACATCATGTAGGACCCCCCGGACCACCAGGGCCCTCTGGACCACGCGGACCATGCGGACCCCAAGGCCCCTTTGGCCACCATGGTCACGTTGGGTAAGTCTATGATCCCAGAGTAGTCTATTAGCTCAGGCTACACGTCAGGCTACTTTTGCTAAATTTTGTCCAGCCCACCAGGTCCGCCAGGTGATGAGGGCCCTGAAGGTAAGCAGGGCAGAGACGGCAGAGACGGAAGGGACGGCCGCGACGGACGGGATGGAAGGACCGGGAGAGACGGCGAGAGAGGACCTCCTGGGGCTCAAGGGCAAGGCCCACAAGGCCCACAAGGAGCACAAGGAGCACAAGGAGCACCGGGAGTTAAGGGACCTCCTGGGTAAGCTATTTGCCACTGAAGAGTTAATTAGCCCGGCTAACCTTTCCTGATAGTCCACCCGGTAACCCAGGGAAGGATGGGGAACCCGGACCACCCGGACGCCCAGGACCTGTTGGACCACAAGGCCTTATCGGACCTCCCGGGTTGGGATCCCCAGGGCCTCCAGGGCCTGCTGGTCCCCGGGGTCCGCCCGGTTTTGGATATCCTGGGCCGGCTGGACCCGAAGGACCCCGGGGACCTGAGGGACCCGATGGCGTCGAAGGGCCACCAGGGCCACCGGGGCCTCCAGGACCCCGCGGACTGATGGGACCTCATGGAGGACCACCCGGACCGATAGGGCCAGCGGGACCAATGGGACCACCCGGGTTACGCGGTGCGCCGGGTCCGCAAGGAGAACACGGGTAAGTATCATAATCTCACCGTATCGACAGCGCTTTATCTCGTTAACCCTTAAATAGATATGATGGTGAAGTTGGACCTCCCGGGCATCCTGGACCTCCCGGACCTCCCGGACCCCCTGGTCCGCAAGGAGAAGACGGGTAAGTAATACCCTTTGACTTTATCATTCTACTGCATGTCGCTTTTAACTTACCAACCCCTGAAATAGAGAAGAAGGACCCATTGGTCCCCAAGGCCCTCCAGGCATTATCAAGTGTCCGCCACAATATCAATGCTGCCGCCGCTGCAGAAATACCTGCGGAGGCTACTGCAGTGGCCGCTGTGGTGGCGGAGGCGCCTGCGGGGGCCATTGTGGCTGCGTATGCCGGTGTTGTCACCATAATGTCTACGACCATGATATCTACGATTAGCACTACTGCGCGCCATATATCACATACATGGGCTTTGCGTCGTGGAACTTGAATGTGCTAGAAGTTTCACATGACGGCGGCATAGAGTTATCATTGCTACTACGATTAACGGAGGATGTGACAGCCATTGGCTCTCTTAGCAGCAACACATTTAAGGGCTTGTACGCTTGTAGGACTACGAAGGATTTAAAGACAGACATATATAATTCGCATAGCACCTTATTTCCTACCTCCATGTTGCTATACTTAAGTGTTGAAATCCATATTCTTGTGAGATGATTCAAAGCTGAATTTCCCTAGACCATCGTTTTTCTCGTCCTCCTTGGCCACCACACCCAGTACCTTGCTGTCGGGTATAGGGGCAATTGCAAGTACCCCAGAACCCATACTTTTTAGCGCATTAGTTGTCTCCAACCTCTCCCCGTCCATCCCCTGGGTCAACTAACATGATCAGGCCACCTAGACTTTAGCGACTAGATAGCAGCCTAAACAACACTGACTGAATCATCGTCAACCTCGCGATGCCACCACACCAAGTCAAGGATTGAAACCGGACAAAAAAGCACTCAATCAATTATTTATGTACGCGTCCAACACACATAACTTAGCGATGATCCTTCGACCAGTCCCAAGACCCGCGCCATGACTAATTTGTACAATCGCGGGACGCCTAGCGCGACGTGGAAGGGCGCGGCCAAGGGATCAAAGCGGAGCTAGGACTCATGAGTGGTAGTCGGCAGAGACGACGATCCAACCGCGTCACGGCCCGGCTGCCAACTTTGTTCCTTTCGGTAAACGGCTATTGACGGGTGCGTGGGCAAAACGAAACATTCGTCGAGGCTGGCCATGGAACCAAAGGGCTCGCTTGGGCGGTTTGGTAACTTGGAGCAAAGGGATCCGAGCCAGTAGGCAATTTACTCGCGCGCTGCTCCACCGCCAATACAACCAACATGCCTGATGCCCTCTGAGACATTACGACCGTAAACACATGCGCATCCCTTGGCCTGGTTCCTGTTCTCCGGTCGTAAAAAACCGCCCGAAGTCGGCGTGGGGTCGTCTGGGTCCAGTCAGGGTTCAGTCGGGTTCCTTGGTGAAGGCATCCCGTCATTGATTGCCTCAAGGATCTAAGGCTCCGGCGATCTAGATAAGCAAACTGCAGCACTAGCACGCCGCGGTGCGTGGGAATTACCTAACGCGAGCAAACAGATAGGTCCAGCACCGGAATCAACAGCGCACCTGCACCTGCTTATTTAAGGAATGCATGTTGGTAGTTGCTGGAGATTATTTCCTGCAGGCCCAGCCACTTACTTGCCACTGTTTACATACATAGACCTAGATTACCAATAGATCAGAAAACCTCCAATACGCTGCCCCCTTTCGCCAACTATGTCGCCATACATCCACTTCAACCCGCCGGCCCAAGAGTGGGCCAACACCGCCTCCGGCAACTCCACCCCGGAGAGCACCGTCCTGGCCTTCCACCGGACCGTCCCGGACTACAACGAAACCGCTCTCCACGCCCTCCCAGAACTCGCTAAGGAGTTGGGACTCGGCCATGTCCTGCTCAAAGACGAATCGAACCGCTTCGGACTGCCCGCCTTCAAGATCCTCGGCGCGTCCTGGGCCGTATACCGCGGTGTAGGCGACCACCTCGGCCTACCCGTCGCCGACGGCAGCACGCCGTTCGCGGCTGTCGGTGCCAAGGCCCGCGAACAGGGGGTCCGCATCGTCACGCTGACGGAGGGGAATTGCGGGAGAGCGGTGGCCCGCATGGGCGCGCGCCACATGGGCATCCCGACGCGAGTCCTGGTCCCGAAGTACATGGACGAGGCGACGCGGAACAAGATCCGGAGCGAGGGCGCGGAAGTGGTCGAGGTGGATGGGGCGTATGACGATGTGATTCCGGTCGCGCTGAAGGAGGCAAACGCGGATCCTAATGCGCTGATGGTGCTCGATGTTAGTGTTGAGGGATGCGATGAGATCCCGAAGTTCTTCGTCGAGGGCTACGGCACCATGCTAGCAGAGTCTGAGAGACAGGTGCTTGAGGCGACTGGGGGCAAGCCGGCTTCCCATGCTATTGTTCCGGTTGGTGCGGGGTCGATCGCGGAGGCGGTTACGGCGCACTATAAGGCTACTTCTCGCCGTAAGGAGGTTAGTGCTGCGAGGGTTCTGTCTGTTGAGCCAACTACCGCGGCGTGTCTTGTTGAGTCGTTGAAGAAGGGTGTTAGTACGTCTGTGCAGACTGCGGACACCATCATGTGCGGGATGAACTGCGGTACCCTGTCGACGACGGCGTGGCCGGTGCTCCGGGATGGCGTGGATGCTGCTGTGATAGTAGAGGATATCGAAGCGCATGATGCTGTCAAGGAACTGGAAGACCGAGGCATAAAAGCTGGACCTTGTGGTGCGGCGTCCCTGGCTGCGCTTAAACGAGTGTGCAAGGATGCTAAGCAAGAGTTGGGCCTCGATGACACGTCTGTTATGGTGCTGTATTGTACGGAGGGGCCAAGGGACTACGTGGTGCCGTCTTGATACCGATATGTTTGGACGTGTGAAGGTAGTACGACTCAAGTGTAAGGTGAACATATTGTTTGCAAGCTACATAAACTTAGATCACCAATATACTAGTCTTAGACCGTATTTGATTTCATACATATGCGAGTTGCTGTCTGATAGCTCGCGACTTTTGGTACATACAAGTACAAGTCTCTCTCTTGGACTAATTCGGGGTATATACGTGGTATCTTCGTACCCTTTAGATATAAGTAGACTGAATGGCGAGATCTTTCTGTTGTTCTCACATTCGTATACACGTGCGGATCCCGTCATCGTTAGCCCGAGCTCCACGCGATTCCTTCGATCGATGAGGCCCAGCCCGATAGCTTGATGCTGACTTCCATCCGCGCCGTTTTCTAGAAACCCATCGTGTAAAGGAAGTGGAAAACCTGCTTCTTTTTATAGCCCTAGTAAAATAACTATTAGTACAATGGGGTTCGATCTTGCCGATAGCTATGGCCTTACCCTTATAATGATATGATGAGTTACGCTGTTTATAGCTATGTCGCCGTCTTGGAGCTCGAGCGCATCTCTTAAATCAGACTTCAAAGCTTGCAAGTCCCCCTCTGCACCCTTCAGTATGGTGATAATCAGATTTCCACCCCGCTTGCGCTTCTGGTAGACGGAAAAGTTGTTGAGCTTATTCTTGTTGATAAAGTAGGGTAGCTGGGTGCTGCTTGGCGTCTGTCTTTCCGTTCGTGATTCCCTCTGTATTTCTGTGGTGGAAGAATCTATGGGTTCGGGGAAAGGAGGGATCGATTGTTCATTAGACGAGATGGTCTCGGTAGAGAGGTATCTGGTTGATATGGGCGCTGAGATGGGTGTCTTGATGTGTGTACGGATTGGTAGGATGAGTCGTGTGGACGAAGCAAAAAGAGTCTTCGGAGCCGCTACGAGTGGCCGGAGGACCCGTGGTAGCAACATAGCGGAAAGGGATCGTTTATGTGTAGGGACGATGCCTCGTGAGAGTTCGATTCACGGTCGAATGGTTGGAAGCTCTCGAACTTTTTTAGTTGCACAGTTCAAAGCACCGTGTGTAGAGAAAGAAGATTACTGTAGATATCGAAATCCGGTAGAATATCGGATGATATAATGTCAGACAATGAATCAAGATTTATCGATAACAGGCAGCCCCTGTCCCACAACCCACTTCTTTCCCGAATTATTCGCCTTAGCCCTCACCAAACGAAGCCAGTGCCCAATGCCAGACAATCCCGATTTCGAGCCCCTCCACCTCTCCACCTCCAACTGTGAAATAATTGAGACTTGGTGATAATTTTTTGTTGGTTTGCTAGCCTCAAGAATTATCGCGGCGACACCATCACCCTGATCACTGACACAGCCGTATAAGATTCTTAGAAAAATAATATCAGGCCAAAGGCATAGAATAAATCAATATGGCGGAATACGATCTCTTACCGAAGTTGGTCCAGCACCTGGATCGCCATCTTATTTTCCCCCTCCTCGAATTTGCGGCCGGTCAGCTCCCCGAAGACGCCGACGACGCCGCCATCCTACCCATCACGAAGGCCAAATATGAACTTCTTAAGACTACCAACATGACCGATTTCGTTGGCAACTTAAAGGCCGAGCTCGAGGGTCTTGAGCAACCTCCACCCGAGTTTAACGACATGCGACAAAAGGTCATCTCCCGCCTAGAGCAGTTTGAGGAGAGCACTAATAAGCTCGTCGACCTACTGGGCCGCGAGGACGTCGTTGGAAACCTACGTAGCGACAAGGTTGCCAACTTGGAGTTTTTGAAGAAGGACCATGACGTACGTTATAATAATCTTTCTCTCCCCCTTTTGTTTGCCAGGTTCTGACATCTACTATGTAGGTCACAATTGATATGGTCAACGCGCTTTACGACTTTGGAAACTTCCAGTACAGCTGCGGAAACTACGCTGCCGCCGCCGATCTACTCTACCAGTTCCGTGTGCTGTCTACCGATAACGACAAGGTCGCCGCCGCGACGTGGGGAAAGTTCGCATGCGAGATCTTAACTACTAACTGGGAGGGCAGCGTGGAAGAACTTCACAAGGTCAAGGAGAACATCGATGCTAAGCTATTCAACAATCCCGTGGCCCAGCTTACGCAACGAACCTGGCTCATCCACTGGGCTTTGTTCCCTCTTTTCAACGACGACCGCACCCGCGACGGACTGTTGGATCTACTGTTCAGCCCTACTTACATCAACACCATCCAGGCCAGCAGCCCCTGGATCCTCCGATACCTCACAGCCGCCGTCATCACGGGCCGCGGTCGAACGAGAAACTCCGGCCAGTACCAGAAACAACTTAAGGACGTTGTGCGCATCGTGAAGCAAGAGGCGTACGAGTACACCGACCCCGTGACGGACTTTGTCCGCGCGCTCTATATCGACTTCGACTTCGAGGAGGCGCAACGACAACTTTCCCTCGCCGAAGAGATCCTACGCTCAGACTTCTTCCTATTCTCCACGGCGGACCTCTTTGTCGACGCTGCGCGACACCTCATCTCGGAGAGCTACTGCAAGATCCACGCGCGTATCGACATCAAGGATCTAAGCGCGCGTCTGGGTCTCGGCGAGGACGAGGGCGAGAAGTGGATCGTGAACCTGATCCGAGACACGCGAGTAGATGCCAAGATCGACTACAAGGAGGGCACAGTCGTCATGAACCACCCTCCCAGCTCCGTGTACCAGCAGGTAATCGAGCGAACCAAGGGCGGCTTTTTCCGAACGCAAGTCCTCAGCGCGGCCGTCGCGAGATAGGAGTCGGGTCGGAGTAAGAAGGCACCACCAAAGTTAAAGGATACCCCGGAAGACAAGGTAGACGGACATGATAATACGTGCGCGGAGGCTGGGGCCAAAGACTAAAAGAGCGGCTGTGATCCAATGGGTTTATCGACGGCATGCATCAACGGCGTTTCGGGGGTTTCTGGGTCAGCCACGTGCGGTAGATGTGTAAGGTAGCATCGATTTGCAAAAGACAAGAATTTCTTAATTTCTGGTGCTTCCTTGTGATACATTACAAAATAGGGGTATGGCATTCCTGTCGCGGTTCCAAGTATCGTGCTGTAGTATGGATTATACCGCACCTTCAGTTCCATCAAATCGATCTCAAGCCACATCCATCAATTCTCAGCGTCATTGAATCACTTCGCAACTACCTAGACAGCATTGAAGATAGCAAGCTTATTCGATAAGTCTACAAGTCTTGCCACCCCTGAGCGTCCGATCGTTACCTAACAATTTCATGCCACCAAGGCGCGGGGTACGACAGGGAAAGGCAAACCATAACCTCAGTTGCTTAGCTATACGATCTTCATCCCTCATATTTCATCCTTAGTCCTATGAACTCTTCATTAATTCCCCTATATTTATAAATAGATAACTTCAAAGCATAATCTTGAAAACCCTATAAAGTAAAATGCAGGATGGGAACTAAAAATAAAAATAAAACCCCCAATCCCAATTCAAACCCTAAACCTAAAGCCTCTCCCCAGAAACGCCGCCACAGACCCGCACCTCCCCTACCACCGGACTACCTCGAACGCGTGTACGCGGGGGTACTTGGCAAAGTGATCGGGGTCCTCCTTGGGCGACCATTTGAGGGGTGGACGCACCAACGGATTCTGAAGGAGCTGGGCCATATACGGTATTATGTGAATGACCGCCTTGGCTTGCCGTTGGTGGTTGTGGATGACGATATCTCCGGGACATTTGCGTTTGTGCGCGCGCTGGAGGAGCACTATCGGCATCATCGACATCAAGACCAGAAGATAGACCGGAGTGGTGGTCGGAGAAGAGGCGAGGATGGTGGGGGTGGGGGAAGTAATCAGCAAAGGGGAAGAGGGGCGGAGAGGAATAGGAGGAGAGATAATGAGCAGCCGGGCCATTGTAGATGTCGAAAGGGAATTGCGGCCGAGAATATTGGTCGGACGTGGTTGAATACCGTTATCAAGGGCAGGACAGTGTTCGTGCGTCACCATCTTCAACATTGATTCCCTTCTCTCCTATCTCAAGAGTCAAGACATGCATTTGCCCCCTGGCCGGTTGGAATAGCGCTCACTAACTCTCGTCAGTGGTGGGGTGGCAACGGAGTAGGTACGGAACACACCGCATTCCTAAACCTCAAACGGGGCATCCCAGCACCTCTCAGCGGATCCATCGCGACCAACGGGAAGACCATCGCCGAGCAAATCGGCGGGCAGATCTTCGTAGACGGCTTCGCGATGGCAGTGCCTCGGGACCCGAAGCGCGCAGCCCGACTCGCGGGGGCCGCCGCCAGCGTGAGCCACGACGGGGAAGCGGTGCACGCCGCGCGGCTGTGGGCCGCGATGGAGGCCGAGGCGTTCGCCAGCGCGGACGTGGAGCACTTGCTAAATACGGGGATTAAGTTTATCTCGCCGGACTCGTTGATCGCGGCCGTGGTCGCGGATGTGCGGGCGTGGAAAAGGAATGATGATAATTGGATGAAGACACGGGAGAGGATCGAGGAGAAATACGGGTACGATAAGTTCCGGGGGTTCTCCCATGTCGTCCCCAACCATGCGGTTATGATACTTGCGCTGCTGTATGGCGGGCATGACTTCAGTGAGGCGATGCATATTGTGAATACGTGCGGCTGGGATACGGATTGTAATGCTGGGAATGTTGGGTGTCTTGTTGCGCTTATGCATGGGTTGAAGGCATTTGATTTTGACGGAGAGGATGAGGGCGGTGGGAAAAGGGGGTACGACTGGCGAGGCCCGTTGGCAGACCGCGTGCTCATATCCAGCGCGGACGGCGGATACTCGGTCAACAATGCGGCGCGAATTGCTTATGACATCGCAAACCTGGGCCGAAAGCTCGCAGGTGAAGAGCCCTTCCCACCTCCCAAGGGTGGCGCCCAATTCCACTTCAGCCTACCTGGCAGCGTTCAGGGGTTCCAAGTTCTGTCAGAACACAAAGCCCGAGTGGCCGTTAAGCAGGGCCTAACCACAGACAATAGATCTGGACTAGTAATTCGAATTTCCGACTTGGCAGGGGCGGAGATGGAAGAAGTTGTTGAAGTCATGACGGATACCTTCGCACCACCCGAGGCCCTGAATATGGACCCGTACGAGTTCGTCGGATCGCCCCTGGTCTATCCAGGGCAGACACTTACAGCACTCGTTCGCGCGGAGAGCACAAATACAGCATGTGCCCAAGTCAGCCTAGCAATACGAGTATACACGGCAAACGAAGCTTTGGCAACATTTACCAACAACCCCGTGTCCCTCGCACCAGGCGGATCCGCAATGCTCGAGTGGACGATCCCCAAAACCCTGGCTGCCAGCCACCCAGTACAGGCCGTGGGCGTAGCTATATCGAATACCCATGCCATTCAGAGCAGCTCGCTCAACGGGACCATATGGCTCGACCACCTAGCCTGGGGCCGCACACCCACGCTTCGTCTCGAAGTGCCAACGGAGCGAGACCCGCCAATGCGGTTCTACAAGCTGTCTTTCGTCAACGGCGCCGACTTCTTCGATATCGACGCCTTATTCAACCAGTTTATCGTCTCACAGGACCAGGGTGAAGGTCTCGTTAGCTACGGCACGCGCGAGTGGACGGACTACATGGTCGTGTTCCGCGACTTCACTATAAATAGGGGTTCTCCCGCTGGCGTCGTAGCCCGGGTCCGGGGGCTGAATCGGTACTACGGACTGTTCTTCGACGATAGCAGACGTGTAGTCTTGGCCAAAGCGCTCGATGAGCAGCGCATCGAGCTTTCGAGCGCGGAGATGGAGTGGGATGCTGATATCCCGTACAATATTGCGCTGGAAGTCCGTGGTGATCACATACGTGCCCAGGTAGGCGACATAATTATTGAAGCTCATGATGCTCAGTTCCCTGGTGGAGGAATCGGGATCGTGGCCACAGATGGCTCGGTGCTGGTTGGAAGCATTGAGGTTGGGCCGTTGGCCTAAGCCTACGGTATCCTACAATGGCAAGGGAGTCTCGCTACGAACACGCCTACAAGTATACATAGTATAGTAATTATAATTCAGAACTATGTCATATCTCAGTATTGAATCGAATAACACAATACGACGTCGAAGTTAGGATTATTTCTGACTCCTTTAAGTAATGGAAAACGTCAGAATGGTTAAAAAGACAGTAGCATTTTCATTTCCTCATCTATGCTCATATTCATAGTAAACCGTCTACAGTATACCCCAAACCACACGCCCACACCAGCAGGCGCTCAGTGGTGATTTCTTTTCCTTATAAATCTATACGTAAATCATACTCACCTCTCCCACCCCAACTCAACTTCTCCCAGCAAGCCACACACCCCCCTTCAGCGCCTCAACAATACTCTCCCTCAACCAGCCCTCTCCACTCCAGCTCGGCTCCCTCTTCTCAATAGCTTTGCTCGTCGTATCATCCACGTTATCCTCCTCCTCCTCGCCCCTATCCTTCTCTTCTCCCAAAGCTCTCCCAGCCCGCCACTCAATCCACTCAAACAGCCCCTTCAACCCCAATAACCCGTCACGATCTCCGCTCTCGATAACCTGCTCCAGGACTAGTCGGGCATCAACGGCGCTTGTCGCGCTGTTACTAACATCAGGCCCGCCGACCCCACGGTCCAGCACGACGCCGCGCTCCGCATGCGTGAGCCGACGCAGCGTGGGTACGGCATCAAATAACCACTCGAGGGGCTGCGCAGCGGCGTCAGCGGCAGATAGCAACCCACGCTGGCGGCCGAGGGCGAGCATCGTCGTCGCGAACGGGCTGTCACTAACAGGCCGACGGCGAAGATACAGGGCCTGGGAAGTCTGGAACGCGGTCGCAAAGTGGGGATGCTTTTCGAAGTCCAGCGTTAGGTTCCAGAACTCTGGGGCTACGGTGCGTAGGCTCTGGATATCGGTGAGTGGGGGCAGGAGACAGGGTGTCATACGGGTTTCCTCTTCAGAAGAGGAAGAGGAAGAGGAGGGCTTGAGCCGGATGGCGATGGGGATGCTGACGGGTGCATTGGTGGCGACGTCCTTGGTGACGAGGCACCGTGGGTCTGTGGCTAGGACCCAGAAGTGTCGGAATGCTTGCAGGTGTCCCTTGTTGTCTTGCACGGAGTCGGGGAATACGGGATAGAAGGCTACGAGTAATGAGGCGATGGATAAGTTCGATGTGTTGAAGGTCTGGGTCCCGCAGCCGAGTGATAGCGCGCCAATGGCCATGTGCGCTGCCATGTGCGAACCGTAAGTTGTCTCAGGATCATTACGCCCATGGAGAGAGCGTAAGTACCGGAGGACTTCCAAATCACAAGTCCCCGCCATGACAGTTGCACAGGAGAGCGCCACAACGTCGAGACACATGGATGCCGTTACTTGTACGGTTCTATCGTCGAAATTGGCTTTCGGGCTCGGATTGCGGCATTGCGCATAATATTTACGCATATAGGAGAGCAAAAGATCGCGGACTTTCAAGTTGCCTGAGCCGGCGAAACGTAGCGCTATAGCGAAACAGAGGCCAGCCAAAATTGTAAGGAACGGTAAATGTGTAGAGTTGAGCGGCCCGCGAGCGGGGTGATCTGAAGGGTATAGGGGTGGTTGTAGTCTCGCATGGTAGCGGCGTGGAAGATTCTTACGTATCCATTCCTGTGTTGGCTTAATTTCGGACCATAGAATAAGATGCTTTGCAACAGTGCGTAGAAGTATCATATCCGGTCGGATATAATCGAACTGTTGAGGCGACTCGGGTACATCAATTTTCCTAGCAACGATGTGATCTTCCGATTTCATATATATGAGCGTGATGGCTACGACAGCAGCAGCGGTGGATCTGTCCAAAATATGGACATGTTCGGCTTTCTTTGTGGCTGAAGCTAGGGTCAATAATTTCTCGGTGATGCGCATGTCGTGAAGACCTTTCAGGTCCGTGCCCTTTCCTAAATTAATAAATCCGAGAGCGAAACCTGCAGCGAGTCGGTAGCATTCAGTACGTAGTGGTTCCTCGTCATCGTCAAGTTCGATATGCTCAATTTCGGACATCATGATCTCACTCATCCGCCGGTGCTGGCTATTGCAATAGAGTAAGCCGATACCCATAATACCGGTCGTCTGTGTCAGAGGAGACAGGTTCAACTCGGCAGCGCCGCGCGGCAACATTCGCGTGACATGAACCGACAATAAACGTGTGATGAGAGAGTCCATGGTCCCGATATAAGATGCGGCCAGTCCCAAAAGTAACCCGATAGACGTCATCGTGTGCTTCGGCGTCAAGTATTTGAAAGCAACCCATTTAGCCACGCCTTTGAGATGCCCGTTTAAACCCAGCGCCAAGAGAAACCCAGCATGTCTATTGCTTAGATCGTTCCCAGGTTTATTATATAAAATCCATGATGTGTCTATCCCCTTAGCCTGACGAGAGATGGATAGCCCGCCGGCAACACCTGCATGGAAGAAGGCCCAGGCTATCTTCTCCTCTGTAAAGAGCGATTTGTCAACTCCGACCGTCACATTAGTCGGCTTGACAGTACAATTAAGAACGAAGCCATTGATGTGGAATTTTTGGGTCAAGAGTGGGAATCGCAGCCCGTAGTTCATCAAACCACGGCCAGCCGGTATGGATAAGGTGTTATTAGCCAACTTCGTAACCATTTCCTTCTGCTGCTCAAGGTAGTACGGTTCCGTCCACTCGGGAAGTGGATCCAAGCGTACTATACGTGGCTTTGATGTATTCAGCATCATCTTAGTTTCATCAAGACGCCGATCTTCTTTGAAGATAGCGCGAATTACTGCCTGCTTATCGCTCTCCGCGATGTCGTCTGAGGGGGCGTCGTTAAAGTCCATGACATTCTGGCAGAGCGAGTTGAAATCCCAGGAAGCAATATGAGTTGGCGCCTAGGCAACGTCAGTATGGTGCTCCCCGATACTACTATACATTTAAAGACTTACCAGCACGTTCGCCGAACGAATACGAAGCTTGTTTGATGGCGCCAAGATTGTACCGATATCGCTTCTGTTTACTAGGTCTAGCAACTCGGTTGACCAGTGCGGTGGAGGAGCTAGTCGGCACTGGGCAATTGCGTCTTGAAGTGGTACAAGAACATGCTCGGGAAGGGATTCCAGAATAGTGGGCGTAATACCGCATTGATGCATGGCTTCCACAAAGTTTACCGGCGATCTATTTTGTAGGGAGAGCGTTCTAAAGAGATTTTCAAATATCCTCGTACGTGGGAGTATTGAATATAGCATAGCAGACCTTATCGGTGGTACGAATGCTGACGGATCGATCCCTTGTATTAAATTTGTTTGGATCCAGTCGAATACATTCCAGTAGGTGGGTTGAGAGGGGGCGAGTGATATTGTGATGCCTACGGGCTCGGTCTGTTGTTCTGGCCAGTCTAGCGGCATCTCTAGTTGGTAATTACTGACCCATTCATGCCATTTCAACCATTGAGCAACATGGAGTAGCACGGCTCGTAAATCGGTTGAGCCCGTTGATGGTATGTGGGAGGTAATATCGAGCTTCTGCTCCTCCAACGATAGATGTAGCGCAAGGAAAATGTCTTGCGCGTACCGGGTTCGGGTCAAGTAGTCATGGCTTGGAGAAGTTGGGAAATATCCGTCGGGGCCGCAGGCAATATCTCCCCAAGTGGAGGACATGTACGCCAAGGCGTATTTCGTATGTGATGCGAGAAAACTCATGCTATCCACACCAATACTAGGCTGAAACATAGGCAGAGAAGGATCTTCTTCTTCCATTATCCATTGCCAAGCTTTGTTCTCGACCCAGGGTGGATGAGTCAATGAACCCGGTTTCTCAAACGTATTCATCGCGTCCCAGTCGCCGAGGTCAATCTGTGCTCCGCTACTGGATCTGAGGAAGCCTCTAGATCTTCTCCGAGGCGTACTATCCACTCGGAACGTAGCTTCCTCTGTACCGAGAGCGAGATATATTGAGAGAAGTTGAATAACGACAGTGGACCACTCGATGTCAACAATATCATCGTCCTGTTGTCGAAGCCACGCGATAATCTCCCACCAATTACCAATTAATCTCTCTCCGGATAGGGATGGAAGTGCCGAGCGAAGGGCTTTGAGGACTTTGAAAACCCGTGGCGAAGAAGGCTGGAGTTGGATCCGTATCTGGTGATGTTGCTGGCTGTCTTCATCCAGTATATCGACAACTCCATTAAGCTTGGGGTGTCGTAGACCAGCGATCTCCCCAATTACGGGCGTCACAGCTCTATTGACACCAACGTCCCGATTAATGAGGCTGCCATGATAGTCAAGACTGCGTAAATTGGCGAGTGACAGCTTTGGAGGAAGTGTTATAGGTGTCATTCCTGTCCACGGTGCTTGGACGCTTATCTGACGTTGACCGTCAGGGAATTGTGACAAGAGTAGGATCATCGAAATCTCGCCATCAACGATTTTACATGAATCTATAACATTTTGGGCCCTTCTAATGTTACCAAACGTTACAGTAATTCGATCGGATTGAGGAGATGATGGTGAATTAGATTTGTTCGATTGTAGGTGGAGAGTCAAAAGTTGTAGGCGCTTCTCCATGGGATCTTGAATTCCGATCAGGACCTGCTGGCGATTGTAGTTGTCATCCACGGATTCGGGACCGGCTAGACAGAAAACTTTGCATTGTGTGCGGGCCGGCTGCTTTGAGAGTGAGTACCGAACGTTGGTATTCTCAATAGAGAAGCTGTAGATCTTCGAGAACAGTATTTCTTGTGTAAGCCCGTCGAAATCATGGTCATCTAGTCCCATGGTATGGAAACCCTCGAAATCTCCACTAGTACGTAACTCCTCTAGCAAGGTATCGACTGGTGCTTCTAAGAAAGGATTCACCCCTAGACTTCCAGTCCCGGTAAAGCTTGGACCAGAAAAGACGCCGCTAACCCGCCCTCGCTGGCTACCGTGAGAAGTGTCTCTTCTTGTGTTGGTGTGATTTGAAATTTGGGCTTGCTCCGAAAATGCTGTTCTATCCTGTGAGGCAGACAGATCGGCTCTAGCAAGCATAGAACTCACGCGACGAGAAGTTCGGCGAGTGACGCCCGACTCCTTCTCTATTCCTAGAGAAGACTCAAGATTTTCCAAAGTTTTATCGTTCTTTTCCTTCTTCGCGTTCTTCTCGAACTTCTCACTCTTGCGCGATCGCTTCCCAGGCATGGGGGCACCGAAACTCTCCTTAAAAGTCGAGTGCAATGGTGTGGTAGCACCGCTGGGCAAGCCCGGCTGCATTGAACTGCGCCGACGGTCCTTGGGTTTTGTGGGTTTTCGTCCGTGGATGAAAGGGTCTTCATTGGATATATAAGTGAGCTTCCAAACAGTATACAAGCTACTCTCTCTATTAACCGTGACCGCAAGAATGAGCTTCCCCTTGCCTCTCTTATAGGTTTTGCCATGTGGGATTTCTTCGATATGAACTATCTCCTCCGCTCGTTCGAGAAAATTGGGGGATTTTCCAGAACTCCGACGGCTTTTACGCTTTGCGGTTTTGTCGGGCTCGGCGACGACCAGTCCTAGTTCTAGGAGAGGATCAGTAAGGACAACGAGACGTGGCCATTGGGAACCATTCTTGTCCTCAGGGATATCCCAGGGGGCATCCAAGTTCGCATTCAGTCTTAGAGGGAGTGCTTTTGGTTTGCCAAGAGTCTCAGTAGTAAAAGTACTCGGCTGAGACGATCGAAGGGACACCGGAGAGAGACTCGAGATGAAAGAGTTATGCGGCACGCGAGGAAACTTGAGACTTGCAGCTAGACCGCTATCAGTTCGTTGCTTTCGCTGTATTATAACACCCCGAGGAGCCACACAGGCGGATTCGACTTCAAAGGGCATGTGCACCACGTGACTGGTGCCGTCGAGGAAATATACATGGGCCTGTGTCTTCAGAAAGACGATGAGGGCCTTCGATAATGCTCTCTCGTTGCTGTCTGGTCTAACTCGTTTCTCCCCCGCATCCTCCGCGCCTTCGGAGTTCGGAAAATAAGTTAAGAGAGCTTGAGTGATAGGCTCCTTTTCCAGCTTGAAGCCAAAGCATTTCCGAAATATACAGCCTCTTGACCATATGACGGTATCTTTGGTAACCAGAAGTTCATCTTCTCCCTCATCGCCGGAGTTATGGTCGACGGTAATGTCCCATTCATATAAGGAAGAAGGGGGGTTTTCTGGGAGTAGCTGTTCTTGTATAGCATATTGAAGGGCGGTGGGCTGGTGCAGCCCAAGCGATGTCACCGAGGCCATCCTAGCAGTATTGGACCCATTGAAGACAGCTATACTGTCCGTGTCTTCATTAGTGAAGAGCCAATGAGAAGCTAAGCAGGGAGTGAGGTAAATATCTAGAACACATCCCCTGCTAATTCAAATGTTCGATTTTTATAAATGAGTGGCCAACTTGAATTGAAATCACCGTTAAGCTCAAGACGGAACGCGCTATCAGAGAGAGAGCAGCACCCACACGCGACGAGGCTAGCGCAATTTCTATCTAATATTTCAGTGCAGCTCAATTGATTTGGAGGGGTTGAGGGGCTGCGAACAACGCCTAACAACCTATTGGCTAGAATCCTTTTAGCGAATATTACTCAGTATGTACTAGCTCCGAAAGGACGAGGCACGAATTTTAATCTCTGAAGGCATTCTAGCCAGGGATCACGGACGCCATAGGCGATTTGACACGGGTACAGTGCGAAAATCTTAAATGTAGCGCGGGTTTCACATATGCAAGGTACCTTCTCATTGGTATTGATATCTGTAGCCGGTCTTGGCAACCTCGGAACAGCTTTGGAGCTGTCAACTGACGTAGCTAGCGGCTAGCTACCTACCTAATCTTACCGTCTTTCTCTATCAGCTATCATTCTATCATTAAGGTCATCATCATCATCATCCCTCGAGCTAGGGTAGCTACAATTATAGTCAACCAACCGCGAGATCATCTCTCTCTTGGATAGCTCCATAATAATTTCAACTTCACTCCTCATATACGCCTGTCAAATTAATTATCGCGGATTCCGATGTCAAGCTGTAGCTACTGATGTTAACAAACCGGGTCGATTGCCTGTCATGACAGAGACAAAGCCCAGCTTGGGCGACGATGACACTAATATCAGCGATCCGACACATGAACAGGACACTAGCCACTCCGAGATCCATGACCCCGAAAGTAGCGGAGATACAGTGGTAGAAAGTCAGGAAGCAAGCAAAGATGAAGATAATGGAACCGATAAGGAAGACGACGAAGAGGGGGGTGAAGAAGAAGATGATGGGGGGGATGAGGACGACGACGATGATGAAGAAGAAGAAGACGAGGAGGATGAGGAACCGAAACTGAAGTATGCCCGTCTTACACAACATATGGGCGCCGTCTATAAGAATGGCGACGCCACGAGTGCATTTCTCGTTGCTGGAGACAAAATGATTGTTGGAACTCACAACGGAAACGTCGTAAGTAGCCATTATGGATGCGATCGCCTTACACGAACGCAGGTTCTAATGTACATATCCAGCATGTTATCCAACTACCAGACTTCCAGTCGATCCTCGTCTACCAGGCCCATACCGCTTCCGTTACCAGCATTTCAATATCTCCATACCCGCCTCCTTCTCTTCCCCCGACCCTCAAACCTGAGGCAGTCAACAGAGTAGTATCGCAAGCCGCCAACCGACCTTCATCGAAGCACTCAGAAACTTCCCCTTCAGGTCAACGAAAAGCACGCGAGCTACCTCAAGTCCCTAACCTACCGTCTAATAATATCTTCATTGCTACTTCATCCATGGACGGAAACGTCCGAGTTCAGCCTCTTATCGAACTACGAGACGTGCAGCTGAGGAACTTCGCGCGACCGGTTCAAACCGTGGCATTATCACCAGATTTTAGGAATGACAGGACATACTTGTCCGGTGGTCTTGCTGGGAGCTTGGTTCTAACCGTCGGAGCGCCACAAGGTCGAAGCACGTCGACGACTACGGGAACCGCTGCGGCTGCCGCATCAGGATGGCTTGGGAGTATGGGATTAGGCTCAAACACGGGCAAGGACACTATACTTCATTCTGGGGAGGGGACCATCAGCACAATAAAATGGTCCTTGTCAGGACGATACGTCGCCTGGATGAACGAGCATGGCATCAAGATCATGCGGAGTAAGTTACACCTGGACAGCGCTGACGCCGAAGACACCTGGAAGCGAATAGGCCATATCGATAGGCCTCAAACGGATGAGTGGGAAGAGATGGCCGGCGTTTGGAAAGGTAGAGCGGAGTGGATTGATGACCAGGCTATCGGCAGTGAGGGAGTAGAAAAAGAAAGGGACGTGACTGGCGCATTATCACCGGCAGCGGCAAAGCTAAGCCAACAAGCACAAAAGTATGATAAAACCATCGAACGATTACTAGTCGGATGGGGTGGCACGATATGGATCATTCACGTCCATCCCGGGGGAGTCGGGGTCGGGAAACACGCAGGCGAAAAGTCTATCGGGAGGGCTGAAATCGTGAAAATGTGAGTATGCTCATCTAGGCCCTCGTGGTACCCGCTAACATTACCAGACTTCGCATGGACTGTATCATATCAGGCATTTCCTTATATACCCAAAACCTGCTTCTAGTTCTTGCATACTGTAAGCCAGAGGATGAAGAGGAGGATGAAGAAGCCGAAGCGGCCAGGAGGCATAAGAGATCAAGTAGTGGCGAGCCGTCCGGCGGGAGGAGACGTCGTCACAACGCCCAACCCCCTGAGCTGCGATTAATTGATCTTACGTCGCAAGCTGAAGTTGACAAGGATAGTCTCACAGTGAGTCGATTTGGAGGGCTCTCTTCAAATGATTATCATTTAGGAGTGCTACCCGCTAAACGAGCGGCTTCAGTGGTAGCATCTCGAGGAGCTCTCGAAGCCTTGGCGGGCTTCGGCTCTGATATGTGGAATGCTGCCGTTAATCCGAGGTCATTATTCAACTCCGGTGCCAGCATAAGAAGCAGGGACAGCAATGAAGCTACGTCGAGTCCTAGAGCGACAGGGGGGAGTGTTCGAGCTGGCCCAACTAGGGCAGCCTCTAGGACGGTACACCCTAACCTCATCAACCCAGGTGCAAAGATTTTCATTCATAGCCCGTATGACTGCATCCTTGGAACGAAAAGAGACCTCGGTGATCACCTAGAGTGGCTATTGGAGCATCAGCGGTACCAGGATGCATGGGAATTACTAGATGAACATCCCGAGATTGCAAACACCCCCCCAGAAAGACTCACCGAAATATTCCCATCAAGTCCCGATCGTAGGCCATCGACTACGGATGACTTTTACGAAGACACATCCTCAGTGGTAGATGATCACATAAGATTCATGAACTCTTCAGCGGAGAAAGAGAAGCGGCGAGTCGGCGAGCTTTGGATTCAGGAGCTAGTTGACGAGAAGAATTGGACCCGTGCCGCTCAGGTTGCCGCAAAAGTGATCAATACTCCTCATCAGTGGGAAAATTGGATCTATACATTTGCTGGGGCTAAGAAGTTCGACGAAATTGTTGATTATATGCCGTCGGAGCCGATGCACCCGCCAATTCCGGGGACCGTGTATGAGATCGTCCTGGGTCACTATATTCAGACCGACAAGCCTCGGTTCAAGGAGCTACTCGATCGCTGGGGAACCGAATTATTTGACGCCAATGAGGTCACCACCGCTCTAGAGAACCAACTCAAATTCCGCGATGTAAGAGAAGATAGCATCGAAGATGGTGAGAAGGGTCGCGATTGGCGAATCGTTATGGAGAGTTTAGCTAGACTTCATGAGGTTAATGGGCGGTATCGGGAAGCTCTGAAATGCTACATTAAGCTTCAAGATGCGGACTCGGCGATGCGTCTGATAAGAGACAACCATCTAGCCGATGCCGTTACCGATGACGTTCCTAGCTTCATCGCGCTTAGAGTGCCGGAAGCAGAATTGAGTCGAATGAGTATCCCGGAGCTCGAGGAAGCTACCTCAGAGGCTATTTCATTGCTCGTGGAAGAAGGACAACGTGGTCTCATCAAACCCGAGGTTGTGGTTAGACAGCTAGAGCGAAAAGATCTCAATCTTTACCTCTACTTCTACTTCCGCGGCTTGTGGCAGGAATACCGAGAACGACCCATCGACGAAAGTATATCACTAGTTGATAACTTCGCAGACTTGGCCGTTCACATCTTCGCTACTTTCGACCGCGAGCTCCTGATGGACTTTTTGAAAGTCTCTACATCATACACATTCGAGAAGGCAGTCGAAAAGTGTGAACAAGCTAATTACATTCCCGAACTCGTCTACCTGTACTCGAAGACTGGAGATATGAAACGTGCTCTATACCTCATTATTGACCGCTTGGCCGATGTTTCGCAGGCCATCAGTTTCGCAAAGGAACAGGACGACCCAGATTTATGGGAAGATCTCCTTGACTACAGTATGGATAAACCCCGCTTCATCCGCGCATTGCTGGAAGAAGTCGGTACATCCATCGACCCGATTACCCTCGTCCGACGAATCCCGGAGGGTCTCGAGATCCCCGGTCTTCGCGAGGGTCTGAAACACATCATGAAGGAACATGAGATCCAATACAGTATCTCGTCCGGCGTAGCACGTGTCCTCCGGTCCGAAGTCGCGGCTGCGCAGAACCAACTCCGTAGCGGGCAACGGAAGGGCATCAAATTCGAGGTTACGACACACGCACACGACCACGTCGATGTCGAGGTCAAGGAAGTGCCAATTCCAGCGTCGGCAACGGCAACAATATCATCACCTACCGCGACGCCCAAGACGGTTGGCACCGGAACCGGAACACCTAATGAGACGCTAGACATCGCTACTTTAACAGAGAGTAACACTGCGGGTAAGAAGCAGAATCCGGGCCCCGACTACCAGGAACTAAAACCGGGCCATTGCGCGCGATGTCATGAGCCGTTTACGGAGTGGGAGACCGAGACACTGGTGGGCTTCGCATGTGGTCACGTGTTCCACATCACGCACCTCCTAGAGTACTTACATCCAGGCCAAGACGTCGACCCCAGCGTGGTAGGCAGTGGCGGTGAAGACAGGACGAGAGGCGGCCGGTTCGTGGGTAGCAAGGTCACACATGCGAGACTCCTGAGGGATCGCATTGAGGGCGGGTGTCCGGTGTGCAGGAGCAAGAGAGAGGTTGTCGAAGGCGCGCTTGCTTGATTACGCAGATATCCGAAATATCGTTGGACTTGTCACTTGCATATTCTGCGTTCTGCTGTATTTTTGCTCACATGCATGGCTTGGAGTTTGGAAGTGAGAGTTGGGGTTTTATAAGCATAGGCATACCATACACTGCTGTGTACATGTTAGTATGGATTTAATTGAAACTTCACATACCTGCCACACATGCACATATTCGGATAGTCCTGATATCACTGCTAGAATAAGGCTCAATAGTAATAGTAGCACCAAGGCCGATTGCATGATGTGGAGCCTCAGACTTATTCAGTATTTCGAGTCGTGAACACAGTCTCCCGATCATTTGAAATAGTAGCGCCAAGCCACTCGCTTTTTCATTATTAATAGGTACCCAATGTACATCAAAGATGACATTCCCGTTAGCTAGCACCGCACCTTTTTCAATCTTACTCTATCTCAATACAACAAGATGACAGACCGCCTGAGATATACTAAAGAGGAGATCACACAGTGGTTTGATCGCGTTGCATTGCCGGAGCAAAAGCGAGTATATTATGTAACGGATCTCTCAGATGCCGAGAAACTAGACTATCTGAGTCTGCTGCTCAAGCACACTCTAATACGCATCCCCTTCGAGAACCTCACCCAGCACTATTCGTGGCATCGAACTATCAATGTGCGCCCGCAGCACCTCTTCAACAAGATCGTGCCCCAGCCCAGCCGTCGCGGCGGGTACTGCATGGAGGCTAATTCGCTCTTCCACACTGTGCTCCTAAGTCTCGGCTTCAAGGTGTTCATCGCAGGCGCCCGGGTTTATAACAGCGCCGCGGACAGGTACGGCGGGTTTTCCCACTGCAATAACATCGTCATTATCGAGACTCAGCGGTGGATGGTGGACGTGGGGTTCGGCGCCAACGGCCCCACCATGCCGCTTCGTCTACGCCACGACGAGCCGCAGCCGCATATCCGGGGTACGCCTTCGCTGGTGCGGCTCATGCATGAGTCGATTCCGCAAAACGTGGACCAGGGGCAGAAGCTGTGGATATACCAGCACCGCATCAATCCCGATCCGACATCCAAGTGGACGCCGATGTACTGCTTCGTCGACTTCGAGTTCTTGCTCGAAGATATCAACGGCATGAACCTGAGCCCGTGGAAGAGCCCGCACTCGTGGTTCACGCAGAAGGTTGTCTTGACGCGGTTCACGACCGATAGCGAAATACTCCATAAAGATATAGATACGCCCCAGCTTACCAGCGAAGACACTATCACCGAGGGCAGTATCGACGGCACGCTCGTCTTATTTCAGGACACTCTCAAGTGGCGACGTGGGGGCGAGACAAAACTGCAAATCAAGCTCGAGAATGAGGAGGATAGGATCGGGGCTCTGTGGAAGTATTTTGGTATCGAGTTAGAGGATGAGGATCGCGAGGCTATTCGTGGCACTGTGAGTGAGATTAAATCCGAGTTTAGACCCTTTGGGTGATATATCTGCATTTAACATATCCAGATTCTATGGACATATTATGTCTATCCAAGCCCTTAGAGATTCTAAAGCCATTAGTCATAGAGCTCTATATAGCAGTGAACCTCATTCATACGCTTAACATAAATATTATTCTTGTATATCCTAGAATATACATACCGAAAGAGAAAACCCACCTACATGCCTTAAAACCCCGTCTCAATGGCGAGGCTACTAGGGCTCGAACGACCTCAGACCTGAAGGCCTGAAAACAAATGATTTTCTTTAAACCATCAATATTACTAATGGGTATCCCCAACCATCATATTATGCCAGATATAAGCTCACTTGGAAGAGCCAACAGGAATGGTTAAAGTATCATCATATATGCCATTAGGTTAGAATTATAAGATATCTTAAGTAGTTATTATATGTGTATATATTAATATAAATATAACAAGATAGCTCTACACGTTGCATACCCTAAGGGAGATCTGCGAGGGATGATCATTCCCCCTCGCCACGGCGTTAAATATACCAACCAACCAACCAACCAACCGAAAGAGAAAACATATACCGCTTGTATAATTTGGGATTTATTCATCTCCAACTAAAGAATTTTTCCATTGTTTTTTACTTTGGTTACTATCGGTGCTTCCATCGTGACACCAAAACATTATTATCATCAGAGGTAGCTTAAGATGATAAGTAGCCCCTGACTGGTATTTTGGGGATTTCTTCGCCATGAATATAACTAGCTACCTACCTAGTAATCATCGAAAGTACATACCGAATAGTTGCTGATCTACAATCATGCCATTGGTTCGCCATTCTGGAACTCAGCGTCATTCTTAAACGCTGGGCGTAACCAAACCTTAGTGATCCTCTTCTCATTCCTTATACAAGGTGATATTATGTAACAGCGACCTAACAACTGACGCTCCTTTTGAATGATCTATCAACGGACGACTTTACGGTATAGTTAACGAACCTGGCAGCAGAGGATGTATTATCTTAGGAACGGCTTCAAAGCTCGCGCCAGTCCTTCCTAAATATTAGACATAATGAGGTATATGGAATCGGCTAGATCGGATAATGGGAAACATGAAGTGCATCATTGACTTTACTTAAGATATAGTTTATTCATAGGTCTATATGTCAAACTGTCATAAGCTGAGCTACTGCCAAAATCAAAGATTCACGACATCGGACGAGCTAAAGATATGAGCTATAAGGTCCCGATTTTCTTCCTACACCATCATTCTAGATAAGGCAGTGGCAGCAGAGATTTTACTGCAGAGAGCGGTCATCCAATCTACATGTACTCGGGGACAATGAAACGACACACATAGTTCTAAGATGATAGTGTATCGTTTCCCTTGAACTTCCTTTGGGATCTTGGGCAATCTTGCGAGGCAACACCGGTGATAGACTGATCTCCCGACCATGCCATCGATGAAGTAAGGCCGCACGAAGCCTTATGTAGAGGAAATCTTTTAAGTCCGAGTAGCAAAATATTACGATATTCCCAGATATATCTAGGAGAAAAGCAAAAAGGTTGGACTTGCGGGGAATTGAACCCCGGACCTTCAGCATACACTATTCTAACAGTGCGAAGCAGACGTCATACCCCTAGACCACAAGCCCCGAGTGTATTAATTATTTTAATTTTATGCAGGTATATATTTCATTCAAACAAGCCTGCACTAAATGCCTAAATTTCCTATCTCGGTTAGGCTAGAATTAGCTGATTAGGGTACGGATGTCACCTCGACTAAGACCAGCTAAGGAAGTTCCTGGCACAGTGATATGTATGAGTATGGATCCGTTTTTGTCTCTAGTCTAGGTGCGGTCCTCTACAGTCTCATTTTGGGGGCTCATGGTGCTCTCATAGGTAAGCGGGCGGGCTAGATGATTTCACGTAAAGCATATCTAAGCCAGATCTATGCACAACTACCAATTATATGAGATACGAGCCATGATTGTATCAAGCCTTTCTTTTATATGAGTGTCAAGGCGACATTCAAGGAGTGAGATAGAAACAGGCCGTACTAAATTGGTCGATTCCTGCTATGTATAGAGCAAGCTACATGTCGTTCTCATGTCATATAAGAGATATCTGTGTAAGCCAAGCCCTAGCTCATGTACAAAATTCCCCGCAATATACATAAAATTCAGCATAGGCATTGGAGTCACAAGGGTGGAGATTCTGTGGTTATTCCACGGAGAAAAGTGTGTTTACGTTGTGGCAATGTGACTCTATTCGTATAAGTCATTATCTGAGGCAATCATCGTGCCGAAAACCGTGCTTCATGCTTCATGCAAGCGAACCCATTTCCGATGACCAGATTCTTCCCAGACCCGTTTTCACACCCAAAGACACCGAAAAGAAGGGCAATTAAGCAACCTTGGCAGTCTGAGTGGGAGTCACCTTCTTGCCATCCTTGTTGTAGCGCACACGCGGGGGAGGAGCGCGGTTGCGGCGACCGACGCGTGATCGGACACTAGAGAATTATTGTTAGCGAGGTTTGTTCTATCGTTTGGGGGAGGGGACCCGGGGGCTTGTATTCGTTCGAGGTTCAACCAAGGCTCATCTCAGGCACATACGCGGCCCTGATGAGCGCGTAGTCGTTCTCTCGACGAGACGACGTACCGGACAATCTTGCCGTGGATAGCGCAAGAGACACAGTACTGCAGCTTGAGGTACATCTTGGGAACCGTGTACTCGGAGAAGACGGAGGCATCCGAGATATCACCTGAGAATTATTTGTTAGCTAGATTCGTATATGATTGGCGTGGTACCAAGATCGGACGTGGTATGGTGAAGGGAAGACGGAGTGAAGCATACGGATAGCGGCGGACTCGACCATGTTGCGGATGGTGAAGCGCTTGATGGCCTTGTCCTTAGGGGTGCATCGCGAGCAGTTGCTGCATCGGATGGGCTTGACGTGGCCGCGGCCCTTCTTGTTGCGGCCGTTGTTCTTTCTCTTCTTGACCATGATTGCGGTGTTCTGTTGACTATAATGTTAGATTGGTGATCTGATTCGAAGCGGTGGAATTCCCAGTTGAGAGGGAAGAAGTGTTTACGTACGGGGTGTGGTTGTCGAGGTTGTCGAAAAGGAAAGTTGGTCGTGGATTACTGATTTCAGTTCGGTTTCTATTGAAAATTGGTGCGCTGAAATTTGCCTGGTCGGAAACTCTAAGGGTGCCCCACTACACAGTGGGAAGGTTAATCCAATCAGAACGTGGCTAGCACTTTCAGGGCACAATTGGCGATTGAGGGGCTAGTGCGAAAGGGCAAGGAGAAGGAGAAACCCTAGCACGTGACGTTAATTGATGCCGCAAAATTGAATTACCTAAGCTTTGGCACTGGGTCCATCGCATTAATCTGAACGCTACTTCTACGCCCCTCCAACTCTTTTTTTCTTTCCTTTTTCTTAACCAGAATCCATCTTCAGGTTGCTTAGGACGGCAATAATCATTATTGTCTAGGTACGTCTCTCCGATACCATAGAGCTGATATCCACAAGCTCATGGCATTCCCTCCCCCTTCGCTATGATTTCTCTGCATCGTCGATCAGATTGCGCCTGTAACGTGTGCGACTAGTGTTGCGATCCTCTTCAGATTTTGTCTCCCAACCCAGCAACCACTTATTTAAACACTCTGATTTTTCTACTGCGAAGATTTTCCACATATCTCTAACATTACCAAAGGCAATCATGCAGATCTTCGTCAAGACCCTTACGGGCAAGACTATCACCCTTGAGGTGGAGTCTTCCGACACCATCGACAATGTCAAGTCCAAGATCCAGGACAAGGAGGGCATTCCCCCCGACCAACAGCGATTAATCTTCGCCGGCAAGCAACTCGAGGACGGCCGCACTCTCTCCGACTACAACATCCAGAAGGAGAGCACCCTTCACCTTGTGCTCCGCCTCCGTGGTGGTGCCAAGAAGCGCAAGAAGAAGGTCTACACCACCCCCAAGAAGATCAAGCACAAGCGCAAGAAGACCAAGTTAGCTGTGCTCAAGTACTACAAGGTCGACGGTGACGGCAAGATCGAGCGTCTGCGTCGCGAGTGCCCTGCTGACACCGTAAGTTCTCCAATACTACATTATGCGATAGCCAGGGTACTAATTCTATCTAATTAGTGCGGTGCTGGTGTCTTCATGGCCGCCATGCAGGACCGACAGTACTGTGGCCGCTGCCACCTTACCTACGTCTTCGACAACAAGAACTAAACGCTTGACGGTTCGACTGGGAGTTGCGTAGGATTGGGAATTCGGAAAACTAGAACAGGGCTTTCGGGGTAATCATGGCATGGCATAGATGACTTGACTCAGTCCTGATGAATACGAATTCATGAACAAATTCTTCAACTTTGCACTATGAAATTTCTTGGACGATTCAAAGCTTCTATCATATGTGATGTTGTGCTGATTCGTAAACCGCTACAATTATTCCATGCTAGGTTTTGCGGCAAGCTACTTTTGGCACGCTATCCACCGTTTAGTATCGCGAAGCTATCAAGGGTGAGAGATACCTTTTCATCAAATATCTAGGTCGTCTATTCGTAGACTTCATGTCATGTTTTGTTTTGCAGATACCTCGTAAATGTGGCGGCCTACCACTTTTATCTTCCTAAGCCTCCCATCCATTTCTCTTTCATCTAGTTATTCGGGAACCCGGCCCGGAGGTTATCATACTTGGTCTGCGGGCAGTCGATACAATTCGGCGTCGCATCCAGCGCCCCCGGTCCGCCTAGCACATCCACCACATTCCCAATCAGACTCTCACCCCCTTCCTTATCCGCGCTACTCTCCCACCACATGGCGCCTCCCAGCCTTCGCTGCTCCTTCAACCACGCAGTCTTCCTCCGGGCCATCTCCACCGTGTCGTAGCTCACCAACGTTCTCGAGTCAGGAGAGTAGCAGTAGCTCGCACCGGCCTCCGCATCCATATGCTCCGCGGCCCCCGGGAGCGGGAGTTTCTTGTAATCGTGCACACCCGCCTCCCACGTCCCCTCGCCGACTCCGTTATACCCCGCGCCCGGGCGCTCCGTGCCCTGGAACGCGCGCCCATACAGCGGCATGCCCAGCACGATCTTCCCCGGTGCCACGCCGTGGGATGTGTAGTAGTCGACGGCAGCAACCGTGCTGAAAGGCGTGGCCTGCGGGTTCGACGGGCTCGGGAACAGATTCGCCTGGTGGCCCGACGTAGAATCCCAGGATCCGGCGTAGTCGTACGCCATCAGGTTCCAGAAATCGAGCAGCGCGTCCATGGCGGGGAGGTCCAGCTTGCTGTAGTTCTGTGCGCCGGCTGGACAGGCGACCGTCAGCTCGAAGTGGTACGGCGTCGGCAGCATCGCGCTGTACGCGTCCATAGCTTCCCGTACTGCGCGCAGAAGGGAGACGAAGTCTGCTGCTTCGGAGGGTGACTGTGGATACTCCCAGTCGATGTCGATGCCGTCGAACCCGAGGTTCTTGATCAGCTCCACGCAGGAGTTCGCGAATGTGGCGCGGCCCTGCGGCGTTGAGGCGGGTTGCTTGAAGTTGCTACTGTAAGTCCATCCGCCGACGGATAGGAGCACTTTCAGTTGACGGTGCTTGCGCTTTAGGAGGTTGAGCTGCTTCAGGCACCCGTACAGGTTCGTGCCGCTGTCGTTCCAGCTGTCGCCTTCCCAGTGGATGTCCGTGTCGGCCCAGGTGTCTGTCAGATACACCTCGCCGGATTCAGGGCGCACATTAGCGAAGGCGTACAGGATGTGCGTTAGCTTGTCTGCGGGTAGGTCCTGTGGCCGGTGCTTGCGCCCGTAGATGGCCCAGTTGACGAAGTATGCAACTGTGCGGTATCCTTGCTGGCTTCCCATGTTTCCTAAAGGTGATGAGTGGAGGTGGAATTTGAATAGGTCGGGCATGAAATGGTGGATATCACCGATGGAGGGGGTCGTGAGCAAGGAGGGGTAGAGTTGTGTAAGTACAAAAGCGGCCAACAATACTATCACGGGGAGAATATAGGAGAGAAGGGATCTGATATGCGGCATATACTAGGCCGTGAGAAGAAGAGGTTTTATAGAGTGTCTATCTAGGAAGAACGAGTGTGTGTTGTCTTCTTTGTCTCTTGGTAGATCTGATTCAAGTTCAAGATCGACTTCATTAGGTTGAGCTGCGTGGCTTAGGGCTTGGACGTACGAGGGGCAAAGCAGAATAGCTCATAGCTTCTCTACCATCCAATCAGGTTTCGGGTCTTATACAAATTTGTTTGATGACCCCGGAGCTTTAAAATCGTGAGCTGGATTCATTGGCCAGGCTTGTGACTTACAGCTGCGACAGCACGGCAGCACGGCATGCTCGAGTGGGGATTATGAGACGGGAGGGAGCTGAAGTTGCGTGGCAGCGTGGCTGAAGCTGCAGTGAACCATCAGATTAATTGGGGCGTGTGGCTGAGAAGGTCATCCTTGTAGAAACGTAGTGGTCTGTGCCATTGAGGAGTTTTCTTCATTACGTCGTCAAATATCCCTAGCAACTTTATCTGCACAACATCATCGCTACGGAATGAACGGGTTCAACAGGCAATTAAAGCATCAAGAACTCGATCAAAATCAAAGAGTATCCCACGATATATGAGGAAAAGAGGAAATTCCTGCCTTAGTACCCATCATGAACCCACTAAGTGCAAGCCCACTATCCGACCAGAAATCAAATTTGTCGTTCACGCATTGCCAATTTCCTTTGATATCTATCACGCGGGGATCGCAATCACTGGAATCATGTCTCTCTGGATGTTATCCATTGATGGGATAGTGGCGTTAAGAAGCTTCCTGATCCTCTCTGGCAGCTGCCGTTGCACTTTCGGTCGTGCCTTTGAGACTGAACGTATAGGAATATCGGCCTCAGTTCGGGAACGGCCTTCGGCTTCCTCTGCTGCTCTCCGAATTGTCTCGTCGCTTGGGAGGAACGGTCTCTCCCGAGATCCCATCTTCTCCTGAATATCGTCGCAGAGGTCAGGGTAGGTAGCGAAGTAAGTAATGCGTGGGTAATGGGCGAGGCCTATATGTTCATCTCCATTTCGGGCAAGAAGGTCGCTATCTGAATACTCGTTTCGTCCCCACACCTGCCCATAAAACGTCCCGTTGCTAGCATCTACAACGGCCGCTCCTGAGTCGCCCGGAACGCCAATCCCATACTCAATCCAGCGCGAGTGATCGTTCGAGTCCACAATGGGAAAATCTTGGCTTTGATTTTGATGGTAGCTGATAGCCCACTCCCTAGTGATAGTGCCAGTACCGTTACCTCGTCGACGGGCGTCGACTTCATCACTAACCGGAACGCGATCCAGAATAAAGGGATAGACGATGGCTGGGGTGAGAGATATATAAGCCTGGGTGAAGCCACTAGTTCTCCCAGAACAGCAAACTCTCTCCCCGGGGATAGGGTGTGAGCCAATACAAATGTCGTTGGACCTCTCAGCACCGTTCATGCTTACCCTCATCTGGTTTTTCTTGATTCCCGCGGCTTGGAATACAGCCCAATCCGTGACAACATTGTGCTGATCGTTGCCGAACAGATAGTGTGACTTTCGTGTCGTCATGTACGGCGTTCCCGATGATGCCACAAAGGTACCTAGGGTGTTGATGTTCGGCACCGGCTGGCTGTTGGGAGTCTTCTCGATTGCACAGATATAGTCATCTACGCTAGGCTGATAAAGCTTGATCTCAGAGTGGCTTATACCAGCCTCGAGTGTTTCAGCTAGGATGTGGCAATTTACAACCCAATAGTCTAGCCCGTCGATTTGAAGAACTGGGCCGAGGGTGCCACCGGTATCCTGATGACCCACACCGGTGGAGTCGCCCATCATCGGAACCGAATGCCAGTGAGGGTTCTGTACAGGACAGATGGGGTCATCTCCCGTGGATGACCTGCTAACAAACCCTCGGACGAAATGGATAACAAGGTCTGACTGGAACATGTCTGGCAGAGCTCCCAAGATCCCTGCCTTAAGCTCCTGCTGCTGGGACCCGTTAATGTCTACTACTGTCAGGATGACGACTTCCCTTCCGAACTTCGTGTCTCCTCGGACAACATTGACTGAGAACCCATCGCTTGTGAGCTTCATTAGCTTCCGTACTAGGTTAGGGACGATCTTTTCCCAGTAGTGGGCGAATTGGTTAGGATCCGCAACCAAGTCCTTGTAGCTGCGAGCATAGGAGTCGAAACTCTGAGTGGCCGAGCTGACTAAGCGAGGTGAGGTTTCGCTCAGTGCAGCCTTGGACTTAGACCGGAGACTTTCGTTCACTCGTGGCTGTAATTGCTTAGGCCCATAGGTATTCTCTGGATAGATATAATCATTAATCATACCGGATGAACTACGACTGGGGTGTGTTAGTATACGATTTTTTAGGTCTCAACAAGGTGCTTCACGTTTTAGTCCCCTTTATTAATTGAAGAGGGACACAGCCAGATGATCGAAAATGGGCACGGCGAGTTGGTCGAAGTCGTGAGCGGCGAGTTGGTCGAGGTCCTGAGCGGCGAATCGGCCGAAGCCTGACGCGAACCTTTAATCCCCCACCGCCGTATTTTTTAGAGATGCTGGACATTATTTCCAATTTTTGCCGACGTTATGGAAATAATACTACGGAATTGGCCGAAAAGAAACGAGAAAAGGAAATTTAACGATGACTTTATATATGTTGAATTGTATGCTAGTTGATATTCATTTCTTGCCATAAGCTCATTCCCTGACGCCTGCGGGTGTCGTCCCGGCCCACCAATCATTATAAGTGATACATTACTAGATGTACTATCGATTCCAAACAAAACAGCAATTTAGCAGACCTTCAAGTGGGGAAACCGTTAAACCGCTAAACCGCTAAACCGCCAAAATTTACGAGTGGTTATTGGGTGTGATGTTTTGGGGGCACGGGGGTATGGTTTGGGACGGCGGCCGGGGTACAAGGGGCTTTCTTACTTCCATTTTAACTTGCATTCTGATTGGCTGGGGGGTGGCTCTCAAGCGACTGGGTTCTAGCATTTTAATTGGTTCATAGAATCGCTCAAATGCCCAAATGGGAAGGTGGCCTTAAAAAGATGTGGCTTGTGCGTGGCTAGTCAGCAGGTCTCAAGTGCTAACATCAATTGATCAATTGATTGATTCAAATGTTTGAACCACAGCCATCCAGCCTCAAGCCATAGTCAACTAGTTTAGCCACAACCTTGGAACCCATCTAGCCATAGCCCAAGCTACAGTCATCCATAGCCAGCCTTGGAGCTGTTTTGGGACTAGTAGCGAGAGTTCTGGGACAACTGGGCTACGATATCAGAGCGCTATCATTGGTCAAGAGGTTTTACGCTAAGCTAGCTTCGGCTAGCCTGCTTCACAAAGTCAACCAGACCTGCCTCACCAAATCGCTGGTGCGATCAAATTTAACAACAACGCCAATAACTTCTATTCTACAGTAGCGATCAATTAATAATTTACTTAACGTGAAAGAATCAATCCAGCGACTCTAATAACCCAAATTCAAAGTGTTGCATCCGAAAGATGGGCTAGCTATCTCAAGGCCTAGTTGAAATCGCTGATTTCACTGATTTAGAAAATTAATTAAGCTTGAATAGCTTCAACTATTCATCTGCTTTTTGTAACCCGAAAAACGTTTTAAATTTTCTTAGACTCAATTTAATAATTGATATGATATCTGTAGCACAATTAATGCTAATAAAAGATGGTTCGGTGTGAATAAAGCAAATCCGTCGGAAACTAGTTCCTCGGTATTAATAGCACAGTAATATCAGCCACGCAGACTTGCGCATATCAAATTAAAAAGGTTACTTCTATTTCTCGCCATCCATTTCTTTAGTTCCTGCCTTGGGGTCATATTTCGTATATAAACAGGCACTCGTACACCAGTTTCTTTTCAGTTTAGTCCCCATACAAGCCAGAGACAAGGAAACCCAGCAGCAAAGGATTCAAATTTATTTCTCGACAAACTTATTAACGCCAATATGGCATGCTGGAGCCTCTTACCGGCCGAACTGAAACTACAGGTCTTCAGCTATGCTATCCCTCGAGGGGGATTCATAGTGCGAAGGTTTCGCAGGGATAGTTGGCAGTGCTATCCCGTCACCACACTCGTTATGGTGGCGCGCGAATGGCAAGCTTTCTTCGAGACCTACAACTTCGACAAATTAGTCATACGCCATTCAGAGCTGCCGTACGTCGAAAAGCTTTTCTCTGGTTACCGGAGAGGAATGCTTCGCTGGATATGGCTACGTATCGCGCTCCGGCCAGATAAACAAAACGCATCGCCTACGAGGAATGATGAGGTATTTACGAATGCGATCGGCGACTTATTCAACATCCTAGGCCGCTGGAAATTCACGCGCGACGATCCTAACTACGGGGTGCCGAAAGATCTTACCCTACTATTCAGTATCTGTTCGCCAAGTGAATTAGCAAGTGAGGACGCGTCGAAAGATAGCGACGAGTATCACTTGGACTACAACGACCCGCCTAGTAACCTGTATACTAGGCCGTTAGTCAAACCGCTCATTTCAGACCGATCAAACCGAGTATTTAAAGAACCCTATGAAGTACAGTTTGATTTCGGTACTGACCCCGATGGTAATGAGTTGCTCCCCGAGTTGGACTTCGTCTCGGGCCTCTGGATTCCGAGGAAGTTCTATAGGACGATCCCGAGAATGGATATCATTATCCGTAGCCTCCCGAAATTAAAGGTCCTCCGATACGAGCCGTGGAGCCATATTTCTGAGGATATAGCACCGCTTCATGGACATGATACCTTACAAATGATGAAAGCCCTGCCTAAGTCTCTTACAACGCTCTCCTTGTTCGAGAGTTTTGAGGCTACCGATGACTGGGACACGAGATGGACACTTAGGCCCGAGGCCGAAGAGTTGCTAAGGATCGCGAGTCAAACACTCAAGAAATTGGACGTATCATTCGTGATGACGGCGGAACAGTTCTTCAGGCCGTTCTACGCAGACGTTTATAACGACGACTTAAACCTCTCGTGGGGAAATTTGGAATGCCTAGCATTGACAGCCGAGTCACTCAATGAGCTACAGCATTGGCAAAATATCATGAATTTGCTTGAGGCTGCGGCTCAAGCTGCACTCAGAATGCCCAAGCTTCGCCTTCTGGAATTGTGGTACTGTACCCAGCACCACGCCCGCGTCTTCCGCTATACCAACTTGTCAGATTATGCGTTCGTCGAGTGGTTGGATACAGGACTACCCCCTGAGGCATTGGAGGAGGAAGTTATGAAGTCTTGGGGAAAGGTTGCGGATAGGTTTGCTCATGGATCTCTAGTTGTTCGAAGGAGGGACCTTGTTCCGAGCGACGTTGGATCATCCACGCGTCTTCTGCGGTCCTTGAGGTGCTTCAATAGCGAATTACCCGAAGTACCTCTTCGATCCATAGCCATGAGGTAGGGGGACGAGTATCTGGAATTGGCGAGCACAATAAGGTACTGGAGGGGTATCATGTCTTGGGTTATAAGTCCTAGAGTGAGATCTATGGACGGGACTGTAAGTACCTACTAGCAGCTTGCTTATAGATACTCTCAAGACGATAGGCGGAATAGGATAACCGTTTACGCATAGACTTTGTGAAGTTAAGGGAGCGGAGCCCCACTGTTATACTTATGAATGAGAGCGCCGACATGGCTCTCGATGCTTGGTGCCTAACCGGCGGTGTAGTAGGACATGTATCACTGCACCTACGGTTGCAGAGGAGGATTGTTTGATTTTTGATAATTCTCCAACGTTAAGATCGGCTAGCCCAGAATAGAGAATAACCTGATTATTCATCAATAGCATCAAAAAGTCACCACTTAATGGGGACCTATAAGCACCTTGTCTCGAATAGAAGGGGTTGAGCCTGAGTGACATAATTGTAAAGATATAGTAGGGTATAAATCTAACCCAACACCTGAAGTCGAATCAAGGACGGCTTTATGTCTTGTAAATCAGCGATATATTACCCCTAAACTGCATTGAGCAGTAGGACCCAACCTAAGGGAGTATTGAAAGAGCCGTTTCATCTACGCTGCAGCGCCGAGAGACTGTCCATAATCTTATCGCCTATATAATGTTCCGTTGCGTTCTCTGTAAATATTATCCACGGGGTATAGGTCCGTCATCCTCGAGTGATTCCTTAGCTGCACTAGGGTTTTGAGGTGCCTTGGTGGCCTTCTTGGCCTGACCACCGACGCCCCTACCTCCGAAGCCCCATCCAATTTGTCCCGCAACATATATCGCCGTTTGAAGCTAGATATTGTGATCAGTAATCAGCTTTTGGATCCTTAGTAGGGTTGAGTGGATGTTCAGGCAGTACTCACATCATCTGCCCAGGCCCAGACAAGTCCTGGGTTCTTCTGGAACATCCTTCCAGCAGAGACAACATCCAGAGGAGTATCACTATCATCCTTTCCGCCCACTAGAAGATCCTCGGCCTGCTGCCCATTTGTGATACTTCCGACAGTACCAACGAGCATGCTATCACCCACAGCTCTCTTCACGGCCTTGGCAAACGGTGCCTGGTAGCCGGGCCCCGCCTTGATCTTCTGCTGGGGATGGTTCCCACCACTCGATACATCAAGCACATCAACGCCTCGCTTGGCTAGTAACTCCGCTAAACGCACGGTATCAGATGGCTTCCAGCTCTCGGCTCCATACCCTTCGACGTCCTCGAGCCAGTCCGTAGCGCTTACACGCACGACTAGCGGCATATCCTCGGGCATGACCTCGCGGAACGCATCGGTAATTTCCAAGAGCAAACGAACGCGATTCTCGAAGCTACCACCATACTGATCGGTCCGGTGGTTAGAGACTGGCGACAAGAAGCTGTGTAACAAATACCCATGAGCGGAGTGAATTTCAAGCGCGTCGAAACCGGTCTTAATAGCGCGTTTGGCCGCAGCCACGAAATCCGATTTGATTTGCCCGATCTCTTCGATAGTCAACGCGCGTGGCTGAGGGTAGTTCTCATCGAAGCGAATAGCACTAGGCGCCACGACATCGTCGGTCCAGCCGCCGACGTCATTAGTGGCCGTAGCTGCGGGGCTGAGCCAGGGAGCCACGGTCGACGCTTTGCGCCCCGCGTGCGCGAGCTGGATCGCGATGTGCTGGCCCTGCGAGTGTGCGAAATCCACATGCTGCCTCATCGGCTCCATCTGCTCGTCGAGCCAGAGTCCCGAGTCCTCGGGCGTGATGCGCCCGCGCGCTTGGACCGCGGTCGCTTCGATAAAGGTGAGTCCCGGCTGGAGGGGGTTAGCTTCTTGGCATTTGCATTGGCATTTGGTTCGCCGCTTGTTACCGGCGAGTCTTGATGTAAGGGGCGCGGAGACTTACCCCGCGTTGAATAATACCGCCCAGATGGGTAGTGTGCCACAGAGTGTGGAAACCATTCTCTGCCGAGTACTGGCATAGGGGAGCTACCATAATACGGTTCTGCAGAGTGAGGCCGCGGATTTTTAGAGGAGTAAAGAGTTTGGGGATAGGACTCCCGTCTGGCTGAGGGTTCAAAGCCGTTCCTGCAGGTGGGTCCTGGACCGGCGTGTAGAATGAGACGCCTGCAGCTCGCGTATTCGGAATGCTCTTCGGCTCTGCCCCGCGTGCATGAACACCCGCATCGGGCGCTGAGCCATGGGTATGATCCGCCTGCTTGGTAGTAGACATGTTCACGTTGATCTGCAAGACTTACATATAGAAGTAACGAAAATCAGGGGAGGAATTAGAATATATATGCCATGTTAGGCCTACCAAGAGACTAAATACGATTTCTAAGCATAGAACACTTAGAGTAGGTGCCGGCTAGTGGATACGCTAGATACCATGAGCCCGGATATGATTTCTAAGCTGCCCCAATTCGAAAACATAATAGCTCTTCTAGAGATACCCACCAAATACCCAATGCTGCGTAGGTAGGTGACATCGTTATGTAAGTGACATCATGAATGGCTCCGTAAGTGGCGCGTACTAATGAAATCAATGGCGGAATATTGATCCCTGAAATAGTCATACGACACAAGACATCGTGAGCCGTCTACTCCACACGATGTCGTGCTAGTTTCAATGGTTGAGCAACCTAAATACGACGACATGGTTGTACGCGGCTACAACACGGCTGTAAGGGGTTGAATTAGGAGAATGATAGTTAATAGGAGGTTTCATTTTGCCCATAGTAATCACATGGAAAATGACAGGCATTTTAATACCCGTGGACCCGACCGGCATTTAAATTTGCCGGGGGTTTGCGGGCCGTCCCAAAACCCACTGAAGAGCCTTTCAAGGTTTCATGTTGCAGGGCGCACGGGCTTCAACAGGAAAGATCACGTGGTGTGTCCCACCTCACTCGTTTGTTCCATTCCCCCTATTCCACGGAACCGCGAAAACAACGGCGTTAAAGGTGATAATGTCGAAGAAGCCAGCTTAACTGAACAGCAAACAAAGCGAATGTCGCCGACAGCGATGTTATCACATTATTTACGCTTCTCTGTGAATAAGCGGTTCGCCGGTTCATGGGGGTTTCACGTATTATCAAGCAGGCATTCATCATCCATGGATATCTTAGTAGTGGACTAGGTTTAATTCATTGACGTAACTGTTTGGGCATCGTCGAAAACTTAAAGTTCCTAGTAAAACCCTGGTGAATCCCGAATTCATAATACCGCAATCTTCACATCTCAATAGTACCTCCGTCTTCGGTATTGAGCCAAAGGCTCCCAAGCCAGACCACACATCCATAGGGTCCATGCCGTTCGAGATGCTCGAAAAAGTCCTCAAAGCTCCCTACCCAAGAACCGCAAACGCCACACTTCTTCATGATGACAGGCTAGGCTAACGGTTCAAAACATTAGCATCCGCGGCGACACATTTTCGATAAACATGGTGGGAGATTCGGACGACGACAAAATGTAGACCTACAGTGAGTAGTATTCGGAAAGGGAAAGAAGGTCTCAGTGGTATTGTTCCGGTGGTCTGCTTCAGGAAAATCGAAATTCTGGCGTGAAATATTGTGAGATTCTGTGCTACTGAGAAAGGCTGCTAAATTTCTGGACCTGCTGCGGAAAGATGTATTTATGGTTGTCTGTTTCCTATGTGAGACAAAATTTTATTCTATGGTAAGAGCTGACATTAGTTTCATGACTTGTACCCGCTCTGGAAAACGTTTGTCTGGTCTTGTGGTAGGATGAGATGTCAAGTCACTTGTCCACGCTCTGCTGATCAAGGTCTAATGGGATGAGGGAAGGAACCTTTCCATTCCGCACTAAGATCTTGTTTGTTAAAAGGGTGACTCGTCCATATAGTCGGCGAGGCACAGTCCTAGGTGATGTATCACCACTAATGACCTAGTCAGGCTAACGTTAGTCAATATAAATGCGGATACTCTTACAAGCAGTTTCCTCTTAACTAAACTACATAGCTACCAGGGCACTTAGTATATAGCCGTTTTGGTTCAACTTAGTAGACTATAGACGGCGAGTATAGCTTAATCATTGCTACACAATACGCCGACTTATAGACGAGTTGAGGTAGATATAGGCATTATTCTAACCGCTTCCATATAAAAATGTGAATGTTACTAGCCACAGATTGAAGTTAGATACCCCTTAAGTAAAGCAATAGCCAGATTAGTGACTTCTTGAGGAGAAAAGCGACAATAGCTTTGTACCCCCATGACCCTCGCATCATCGTGGGCCTTGTACCCCTCTGATCCTCGCATCGCGGGTCTGACGACTCAGCAAATACCTATTTGGACAGGTACACATGGCCTCGGCTTTGCATCCCCTGCACCCCCGTAAGGCGAGTACACTGGATCAGTAGTTTCCTTCCTGAGGGTCAGGTTTGGCCAGGAAAAGGTATTTAATTCTGCTCTTCCCCCCTCCAACCCAGACTTACTTTTTCTCCTACAACTTTCGATTCCCTCAGTGAACATCAGCTTGTCTAACCTGCTGCTGTTCGCCTACCATCGAGAGTCACAGGAATACGTTGGAACATCAAATTCGTAAACCTCCCGACTCCTTACTTTTCCCAATCATAAACAACTCGATCGTATTCTGGCAAGAAGCGTTCTGGTCTTCGGAAGCAAGGCATGTAAGTAATCTCCCTTTTCTAATATTCTCAGCAGTAAGATTGCTCGTCCAGAACGAGCGCAAGCTACTCGAGTAATCGTGTCGCCCGCAAGATGAAAGACACATCACACTTCGGATATGCTCGTCGCCATCTATACAACCAATACTAATAATATTCTTCCAGACTCCCACCTCGTCGTCGCGCAGTAAGACCAGCAACAGACAAGAGACAAGATGGCTACTCACGTGGTATGTTATTACATTTCTTCTACTTCGAATCCCCTCCACTATAGATTACATCTTGATGGAATGTGTATGACCCTTCCTCCTCCCTTCCGCCTAATCTATGCTATGATATGAATACTATTTATAGCTGGTTAATGTCGATTGCGGCTGGTAGCACTGACTCTATCAACTCTCCCGAACGAAGTATTGCATTGCAATACGAATATTAGAAATAGACTAACAACTGTTTCTTTAATTTGCGATAGGACCAGTACGGCAATCTGGTGGACCACGGTTGGTTTCCGGGTACCGTGGTTCCGGAAGGCCTCCAATGTGACGTCCCCGAATGCGGCGCCATTATCACGAATCAGCGTGAGAATATTCGGTCTCACATCTCCAAGTTCCACCGCCACGCTCCAGCCTATCAGGACAAGCAAGCACCTCGGCTCCGTTTCTGCGGTTCCTGCGTGCAGCCTGGTGGTTACCGCGCTAAGAACTTCAACGCTTTTCTGAAGCATTGCCGCGACCATCATGCCTTCCGCGGCCATTCAAAGCTCATGTGGCTCCATTACCTATTTGTCGGCCATGGCGGAAGCGTGGTGTCCAAGCCAGACGAGGAGTACGATGAAGAAGATGAACACGAGGATGAACATGAGCACGAGGAGGGTGAAGACGATGAGCATGAGGATGAGGAGAATGAGGACGAGGAGGAGTAAGCGAGCACAGAGGATAGACATCGGAACGCGGAGGCCAGTAACGGACCATGAGACTGCTACTCGGAAGTACCGTATTCTTTGATGTTATCGTGACCTTCGATGTCACAGCAACCTTAGGGATTGCTATGGATCGCAGTGTCGCTTGACTTCCACATTTATATCCTCGTTTACTTAGAGTAGCTTTGCCCTCTACAATACCAAGGTTTACTCTATAATTTTATGAGTTGCGATGTTTTTCCGTCTACACTGTTTCAAATGTATTCGGTTCCTTTCCACGCGGAAGAACCAGTATCGGATGGTTTCTGGTACTACTCAAACATGGAAATCGCGTGAAATCAAACACCATCTTGGACGTCGTCGGATACACTTGTTTCCATTTCTTATAGCATTTCTTTGCTTGCAACCCTTACATGTCACGCGCCTTTTAGCATTTGGGTTTGTTGTGCTCCCCCCTACCTTAAACAACAGAGTATTTTCTGCCGGATTACAGTTAGGTGGCCTCTGACAAGAGCCTTCATCTTAATGACTCGCGGTATCCCGTTTTTTGCTATCACGAAAAGTGTTTTGAGGATAGAATGTTGTGTTTATCCTTACTAACTTAACTATGTTTTCTTTGCTAACTATTCGACTTACGAGCAGCTCTCTTATACTCCGATCAGCAAAGCCCGCGCTCCTATGGAACATTGGGCATATCTGGCCTAGCCCATTGCACCTCGCTCCTAACGGAATTCTCGCTCGCCCTGCGCGGTAACCTCTGGCTGCTCTTGGAAGATTGCAAGTGGTGTAGAGGCAGAAAATTCTCGCTTTTGTTGATGTCCTGGGAGTCTCTTGGTTTGGAGCCGCTCTCGGAGCGACTACTCGTTCGTATGAGCCGAGTAAAAGAGGCACCAGTCGCCTGAGCAAGTAGAGATGCAGGCTTAGGCATATGAGGCGAGGTGAATACGAGAATAGCGAACGTCATCTCTAAGACGAGGAGGATACCCGCCTGGGAGAACTGGTAGGTAACATCGACAGACGTGGAATAGGCGACAGACAAGGCAAGCCGAGCGGTAGCGGCTGTGACCGAGATTAAGCCGATGAAGAAGACACACGAAAGACCGGCCCTCTTAGCCCTGGACCTATTCAGGCGCCAGATAATGCCTTGAGGTAGAAGTAGAATAAAGACATCAACTATGACGTTGATGATCGCTGTTGCGATGGGGAGGCTTTTCGTGTCGACGCAGTGACCCTCAATCGTCTGGTCCCACCAATATGCGCGGGGAGTGCAGGACGTAGCATCGATCATGATGGAGATGAAATACGTGAGGATATTGATGGCAGATAGGATGTAACAGGTCCAGTTGAAAAGATTTGGCGGACCAGCAGAAGCGAAGATATGAACCCATTCGATCAGAATCATGGGTTTAATGGTCATCATAACGGTCTCGTAGAGTAGAGTCCCGTAGAAGCCATTCTTGGGGTCGCATGACTCATGTAAGTATACGCCATCTAGGTTGACGAGAGAGAAAACTTACACGATAGAAGGGGGCTAGACCACCAATACGGAAATCCCACATGTGCACAAGGTTACCAGTAGTACCATTCATCATGATCCAGAAGACACAATGCGCGATGAAGATAACCCAGGTCGGAACCAAAAGATAGTCCTCGATCCGGGCCAGCTTCAAAAGGAAGAACTTGGAATAGGTGCGTAGGACAACAGAAGTGGTGGCAATGACAATGCACGTAGTATACACGCCAATGATGATACCGTTCCCGTTCGGCGGGTTGTCGAGATTCTGCGTCTCACCCGGAGGGGGCGGCATGACGGCCGTGTTTAGATCGAGTTGAGACATGGTCGGTCAAAGCATTGCAGGCCGTGTTGGCCGAGCGTCTACCTGGAGTGGGAGGCGAAATAGAAAGGGTATCTCGACGGAAACAAGAAAGACTGGTGTACCACCTAGGTACAGCCTTGGGGGCGCCACATTCTACAATAAGTAATTACCTACCATTTTCCAAAGACATACCGCGAGATCAAATGGAATCGACCAACAGAACCATCCACCACCCTATGCTTTTTCACCGGAGGAAATCAACAGGAAGTAAGGGATGGTTTTGTTTCGTTCAACCCCCCGCCCAGGTGATGTCAGATGTCAGATCGCCAAAGGGAGGCCGTACCCCGCACCCATGAATATTACGGGTACCTGCTGTAACAACAAAACATACCTTTACCGCCCATTAACGAAGATAAGCACGATGGCATCCCCTCCTTACGAAATCGCTTACTACCACGGCGTCCCTGGCCGTGGAGAGCACATTCGCTTGATTCTCGAGGAGGCCGGCGCTCCGTACAACGACCTCGGAGCATTAGGATGGGAGAAATGCGGCGAATACATCAATAGGTACCTCAAGGGCCATGGGGGGAACCCGCCATATTTCGCTATGCCTATGCTAAAGCATGGCGACTTGATCATCAACCAGACGCCTAATATCCTCCTGTACCTGGGTACTCGGCTGAAACTATGCGGCTCTGCTCCGGACGACCTGTATCGGGTCAATTCCCTAGCACTGACTGCTTTGGATGGTTTGAGTAACGAAGTTCACGATTGTCACCACCCTATCGCTATCGCTCTCTACTGGGAAGACCAAAAGGCGGAGAGCATGCGACGCAGCAAGGAATGGGTCAAGGATCGCCTTCCAAAGCACCTCGATTACTGGGAGCGCACGCTGAAAAGCGCATCGGAGGGTAGTCATGGACCAGCGGCCGGTCCGTGGCTGATGGGCGATACGTTTACCTACGCAGACTTGGTTTTATTCCAGGCAAGTCTCCTTTCTTCCTTGTCTTTGAATTTTCTGCATTTACCGCTAGTTTGGGTTCGCTGACTAAGCCTTAGTGTCTCGACGGCACTATGTTTGCCTTCCCTAAGGCATTAGCCCAGGCAAAAGAGTCCGGCAAGTATAAACTCCTCTTCCAACATTATGACGCCGTCAAAGCCCAGCCCAAGATAGCATCCTACCTGGCCAGCGATAAACGGCAGAAGTATGACTGGGGCGTGTACCGCTATTATCCGGAGAACGACGTGGTTGCTGATTAGGTAGGCACCCTAAAGAGAACGGGGCGGGTGAGGACGGTAGGACGCGGAAAAAATTCCCTTAGTTTACCTAGGTAGATGGTTAAATCGAGTCCACTGCTCGTTCCCGCTATAATTCACATATCATAGCCAAACTCTCAATCCGAAGACACCGTGGAGCAAGTGAAATTAATACTAGAGCAGGTTACTAGCAGGTCGTTAATAGAATGGCTATAAATTCGAACTCCGTGCGTCGAGATTGGCGGGTAGCGTAAGACACCGAATTCCGAGACTCCATGCTTACATAATCCCTAGAACGCGTCCCCCTATTTCTTGCTTACTTAATCCAGGGTTGCCCCCTGACACTATGCCCAAGTATTTAGAATTACGATTATGCATTGATAGATCCTGAAGTAGTAAAACGACGATTCGAGTTGGAGGCGTCATCGGCCGAATATCATTATCATCATTATAGTTTTGAGTATAAGTATCGGTTATGTTTCGTTAAGAAGGGAAAAGAGAGAAAGGAGCAGCGACCGCCTCGCGATCGTGTTGTATACAGGCCACAGTTATTTCGGCGGGTGTATTTATTTCTTGATGGCATGATGGCTCGTTATTCTCATGATTGCCACCATTGATCACTCTCGTCTACCACGTCTAATCTTGAGCCGTCGACGGGCTTGACGGGTAAACTAAAATTTCGGTGGCTAATAGATATCATACGTGACGTAGGTCTCGGGAAGCTCGTTGGAGAGGTCTAACTAAGACGCAGGAGATACTCGGCTTCTAATTTCTAACACTTGGGGTAAGAGTACGTGGGAATTTAGTTCTCTCTAGCTTCGTCTATCTCGTCAGATTAGGCTCCGATGAGATTCCACTCACGATATCATCGTAGTGCCGTATTGCATCCCATCAAATTCTTATTTTTACTTCCCTATTCCCCTTGAGTCTTCTAAAACATTGGCTCCGGCGGTAGCACAGCTAAGAATTCGCGATAGCAATCTTCCTGGCTTCCATGGACTTGGATCTAAATATTGTCAACGTGGGCTATATTCAGCAGCATACCGGATATGAAAACGTACCTCCTTTTTGATGAGCTCATCGTAGGTTCCCTCGATTGATTCCATGTTCTTTTCGTATTCGTTGAACCGTTTATCAAAGCGTTCGTCGTCATCGGCCTTCTCTCGACCACGACTCAAGTATCGTTGCTTTGCGATTTCACGCTTACAACCAAGAACGACTACCATGAGAGGGTCACAGATCTGGATTGAGGGCACTTTAGTAACCCCTACATTTCTCCGAAGTTAATATTATTAGGAAGATGACCGTACCTTTTCTGCAAACACTAGTGCAGTCTCTTCATTACGCGGGAAGCCGTCGAGCAGTAAACAGTGGCTGTGAGTACGACCATGTAACATGGATTTGATTTTATGTTCGAGGAGTGGGATCAGAATTTCGGAGGGCAATAGTATATTTTCTCGCAGATGATATCGGATCCTATTGACATCGAGATTTTCGATCTCGACATCCACCTTCGAGTCGCAGATCTCGCGTAGATAGTCTCCTACGGAGAGGTGAAGATAGCGTGCGTGCTCGTCGACGACTCTCTTGCAGACAGTACCCTTGCCGCTGCCCGGCGCTCCAAGGACGAAGATAATGCTAGGCTTATCATTGGCCATTTTAGAAGTCTCGGTAAGTATTGCGGGTCGCTTGAGGGATACACAGACGCATGCTATTATGCTATTGGGCACCTATTCATTGAAGAAGATCTTGTTAGGCCCGACTATGGAATAGGGGATTTACCGAGATTAAACAAAGCTAGACGATGAGGGTACGCAATGATGTATTAGGAAAGCCCCGGCATTGAATGCCCAGGCCTTAAATGAGATTTGGGGTATCGTTATACAGTGTCTCGCACTTTCCCCGGAGCCATCTACATGTACACCCAGCCACATACGCATGTATTTAAGTAGGTACCTAGTAGCTACGTACATATGTAGCTAGGTAAATGTGTGTCTCAGGTTCAAATTCTCTAATAAGATAGGGCTGCAGCCACAAACGTTTCTTGTCAATCATAACGACTTGATTGGTTTGAGAAATTTGCTTTGCAAACGGCTAGAACCAATGCCCAAAACGTTCTTTTCCCTTTCTATATTCTATATTACGTAGTAGTTTTGTTGGTTACTAACTCATATAAGCTACGCTCCATCTATATCTGATACATCACATCTTATCATGCGCATAAACCCAATATCATGCCCACCGGTCGCCTAATTATAGACTCAAATATCCAGTTTTTACTCTAGTCAATCAGTCGTCAACTTAATCGATAGCCATTCTTTGAATATAAGCTATAGTGGGATTCCCATCTGTGACGATAACTCTGCCTCACCGTTGTTGCCTGCAAATCAAGAAGCCGTCTGATAGTATCGTCACAGTGGGTCCTTGTTCGGATAAGCGAATTAAAACGAGAATTGCCTCACGTCCTCGTCGCCATATAGTTCCAATAGACTTCGTTGATTTAGTCACCAGGGTCATGGCTTGAACTTTGGTCGCCTGCGCGTGCACAAAGTACTTACCCGGCGACGTACAGGTCGGGAGGGGGCGTCAACGGAAGTTTGTCCATCCGCGACGTTGTGACACCATCACCTTCTCCTCCTTCATATCGAATATATCTATATGTATTGCTTCCCATCCCGCTTTACTCATAGGAGTGCCCCGTCCCTTGTCAAAAAAAAAAAAGGACAAGGAAGTAGGAAATAAGGTATCCAAAATGTTGTTGAATCTCATTCCCTCAATTTGGGCGCTAGCCGTTGCGATCGCTTGTGCCAGCGCAGTCGGCGTGGGAACCTACCTACTATATCGCAAGCACCAAAACGACAACACCACAACGCCGTCCTCAGTCAATTTTTTCTTCACGCGGAAATGCAACAAGGAATGCGCCTTCTGCTTCCACACCGAGAAGACCTCCTACGTCGCCCCGGAAGAAGACATGAAGCGTGGGCTCCGCCTGCTCAAGGAGGCCGGCATGCGCAAGATTAACTTCGCCGGCGGCGAGCCGTTCCTCTACCCCGACAAGCTGGCCATGCTCTGCCGCTTCTGCAAGGAGGACCTCAATCTTGAGAGCGTCAGTATTATCACCAACGGGACGAAGGTCACGAAGAAGTGGATGGAACAGCACGGCCGATATGTTGATATGTTGGGTGTGAGCTGTGATAGCTTCAACGAGGCCACCAATATCGCCATCGGTCGAGGCACGGGCAAGAATGTTGAACAGCTGTTTCGCATCCGAAACTGGTGCCGCGAGTTGGGTATCATGTTCAAGCTCAACACAGTCGTCTGTATATACAATTGGGATGAGGATATGGCGGACATAGTACAGAGACTGGACCCGTTTCGGTGGAAGGTGTTCCAAGTGCTATATGTGGAGGGCGAGAACGACGCCAAGGAGGAGGATACCCGACTCAACAAACGGAAGCGCAACGCCAGGAAGCTTCTCATCACGGATGAACAGTTTGAGACTTTCTGTAAGAAGCACAGGCACCTCAAATGCATGGTACCAGAGCCGAACTCTGTCATGGCATCGAGCTACCTGCTCGTTGATGAGTACCTCTGCTTTTTGGACAAGGGCAATGGGGTCGAGAAGCAGTCGCGATCGATTCTGGAGGTTGGAGTCCAAAAAGCTCTTAGTGAGGTCTACTGGGACCAGGAAGCGTTCAACGAGCGTGGGGGGATTTTTGACTGGACGAAGGATGTGACCGGAGAGGAGACAGAGTTGGGGGGCTGCTCCGGGTCTGTAGAGAAGGCATTGCTGGACTGGTGACTGTGTGTCTGCATGCACTCTGTTTCGCGAAACGGGAAGGCGATGTTATGTTTGTTTGAAGCTTGCCCGATTACTAGTAGTATCATATTACTAGTGATGTCATTTGTGGAAGATGTTTGTAGACGGGGCGCATGGCTCAGGCAGCCCGTTAGGTCTTCCTATGCCCAACGGCAACCTGCGTTTTCAAGTGGTCAGTAAGCAAGAGTCAACTGACACTTTTGTTTTGCTTTTTATTATCTGTTTCCTAATTTCTCTCAGAAAGATCAATCACAAACTCATACCATTTGGTCATCCTGATAACGTCAAAATGGCGTTGAAAGCTAGTGCTTCGGTGCTGAAGCGTATTGTATCCAATATTGAGGTCGAACATAAATTCAACCCCGGACCAATGTTCGCCTCTTATATTGCGAACAACACCTGGCACCTCAACAAGGAACAACCCACTCGGGGCCCATTTTCCGTTGTCAAGCAGCCAGACCAAGTCATCTGCGACACCTACTACGATACAGAGGATGGCCTCCTCGGTAAGCTAGGCCTATGGGTACGGCAGCGCCACATTCTCATTCAGCCGGGCGACACTGCTCAACTACTCACATGCCTTGACGCCATGGCGCCTCCCGTCAAGGATGGCAACCAGCCACATTGGAACGCCAAGTCACGCCTCGGGGGTCATTATAGCAGCTCACAATTCGTCGAACTGTACGGCAAGGCCGATGTCGCGAAAGAGATTATGCGCATTACCCAGAAGCAGACGAAGCTTGAGGACCTTTGTGTAGTCTCAGACCTACAGACACGACGGTCTATCTGGAAGGTGAAAGAGCTCTCGGGAGGCAAGCCGACCCCGGCGGACATGACAATTGTCATTGACGACGTCACCGAGGCCAAAGCTGGCGAGCACGGAATGGACGAACACCCTGCATTCAGTCATACCGTTGGTGAGATAGAGTTTGCCGAGGATGTAATTACTGAGGACAAGGGAGATGCAGAGCATGAAGCTTATCGCAAGGAGGTCGCAGAGATGAGAAGGATAGATTTGATGAAGTTCATGCTGGAACATCCTGAGCTATTCTCTATTACACCGAAGCCGGTGGGTAAGCTCACGGCATATGATATCTGGAGAGCTGCGAGAGATCAGGCTGAGCTCGTCAAGAGCCGTACTTACTAGGTAGGATGTTCTGGTCATCATTATGTTCAACCGGTCAGGATAGACATACGTTAGGGGCTACATATGGTATCGTCTGTAGGGAATAGCAACTAGCCCACGGTGCATCAATTGGACCCAAATCTTTTCGGCCGGTATTGTATAATGATTCTCTATGTCCATCTAGACACCTTTCCACGTTGCCGCCAATACCCATAACCCCGAACCCGGCGGTTGTTTCCCACCTTCGAAGTGGAATCCCGAGCTAGCGGTTTCGAACAGGCGTGCCCAGTCAGTCATCTCACGATCTCCCGCATTAAACAGCATCGTCATACTGAGATCACCAGCCCGCACCCCTAGCGCCAATTCCGGAGGCATTTGCTCTTGGCTCGGCACTACAACGTCGTTGAGCACAACACGGGCCCCCGGTTTTAGAGCCGGGATCAGTGCTCGCAGCATGCGCACGCCGTATTTATCGGACCAATTATGGAAACATGCTCGGTATAAGTAACTTCGGCATGGATGGTCAGTATTTCGTTTGATTTTAATGCAAATCGGTTGTAAACCCCTGTATAATCGAGAGCTGTGACTTACACATCAGCTCCGTGAACAGGCTGTTCGGTGAAGAAATCATGCGTCATATAGCGCACCCGCTCGCCAACATCAGCCGGCTTCCGAGCATCCGCATCCCGTATCGTAGGCGCATCAATATCCTGCACGACAAGGTTCAAGGAAGGATACGCGCGCGCCAATGCGATCGCCGCCTCCCCATGAGACCCGCCGACATCGACCACCGTAGCGCCATCCGGCAAATCGCCCCAGGACCAGGCGTCGACCAAGTACCGCACATCGAGATCCGGGCGCTGCGCATACAACCGCATGCCGGCAGCGAACCGCGCCGCGCGCTCCGGCTGCGTGGCCAGGAAGTCGAACATACCAAGCTCCGTTTTATTCGCGAGAGAGAACCCCGTTTCATTCGGCTCTTCGGACCCAGGCCACCGAGCCATAGCTTCGCACGCATAGTAAGCGGCCATCCAGCTATCATCACTGCGCCAGCGCGTCCACGCAGCTACATCGGCGTCCTCAGCGAGGAGACGCGAAGCCGCGCTGTGCGCCACCACGCCTGGGCGCGGTTCCTGGAATATGTGCTGCGCGATGGCGTGCCGGATCAGCTTGCGCACGTGCGTCTCGCCTATGCCGGAAGCCGCGGCAATCTCGGCGAAGGTGGCCGAGCCGTCGATCGGTACTTTCCGGGCTAGGTCGAATCTAGCGATTGCGAGTTGACTCACGAGGTGCGTCGGCGAGTAGCTAAATAGATGCTCCCGCGGCCCAAGCATGAGTTGGTGCAGCTCGAGGGTGTCGTGTATGACGCTCTGACGGGCAGCTCGGATATCCGGCTCGGAGGCGGGGATCGGAGACTCTGAAGGCGCGCCCGCGTCGAATGACGGGGTTGGTAGTGAATGTGTGGTGAAATACTCATCTACCTTCGCCGTGTTGGCGGCTATTCGCGCGGACAGCTCCGCGATGCGGGACGACTTCGACATGTTGACGTATAGTGGAACGATGGTAAGTGGGCGAAGATGTTGCACCAGCGCCCCCTCATTTTCGGATAAGTATCACAGGGCGAAAGGCGTCTTGGTGTCTCGGTGCACAAAACTATAGTAACGTGTCATGATCAAAGGGTTGCTTCCCTTACATTACAAGATACGCCCACCCCGCAAATAGATGGGCGTACGGACGGTTCTCGGCGACTAACGCCGGGCCAACATTTCAACCAACACATTGTCCTACGAATCCCATTGTCTTAAAAAGTCACGCAGGGGTGAGCTCCCACCATTCCCATCCAGGGGTACAATTCTGTTATATATTCGTTGGTTGTATTCCCGACGTTAATCACACTACTGATAGTCACCTATATTGTGTCTAAGGCTTAAAATATGAATTGGATAGACGTATATCAGATTTCAACTCCCAATTTTCCAATTTCCCAATCTTAATACCATTCTAGCAACCCTGAGTGGAAGTAGGGCCAAATAACCCAAGAAACCAACGAATCAAGCTTGAGCGCCTTGCCTCTTGTGGGCAAAGATACCCGCATTGTGCCCCTTACCGAACGCTGCTTTCTTTCCTCCCAAGTTCATAGCTCCCATGGCCTTGACGGGTGGCTTGGGGGCAGTTTTCTTGGCGACTTCATCTTCCGTGGCTTTCTGGATCCTCATTCCCAGATCGGCGTTGACCTTGGTGAACATGTCTAGCAGTAGTTTATCAGTATATCTATAAGCATACGTGTATTTATGTGGTTCAACATACCATAGACAGCCTGTCGCACTGACGCAACGGTGACTGACGCCAAGTGTACCGCGACGTTGCTGACGAAGTTGTCCTGCTGGCCAGGCTCCCCGGCCAGTGTCTTTTCCCAGAATATCGTCGCTTGCGCGAAATCGGCTTTGTCGTCGAGTGTGCTCTCAAAGTCCACGACCGTACCGTTCCAGAGCTCCTCATCCGGCTGTGCATATTGAGGAGCTTGGATGTAAGACTGGAAAGAGGAAGGGTAGTAGTTAGGATAGCCGTCGAGGTTGTTGATGGCAGCGTTGCCGTCACGGTTGAGAGGGGTGAAGCTAGACTCTGGCTTGTTGATTGGGAATTGGATGAAGTTGGTTCCCAGTCGGTGGCGCTGGGTGTCAGCATAGGCCAACGAACGCGTCTGCAGGATTGGATCCGGCGTCAAAGCCCACCCGGGCACAATGTTAGTTGGGCTGAAAGCGCTTTGCTCGCTCTCGGAGAAGAAGTCACGGACGTTCTTGTCTAGGTAAATCTTGCCGAACTTTCGAAGAGGGAAGTCCTCAAAGGGTAGTGTCTTAGTGGCATCAAAAATGTTGATGTTGTAGTGCTCGGCGACTTCCGGGTCGATGATTTGGGCATATACGTCCCAGGCTGGTTGGTTACCGGCCTCCAAGTCTTCGTGGAGAGAGCGGGTATGATAGTCAGGGTCTTCACCGGCCGTCTTCACGGCCTCGGGGAAAGTGAAATTCTTTACACCCTGACTGGTCTTGACGTGGATCTTGACGTACTTGAATGTACCATCGGGCTTTGTGAAACGGTACGTGTTGATGCTGAAGCAGTCCGCATTCTGGAAGCTGACGGGGGTAGCACGATCACTGAAAAGGAACATCAAGAAATGGATCGCTTCCTGGTTGTTGGTGAAATAATCCCAAAACATTGTGTGGTCCGGGAGGCCGCTTACTGGGTTCCTCTTCGTAGCGTGGGTGAATGAAGGGAACTTGGCACCATCTCGGATGGGGAACACTGGAGTGGACAGGAATAACCAGTCAAGAATGCCTTCCTCCGTCCTCATCTTGAAAGCAAACCCTCTCGTGTCTCGGACAGTCTCCGCGGAACCCCTTTCTCCGGCGACAGTCGAAAATCGAACGAAGAGAGGTGTCCGCTTGCCTACTTGGTTAAGGAAGGCCGCACTCGTTACATCATCGATGGCGTCGGTCACTTCGAACCATCCAAATGCGCTTGTTCCTCTTGCGTGAACCAGACTATAAAATACGAGTTAGTGATTCATGTGTTATAAGCCAGAGTGTAGTCAGTATCTTACCGCTCAGGGATACGCTCATGAGTGAGGTGCTGGATAATCTCTAGTAAGTTTATATCTTGAAGTAGGAGTGTCGCTCGGAGGTTGGCCCCAATACGCTGGCTGGCTGCTGGAAACTGAACGGGGGCACCTTCATGCTATTAGAAATCATAGGTAGGCATTGGATGGATATATGATAGGAGTACCGTTCATAGTAGTAAGGAACTGTGGCTTGGGTGTGATCGGGGGCTGCGGAGCAGTCTGTGAAGCTCCATTAGACTTATTAGCGACCCCGTTGGTCGTGCCATTCGTTGTGGTGCCCTAAGTCGAATGAGTAAACCATAGATCTATTATTTAGCATATAGGACTTACCGTCGCAGAAGGTGCCATTTTTACTTCTTAGAATCTTTGAAATTCAGGGGCTATTGTGAGGAAGGTTAACGAACGCTTCAAGGGAGACAACATAGCGCATGATATCCAAGGCCTTAAATGCTCTGAGGTACATATCGTAACTATAGCTCTCCAAGAGTGTTGACTTTCAGATTATACCAATTGATCAATCATGTGCGATTTGATCTAAGCTGACATCTAAGGCGCAGCCACGGTGGGTGTGAAGCTGCTTATGCCCTGGCTGCTGGGTGAGATTCGGAAACCAATAAGAAATGATTCATTACAACATAGTGCCACTCAATCGGGACCGTATTCAGCCGTGACTGTAAGACGAGACGTGATTTTAAAACTAATGTGATGAATAAGGTATAGGTGCAGGCGCTTAGGACTTTGGCCTCGCCGATTACACGACCAGCGGTATTCACGTTTATTCGCTACGCAAGTCGTATCAGAAAGAGGCGTCGAATTAGCTCGTGATAGGATCGTATTTCCCAGCCATTGAGCTAGCATCCATTCGTAAGTATAGAAATCGAGAGGACGTGAAGTAGGAAAGGGTGTAGGAGGATGTGGTTGGATGCAGGTGCCTAGAGATGAAGGATCCAAGAGGAGGTGATAAGCTGCTATACGAACATTAGGCTATAAAGAGTATTTTCCGGTCACAAGTGCAGCAAAGTGCAAGTATAATAGACCAGTAGCTGAAAGATTGACATATAGCTACGTCATATACTTATGTTCGACGGTATGCCCGATCACGAATCACGATGTATCTTTCAGTTTTCCGGGAGTAGAGTCCCATAAGCTTCAGTACATTGACCTTTAAGTACATGAAATAATTATAATTCTAGCCACTCATAAGGAGAGAGGGCAGCCCATTGTAGTTCAAAGCAGTTGGATGACATGGTGTCAAGAAGCTCCCCAGCGCGGAATTGACCCCATCTTCTAATTTAGGGAGAAGCATCGAATGATGGAGGGTTGATACTAATACCAACAGATGCCGGGGATCTAAGCCGGAAATGAAGTAGTGCTATCGAAATTTATTGCCCTATTCATCTACCATTCATCGCCAAGTCCTCCCCCTGAAGAACAATACACCTTCGAGTCCCAGTACTACCCACGATGCATAGAACTCCCGGTACCCCCTATGGAAGAGTTATTAAGTAGCCTTGGCGACAATAGAGGCCGAAGAACAAGTCCAAACGTGGAAGTGTAACACTTGAATGTGAAGAGATATCAAGGATAGTTCATCTTGTTTCTACGAATGTCGAGACTGTTGGTCAATATCAATCGAATATATAGCCTCTATTTAGTAATGATATAATGAAGACTCGTGGATTTCATAGAATCGAATGAAGGATCTACTCGTAACATCTACGCCAGCGACGTAATATAATCTTCGGCATACACAGCCTGAAGATTGAATCTCCGCATGCGCCACTATGCACTAGGTACAGAAGAAGCTAAATATTCTTACCGGGCTTTGATTCTTGCATATGTTATGCTATGGCTGGCAAATTGGGGTTTTTATGCTAATCTAGGTAGTTATAGGCTACGCATGTCGACGTGGTCGTCCGTTTGGCTTACGATAACGTCAGATTAATATCAGTAACAAATCGCGAAGGTTACACCACTTGATATTCTATACTACTTTAGTTAGGAGGAACTGCACATAATCTGCTAACAATTAATGTATTAGATAATCCAAGTATGTCGAAGCCAATGGGTTCTTGAGTAAACAGTAAGCCTAACCGTTTCCGAATTCTGTTACCCATCGATGTTGTAGCAGCTCCGTCGTTGAGCTCCGCTCTGTCGGCTCTAGACGGAATATGAGATTCATGAATTCAATAAATGCCTCCAATTCGGCTTCTTCCATCCCTATAGGTTTCGCTTCCCGAATAGCGTCGTTCAGGGGTAATTCTCTCTCGTCCTCCGGGAATGGCTCCCTCAGGCATCCGTCCGACGTGACGTAGCGATCCGAATCTATCCACCCTGTGCATAGGGATTTAGGCATCGGACCAAGCCTCTCGATGAACCCACATGTTTGCATAAAGTCCAACTCTTCTCTGTCCCAGCCATCTGGGGGAAACAGTGATTGGCCTGCTATGATGCGATAGATCGCGCACCCAAGCGCCCAGACATCTGTTTTATAGGTTATCCAAATAGCTTCCGTCACCACCTCTGGCGCGCGATATTCAATGGGATAACCGTACTGCCAACTTCCACTAGCAGCTTCCGTAAGCTTGGTGGAAGCGCCGAAGTCAACCAGTACAATGTTGGTGTCTACGGGGGTATCGGAAGAAACAAAAGTTCTATCATCAAGACTGAAGGGGTCGTCGGGGTCATTTAGCTCGTTTCCTCGTGTGTTTTTGGCCTTGATATCCTCCTCGGAGTCAGAGTCGATGTCGAATTTTAGTTTAAGGAGTACGTTCCCTAAGTGGAGGTCGCCGTGTATGATACCCTGCTGGTGGAGGTAGCCCAGAGCCTGTAAGAGTTGGATCGATATGCTACGACAGAGGCTATAAGGAGCAGGGTGATCTTCATCAAAGTCAGAGAGAACAGTCTCGACCTGTCGGCCAAGTGGTAGAGATACCAGGCAAGCACATGATCCGCCTGGTACGTCCTCTAGAAAGTCGTCCAGTAACTCAATGACGTGTTCTTTTCCTGGGTGACATGGCATAGGATGTTCCCGGATATGTTTCAAGATAGAGGTTTCTCGTAAGTGTTCTTGCGTTAGCGAATATCGGCTGACTTTTATAGCGACATATCGGTCGGCTATTACGTCTCGAGCCAGCCAGACTAAGGCAGATTGACCCTTTCCGAGTTTGCGGAATGGGCGGTACCGACCATCCTTGAGAGTAATGCCAGGGCGTATGTAAGATTCGAAGAGATCTGCGGCACGTCTCAGCTCTTCCATCTCCTCAAGCGCTGATGGTAATAGCTCCTCCGGATTCGAGCGTGCGGAAGCTGTCCCGTCTAGCATTTTAGAAGGAACTATATCGGCCTCAGTATCAGACATGGTAGATAGAAGCTGTCGTAAGGTTGTCGAGTAGTGGTAGAAAGAAGGATTAATCAATAAAATCTCCCGATGCCGCCTAATAGGTAGGACCGCTTAATTAAGCACTTAGTTCAACGACGCACATTGTCTAACAATAGAAAGCGCTACCCACTACAAGTACTGTGGGCAATACTAGTAAATACATACATGTATGATTCTCCGGTAAGATTAAATTTACCCAAAATTGTGATAAATGGAATGACTTGATTCTAGATAGGTATACAACAAATTTCCAATCCCAATCTCCGTAGATCAGGACACTGCTGGGGAAAGAACTGAATAAGGATAACTTCGTAGAACAGATCATTTACACGTATGGTCTTGGCCCTTAAAATCGTGACAAGCACCATTATCATTAAATTGACATGTTCATGACTGACTGTAGGAGGAACGGATCCTAGTATTTATATTGAAGCCCGTTGAAACATAACCAACCAATCCTCACAACATGACCATCCTCTATGGTTAGCTTATGTTAAGTAGAAGACTAAATAACGTGAAGCGGCGAGTTACTTGTATTATTCTGTCAAAGAAGCAATCCCAACACCAACAGTCTACCCTTCCCCTCTGAGTCACGAGGCAGACCTAAACCTCGTAGTTCCAATGTGTCACAACGGCTCTCATCAAAGGCTTCTGGCTAACCCAGTAGATGTGACTTGGAGGACGCAGAAGCCTAAGACGAAGGGACCACATAGCTCGGGATCTATGCAGGGCCGCCGGAGAGAAGAAGTAAGAGATCGAGCTGTCATCGAGACCAAAGAGGCGCTTGAACGCGCGAACGTGCTAACACCTCCTATGGGCACGCAATGGACCTCCGCAACCGTAAAGTGAGTATGACCAACTCATGAAGTAGAAGTAACCTCTCTAACGGAACTATTATGGCGGCCCTAGACACGATTACTCCGTTGATTCGTCCTACCATATCGATAGGAATGGTCAACGCGGCACGTCTCGTCCACACGTCAATACCGAAGCCAGAGCGTTGAATGGCTATAAGACGACAATGCATATTAGTTACAACGGAAAAATCGAGAAGACTCTGAAACCCTCTGACCCAACCCATGGAACGTTATATGTTGATCGAGAGGGAACATGCTATACGACAAGCAATGCAAATGAGTTTGAGCGCTTAAACCATTCAACCCCAGGGTATCGAGAGACTCATGCTAGAACGACGAGGCCACGAGAGCGAACTAACGGCCCACATCATTCACAAGCATATACCCATAACCCAACCAACACCAGTACTATGGATGTGCGAAATAGATCGCATGCGAATCCTAGTGGGTATGAATGGAGATACTGATTGCAGCACTTGAGGGAACTTGTATGACCTGACCCCGATAATGAATCCTACATAGCTGCCATGCTTCTTTTAGCCTGTTATTAGTCCTGAATATATTTGCTCCAGAATATTTTATCTCAACTCGAAGACGGACTTGAACCAACGGTGAGTTATGTATACGATAGTATATGTCGTTAGAGATACGCACCTACGGTTACCATTAAACTGCTATGCTCCCTAGATAAGACTATACTCTAATTGCGAAAGACAAGTGTATAACTTCTAAGGCTGGCTGTTGTTTTAGTCTTATTATCTCCCTATCTCCCCCCTATTCCCGCCGTGTCATGCATGTCTCCAGCGCATTGCCCGATTCAGAAAGCCACTGGCTTATGATTGGCCTTCCTGGAGAACACCCCCGCTACATGAATGAAGATCCTACTCGAATAATGCACAGAATCAAAACTTAACCTCTTATGTCAATTTAAACACTTAACATTGAAGGTTATCTAGATATTATTCCAGTACATTGTAATGAGAATGGAATGGTTCCCTCTCTAGTTGCTTGAAAGTAGTTCATTCGATAGAGGAGGCTTGGATGCTAAAATCATGATCCCCATGCAGCTCTGGGTTCAAGTTGCTGAGGCCGAAGAGGGCCGATCTAGGGTTGGCAAACGAAAATTTAAATACGGAACGATATTTCTAAGGCTCATAACAGGTAATATAGCGAATTATTCTAGAGGCATAATTCATTCATCACTACATATGTACCTATGTATGAAATTTATTTGAAAACATGCGGCTTAGGTGATTCTTCAATTTTTGATGTTGTAAGCTCGAAATCCACCTAGTCTTGAAGAAGCTAGAGTTCAGTGGAACGTGCGCATTTGCCGCACTTTTACCGGTGCGGTACGTACTGAGTGGAGACCTGAGCTTTCTCGGCGAAGACAAAAAAAATTTGGAACTTTTTTCCGTGAAGCTTCAATTTTTCTATCCGTTACACATATCTAGGTCTCTTGCGCAACTCCACGCAAGATCCACGCGACAGACGAGATGACGCGAATAGATTTCCTACTACACGAGTCGGCCGTTGGCTATGCCATCTTTAAGGTTGTCCACCAGCAGGATGCTGTTGGTCTGCACCTGAAAGAGGTCCAGAAGGCCGGCCAGGACCTCTCCAAGTTTGGCAAGATGGTGCAATTGGTCAACTTTGCGCCTTGGAGGTACTGTCAATTGGTCTCTACTAACATGCTCTACACCAGTAGCTAACTCTTTTACTTATAGAAATGCTGCCGACGCTCTCGAGAATATCAATCTGATCTCTGAGGGTATCCTCCCGGATTATCTGAAGTCCAATCTCGAACTCAACCTCCCTCAATCGAAAAAGAGCAAGATCGTCCTCGGCGTCGCTGATAAGAACTTGGCTGGGTCCATTAAGGCTGTTTTCCCCGGTGTCGAATGTGAAACCGGTGATACGTCCGAAGTTGTTGCCGACTTGCTGCGAGGTATTCGCCTTCACGCTGCCAAGCTGCTCAAGGGTCTCCAAGACGGCGATGTTGAAAGAGCTCAGCTGGGTCTTGGCCACGCCTACTCGCGAGGCAAGGTCAAGTTTAACGTCCACAAGAACGACAACCACATCATAAGGGCTATTGCGACTCTAGATAATCTCGATAAGGGTATCAACCTATTCTCACAGAAGGTCCGTGAGTGGTACGGATGGCACTTCCCTGAGCTATATAGTGTCGCCTCCGACAACCTGACTTACTCACGCCTTGCTCTGTTTATCGGCGACAAGTCTACTTTGACTGATGATAAGCTCCACGAGATCGCCGCTCTCGTTAATGAGGACGAGGAGAAGGCACAGGAAATCATCACCAAGGCCAAGATCTCTATGGGTCGAGATATATCGGAGGCGGACATGGCCAACATCTCCACCTTCGCTTCCAAGGTAGTTAGGCTAGCCGAGTACCGAAGGACACTATACGGCTATTTGGTCGACAAGATGAGCACAGTAGCACCCAACCTAGCTGCCCTTATCGGCGAGGTCGTTGCCGCTCGTCTCATCCAGAAAGCCGGTTCCCTCACGAACTTGTCCAAATATCCCGCCTCCACACTCCAGATTCTCGGTGCCGAAAAGGCCCTTTTCCGTGCCCTTAAGACGAAGGGTAATACCCCTAAGTTTGGTCTTATTTACCACAGCACATTTATCGGACGGGCAAGCCAGAAGGACAAGGGCCGTATTTCGAGATACCTTGCCAACAAGTGCAGTATCGCCAGCCGAATCGACAACTTTGCTGAGCAGCCCTCCAAGAAGTTCGGTGATGCGTTAAGACAACAGGTCGAGGACCGACTAGAGTTTTATGCTACCGGAAAGAAGCCGAACAAGAACGTTGATGTGATGGTAAGTATACTAATCCAGCAGTATCATATATCAGGCCGCTAATCCCACCATAGGACAAGGCCATGGCCGATATCCTTGCCGACGGCCAGAGCCTGGCCATCGACACGGAGATGATCGACGCGCCCCTCCCGCCCGGAGCCACCGACGCGACGCCCAAGAAGGAAAAGAAGTCCAAGGACAAGAAGGAGAAGAAGGACAAGGAAGGCAAGAAGAAGCGCAAGCACAGCGACGTCAACGGCGGCGTGGAGCCGATGGAAGTGGACGGCGAGAAGAAGAAGAAAAAGAAGAAGAAGCACGCGGATGAATAAGCAGGATCGGTCGTTTCCCACATCCTCATCACCTTACTTACCTACATATCCACGTACTGTAACGAGGGGTTGGAGTGGTTCGACGTTGGGGCAAGTCCAGGCATCGGCTAGGCGTTCCGGTATTATCAGGGTGTTTCTTCTAGGGCGCGTGGTTGTGTATGTGTAAATACATGGTGGGATCATACCCCGTCTTTATTCGAAGGGAATATGAAACTTTTTTCTCCGTTTAACCATGGATATCGGTATTCGATCTGTGTATGGCTGGTCTTCGCTTGCTATGAGGAGGCGGCTTCGGGGGCTTCAGGTAAACGAGATCGTATGTGAATGTTCCGTTCTGAGATTTTGTGCAAGCAGAACCCTCGTATAAGGGCACAACCTGAAGGCTCTACCATAGTCCACGTGTAGAATTAGAAGCGGCTAGTTTAAACGCCCTGTGTCATACACAAGTACTTGAATATATTAAATGGCTAAGGAAGTCAGATCCATATTACACATAATGTAGCCATGCGGCGCCCAAGCAATGATGTTGTGTACGCCCGGAACTCCTTGTAATGCCGTTTTTCGCCGTATAAGCAGGTACTTCCACCCCCTAATTACCTTCGCTTCCAAACTCCTTAGTCCAGTCTGAATTCCGCTTGAGATCTTCGTCGGATACTGTCGGTCTTGATGATTTGATGGCCTTGACGAAGTCTTTGAAGTCGACTAAGGGTTCAAGGAGGAGTTCGGGGTCCACGTCGTCCCAGGTCATTTCCTTCGCACTAGGGTCCCCGGGGGAGCATGGTGTTAGGAGCGTTTTCCCTTCTTTTTGTACCTGTACATTGGATATTAGTAAGACATGATTTCGTAAGGAGGTAGGAAACATACCTCTTTGAAGTGTGTAGCTTGTTGAATCTTCCTTATCGGCTGCATGAGGGCGTCTTGTACTGCAATAGTGATATCACTGCCCGAATAACCCTCCGCAAGTTTCGCCAATTCCCGGTAGTCCTCGTTCTTTAGCGTAGTTGGTGTCTCTCCGACGGCGAGTTTGAACATGGTCGTCCTCGCAGCAATGTCGGGTAAGCTGATGTGTACTCTTCGCTGGAATCGTCTTCGAATGGCAGCATCTAATTGCCAGGGGATATTGGTCGCGCCTAATACCAGTACACCCGTTGAATCCTTCCCTACACCATCCATCTGTACCAACATCTCGGTCTTGATTCTTCGTGAAGCTTCCGATTCACCCTCGCCTCGAGGGCCACAAAGGGCGTCGACTTCGTCGATGAAAATAATAGACGGTTTGTTTTCTCGGGCCATAGCAAAGAGCTGCTTGACTAACCTGTATTTCGATTAAACGTCAACAAAGAAGCTTGGAATTGGGACTTGAATATAAGAGACGCACCTTTCGCTTTCACCCATCCACTTGCTCACCAAGTCACTACTGCTGACGCTGAAGAAGGTACTCTTCGCCTCAGTAGCAACGGCCTTTGCCAGATAACTCTTACCCGTACCGGGAGGACCGTATAACAGAATACCCTTCCACGGCTGGCGTTTCCCTTGGAATAGATTCGGGAACTTAATGGGGAGTAAGACGGCCTCTTTTAACGCTTCCTTTGCGCCGTCCAGCCCAGCAACATCGTCCCATTTGACATTCGGCCGATCCTGCAGAATAGCGCCAGCAAGCGCATTTCGGAGCTTCTTGCTATCCTCGTCGACACCATCCTCGCCATTCTGTTTCCCCTTCCCCGTGCCCCCCGTCGACGACCCATTCGCGCCGACCATGCCCGGTTTCTTACGCTTCGCATCCGAGTCGGCAAGGTGAGCTTTGAGCTTCTCGGCACGGTCCATATACTCGGCCGTCTTCGAGCGGATCATCTCCTTCGATTTCGGGTTCTTCTCCCATTTCAGTGCCAGCATGAAGAGCTCGAGCGATTGGTAGTACAGCTGGTAGGCTTTCTCGTAGTCCGTGTCGTTGTCGGCCTCGACGGCGCGACGCACCATGGCGATCGCCCGGTTGAGAAAATCGGTGTTCGACATCCTCGACAGACAGCACTCACTTAGGCTTGGGCTTAGGGTTGACTGGCTGGCTGCCTTGGCTTCGGCGATACAAGTCTAGGTGGGTCCGACACAAATTGGTATATTGAGGGGGAGATCAAATCGAAATTTGTCGTGTCGGAATGATTTGATCGAGAGGATGGTAAGTCGAGGTTATGGATATTTTGTTGTTGTTGAGGGTTTGGCGCCGGGCAGGACTCAAATCTAGGAAAGTGCTCCTATCAAGAAAAGAAGGTCGGCAACAAACGACGACTGAGGAAGCGACGTGTGAAGGTACTTCCTGGCCGTCAGAAGATACGTGAAACAGCAAGTACCTAATCCTTAGTGTCCGTGATGACATGGGCCTGGTCCACCATATCGCCTTATCATAGAGGGGTGCGGAGTAGCATTTTCTTATCGATTGGTTGGCAGGGCTACCAGACTATCTCAAGTGCTTCAGCCACATCCTCTAACAGCCACAGAAGGCATTATTGAGCAAGGTAGAAGCCTCAGCTTGAGATTAATTGAAATCAACCAATTGATCAGTTTACTATCAATTGATACCTTCTCCTTTCACGTATCTACCCATTCACTACGTTCGTTTCATAGGCAAGCCAAGTCCCCTACCACCAAGGGCTCTTTATAACTACCGGATTGCCCGGATACACAAGTTCCTCGCTAGGTAACAAGAAGACCTAACTGGCACTGACAAGGATCATGGCCGAAGTACAAGCTCAACTTCAGAATTTATCTGAAGAATACACCAAGCTACAACAAGACCTTCAAGCAGCCGTCCAGTCAAGGCAGAAGTTGGAGGCCCAGAAACAAGAGAATGCGAACGTACAAAAGGTCAGTAAGAGTGTGTTATTATTGTTTCAAACTTGAAAGCTTATAAAGCTATAGGAATTCGAACGTCTTAAAAACGGCGAGAATATCTACAAGCTAGTCGGTCCGATATTACTGAAGCAGGACAAGGTTGAGGCTGAAAGTACCGTTAATGGTCGCTTAGAATTCATCAGCAAAGAGCTGTAAGATCTACCCGACTCATTTCCCTCTGCCTAAGTGCGACTAGAGGCTGACATCCCCTTTCCTCTATTAGTGAGCGAACAGAGGGCCAGATCAAAGAGACCCAGGATAAGATTGAGAAGAAGAAAGGGGAAATCATTCAAGTCCAATCTGGATTGCAGGCAGGAAGCGGCGCACCTGGTAAAGTTGCTGCGAAGGCTTAAGTGGATTTGAAGAATGTCTCAACTGATACCCAATTCACGACATTGAAGTGAGTCTACTAAGGTCAATGCATATAACAAAAGGTGACTAAGAAAGTGAAACTATAAGTCACACCGGTATGTGATATTCAATAGATATCCGAAGACGGCATGTTTTAGATGAGTAACAGGATATCTCTAGGCTTTGCCCGTATAAGTCCCCATGTCTAACTCCTGGAATGAACACTTAGAACTCACAAAGAAGTCGTAAAACCGTATTTTCGGGTCCTTTAGTAGGTTCTATCACTACCTAAGTACATATATCCGTACGGATGTCTTATAGAATACTTCCCCATAGGGGACATATGACGTAATCCCGTTTTTGCCTACTCGTTATTTTGCATATGTCAATGTGTGCTCTGGTGTACCTTTGAAGTCAACTGGTGCATGTGCCCCGCCATTCCGGTACCCCTCCTCTGCAGTGGACCCCAGGCGCTTTCAGCAATCAGCGCCTAGCGGCGGAAAGGCGCAACCTTGATAGCTCCCGAGAGTTACCTGCTACAACTCTCACATCACATTGGATCACATTACATACAGTACATCAAATCAACATCCAATCTAACGTGGACCGCCGCGCAAGCTCATTCTAGGCAACCAGAAAACAGCCTCTTCATATAATCCGGCGCAGATACGGTATTGGTATTGGTATTCACCAAATAAACCAGTCGCCGAATGAAGCTTCTTTCTTTATAATCAAGGGAATCTAGCATAGCTTGTCGGGTCGCCCGGTCGCCGGCCAGAGCAATGCGAAGATGGCGCCCTCGGCCTTGACCCCTTTGCCCATCCATAGGCCACTCTCCACCAAGGAGATATCCGAACGCGCGAAGATATTCCAATGGAATCCTAATATACCCATCAAAAATTGGTTGCGTACAGCCGGCGCGTTGCGCCAAGAGGTAAAGAATATTGAACAACAAGTCTCTTTCATGACATATACGAGCTACATGAGATACAACGCTGACCTTTGTTCTCCCGTAGGGCCAAATATATTTAATCGACCAGAATTTCCCTCAAGCATATCTCTTATATATGCGATATCTCACTCTGTTGATGGACTACTTGCCTTCACATCCCGAATCCAAGCAACCCGAAGCGAAGAAAGCTCTAATCGAGATCAACAAGTCCCTTCCGAACGTCGCTACTGACCTCGAAAAGATTAAACCCATCATCCAAGAGGAGTACGACGCTTGGGTATCTGAGAGTAAAAGACGGGAGACCGAGAAGAAACAGATCGAGAGCGCTTCGTCGGAGTCGAAGTCAACACAAGGTACAATCTTAGACCCTGCTTTGTCCTCTGCGAATCGAATCCTCGACGCCAGCGACAACCAGGACCTCGCCGTAGAGTTAGCACAAAGGGAGATGCGACGCAGGGATAGAAACAAGAACGCCTCCCGCGCCGCGGGTAACTCTCCAGGAGGGGAAAAAGACAGACGTACGGCCGGCTTCTGGGAGAACTGGACACAGGATTTGGCCGAGAGACAGGCTGAAGATGAGGAAGTCTTCCGTATGCAAATGGAGTCGACAAGGAGGAAGGTGGAAAGGGACGGGCGGATTCATGAGGACATTAGACGCCTACCCGCAGAGAAACAGGTTGACACTCAAGCGCCCTGGGCACCAAAAACTTCAAAGGCGTCAAAACCCTCAGGAAACTCCAAGTACCAATATCCGTCCATCAGCAAACCACAGCCTGTTCAGTACGAAGCCCAGAAACCTACCTCTAGAGCAACACCTGTCACCCAGCCTCCACGGCCGCCCAAGGAAGACATAATAACCCCCCACGACACTCACCCGAATCGCGTGGCCACTACTCCAGCACCCACTCCTCTAACACCCGTTAATCTGGCACCTGCTGTTTCGGCGCCCATCGTTTCGGTACCCGCTATTCCGGCGCCCGTTTCTCCGGCGCCTTTTACTCCGGCACGCACTACTCCGGCACGCACTACCCCAGCACCCGTTAATCTAACACCCGCTGCTTCGGCGCCCGCGCGCCCTGCCAAGAGGCCAATTGAGCCCGAAGAGACGCTTCTAACCCCGGAGACGTCACAGGAACTCCCTGCGTCGACGCCTCCTACAGTACCCCCCAAGGAACGGGATGAACCTCCGAAGAAACAGATGCGCACTACGTTTAAGCCCTCAGCGTATCTTGAAAATGGCGAACCGCTCCGCTCAATATTCTTGCCGAGCGGGCTACGCAGCAAGTTCCTAGATATCGCAGAACCCAACACTAGACGCGGCGTCGAGACGGCCGGCATCCTATTAGGAACTGCTGTTAACAACGCGCTGTTCGTGAGTTGCCTGTTGATCCCCCAGCAAAGTAGTACCTCGGACACTTGCGATATGGAGAACGAAAACGCCTTGTTGGAGTATTGTATCAACCATGAACTCCTTCAGCTTGGCTGGATTCATACGCACCCGACTCAGACCTGCTTCATGAGCTCCAGAGACTTGCATACGCAATGCGGATTTCAAACTATGTTACCAGAGAGTATCGCCATCGTGTGTGCCCCGAAATACGAGCCTTCGTAAGTTTTTTCTTTCTCTCTCCTGACCCTCCTTATCTACTACAACGGCCATCACTATGAGTATCACTAACATTCCATTACTACTAGTTTCGGTATATTCCGCATAACCGACCCGCCGGGTCTGCAAACTCTCTTGAAGTGCAAAAATCCTGGGATTTTCCACGAGCACAGTGTAGACAACCTGTACACGACCGCAGGCCGACCGACCGGCCACGTCTACGAGCACGACAGCCTCGAATTCTATGTCAAAGACCTCCGCCCCAACGGCCGTAGCAGCAACTACAACTCGCACAAGAAATTCTAGAGCAGGCTGTGTGACGGCATGGGTTGTGGCGCGCACATCTGCGTCATCGCCTGCGCGGGCTGTCCGCGGCGCGGCGAACGTCGGGACCCGAGGAAGCTGAAGAAAAAGAGGAGAAAGGGTAGAAGCGACGGCAGACTCAAGTTCAAATAGAAATGAGGATTGGGCATGGGCTCATTAGCATGCATATGTTGTTTAACCTTGGAAACATCGGAGTTTCCCAGTTATTGCTACGTAAGAAAGAAAGGAAGGTAATTTATGCGCTCGGTCACCGATACGATACGATAGATGGACAACGGGCGGCCAGGGCCTGGCCACTGCATAGCGTAGGCGCTGCGGAGACTTCTGGTTCTTTTTTTTCTTTTCATTTTCTTCCCTTAGTTGAGTTGCTGGGTCTTTCGACTTAGACGCGTCGGGTAGTCAGATGAGATAGCTTCATGGCTCGAGGAGACGTGACGTACGTACCTCAGGTAGAAGAACAAGAGGATAGGACGATACTGATCGCGTTTCAATCGAGCAAGGAAAGATAAGAAGGAAATAATACAATAAAATCCTCAGAATACGTTGTGTTCTGGGGGTTCCGTTGACTTCAGTTGTTTTCCACAGAAATGAAAATGAGTGACAGACGAGCTGGTCGTGAGACCGTGAGACCATGCAAATTCTTCTATGTATGTGTGCCTGCCTATGCCTATGCCAATGCCAATTCCAATACCCATCCCGTGCTATTCTTACAATAACATTGAAATAAATACCCCAAAACCCAGTACGTTCCCGCTTAACCCATCATATCCGCCCTTCCCCAGTGTCAGGGGATCGTTCGTAGATATCCATGCTATTCATCCATATCTGTTTTCCCACTTCTCATCCTCACCACTCGTCCTGTCATCCTCCGTAACTCATAAACGCATCCCCTCGTACCGTGCCCTCCGCCCTTCCCCATAGCTCAAGTCTAGTCAGATCAGGTTAGGTTAGGCATGCCTCTTCGTCTTATATCACCCGCTGCTGCTTACTCCGCGACCACCCCCGCCGCCACATTGAGATGCCGATCACGCTCTGCCAACCCTTGTTGCCGCACGGCGCCGTGCCCCGGACGCTGGACTTGTCCTTGTCGCTGCCGCCCTTCAGGTCCGTCTTGGAGGTCCGCGCTGAGCTGCTGGCCGGTGTCGTGGTGGTCTTGTTGTTGGCTGCGTTGGCCGTAGCCTCGCCATTCGTTGCTGGGACCTCGCCGTTCGTGGCTGGCTCCTTTGCTGCCGTCTCTACTGCTTCGTTCGCAACCGAGGCTGCGACGCTAGCGGCTACGGCCTCTTCGGGCTGCTCGACGGCCGGCGTAGCGGCCTCTTCGACGATGATGATGGGCGGGTCCTCCGGCTTCAGGTCGAGCGTCGTGCCGCGGGATTGGATGGCGGCGAGTTGCGCGAGCGCAGTGTCCCATTCCTCAACTGATTCGCCCTTTAGTTTGGCGAAGACCCTGTAAGTAGCCACGTGTTAGCGATGTACGAAGAAACATAGAATCTAATGTGGAGAAAGAAGGGGGGATGCGTACTTCTTCATCATACCCTCCACCGAGAAGTCCACTAGCAACTTCAACTGCTGCTTCTCGAGCCAGGCAGCTAGCCCCTTCATCCACTCGTCGATCTTGGGGTCCAGTGAAGCGCCCAGCAGCTCTGCGGCGGTGGACGTGTGATCCGCGGCTACCATGTCCCGCAACGTCTCGAAGACGTAGTTCCCGAGCACCGCTTCCCGGATCTGAGTGCGGGCCGCGGGATCCTCAACGGCATTCACGAAACGATCTTCCAGGAAAATCCCCGGCGTCGTGCTCAGTCCGGCTCCAATGACCATCCCCAAAGCCGGGCTCCCGCACGCGCGCCCGATAAAAGCACCAAGGGCAATCCCGACAGTGACGGTCGCGGAGTTGGTGCGCGATGCGATCTCGTAGAAGAAGTTGTTCTGGTTCGCCCGGTAGGCGTCAGCGACCCGGCACTCGTGGCACAGCGACAGGATGGAGGGGGGGAAGGGGTGCGGGCTGACCTCGTTGTCTGATTCCTGCGGGTAGTGGAGCCCGGCGACGGCGGAGCCGAGGACGGGGATTTGCTCGGCGATCGCGGTCTTCCAGTGCTCGCGAGCGGGAGTTTCATCGTCGCTGGGGTCGCTGATTAGTCGTTTAGAAAGAGAAGAAAAATATTGATGGTGTTTTGGGGGTGGGTGGCGGACTTACGGCTTGCAGAAGGCCAGTTGGCCGTTGCGGTTCACGACACAGAGACTCAGATCGATTTCCGCCGGACGGTGGACACCGCCATAGTCTTGGAGCTCGCCGATGAGTTTGATAGAATCTAGGTTCTTCTCAAGGCGGAAGCCTCTTCCCGACAGGGAGTAAGCGCCCGATGCGGGCTCGAACTTGCCGCCGATGTTGCCGTAATGTTGGTCGAGGTTGATCTCGGATACACGAAACTTGCCGTCTGGGCCCACGACGAGACCTTTGAGGATCTTGTTGTCCTCAAGTGTTAAGCAGGCGGTGTGTAATAGGAGGGAATCGCTCCTAGAGGGTATTTAGTTGGCATTCCTACCATCTGCTCTAATGGAGACTAGAACTTACAGTTTTTGGAACTCAAGACCGCCATCTCGATTCTTAACGAAGAGATCTAGGTTGATGCAAGTCTCGGGTGACCACTCCCCCACAGTTGTCTTGAGACGGGCGTAGAGGAATGGACCGCGTAGACGACACGACCATTCCAAGGCGGTGTGATACCACCAGCCCATCGTGGCATCGAACTCTCCATCTTTATTGCCGATGTGTTCGTTGAGATTGAGTTTAGAGAAAGCCCACGATGCATCAGGTTGCTGCACCAAGGCGACAAGCCACGAGCCGCGAAGCTCGACTTGCTTCGAAGTCAATGAGAAAGCCATTCTAACTTAAGGTATCCGAAACGAAATATGGGAAAATTGAGAAAAAAAAAGGGAAAAATATAATAGTACAAGTTATAGTATAGGAAGGCGTGTGATTGCTAGGAAGGTCTCGTGGAATGGATGCCTTCAATCGTACCGGACGTCTGAGCTTGCTGCCTCCATCTGGACCTCTCCTCGACCAACGCCGACGAGCCATAATATACTCCATTTTCGGCTCCATATAATGACTTTTTTTCAGGGGCGTCTTCTATCATCTGCTCTGCCATGTGTCTGTCTGCGGACACCTCACTGCGGTGATGAGCTGTACCACATCAATGCTGCATGTCCACCTTTGGGCGTTCATTGGTCGATTCCATACGCCCAACTTTCTCTCGTTCGCGGGACTCACTCTGACATGGCCCCAGCCTAAAACAAGAGGGTCTTGAAAACTGGCACCCGCAAATCCAACGACGGGGCTTTTTACCTAATACCCAACGAACACGACACTTTTCTTAGAAGCTCTCCTGAGAGCCGTGATGTGGCGGTCGCTGGAAGACTGCTGCGGTTTGATGACGGAATGATAGATTTAGAAAATGTGGATAGACGATGCATATGATTTGAGTAAACGATTTATGTAAATAATTATACAGTTTTTATGCGTAGTATGAGGTTATCTCATAACATAACGTATTGTTATGATAGGAATATGTCTCTCTATTCCCATAAGAAAACCATAGCTTACTTCTAGATAAGTTGAATTGAAGACAGCTAAGATAGTTCTATGATTGGTTTGAAGTCTTAGACTATATGAAAATAAGTAGAATTTCATAAATTCTGCCTCCAGTAGGAGTAAACAGTTCACATGCTCTTGCTCACCACATTGTAAAGTGTATAACATGTGAAAGTCGACAAGCTCCACTCATCTAGGCAATGAGATCTTGGTGATACAACAGCCGACTGCGTTCGCTGCCTGATGATACGTAAGATTGCCGAGAAATCTCTGAGTCGACGATGCTACCTCGCCGAAGGTCTAGATGGTGCCTCAGCAGCCCTCCAGCTGTTAATAACATGATTGCTGGATATTCACTGTCCACGAGTTAGAGTATTCCGAGGTCTGTGTTTGCGGCCTATGGTCGCGGAGGATTAGCATTTCGTCCTACTATCCAATCCGTCCCGCTAATACCCTTACAACTATACCGGGTATTACTTAACCTACGAACATATTAATATCTATTCCTGGATCCCTCCAGAGATCTCCCCTCGTAATACTCTCCGGCGAGCTTTGATAATCAATGTCGGCGCCACCTTGGGGCTATCCTAGATCCCCTTCCCCGCGTACTCCACCGAACTCGTCATCTGATTCCCCCTGAAGCGCTTTTGCCGTTTCTACCGCGACGGCGCGTTCGGGGAAGAACCCACACGTTGGCATTGACGCGGGGAGCACGGTACACACGCGCGCTAGCGGGTCCGGTCTGACCTCTTTCGTCCCCACTCTCGTCTCTGGTCTCTTTCCGACTCGCCGACGACTGTGGCCCCGTTTTATGCGGGAGCGGTTCTGAGGCGAAGTAGTGCGTTGCGCCATGTACGCCCCAGGACACGTAGGTGCGCCGATCACAAGCCCCATATCTCGTACGACCGAGCTAGGTACTTAAGCAGCATGCCGACCACAACATCGGAAAGGCTTCGGCCTAGGACTGTAGAGTCATCGCTATCTTTAAGGAAAAATCTTTCTGGTACATAGATGAAGCCCGGAACTCGTACCAGCCTCAACGAAGGCACACGTGCTCACTCATCAACGGGAGGGACTTGATCCTACCTCTCTAGAACTGTCGGCTATATCAAGACCAAATAATCTGCTTACTATCCTCTTCATGAAGACCTCGTCAAGAGCATAGATGATGGAGGTAAGAAGCCGAAATCTCAAGCGGTGAAATAGTAGGGCTAGATGAGGCTCTCAGCGTTTGCGTCAGCTTTTTAATATTAGATCTAAAAAGACCCGAGACCGGGATCCCTGAAATATACACGAAATGTACAGACGTACAGTCTAAGATCAGCATATTCTGGACTGTATCTAACTAGTTTAGGTCTTATTTCACGATTTTTAGCGGCCATTGCCGTCACTTAAATAGCGGTCCACTTCCCGCTCTCACGTTTTACAGTGCCTCAGCCCCGGTCAGAAGCCAAAATTTACCATCTATTTTGCTTTGCAAACTCATAATAGTTATGAGCCGTTCCTGAAACATTTTGTACATGTAATGATATGAGGGAAGAGAGAACAAAAGCCATTGAATGAAGCGAGACATTATTCCCATCATCATTTTATTTTGAATATGGCCCATTCTAGACTTCCTATTGAGAAGTCCTACCTTAAAAGAAAGTCTTGGCTCACAAGCCATACTGGCTGCTATTACGATCATACTCATTTCTCACCACCACTATAGCCGTATCTTCCTATAGAATAATTTCGCATTCGCAAACACCTGCTCAGTGTAACCCAGCTATATATAATCTCGGTTGTACCACCATGACCACATGAGAAATCCGGCTGCCTAGGTAGGTAGTAAATTAGAATGACATGTCGCATCCTCTACAAACGACTGGCGGTGGCAATGTTTCGCGGTGTAGCATCGATGGAATGAACCTGCATATGGTTGCAGTGGCCATCCTTCCGATCCCCAATGCCTAGACCTCAGCTTCAAACTCTGCCTTTAAGCTTACTCACTGCCGCGCTTCCTTCGTCCATTTCCACGCAGACCATATATGCCGGCCCTCCCCCAGTCGTTTATGTAATTTGCCGACGACATGCTTCTTTCCTCACATTACTTCACTTACCCTTTACCATCGTCGCCGCGATCCGATATGTATGGATAGAATATTGTGAGAAGTGGAAGAAACCACCAACTACAGGCAACGATGCAATGCCTCCCGTCAACTCCCCCTCCCCCTCACCACCACCGCCTTCGGGCGGCGGCCACACCGTAACGTACGCGATCAACGGGCTCGTCGTAGTCCTCGCCGTCGTCTCCGTCGCCCTGCGCTTCTACACGCGCATCTTCACGCGCGCGGGCCTGCGCGCCGACGACTGGCTGATCCTGACCTCGCTCGTCACGGCCCTCGCCATCATGGTGCTCGTGCTGATCGGGAATACCGTCGACCCGAACGGGCTCGCCATGAGCGAGAACGCGGACCCGGAATACGTGTACACGCCCGCCGACCACACTTACCTGCGCCTGTCGTTCGCGTGCTCCGTGCTGTACTTCACAGTCGCAGGCTCGACCAAGCTAGGCATTCTGCTGATGTACCATCGCATCTTCGCCGTCAGCACCGCGTTCCGGTACCAGCTCTTCGTCGCGAGCGCCCTCGTCCTGGGGTGGTGGGTCGGCTGCACGGTTGCGGCGCTACGGAAGTGCGAGGACCTGGCCACGGGGGTCATGAGCACGTTGAACGACCCGAGATATTGCTTCAATTTCACGGTCTTCTGGCTCGCGGCGGGCATTTGTGAATTGGTGCTTGATGCGGCGATTTTGACCATGCCGGTTAGTGTCGTGGTTAGGATGCGGTATACGATGCGCCAGAAACTGGTTGTCTCGGGTATCTTTTTGCTGGGCGCTTTGTAGGTCTCACTACACTTTTCTTGCATTCTCGCGCCTTCTAAAGGCTGGTGTACTGACTGTTGTTTAGGTCTATAATATCCGGCATCGTCAAGACTATCCTCGCATACAACCCGGCAAAGCGGTCGCTTTCGTATAGCAACACCGAAGTCTGGACGGCATTACACACCAGCATAGCTATCCTCTGCGCCAGCATGCCCATCTTCAGGCCCCTCGTCAAGCGTATCGCGAACTCCTACCTCGTCACCAGGATATCAAGCCTCCTATGGCCAGGGCGAAAACACGAAAGCTCGAGCTCAAGCGGCACGCCAAGCGGATTCGAAAACAGAAGTGGAAGCGATCGAAATAGAAACGCGGACGCTGGTCCGCCTTCTGAATTATCCTTCATCGCCACGGATATGGTGCGGGATATGCTGAAGCAGCGCGACTCAGCTCCTATAAATGGGTTGGCTATGGGACCCATATTGGAGCAAGTGCCTGAGAAAGAGCAAGAAAAGCTTGGGCGGACACAGGAACAGCCTCCCCAACTGCCTGTTATTGAGACAGGAGGAAATATCGAATTACCTTTGGACACGGACCTAGAGGGCCCCTCACCGCTGAGCTCCCACCAACGTGGCGAGAGCAGAGGGACGGATCACGGATCGGAAAGGTTGTTGTTGAAAAGGTCGCACGATGTATAAGGTAATGTTGGGCCGATTATTGATCTTACTACCATAAGAGTAAGGGATGCATGAGAAACGCGACCATGTGTAATGATATAAAATACGATACCCCAAAAATTAAATTTTAGCCAGTCATTCCATGTCATATGACGAGTTCCCTAAGGCGCTGTTGTTTGAGTGTATATGTGGTGATACGCACGTACTATCTTCATATCTGGGCTTATTGCAAATATAAATTCATGCTATCCCAGATCTATTCTCTATCTAGACCCAAACTCCATGATGACGGGGTACCGCCCTGTGCCTATTGAGATGCTATCTGCATAGTTTAGGCCGTCGGAATGGATTTAGAACGTACTAGCATGGCATCCAGCAGTCGCAAATACCAGCGCCATCCAAACCCGGAGTCTTAAGACTGTTGTGTAGTAACATCACTAATCATCACCCCACGACTGTCCTCTCCGGGGCTTCTTACCCTCTCTCCCACCACCACCTCCACCACTCCCACTCGCCCCGCCGCCGCCACCGCGTCCGTGCTTCGGTACGTCGGGGCCGACGACGAGTCCCTTGGTTCCTTTCAACCCCATTTTGCCCACCGTACTCTTCTGCAGCGTCGGCACCTCTGGCGCGCCGAGGCCATTCAACGCAAACTCATTGGCCTCCTTTACCAAGCGCACGTTATCCCAGCCGAGCGGTTTGAGGAACGCCTTGTAGAACCCCATCCAGCCCTGGTACGCCTTAGCCTGGAGTTCCGAGTCCATTCGCTCAGCGATACGCACGGTATCCTCTCGCGCGCTCAGGTCCGGGGTCATTTCTTCGAAGACGATGTTCTTGAGCGTCCACTTGGAATAGTTCGTCTCATGCGACGTAATAATAAACGTCCCGCGTCCCTCAGCGCCGGCGCGGGCTGTGCGGCCCAGACGGTGGATGTAGGATTCCTTGTCCGACGGGATGCCCGCTTGGAAGATGTTGGTCACGGAGGGGAAGTCCATGCCGCGCGCGATGACGTCCGTGGCGACGAGGATGCAGCTCTGCGCTTGTCGGAACTCGTCTGTGATCTTACTGCGTCGGCTTTGCGCCATGCGCGCGTGTAGGGACACGACGGAGGGTAGGCCCGGGGAGTTTTGTAGAATCTCCGTATAGAAGTCTACGAGCCGTGCTGCAGGTGCGAAGACGATGACTTTGAATGCCTCGGGCCCGACAAGTGCGAGTTCTTGGCGTAGTGCGCCGAGCAGGCCGGCTGCCATGTCAGAGAAGGTAGGGACCACGATAAGCTGTTGAGGAACGCGTTCGTGGGTGCCTTGCTCGCCTTCCGCGATGGTAGAGATGAACTTGTAGTCCTTAGACAGGACCAACTGGGCAACTTTTTGCACGTGCTCAGGTACCGTTGCTGAGAAGAGCATGCCTTGCCTCTTACTGACAGTCTTGTCGGGTAGGCATCGAATGATCTTCTTCAGGGAATCTAGAAAGCCCATATCCAGCAGCCTATCAGCTTCATCTAGGACTAGCGTGTCGAGATTCTGTAGCATGTCAACGACGGAACTGTCTTCTGTGGTGAGATGATCATAGAGTCGACCCGGAGTGCCGATCAATAAGTCACAGCCCTTCAGAATACGCTGTTCTTCTGTCTTCTTATTCGTACCACCGATAGCAATGCAGACTCTGTACTGCGTGAGACGCTGTAGCAGAGCACGTGCTTCATCAGCAATCTGCATCGCCAGCTCCCTCGTTGGTGAGATGACTAGAAGAGAGACATTGTTACCCGGGCTGACCTCTCGATGGATCATTCGTTGGATAGCAGGGAGTAAGAATGCGACGGTCTTTCCAGTTCCGGTTTTAGCTTGTGCCAATACGTCCAAGCCATCTTTCAAGAGAGGGTGTAGAGTAGCTGCTTGCACCGGAGTCATATGTTCGAACTTGAGATCTTCTGAGATGGTTTGCAATAAGGTCGGGTGAATGAGATTGTCTTTCCCTAGCTCTGCGAATGTTGGAGTATCTGTAGGTGTAGGGATACTCAGGGGGGCCTTAGAGGTGCTTGGTGTAGCGGTCCCTGGTGTGTTGAATGATGAAGATGCACCAAACGCATCGGAATCTTCAACATCATCCTTCTCTTGATTAGCTCGCCCGGGTCCTGATGATCGCGAAGGGTTCGGGCCTGATCCACGATTTTGGTTTCCTCTACCCCGACCTCCTCTGCCTCTACCACCTCTACCACCTCTACCGCCCCTACCGCCTCTCCCTCGTGCGCGATGAGATGCCTCTGACCGAGTACCCTGCGATTCTTGCATCTTGATGAAGCCTGCTGAGCAGGGATGATGTGGTAAGGAAAAAGAAGTCAATTCTCAGCTCATATATGAGGATTTCGGTGATGAATCTTTTCTTTCTTCGGTTTTATGAATGTTTAGGTTAAAAAGCTAATATCATAACATGGCAGCTGCGACGTCTGGTAGTTTCTTTTCTTCAATTGATATAATTTCAAGGTATATGCCAGGTACCGTCGTACCTAACGGTGCACGTCCCTTATTGGTTCCACACTGTTCAGGGACCGTCGACAGGGGAGAGTCCTTGGTCCGTGCGTTTTATTTTCTGCACAAATTCTCAACGTCAAGCCTTTCATTTTTCATCTTTTATTTTTCATTCACCAATATCTCTCATCCTTATCATAAGATGGTGAAGATTCCAGGTCTCATACATGCCATCTGCTAATGAAAATCCTCTGTAGTATTGCCACTACTAGTACTATGGATAGAACCCCTCCTGTGATCGATTGGTCAGAAAACTGGTGTTAATAATGTGGTGATGGTGAGGTGTCCATCATGCCAGCAAGGCAAAGACAGCGCTGAGTCGTCTCGTCGCTTCTGGTTCTGCGTATCAAATCTCCATACGAAATGCCATAGGCGCAGAAAATTAGGATCGTTATGAACCTGTCATCGCAACTGAAGCCTGTGAGGCATCAAGTCGTCAGCTAATCTCTAGATGAAGCGTGGGTTCCTGAAGTTTCGCTATTCCCTACCTAGGTATTCGTTATACCATCTACGCTATTAGTATTGTGTGGGTGAGAGTTAAGTAAGTCTCACGAGAAGATCGGATATTAAATTGGGCTTTTTCGACTTCATATACCATGTCATCTGGCTCTCATTCCATCCGAAGATCAATCTTCACGGCCCCAAGATTCTCTGGATGCATTACTGAGTCTCGATTCCGAGTTCTCACAAGTGATGTGTCTTGTTACGTCTGGCGCAAACATAACAAAATGGCAATAGTGATAATACGTAGACCACGTTGGGTTTAGTTCACATAGTGATAGGTTTCAAATCAGGGGAACGTACAATATGTAGCACAGTCACAATCTATAAGAGACATTGTATGAAAGGGAAATAGGTGACTAAAAGCCACCACAACTTGCTCAGTAAACTATCTAACTTACTAGTCCTGCCTGTTGAAAGGCCTATAACTAGTTCAGAAGTCATCTAGATCATCCAGCTATTTCCCCTCCAATTTTTTTTTTCTTTTTTGCTTTTTTCCCAACACGTTGCCACCTTGGCCAGTCTGCTGAAGGGAACAGGAGCAGAGAGGTCTTTTCCTAATCCCAAGGTGCCAATTTAAATATTAGTGGTCGTTTGCGTGACGATGATGAGCTGGTGTCGATTATTCCTAGGTATTTATCGATTAGGTATTAATAGCTCGCTCATGTTCACGGGGCATTCGACTGCCGGTTGTCGGTACCACTTCCAAACAGGATAACCATTCGTAACTGGCTATCAGATTGCTCATCTGAAGATTACGATCCCTTCTCCGAGATGAAAATTTTGTTGCAGTTGAATTTCGAGATACTGCGGCGTATAGTATCAATGCTCCTGCTGTCGCGTCGATGCAGTGCAATAACAATTGTGTAGGTCGAGTAGCCCCAGCATTAAACAGGCTGTCTTCCTTGTCTTTGCACCTGTTGCTATGGGGTTGGGAAATTTTCGTGATTATGCTTGCCAAGTGTCCTAACTTGAATACGGAATTCCCGACCCCGATTTAGAGGTCAGTGAAAAGGGGGGTGAGAGGTCGGGTGAGCATGAGTATGAGAAAAACAGGCACACTATGGCGCGCCAACGTAATATGGTTCCTTCCTCTTCGCAGTCATTCCTCATCATAGGTGCACACCATCCCATGCTGCCGAAGAGCTATCTTATGCCGACCACCGCATCTAGGTGGAAAAGAACGCCAAACGCCAAATTTTGCCTGTTCCTGATGTCGTCCCAACGTCATGTAGCTCGACCTCATGTCCGTCGAATGCTGAAAGAATCTCCTTCCAGAGATCGAGAAACGATTGGATATCAAGGAACCAACAGAGAAGTAAGTCGTAAGGGGTATGTTACAAATCGAGAGAAGAATCCAGAAGAAATATGTACAGTGGAAATGTGACGAATAAGTTAGAGGTTCCCTGCTGATGTTGAGATTTTGAGGCAGGGCCCAGGTGGGTCTGAACAACTCAGACCTATTGTGTTGTCTGACCCTGACCTCGGCCACCGCCGCGACCACCATAGTTATTATAGCCACGTCCACGGCCTCGGTTGCCGCCGCGACCTCGGCCCGTCCCCCGGTTGTTCTGGTATTGGGGAGGCCGGGAGTCGTCGAAGTGACCACCACGACCGCCTTGGGTGGGGGGCCCTCGGTTCTGTGGGGGCATGTTGTTCGGGTTTTGCCCGGACTGCTCACCAAACTGAGGCTGGGCATTGGCGTTTGGTCCCTTGGTAGCGTAAGTGTTGACTGGCCGAGGGATGCTCTCGGGGTTGTCATAAACATAGAGGCTCTTGTCGATCGTGGCCGGGATTGGCTGAATTTCCGTGCCTAGATCCTTCTCAATGTTGTACAGGTTGAATCTGTCGTCCCAGTTAATCAGATTGATGGCCAAACCAAGATGGCCATATCGCCCAGAACGACCAATACGGTGAAGATACGTCTCGGCATTCTTGGGGAAGTCGAAGTTGATGACAACGTTCACGGCCTGAATGTCAATACCACGAGTGAGCAGATCGGAACAGACAAGGTTACGGCAGACACCATTGCGGAAGTCATGGAAGACTCGGTTACGGGCATGCTGCGCCATCTTCGCGTGACTGTAGAAGCATGAATAGCCAAGCTCCGTTATCTTCTTGGCCAACAGTTCGACACGGTTAGTCGAGTTGCAGAAGATAATCGACTGGTTGATTTGCAGCTTGGAGAAGAGAGTGTTCAAACAGTGGACCTTCTGCTTCTCTTCAACAAAAGCATAGTATTGAGTGATACCCCGGAGCGTGAGCTCATCCATCAGGTTGATCTCATGCGGCCGATCCATGTTCTTGTCCGAGAAATCTTTAACCGAGAGAGGGAATGTGGCAGAGAATAGCATAATCTGACGATCTTTGGGGTGGAACTGGAGTAATTGCTCAATGACGGGAGTGAATTCGATCGACAGCAGTTTGTCGGCTTCATCCATGATGAACATGGGACATTCACTCAAATCAGCAACATTCTTGCCGGCCAAATCGAGAATACGTCCGGGAGTGCCCACTACTATGTGGACAGGATCCTGTAAACGGACGATATCATCACGAAGGGTAGTACCTCCGGTGGTGACCATGACATTGATACCGAGGTGTTTGCCTAGGGTCTTGCAGACCTGAGACGTCTGCATGGCGAGTTCTCGTGTCGGTACTAGTATTAAGCACTGGATTTTGTTGACCTTAGGGTTGATTCGTTCTAGAGCAGGTACGACGAAAGCCGCCGTCTTGCCGGTACCATTCTTCGCTCGTGCCAGGATGTCTCGCCCCGTTAGGGCTACCGGGATGGATTCCTCTTGAATGGGGGAGGGTTTTTCAAAGCCAGCTTCAAAGATGCCCATTAGTAGATCTCGCTTCAGATTGAAGTCCTCCCATTCTAACCCTTTCGTGTTTGTTACATCCTGATTACCGGATTAGCTTGCCTCTCGTCCTCCTAAAAATTCAAGTACAAACCTCTGTTTGCTGTCTGTTGTCTCTAGCTGGGAGGTTTAGGCTTTTCTTCCAGTCATCATTCTGAGGGGTATCATTGAGGGTCGAAGCCCGAAGCTTTGCTGCTAAATTGTCCGTCATTATATCTGTGGGTTCCGCACGACTGATTGCGGACCGGCTTGAATATTTTATTTCGCGGATGTTTTCAGGAATTTACGAGATAGTGATCGAGTGTACGATGACCATATACCGAAGGGTAATATGGGAGAAGAGTGCGGGCGTATGGATGAGAGGCTCTATAGTGTATTGGCGATCATGTGCGTCGCAAGGTGCCAATCGAATTTATTTTAGGTATAGGAGCTCTTTGCTGGTACGCAGGACCGCTCTATGTGTACTCGTGTAATAGGTCGAGAAATTCTTGGGTCTTTTCCAGCCGTTCAAGATGTGGGTATCTTAACGAACCTAGGGACACTAGAAGCACGAAACTTGGTCAGCTTTAAAATCGGCAAGTTTCTGAGGTCATTCATAAAAGGCGACTGAATGTAGCAGAATAGATGCAATACAAGCTATGAAGTCAATTTGATCACATAACTAGGCACCAATGGGAGGCCTCTACCTGAGATCCAGGTGAAGACCGAAACTCCTGGAAGGAATTGGGAATGAGATCTAAGAGTCACGACTGCCTTACTATTAGGCAGATGGACATACATACATACCTTCACCAGATTTTGTTTCCCAGAGCTGGAAGAACCGATTTCGTGTAGTATTTGTGAGAAAAATGCTTGAACACCTCAGGCGCACAAGATGAAGTCTTCCGGTTGCAGAGGGATTACGAAGGAAGGCGACGAGTAGATGGGGGTGACCAAGGGAGGATGTGGTCGCCGAATCGCGAGGAAGGTGGAGGAGGATTGAGGTCGGTGATTTTATTTGCAGGAACGGTCCCCGAGGGTATGTTTCGCAAGGGAGATTTTTTTGGTTGAGCTCGAAGTCCTTCAGACTTGGAGTAAAGGGAGTGGGAGTGGAGTGATCGAGCAAGGTAAGGTTGCAGTGCAGGTATACGATTAACGATACTCAGTGGAAGTTCGTGAACGTGGATGGTTGAGTGAAGAGATATTGGTAGAACAGGGTTGCCTTGCGGAACGACGAGATTGTCGGTTTTTATTCCTTGAGTAAAAGTTGTTGACTCTTGATCTTATGTGATGCGCCCACCGATTTGTTTTTGCTCAGTCCCAGTCAAACAGTAGAAATGTCGGAATGGCACCTGCAGTGGACACCAGCCACAAACCAACGGTCCGGCGTTGACCCGCGTGGATCCCACGGTGCATACCCCGCCGAGTTGAGGCTGAAAGAATCGCAGCTTCTCCAACTGTCTGCTCCATATTTGCACTACCTCAACGGCATGTGGCCGGTAAGTTAGCGCTAACCTTATAGTGAATATTGTGCTCATAACGGTTCCAAGGTTTAGGCGGTTTAAACTCAAAAGACCCTTATCGGCCATCGGTCAATCGGTTTTGAGCGGGTTTGAGCTATTTCAAATGTACCGCCGGACTACTGCTTTCATTACGCATTCATTCTCTCCTACCTAGAATCTACAACTTATTAGAAACGTCAATTCCTCTAACAATAAGTAATTATTAGCCATGAAGTCTTCGCCGAGGGACTTCACGAGCAATGTCCTTCTCCAGTAGACTATGATTCTCAAGAAATCAACTATCGCCCTCTGCTCCGGCACCAATCTCCCCTCCTTCTTTTCGTCGCCGCAACCCTGTTATTGCATAACGTCATCATGTAGTTCGAGCACACGACGGCCTCAATGTCGAGAGTATCTTCCTGCCACCCTTCGACAACGGGGCTATGCTACTGTTTCCGATGGGCCGAAGAAATCAAACTCTTCCAATTCCCATACCTGGCCCACGTCGCCACAGCCGACACCCTACGAGATATTCGACCAGCATAAGAGTGCACCTTATAGCAAGGCTAAGTTTTATGAACTAGTAAAGATTTACCACCCCGATAGACACCATCATGTGCCCGGCCATTTACTATCGCATTCGACCCGTCTGGAGCGGTATCGAATGATCGTCGCCGCAAACCAGATCCTTAGTGATCCGACCAAGCGCAAAGCATACGATCTATACGGCTCCGGATGGGGCGGGATTCAGAGCATGGAGAACATGTACCGGGCGGCCGACCGATCGTGGCGAGATGTGCCCGGAAATCCCAGTATGAATGCTACTTGGGAAGACTGGGAGCGGTGGTACCAAGAGCGGGATGGCACCAAGAAGGAGCAGCAGAATCCTGTGTATATGTCGAACCAGCTATTTGCTAGCGTCTTGTGTCTCTTTGTAATTGTTGGAAGTCTCGGGCAGGCACGACGAGCATCCGCGAATACGATGAGTATTGTGGAGATGAGAGAGCAAAACCACGCAGCTATCAGCGAGGACATGAGGATACGGCGAAACCAACAGGCAGCCTTAAATCGGGAGGAACGACTTGATCATTTCATTCGACACAGGGACTGGGCCTTGAAATCGCTCCCGAGCTCTCAAGTTGGAGCAACTTCTGGTGGGAAATAGAATCGGGTCCTCTGTTCTATATCTTGGAATTCGGCATTGGATACGGGTTATATGAACATAGTTGGGAGGCATAGGAACAATACTTGTATACATTGCCAGGCCTCGCCAACCCATCATCAGAATACACCCTGTTAAAACATTCCCACAATGCCTCGTCTGTATATCGCGGTGACCCAATTTATCGTGACTATCTACTTCGACGTGCTACTTAAGATGCAGCGTATGAAACGACCGCGATCCTCTGCTAAGTAGGCAGATAATATCCGATTCAGGACGAGGCGCCGCAATATTGGCCAATTAACCCAGGTTACCACTCTCTTAAGGAATGGCTACCAACCGGAACCTGAGTTCTTGCGTATCATCGACCTTCCCACCAACCTCCTTCCCAACCAAACTCGGGTCATCCGTGAAAAAAGCGATGTCGACCCTGCTCGTCTCACCCCCCGCTTTGAGCGTCACTACACCGCCAGGAGTGCTCGGCGCATCGAGCGTCCACTCGCCTACCGTCTCTTTCTTCTCAAGTAAGGCATCATAAACTCCAGAAGCACTCTTCACAGTCCCCTCTTCACCCCGCCGTACATCCACCGCCGCAACCCCCACAGCTCCCGTGGGATGTTTCCCGAAGGCAGGGGTATAAGGGACCCTCAGCTCCCGGGGCGTAACATCCAAGCACCAAAACGGCACGGTCCCGGGGTCCACCGGGCTCCCGTCGGCGCTGTTCTTGGGAAACGCAACGGCCCACTTGAGAACCGTGCCATCGGGTCTTGTCCGTCCCCCACGCTTTAGGTCGCTGTACACAATCCCGGTATTTGCGGCGCGGACTTTGGCTTGGATTTCGCGGAAGGCCTTTTCTTGCTTGAGGTCCTTCGCCTCTGCCTGGTCATCTGTAGACTTTTCAGACTCTTCGGGGAAGGGCAGCGTCACGGCCCAGTCTACAACGGTGCCCTCGGCCTTCTTCCCCCACTGGTGCGCAGCGCGCCTTGCCGGGTCGACGTCCGGCACGAAGGCGATGAACTCGAGATATGAGCCATCGGCGAGCAGCACGAGGGTGTTTTCCGTCAGGCCGTCGGCGTGGCGGCCGCCGGGGTAGAAGTGGAAGAGGTCTGCAAACCAGGAGGGCGGGGATGTGAGGAAGGAGTGCGGAATTAGAATCACAATGTGATCGACGAGCGGGGTGGTGGGAGGTACCATGTTTGGATATTGGATTATTGGGTTAGGTGTGGTTGTCGTTCTTCCTGATGATTAATGCGCCTATCGACCCCGGTTGGAGAGTTCCGGTGTTCTAGTTATTTATGCGGCGCCCGGCGATGTCGTGCTCGGTCTGCCAAGATTGCGTGAGTCACCGGTTGTCGGCCTTTAGTCGGATATAGAGCTATAAATGGTATTTCAATGTCAAGAGTATCTCCTTGTGATAACGCTATATTTATGTAATAATTATCACAAACTTAGCGTTGACTGCGCAAGTTCGGAATTATATTATCCTCCAGTACGCGTTTCATGATCCTCTCAGCTTCCTTGGGATCGATTCTTTCATCCGCACCTAGTCGGATCATTCGGCCAACCAGGAACATCAGCTTGCCCTGAGGATACTGCTTGTAATCTATAAATTGCTTCAATACGTCGTCTTGGTCTTCTGCTGCAGCGTGCGCGAGCTCGACGTATTCGTCTTCACTAAGCTCATTGAACCACAAATTCTCCTCGTCCAAGACAGCGTCTATTGTAGCATACTCGTCGGGGATCCTACGACGGAAGACGGCCCATAGCAGCTCTTTGGCTACTTTTCCAGTGATCTTGCGTTGATAGAGGTAGAACAAGATATCGCACAGATACCTCGCAGGTACACGGTCACATTGGCCGTCATCTGTAAATCCCAGGTCCTGTGCCGGATCGTCACTACGATCCGACGTCAGGCGATCTAACTCGTGCAAGGTCCAATTAGCAGCAAGTTGATAACCAGGCACATACTCGGGCGAGTTTGCATTCGGTCCAAATCGCTTAGTGAGAAGATCGACGACATTCCAGAAATACTCAATTCGCTTGCCTCCATCGAGCACTACCAATGACAGTGCATCCTTAGGAGTAAGTCCAAACCGTTCAATAAGTTCGTCAACTTCGGCGTCAGGGAGTTCGCCCATGCTTTGCCGAAGATGATTCACCAGGTCTTCGCCTATGATAACAGGTCCTAAATCAGGGTCTGGCATATATCTGTAATCAACCTCGCCTTCTTTGCCACGTAGCCGGCGAGTCTCGGTTGAACCAATAGACCAACCGCGAGTTTCGCTTTCTATGACCCCACCGGATTCTAAAACAGCTATCTGCCTGTCTCGCTCAGCAATGATAGCGTCCTCAACAGCCTTAAAGCTGCTTAGGTTCTTGATCTCGGTACGCTGGCCAAGCGGCGCAGAAGGATCATCGCTTTTTCGCACGGACACATTGACATCTGCACGCAAACCTCCAGCCTCCATGCCCGAGACACAAGAATCGGAGGCATTTAGGAGAGCCTGAACCTTCCTGACCAAAGCAGCGGCAGTAGCGGGATGGTGAATATCAGGTAGTGTAATAATCTCAATCAGGGGTACGCCGGTCCGATTGAAATCAACCCAATGTACCTCGCTGGGCTGCGCTAGGGTTTTCGCTGTATCCTGCTCCATCTGGATTTGTTTTATCCCAATCGTAACGCCATCGCCGTCCTCTGCTGCAATCCCGTCTCTAGCCTGTAATATAATCCTACCATCCCGCGCAAATGGTTCATAATATTGCGTGATCTGGTAGCCCGAGGGCTGGTCCCAATGGAAATAGTGTTTCCTATCAAATCTGCTCACGGTCTGTATGTCGCAGTTCAGCGCTAAGGCAGCCCTCAACGCCGGAATCAGGGTCTCCTTCTGGAAAATGGGCTGGCTACCTGGTGTAGCTAGATCGAAAAAGGCGACGTGGGAGTTCGGCTCATCGTTGAACGATGTTGTAGCGGGCGAGAAGAGCTTCTTCGCGGTATTTAATTGGGCGTGTATCTCGATTCCCACTGTAAGCTCCCAACCATCGACAACCTGATTATTTGCGTTCTTTTTCTTCTTCTTGCCTAGTGCCTTTTGCTTCTTAGCCTCATCTTTCAACTGCTTTCTTAAAGGGACATGTAACGGAGATGATGCTTCGGCCGTGTTAGGAGTCGAGGTAGTTTCGGTATGAACAGCTCGAGCTTGAGAAGGCCACAATAATGCCGAAGTCGATGGAACAGTCCCTCTTGTGGTTATAGGGGAAGCCCTGGGTCGTGACCGTAAGCAACCCCTTGTGGAGACTTGGCCACTCAGTAGGTATCTACTTAGAGTAGCTACTCTGAACCGCGGCATTTCGAATTGCTCAACTTGCGCATAGGTAGATGTCGCTATTATGCGCAATGTGAGTTATCGCTAATTCAGAATTCAAGCTCAACAAGAAGCTCCAGTCTTTCTGCCAGCACAGCTTATCGTCATGCCTGCATAAAATAAGGCCGATAAGAGCCCAAGGTCGTCGATTGGAGCATGGAGCAGGGACCAGGACCCTATTTTCTCATGAAACTCGGTTATCAGCAGTACCAGGGTGCTCCTGGGGTGCTAACCATTTTGGATATTGGACGCTGAACGACAGGAAAGCTCCACTAAAAAGCCACTGACCCAGATCTACGGGTAACATGTACCAGGGTCCACGGGCATTGCTTTTTATCTCTCCTCCTCGTCATTCATTGGAACTTATCCTCTTCAACGTCTTCAACTGTCCTAGAAAGCGAGAACATATCGACAACAGTATCCGAATTTGGAAAGATTTAGAAATATTCAGAGTAGAGGTATCCATTCTGGGCTATTCGAATAAAATTAAGGGACAGCAAGTGCTGGTTCATCACCGTACGCCCGCGCGCCATGTGGCCTACATCACTATCCAGATTTCACTCGTCACTCATGTCACCCAAACAACTCGATCGACCGACCAATCATACACCGAGTTGTATCCGGACACACCCACGCAATCGACCAGTCATTGGGGGAGTTCCCCGTCGTCGTTTGGAATAGTAATGCCGCGTCGGCTGATCAACCCACCAACTTGAATAAAACCTGGGCGTAACCTGGGCACAACCTGTGCACCATGACGGCTGAGCGACAGCATCCTTTATCGGACACCCTGTCTACCCGTCAGATTCCACCCCTCCTGAATCTTTTCTTCTTTAATATCGATCCAAACATTTCATAGGGCCACATACACACCCCTCGCGTACGTTCGTCGTGGTGTGCTTCCTGTCGCCGCAGACGTCCACAGATATCCATCATGGTCGTCTCTCGTTGTCGTACCCTGCATTCTCCCGTTCTACGCCAGCCACATGTCCTTCGACTAGGCATTTGACTAGGCACTTATACCTAGGTAGCTTTTTGGTAGTTCTGTTAATTGGATTCTTCGTTACTAGTTTAGCTCGGATAGTTGTTCCTCTTCCGTTCGTCAAGCCATTATCAACTAGTGTGTATATCTACGTCTTCATGGACGGTTACCTGCAGCCCAACATTGCGAGGTATGCGTGTTTCACGCTGTGTCTGCTTCTCTTCCAGTCTTCTCTAAGGGTAAAAAAATCTTAAGTCCTTTTTCTGTTGAGAGATTTTCAAGACCCAGAGCCTAAGTCCTTGCTGATGTCGTTCCCAAGACATAATCGTTCTTCTTCTGTTCCGGCCGCCGTCGATCGAGGTGTCCCTTGGCAATTTGCTGAGCACGGCATGGCTGACGGCCAGGATCATATGCAACGGGACCTCCCTAATTATCCATATGCTCTACCACCGAGGAGGAGAAGCTTACCAAGACGAAGTAACACAGACGTCAAACACTATGAACCGTCAGTAAAATACGGCTCCAACCATCCAAACAAAGTCCATAGGAGATTTTCTAGCGTTCTGAACGCGTCCGACCCTATATTGGGTCCTAGTGACTCAACTGCGGCAGCACCGAATCTGACCGAAGAACCAAGCGAAATTCAACCAGGACCCGGCTTTATCGCCGAAGATCCGGATCAGTACGACACTGCATTGGAGGACGAATCTATCATTCAAGCGCCTTCAGTAGCCTCGACAAGTCTTGCGACTATCTCTCCAAGTTCTCGCGGGTCAAGCGTTTCAGGTGCAAGTATCGCAACAGTTACGGAACCCCCCTTCACTAATAAGGAGAACATAGGGAAGACGAACGTAAAAAGAAAGAAGATCCCAGGAAAGAAGCCCAACGCTTTTAGCTTCCTCGATTCAGACTCCCCCGCCATAACCCCAGAAAGCATTCGCAGATCAATGGAGGAGGCTTCTCGTCGATCACCAAACTCCCTCCAGGGCCAATCACCCTCAATCAGGAGTTCTTCCACTGTATCAAACGGCTTCAGAGACGATAACTCGGAAAATGCCGGCGAGCACGAAACCGATAGAAGCACAAGCCCAGAGCGTGGCCCTGAGATTCCTCATGAGAATCGTCCTCCACCTAATATCGGGTCTCGGATGCCGCCACAGAATAGAAAGCGAAGCTACGAGTTCCCAGAGGGTCCAAGAGGAACCCCTGAACATCCACATATTCCACACATTCCACCGAGCGATCACATACTACGAGAGTCTAACCGAGGCCGGCCGCCGCCTCCGCCAAGGCCTGAAAGATTGCCCTTAACAGGCTACCAGCTACTTGCTTCAAGGATATCCACGTCCTCGTCAAACCACGCTGAGCCGCCTCTCCGACCCATATATCGCAGATTTGAGACATTGAACCATAGGTTATTACTATACCTCCAGGATGAGATTTGCGAGCTAGAAGAGCAACTTCATCGACTAGATGCCGCGGACACGCAGGCTCGACGCTTGCCGAATTGCTTCTTCCCGGCGTCGCGAAGGGCTGAGTGTATGGCTGGAGGCGAGCTCCATTGGCATAAAACCGATCTCCTCGGCAAGATTGCGTTTAAGTTAGAACAATACAGTAAGATCCCCTTTCCTACCAATTTCTCTTAACGCAACTTGCCCTGCTTACGCGAACGGTTTTTAGATCGTATCTTGGCTTCGTTTAGGGAGACGCAAAGAATGCCAGCCCCCATCCTAGACGACGTACACGAATATCGCAGCTACCTCTCAACGCAGGGTCCCATCGCCGAGGTCGAGACTCGTTTCCTAGACGCTGTGGATGATTTGGTATGCGTGAGCGATGAGTACCAGGACGTGGTTGAAGAGGAAGCTATTGCCACACCAATGCCAATGCCCCATCCTGAATTCGCAATGCCCGAACCCCGAGCCGTATCCCCTATCAGATCCCGACCCGTCTCGCCTTACCGACAGCAAGAAACGGGCACGGAAACCGTCATCAGCGTCTCTTATGAAGAGACACCGATCATTCCATTGTCCGTTGCTGTCACAGTGGCCGTCATCCTTCCGATTTTGACATTCCTTATCATACCAGGGTACCTTGGCAGGCTGACTGTGGTATTCTTGGTCGGCCTCAGCATTTTAGGGGCCTTGATTCAGGGACAGATCGTCGCTGTTCGTACCTGGGAGCTTCTCACGGTCGGCGGTCTCTACGGCGCTGTGATGGCCGTCATTGCAGGAATTGTATAACCGGCCACCATGTTGGAGCGTATATTTAGGGCATTTTAATGTCTAATTTCCATCTGCTTACCAACGGGCGTTCAACTCTCATTTATCGACAATTTCTATTTCTCGGGCGTTTAAGGGGTCGAGGAAATCAAAGGTCGGCGTGGCTGTCCAAACACATAGACTGGGCGCCTCAAGTGCTACTCATCACGCAAGCAGACAAGGCATTGATGCTAGTGCCACAATCTTTTGAGGGCATATTCGTGTAGGAACATGTAGATTAGGGTGTCTTACATCGGATGTAAACATACAGAGGCAGGCACCTTAGCCAGGGGTATTCGGAACGGTCGTTATATTACAGGAAGATGCAAATCATTTGTCATGGATTTAATCGGGATAACGAAATTTCACTTTTTGATCGATCTGAAAGGGACTACACCCTCCGACATCAATTGATGCATGTCGTCAGAATTGTCATTACCTCCTCATCACGTAAGTTAGTCAAACCGCCCTATCCCCCACCCAACCCATTCCCATTTAACTCCCCTCCCCTCTTCAAACCCTCAAAAATTCGAATACGCCTCCCCACAAGGCCCCGCGATATTCCCCGTGGACCGAAACGCCGGGTCGACATCCGGCCCGTACGTCAATCCCGCGAACGTACCCCCCGGACACGCAGGCGACACGTTAACTCCCGTCCGCCCCGTCAGGTTTGTCGCCACGCTCACCACGCACCCCTCGTAGAAATACCACCACGCCTGCACGCAGTCCGCCGTCCCGAAGTAGCACGTCTCGCAGCAGGCCTGCGCCGTCGCGCCCCGCGCGTCCGAGAGTGGGATGAGGCTGTTTTGCTGTGCTAGTGGGAAGGCGGGGTGCGCGTCGCCGTACTGTGTGTAGTTTGTTGGCGTTAGGTAGAAAAGTAGGGGAGGAAAGGGGGAAGGGGAAAGGGGAAGGGGAAGGGAAGGGGAAGGGAAGGGAAGGGGGAAGGGGAAAGGGGAAGGGGGATGGATGCAGTAACTTACAGCTGGCCCTTCAGTGTCTTTCATATTGACGCATGGGTATACCGATACTACGGCCGTAGCTACGCTCGAGGTCGCGGTCGAGATTATGAGGACCGTCGTCGTCTCCGAGATCACGGTTGTGGTCACCGGCGGACAGTCGCTGGCGCCGGGATTTACGATGGCGGAGTGGGTGCTCGGTTCCGGGGTTGCGATTTCGGTTGGTGAGCCAGGGAGGAAGCGGTGGAATGTGCTATTTCGATCAGCTTAGGCCCATGCCGTCCCTCATTGACTTACGTTGCCCCGACTGTCACTGTCGTAACGGTTGTGGATGTGCTAGAGCAAGTTGTTAGTATGAGTAAATACTATGTAGGTATGTTATCCTCATCGATCGCTTAACCTCCTTGTCTTACATCTGCGTTTGCGAGGTTTGGGTTACATCTGAAGGGCAATCATCTCGTTTGCCCGGCCTTGCACTGGTCGTAGAAGCTAGATATAGCAGACTTATGATGCTTTTCAAGCGCATTTTATGATCGGTCGGCCTCGCGAAGGGGATTTTCTTTAAAACACAAGATAAAAGAGATTTAAGCTCCCACGTTCCTTCATGAAATAGGGGATACCACGAAGTGCTTATACGATCTCAGAGATGCCCTTTCCCGAAGTCTAGATCGGCTCCATGCCTACGTATGCAAGGTGACATAACGCTGCCGAAGTTAACACGATCGGCACGCTTGTGCGCGTGATGGGTAGCGAGCCAATGGAACGTACCCCCCTCATCGCCGGATACAGCCGCCTTGGGGAACGTGGACTCGCAGTTGCGAGATCCAATGCGCGAGACCTCGTGTTCGTGATGCGATGGCATTTTACTCGCGAGTCTCATACATATCATCGCCTCGACTCATTTCTGACTGGCTGCGAGTTTCTCGTCGCTTTAAATGGGAGTCTTTAACGTATATACCGTCATTGATCACTGAAATGAAATTAAGTACGATGATATACATCGAATTTCCCCCCTAATAGCAGTAAATTGATGACTAAAACTAATTGGAACAACTTGAAGTTAGATGTAAGCCTGTAACTACTTTAGAGGTAGCCAACAACTTAAGACAATGGAACTTATTTCCATTGTTATATGATAAGATCTTATGGTTTAGCTATGACTCTTAAATTGGTAGTAATTAATAATTTTACCCAATCTCCCTTTGAAGCTCATCAACGACATGTTATATTATATTACCCGGTTACAAACTAGATTACTGAATCTCCATCTCGACTATACAAATAAGATTGTTTAGATGTTTATATAGAGAGAACTACAGGTATGATACCGGCAGTACTGTTGCTTCTTATAGTAAAACGCGTTGCATAATAAATTATGCGAAATTCTACCAAGTCAAACCTGTTATAGCTTCAGTATGATTTGGCAGACTCTTTTCTCAAGCTAGTATGATCGACACTTGTAAATTGATCTTGATAGAATAAGTCTTATAAAATGAAGTCTTCTCAATCGCAGTTTAATCAGGTCAGGTTTTGTTTTCAACCTTCTGTCTTATTATACGATGCTCTTGCTCCGTTGTGGCGACTATGATATGAAAATGCCTAGCAGATACATAGTTTCAGCTATCAAACTTGACTGATTTCATATAAACTTTTCACGTCTACAGGCTATAGCCGTAACCCGTAAGTAGAGAAGTTTCGCATGTTGTCTATTAAGAACTCGGTGTGTTCAGGATGGCTTCTCGTACTGCACAAAAAAGGGGGAAGCTCAACGTCCTCGGCTGAGTAAAATGGATAAAAATGATTATTAATAAGTTTTTACATTTCAATACGAATAGACGCCGTTATATGAATGAGGAAGTTGTTATACTGTTTCTGCATTGATTCTGTTTCAGTTGTTCGCTGCGCCACCAACCAACTGAGCGACCTCTCGGTATCCCATGTAGGCGCCCTCTATTAGATGATATCATGGCCCCAAATGATGGACAAATGGAAAATCTCATACCTTGGGATTAATGGGAGATTCTCGGGCAAGTCCCCTAATTTGATACAGTATCTCATTTAAGATCGTGGTTTTATCTGCAATGCACCACAGCATAGACATAAGTAAACAACCACAATAATGAGGCAACCAATAGCCCTGCAACAATTGTACAAGAAGATATCACAACCAATAAATTAGACGATGGAAGACAAATCCCAACTTGTTTGTTCAAACGTTGGGTCATCAATACTATAAGATATAATATGGAACCGAATAAGTTCGGCGTAACGGGTCTCACCTTGCATATAGTCCGGCGTGCGGGATCCGATTCGCGGCGGGACAATATCGGAATGTGACAGCTCAGCCCACGGTCGTGGCCTCACAGCTTAGGCTGACTTTGTAGGCCTCCTCATTCGCGAACCGACTTGTATTACATTTATTTCAGCTCGCGCACGTCCTAAATTCTCGATCTTACTCTTCTTCATTAGTATCTTCATCGACCTAATTAATCGGTAACATACAATAACGGCACTCTACACCTAGGTAATCTCAATCATAATGGCGCAAGGAAAGGGACCTCGACAATATCGGTGCGACTGTGCATTAACCTTTCTAAATGTACAATCGGTCGGAGAACATGTTAAACAGACGGGGCATATGAAAGCTCGATGGTGCACGTTATGTTGTCAGCTATTTAGCAAGAAAGACACGCTTGAACAGCACAAGAAGACTGCAACAAAGCACAAGAACGACCCGACCATCTCACCGGAAGCCCCGGTCTTGCCTAAGACCAACGTCCCAGTCAATAAGCCTCAAGCTAAGGCTGTTAAGCCCGCTGCTTCTTCAAACAAGCCTACAACTACGTCAAGTAAGGCTGTGGCAGCCGTCGAGGTTTCCAAGGCCCCCAAAGCTGCGAAACCTCCCAAGGCAGCCGGGACCGTGAAGGGGAAAAAGAAAACAGCTAAATCTTCTCCTCAAGGTTAGTGACCTTTAATCCTATTTCTTACATCTATCGTCAATATTCAGCTAATTTATTACCTAGTAGCCAACCCGACTATTATCAATATCCAAACTACTCAGAAACCACCTAAAGTAGCCGCCATGTCTAAGGAACCTGCTCCAGTGGTGGTGGTCGCACCGGCAGACCCTATTGCACTCGCTTATCCATGGGCATCCGGGGAGCAGTACCCGAGCATGGCCGCATCCCTAGTCGCTCGTTGTCACGAAGAAAGTTGTTTATGGAGTCGCGGTTATTATACCGGCGACCAGAAGCGTGTGAGGTTTAACATTAAGAAGTTTCTCCCAACACCACCGAGGACGCACGGTATAACCAAGCGAAAGGCTATCGCCGTCGACTGCGAGATGGTCGGCATATCTAACGGAAAGGACGAGCTCGCCCGCATCTGCGCCGTCGATATGCTCACCAGAGAGGTCCTCATCGATGCTTTCGTCATCCCCACCGAAGTTGTTAAGGACTGGCGTACCAAGTACAGCGGTGTTACACAGGCTAAGGTTAACGAAGCGAAAGCCAACGGCACAGCTCTGGATGGATGGCCGGTCGCAAGGGCAAAGCTTTTTGAGTTTGCCGATGCCAGCACCGTGCTCGTGGGCCATTCGCTCAACCACGACTTGAGAGTCTTGCACGTCGCTCACAAGCGAGTCGTCGATTCCGGAATGCTGGTCGCAGAGGCTGTCTTCGGCAAAGGCAGGAAGCTACTTCGCGGATGGGGCCTAAAGGCATGCTGCCAGGAACTCCTAGGCATCACAATCCAGTCCTCTAAGAACGGCCACGACTGTATGGAGGATACCCTTGCCACGAGAGAGGTGGTGTTATGGTGTGTCAATGAGCGCCCGAAGCTACTCGAGTGGGCCAAACAAGCTCTGGTGGATTTCGAAGCCGAGAGGAAAGAGAGAGCGGAACGCCAAAGAGCACTAGCTAAGGCCGAGGCTGAGAGGCAAAGGAAGCTCCAGCAAGAGTTGCAGCAGACGGCTCATGACCAAGAGATGAGGTACACCCAAGACGAGCTTAAGGAAATGGGTTGGGAAGAATACTTTGATGGTTATGAGTGAGCTACCCCCTTGGTATGATCCGAGTGATTAGGATTAATCAGCGGGAGTTGGGTTTAATATTGCAAGCGTAGCGTATACAGCATTATTCGTGGCGTTTCATAGATCTGGGAGAATTGCAATTACTTTCGCTCGTCATAAATCATCTGAACTGTGCATTCGCCGTTGGACTGACGATCAAATCGTGCGTATTTTCGAAAGAGTGATGCTATTTACAGATTACTTTTGTGCCACCTGCCAACAGCCGCCCTCACCACCACAGTTTCATCACTTAAGAGAACCACAAATTCCTACCTATTATACTAGGCAGGTAGGTAGGCACATACATGTACGAGAATAGCTTCAGATTCGCCGGCTAGTCGGCTGGTCGGTCAGCTCGTTTGCGTACCTGTCAGTAAGCCTGCCGGCTATTTATTTTAATACTCTGTCAGGCGACTAGTAAGATTGGGGAGATAATCATAGGCTTCGTGACTAATTTCTAAGTTGTGCAGTGGGATTAAGTATATACTACTATATGGATCGTATCAGACTACATTTCTAAGACAAGTTTCGAGGTTGAAAATGAAGTAATTCCCATATGCGTGGATAATATAGGCTACAGCAGCTGTCTAGAGGTGGCAGCCAACTGGGCACAAGTGCCAAGAAAAGTAATCCGTAAATAAGGAGAAAAACTAATCTGTAAATAGCATCACGCTTTCGAAATAGCCAACGGGGTTACGGCTTCGTAGCCATCGTGATGAAAATATTATATTAACCCACCTAGGTACTTTCCAACTGCTAACACAGCTCATATCTTTAAGGTATGATTCGCTTCCAAAAAGACTGTTTCTTAGACACCTTCCTCGCATCCACATTTCCCTCTTCCTCCTCGTCCCAATTCACCGAGGGCACACCGTCCCTAATCCCCGCCGCCGCCCCATACACCTCCCTCGCTATATCCCTTAACGAGAAACTAAACGCCTGAATCTCGACATCGATCATGTAGTACTTCGACCACGAATGCACCACAGGCGTCGCAGAGATCCGTATACTATGGTACGTCATCTCGAAGTGGTCCGTGACCAAGGGCTCGAACAGTCTCTCCATGTGTCCGAAGCTGATCTCGTTCAGATCCAGATCGTAGTCGAGATTGCTCGCCGAAAACGCAATATCAAAACCCCCAAGCGTCCCCACCATCACCGCCACCCGCTCACCATCCGCTTCCCGCCGGAAGATTAACGCAAGAGAGAGCTGCGCCGGCCGCCGGCGAATGGAGAACACCACCGGCCACTTCACCGGCACCCAGTCGCGCGCCGACGTGCGCGTCGTGAGCGCCGTCGCCGAGTTGTCCCTCGACGGCGCCAGCAGGCACACCAGCTTGTACACGTCCGCCGAGGGGCCCGTCCGCAGCTGCACGTAGTGGTGCAAGAACGCGCCTTCGGGAGAGGGTGCCTGCGGGTTCTGGCGGACGTACAGCGTCTGCGGCCGTCCCCTTCGGTGCACGCTAGCCCACTGCCCCACGCGCACCCGCGCGTACTGCTCGTCGCTGTCGGACAGCTTCTGCAGGTAGATGGCTAGGAAGGTCACGTCCTTGTAGTCCGGCGGCACCGGGCAGTCGATTGCCGCTACGTATAGCCCACTCTCACCACACGACGATAGATGGAGCTCAATTCTGAGACCCCGGTTCGTGAGCGCGTACGGTTGGCGTGGCTCCCAGTCGCGGTACGGTATTATGCTGTTAGAGTGTAGGAAGCAGGAGGGCGCTGGTGCAAGGAGGCCAGATATTGCGTCGGCTGGTTTGGATAAGTCGACCCAGGCGAATAGCGATTGGTCGTCGGATTGTTTCATTATCTCTTCTTGTAGGCGTATGAACTATTGTATTAAATGTCAGTGTGTTTCTCGGAGCAAACCGAATCACGGAAGAAAAGGGGGCATGAATAGAATTATGTTACATACTACGAAATACAGAGACGTCAGCACAATTCAGGGGTAAGGATGCACATATGTTATACACACCTGCCTTTTCTCCACCCTCACCGTATAACATTGGCATGTTGACGGAAAAGATGCCCATTAGACAATACGCTATATCCTCCGGCCGTGTCGTGACTCTTTTAGCAGCCCATGACATCCGTTTCGCAACACTCTCAGAGCTGATCGGAAGGTCTCCAAGTAGTATCTTTATATCAATGCCTGTGATATCAGCTAGAAGCGTGCATAGAAATTTCTTCTGGCCGATGCGGATCCAGTCGCCTGAGAAGAATATCACATCCTGCGGTGCTAGAAGCTCCTGTAGCGTAAAACCACGAGTAAACCATATGCTTCCAGCGAACTTTGCCTTCGCATCTGGCGTATCAAGTTTGTTCGGTGCGTCGAGTAAGAAGGCATAGCAGATGTCTGCGTCCCGGTACCAAGCGAACATAGAGTTAATGGCTTCGGACAACTCAGCGCTGCTACGTTTGTCTATGCAGCACGAGTCGATCCAGATGTGGTCGTAGTGGTCGGCAGCAGCCTGGACGCATGCACCGAGTAGTTTTTTTCGTGAGGCGCGCGCCGTAGGTGTTTTAGCCGATCCATCGTTTGCTTTGCCGCTCTCAATATCGTCGAATGTTATTTCACCATCATCTGCCCAGGCGTGTGAGAGGATAGCATATTTCGGCACGTCGTTCGGTTTCTTATAGACGAGTCTTAATATCCCCTCCTCCTTAGCAATTCGAGTCTCTAGAAAGCGCATTATTAGGAGGAATCAATTAGTTGTTTACGTACATTTACATTTCTTCTACTTGCTTCGATTAGGGGAGTTAAGCTATCATATTGCTCATCTGTAAGTGGGACAGCCTGGCATCCTAATCCTTAATTAACTGCTAGGATGCCACCCCACCTGGGGTAGGTGATATCGTCCATCATTTAGCTGCATGAATGGTCGTATGGAACGCCCGTAATGTAGGGTGCGCATGGGCGGTTTTATCAGCCTTACAAGTTACAAGGCCGATTTACGGGGCGATCAACATGGGTGATGAACACGGGTTAACGCGCGGACAGCGTTTCGGTCTAACATCGCCGGCGAGGGTGGTCAGCGATCAGGAATATATCTTTTCTTCGATACCAAGCATGATTGTTCGGCGGGCTAGAATTGAATGTCATCGCCCACGGGAGCTAAACGTTTCCCTACCCGGGCACTCTCTCGGGTTATACAAGAACGGCTTGCAGGTCGTACCGAAATAGCTACGCTTCATTCATTAGGCGTCTAATTAATACGGATAGGGAGTTAGGTCATTTTCTGTAAATAGAAAATTATGCGAGGGATCCGCATGAGCTTTCTCTATCGAATCACCGCGCCCTCGTGCGATTCTTCGGTACGGTTAGGGTTACATTGATAATCCCAGGGCCAAGTCTCCTAAAGGGGGCACAGCCCAGGATATCGCACAACAAGGTCGTATATCAGAAGAGCTATGGAAGGTTATTCTACAGACTTAAAGATTTTCTTCTCTTACCATGTATCTACCTCATAGAACTCGAGGTTTCCCTAGGACTATACCAAAAACGAGAAAATGGCCGAAAAGCCACAGACCGAAGGTGTCATTGACACCCAACCAGCCGTCCAGCCGTCACCAATGCGGGATGCCCCATCGCCAGATATCCCTAAGAATGTAAATGAGCAACAGGGCTCCCCAGGCGGGCCTCAACCTCAGGCTGCTGACGTTATTGGGAACAAGTATGTCCTAGCTTTCAGTCACTCAAGGGATACCCCTATTTTTCTAAAACTAACGATTACCTAGGGATTCAAATATACTAAGCGCGGGGGCGAGTAAAGAGCTACCACCAATTACTCGGGAGAGGGACCCTCCGATGGTTACACCACTTCATATGCTGGGTATGTATAGACATATGTCATGCCAATGTCTTGAAATTGGCACCCCTTTTGATCAAACCCATGCTGACACTTAGGTACTACGCAGTGCGTACCTCGAATCCACTCCCCTTTCTCGACTATAGGGCCTAGCTAGAAAGCCTGCGAGCCTTCCAAGAATACGAATGATTCGGCAACATGCTAACGTATTCTGATATGACAGACACCTAACCCAACCTGGATCGACTGCCCCAGCTGCAAACAGCGGGCTATGACAAAAACTACGAAAGAAGGTACTTCAATGCAAATGTACGTACCAATCACAGAATTCCCGATTTTATACCGCTAAATTGTTTTGTCTGCAGGGTGGCGGGGTTGCTACTTTGTCTTTGCTGTGTCTGCCTGGCATGTGTGCCTTGTATGGCCGGCTGGTGCGAGAACGTCCATATATACTGCTCGGCTTGCAATGCGAGGGTCGCTACTATTCCTCACGATGGTCCGATACAGGTTGCGCCGATCGGAAGTACTGGACAGCAGCCATCCGCTTATGCTCCACGGCCTGCTAATTGAGCATCAGCCGTTGGCTCCGGGAGATCGAATTTAAAGATAGGGGGAGAGTATTATACCATATTCTGAAGCAAGTAGATTTAGATAATAGTAACTGCATGCACCAAATCAGCTAGCCCGGCATTATCTAGATCTATACACTTGCCGCCCAACGGACCATTCCATCCCCCCATCCCCACCCGCACCCGTTCAAGCCGTTCAGCTATGTACTTCACAATAGAATCCCCTCCAGGAGTGTGAAAAAGCCCTATCCTCACAAATGAACCTTGGTCTACAGGATTGAGTGACGGTATCAATATCAACCCTGAAATGGCAATTTCCCTCCATCCGGCGCAGTGGGTTACGCACATGAACAATATATCTCCTTTTCGTTCATTATCAAGCTTAAACCACAGCTCTAGATCAAGATCTGCAGATGATATATTTTCATCCCAGTCCACTACAATCGACCCTAATTCTTCTGGTAAGCGTTCAGCCGCTTCAAACGGATCGACTGGGCAAAAGCCATATATCCATGTTCCGGCCCCCGCGTCCATTCCACCTGGTGCCGTGATACGAGCCCATATAGCAATGCCTTTCAAGACCAGTCTAGAAGACGTAAAGTTATGCAGCTTGAGAGGGCTCTTTGAGTTTACGAAAACGTCCACCACTTCTACCAAAGCAATAGGCTCCTGACCGTAAGGCTTGAAAGACGTATCGTCGAAAAGGACGGGGCCATCGATATTTGCCCATGACCATGTTGGAGCAATGTACGGCAAGATTCTTCGGCGGTTCACTCGCCGTTGCGTATCTGCTTTCCAACACAGTTGCTTACGAAGATCAATCTTCCAGAGACCAGCAAGGTATTCGTCTTGTGATGCTATTCGGAACTCATCGGCCAAACCTGCTAGTGCGACCATTCGATCAGACCGTACAGTGGTAGTACAGTTTGAATAGTATTCTACCAACTCAGGCCAAACTCTATTGAAATCGTCTTCGTTTTGAGCATTTAATGTTGGTTTTTTCATTTTGTAATCGGCTTCCCAGCCAGTAGGGTTTTGCTCGGAAGCAGTAAGCTCGAGACACTCCCAATACACCTGGTGCTTCGAAAAGTTCAGCTGCCTCCTCGATAGATAACGCTCCTGGACAACCCAAGCACGCTTGTTAAGCGGAGCTTGGAGAACATCGATGTCGTAGAGATCAGGAAAGCTCGTATAGAAATCCGTAGGGCCGCTACTGCTACGCTCAGGGATTAGCGTGCATTTGGTGTCGATGATGGACGGGTCCCTTTTGCTAAAACAGCCATCATTGCCGTCTGAAGCCCATGTTGCTGCAATGTTACATCGACTGCTGTGGTATACCGATCCCATCATTGAAGACTGAGAGTGCCAATCCCGAATGTCGTCTTGAATGATGCATAAGGAATCGATCCAAATAAATTCGAAGCCAAGTGAGTAGGTTATTCGAAATGCGTCTCGATATGATTTTGGCAAACATGAATCTATAGAAAAGTCTAAGAAGCTTGAATATGTTTCCCTAGTTAGGCTGAGGTGCTCTGCCGATCCCCAACAGTGACTCAAAGTTAGATATTGAACAAGGTCGGAACGAGTACGGCAAACTAGGCGCCATTTGAAGTTGTCTATAGCATCATCTCTAGGGACTATTTGTATAAGCCTGTCAGGTACAAAGGACCGCTCTCGCTCCATAGCATGGCACCTATCGTGTGATTCGGAGCAAGTACGATACCAGTACCGCCATAAGCCATCCGTCCCAGCCGTTGACGAACATCGAACCCGGGGTGGCAAATGGTGCAATTTTGAAAAGATATTATTTGTGACCAAATCGAGCGTAAAAGTACATATATGCAATCGTTTATCCCCTGTTTTTATGGAAAACTGAATCGAAGGCTCACTATTTGATCTCGAGGAAATCTTGAGTACAGTCGTTTCGGACCATTTATGAGATGCTTTGCCAGACCTTTTCGATGATCTCACGCAGTCGACTATGGCAGTACTAAGTTCGTTCCCTTCAGTAGCGGCTTCAGCATCCTTGAGGAGTTCGGGGACCAATTGCGAGTCATCTTCGAATACTGTATACTGATTGAAGAATTCTTCAAACGTCTCAGGTATGGGGCGCTCGAGTGCCCGTTGTGTCAACCGACGGGTGTTAAACTCGGAACAAATTCTGTTCTCGAGAATCGACGTCCATATTATACGGCAGATCAAGCATCCTGCCACCAGCGCCGTATAGAGGCTACGAGGCGTGGGATAAATTATACTTGATTCTGAGAATGAAGAGAAGTCTGGCAAATGAGATTTTATCCGCGAGCGACGTACATCGTCAACTTGTCTCTCATAGGCGAGTCGAAGCGCAGTATGGCACGTTTCGCAGAGCATATTGAGCTTTGCTTCTTTTTTGCAGGTATTCCTGTTGATTTCGGTCGGCGGGGGATATTTCTGATTCTCATCGGACACAAGGAGGGAAAGTTACCAATGAGATATCATAGCACCAACGCAGGCCATTATCGGGCGATGGGCCGCATGAGGGGGGATTTAATGGACTGGAACGCCACACAAATTATGTCCCTGATACGCGCACTACAATATACCTCGAGCATCCAATAGTGGCAGTATGGAGGGTTGTGGAAATGAACGCAAAGCATCGCTAACAATGTCCGGATTAGCCGAAGCCTTGCTAGTACCTTTGAAGTGGTGTGATCCCACTCTTTGAGCGCACTGCCTCATTACACACCCTGCGGTAGATGCGGTAGGTTAGTGATATGACCTGCAAATGACAAAAGGAAATAGCCCCTATAAGCACCAATCATAGTAGCCTACCGCGGGTTGTGGCATACATATTCAGTCTCCAGAGCACCCCTTACAGAAACCATATATATGGAACTTCCAATTTGAGCAATCGTCATCTATACAAGTGTGCTCCTTGCAATAAGACATAATGTTATTCTCTATATCGGTATCCTTAGCTTTTAAGCAGTAGAGGCATGGCTCGCGTCCCGTCTCCGGTGTCCCTTTGGCGACCACATCCCCGCCCCTCAGAGTGCCACGAACAAATATGGTTCCAGCAGTAGTAATGACAGGCGCCGTGGCTGTCGGCGGCTTCGTGTGAGGAGTTTGTAGCAGCGCAAGTTTGGACTATCAGGAATACTATCAGTTGCCCCTATCTTCGTTGGCTGAATAGGGGCTGATGTAAACCCGCTTACTCATCATATGTAGGAATTACGATACCGCAAGTTATAATATTATAACTTATTGAAGACTTAGAAGATGCGAGAATGCGCCTAAGGCATCAGGTCTGATACCTTCGGGTCCCCTACGGAAGAAATAGGTAGGGCGGATTCGCCAACTTCCTATCACTTTCCGTCAGAGATACTAAAGCGTATAAAACTACCCCGCATCATAAATAGAGGAAATGAAGCAATGAGGCAACGAGGCAGTACCGTCGAAAATACAACACAGCCAAACTCATTAGAGGCAGTGTTAAGAGTATGTGGCGCGATATATAGCAATTTCTCGGTGAACATGTACTTTCTTAGCTATGACGACCCTTGCATTATTGGAGACGTGGATGTATAGTTGGGCTGGGGTCATTGGGGACTTTAGGGGGCGGCAAGGCATACTGAAGTTGGGCGTCAAATCACATAAAGCCGAAGCCCCAGGGCCATATGGGCATGCATTTGTCCACTTCATATATACTGAAGAGTAACCAGCTGCCTAGTAAGTACAGGATATCTCGGCTCATACTATCACAAGGAACTCTTCAACTTAACCTTGCGCAGTAGCCTTAGCAAGCGGCTTGAGCCCATTCTCAATATACGACGGGTTCCTCCAATCGGAGTAGTCGTGCTTGAGGAGACCCCACGTCTCCTCGAAGTCCTGCCTGCCAGAGCGAATATAATAGCTGCCCGACACGACCCAGATGAACCAGCCCGCCTTCTGCTCCGCCAGGTACTGCGCGATGCACGTCGCATACGTGCCTTGCCAAGCGCTGCCCGTCATGTCGAAGCCGAACTCGGTAAGTAAAACAGGGAACACATTGACGGCCTTGGCGTCGTCCGCGTGCAGCGCCTGGAAGCCGCTGTTGTACAACGAGCTCTTGAGCGAGTTGCAGTTGTTCGCGCTGTTCTGGTAGTTGTGGATCTCGATGACCAGCTTGTTCGTGTACCCGCTGAAGTCCGTCGTGGTGAACTTGCCGCTGCCGGGGGAGAGCGCCGTGCCCTGGACGACGGGGGTCATGTACGTGTCGAAGTCGAGCCCCGACAGGAAGATCAAGAGGTCCGGGTTCGCGCTGTTGATCGCGTTCGTCCCCTTCTTGATGTTCGTGTACCAGTTTTGCCAGTTGTACGACGAGCTCAGGCTGCCGTCTGGCTTGCGCAGCTCATTGCGCAATGACATCGAGGTTAGTGCCGGCCAGTTCTTGCCGTGGTTCGCCATGTAGGTGAGGCCTCGGACCCAGTTGTCAACGTCTGGATCTGTATTAGCATCGATTCACATCTAACACGTTCAGGAATATAAATGCTCCTGCACATACTATAATCGCGGTCTCCGAACCAGGCATTGCCGTCGTTGGTAGAGCAACACCAAGCAGCCTTCGACATGTGGTTGTCGAGGTGGACGAAGATTTGCTGCTTGAGACACTCGGCGGCGACAGCATCGAAGACCTGTAGACGCGTGGTGCTGTCATTGAAAGAAGGGTTCTTAGCGAGGAACTGGCTGTAGATTTTGGGGCCGTTCGTGGACCCGAGGGCCTTGGTGAAGGAGTCCTTCACGGTCGTGTCCTTGCCGCCGTTGGCGTAAATGTCGTCGATCATCTGAATAGCGTACGTCAAGCGGATGGCGTTCATGCCGGCGCTCTTGATTTTGGAGACGACGGTCTCGATGGACTGGAATTGCAATCCGTCCGGGATCATCACTTCGCCGTGGCCGGGCCAATTGGTGCCGGCGTAGACGACATTGCCGCCGCGCGTGTTCTTCATGTCGCGGCCGGAGGTGACCAAGGGGCCGTACGGCCAGCTATCGGCGCGGGCGACATTCTCTACCTTCAATGGAGAAGCGAAAGCCGCCGGGAGCAGAGTGCTGCCCAAGGCAAGCAAAGACACGAGAGAACGCAGCCCCGAGTTCAACATTGTGACGAATTAGGTACTTCCTACGGAGACGATCATGTCACTCACTGCAAGGCACCGTATCCCATGGGGATGGGCGGGTTATATGCAATCCGCCAAGAGGGCCTTCATCGTAAATTGCCTCCGTGCAGTATCATTGCCTTTTTGGAACCCTTGGGTAGCACCCGACGATATTGCTGGTAGCGCTCCAGAACGCCTCGAGGAACTGGGGTATTTCTCCACGAAGCCACAGACCAGGGCGGGATCCAGGTTGGGGATCTCGTGTCAACATCTACCCGAGCGGCCGATGTTTGGCCACCTCTCACGTCGCGACCGATGGAGTATTTATCTATATCATCGTATCCTATGTCGTATTTGCCCAGGGACGGAGAGGGTTCGTATCCTTGTTGAGATCCAGAAAGTGTGGGGGACTGGGGTGAGTTCTAGTGATGCCAAGCCCGCCGCCGATGGGCAGAAAACGAATATTCCCGCCGTCTTCTTCCAGATTGCCGGCACATCACATACATTTACCGGAATTAGAAATCGAGTCTACTAGACTAGAACCGATTCGATTGGTCTAACCCCAGATACCTAGCTTTTTTTGGTTAAGGGGCCGGCATTATAGTCGATTATCAGATGTCAGAATATTAGGTCTCATTCTCTCGTCCATCTTGTTTTACGAGAGGGAATACGGAACATCGGTCATCATAAGAGCACGAATGGGAGAAATTCTCACAATCATGGCTTCAAGGTACCGATGCCAACTAAACTGAGTATGAGTTACATTCTAGACCATTTAACATATCTCATCAAGCTAATTTCTAGCCGCATGCTTACTTTTCCGTCTTGGAGCCTCAACTAGTACAATGTGATTACACATTATCAGCCCTAGTTCCTCCACCCCGCGGTAGCTATGATGGTCCACCAATCTAGATACGCTTCCTAAATTCGACCATCGGTCCATCCTTCAAGCTCGTGAATTGGTCGATCAGCTGGAACTCATCCACACGCCTACGTCCCCATTCTAGATCCGGATTGCCCTCGGCCGGGTCGAAGCCAGCGGACTTGCGCAAGTCATACATATACAGCACCCTCGCAAGTGTCGTCATCATCTCGACATACGCCAGGCCCTTACCAATGCACCCGCGTGGTCCAATCGAAAACGGACAGAATGCGCTCTGCGCCAGTGATACCTCCTGCTCCGTCACCGCGGTCTCCACACCGAACATCTTATGCGAGCCCGCCATCCAGCGCTCGGGGACATATGAGAATGGCCGGGGGTAGTAGGCGGCATTGTGGTGGATGGTGTAGTGCGGGGTGCCGACGACGATGCCCTCGGGGATGAACTCCCCATCAATCGTGATGCCGCCCTTCAGTACCTCGCGCGGTAGGATGCCTCCGACCGAGGGCGACATGCGCATGGCTTCATCGATGCAAGCGCGAAGGTAGGTGCATGAATTTAGTGTGGCGCCGTGGGTGATTTCTTCTACGTCGCTGAATTTCGCGCGGACTTCTTCGCTGGCTCTTTGTAATGATGCGGCGTTTCGCACGAGGTAGAACAGCGTTGCTGCCATTGCTGTTGAGGTTGTATCGCTCCCTGCGATGATGCTAGCTACTGTTTCAGCCGTTGATTTCCTCTTAGGATATTTACTTCGATACGTACAGCAGGTTTGATTCACTCCATAACTCCGGCATGGCGAATCCCAATCCAGTCTCGGGATCTTTGGCTTTGAGCAAATGGTAGAAGAAATCGCGGCGATCCGTATCGTCGCCGAGTTTGGTACGCTCCGTCAATTGCGTTTTACTATACGCCATGTATTTGGCTCGCCCAGTCGCAATCTTATGGAACAATACCGTGTCAAGATGGAGCTTGCCGACGATGGACATGGTTCCGCACTAATCTGATCAGCAAGCTGTATATAATAATCGGCAAAGGGATACCCACAATCAAATGCCTAGTCGTAGCGAGCGACACGAGCTCAAGCGCATACCGATTATCTGGCCGTTCTAGCATGTGGAATGCTTTTCCGAAGCACAAGTCGCCCAGAATGTCCATGGCGAGGTAATTGCACCAGTCGGCCATATTTTTCGGAATGGTCCATCCCTTCCGCTCGTCGCTCGCGCCGAGGCCGACTTGCTCGCAGAAGGATCGCACATTGGCCAGGATATACCTTTCCATCTCCTTTATAGCTCCGTCCGAGAAGGCCTGGGACAAGACCCTCCTCTTTCTCGCATGCATGGTCTTGTCTCTCGTGTTGTGAGTATTGGGCGTCGGATGGACGAAGGCATCGTAGAACTCGGCCTTCCGCACATTGGCCTTGAATCCATAAATATCCTTCAAAGCCGTGTTCGAGTTGAAGCAGACGCTATTAGGACCGAAACGCACGACCTTGCCATATCGCTCATGCAGTCGCCAGAACTCCAAGTGTCGGTCCCCTTTCCACGCGTGATAGAGTTGATAGGCGTCTGTAATCTTGGCGAGGAACGGGCCGGGATATTTGGCCAATGGGTGGAAGTATAATCGGTAGATTACGAGTCCGATAGTCTGGCGTATATTCTGATCAGCCAGTTAACCCCAAAAGTTGTTCGTGATCCTCTCTCACATATAACAGCCCCAGTGCGGCCGCACCGGACACGAGATACGTCAAGTTGGCGAGTATCGTAGACATGGTCCCCGATACCACCTAGTAGCAGCGGATTCTAGAGAGTAGAAAATCAGAAGAAAGATTATGAATAAATTTCGTATATAAATTTGGATTTCTAGCTTTCAAGAATGTCTTAGCACTAGAAGCTTAATACCCCCTCATCGCAGTGTTGACCCTTCCGCTCATCTCGTGTTCAAATTCGTCACCACTCCCCTTTCCGTAACACGTCGATTCCCGCCTAGCATTTTGTACACTGCTATAAGTAAGCTATCTCGGTTTTTCGCGGCAGGGTGGCCTCGATGGTGAACCGAAACTACGGGGACTCGACGGGAACTGACGTCGTCAACTTGCCTAATCGGGAAGACCAAGATCGGCGCGGTTACCAACGGAACCTCTAGAGCCTCTTCGGCCACCTCGGTCTGCTGAGCTTAAGGGGTTCTTAGGGTTATTAGGTAACAGCAGTTGGTTTACCAGCTCACCTTCTACCTATCAGACATCTACTAATGTAAGCTTTGCTGTCACGAGGTGGAAATTAGCTGTGCGCTCTGTCGTATCTGCCGGGCTACACAGGGTCTTACTGGTGTCTTAGCCGTGCTATGCCGCTGCAGACGATATCGAGATTTCTACTCACCTACCTATATGAGAATCCCGAGCATAGGAATTGATAAGGTATATAAGACATTAACTACTGATCGTTGGAGCTTGGGGGTTGTCGATTGGATGCGCTGACTCATGGATCGAGAACTTAAACGTTCCTAGAGGGAAAGCTCTGTGGCTTTATTGGCTTGATGATATGGCGAATATCTTATTGTGATATCTTCCATTCTATTAACGGTTATGTTAGGGTTATTGTGGTGGGATTCGATGAACTCTTACATCCCGATGTTTCCGACCCTCCGCGGCCTCAACTCCGTGTCTGCCGTTGATGCGGTCAAATTCCGTCATATTAGTATTCCATCGCAAAGCGTTGTGCTAACATAACTTTCTATTTAGTAGACAAATCCTACATAACTCGGATGTGCGCTTCCATAATTCCATGGCCCACTCATCGCACTAGCCTCCGCCTCCGACACCAAGAACCGGACTGGTTTCATCACCACCATTAGGAATTTAAGCCTCGATGATATACTATTTAGAGGTATATGTATATTCCGTCGCGAATTGAAAGAGAGTTGGATTGGTACTAGGCTATAGGGCTTATAAGTGAAAAGCTTGATGGGTCTTAGCATGAGGACCGTCTCGTAATACTAAGCCAAGGGCAGTGAGGCTAAGGACAACTTGGGTAACGCCATTAAAATCCAATTTTCAGTTTCGAAATACTATCAGTATTTGTTATAATACTATGTTTGTGTATCCCCTAGTTCCTGAGATAAATCGAATATGGGTATCTCTAATCAGCCCTATCAATGCTATATCAATTGTGATATTGGATGGTTCTGGCTTCAAGGTTGACTTGAAGATTCAGCAAGTTACCTACGTGTAAGCGTAAATCGTATCCTTCAAGTGTACTGTCCCCTTGTCTTAACATATTCCAGGGTCCATTAGAATGTTCTATAGAACGCTCATTCAACGAGATTCCACTTGGGGAATCGGCTTCACAGGTATGATATATAGTAACGGCGAAATACCACAATATGAGGTTACATCCTCACACACTCCAAATCACGAATGTTTGCTATCCACCATCTTGGTTCACAAACACAGTAATTTTCCAGGCTAATAAAAGAATATTACCACTGTATTATCGCCGTGTCCAACATTGGCTAGTCCCCGGCATACCCCAGCCTATTAGCTATTATTACCATTATTACCTATTAAAGCCGTACATCGATGGACCCCTAAATAACGATTTCGATTGGATCATCAGGGGTTACTGACGCGCCTCTGCCGTTTCCAATCGCCTCACCAGCGCCAGCGTTCCCCTTCCCATTTATTCCCCCTTTGCTCGGTGAAACATCGTGTGTCAGTCTATCACGGGCTGTGCCACGTTGACCTCGTAGGAAGGGTTACATAGCTCTGTTGGTTTTGTTTGTCCCTCCCTTTCCTTTTTTCACCTCTTCTTCCTAAACAGACTTTCATTTACTCAATTTACACTCATTCAATTGAATCAAATTGATCTTGCGACAATCTGATTCTCCATTCTTTTCCGTATCGCTCATTCAGTACAATCCCAACTATTGTGCTCTCATTTTAGTAGGACCCCCCTACGTACATAGTACACACTACGACGTCGACGTCGAAGTCGCATCCATTCATTCGCACTCCCTCATTTACGTGCATGTCCTCGGCTACATCCGAATCGAAACATCAATTGGGTAATGAATAAGACGATCAAGGCGCCGGACTCTTGGAATTGCACATCGTCTATACACCAAACACGCCGGCAGCTATCTATCATTGATCGTCGCCTGCTCCCTTGCACGTTGCGCATACCACTACTACACGATGAGTCCGCTCCCGGAAGTAGCTGACCCCTTGGCGGCGTCTCCCTCTCCGTCCGCATCCTCATCGTCCCTCCTCGCCCGCGCCATCTTCCATATCCTAACGATCCGCGCCGACGACGACGATGCGAAGTGCCACCCGTCACCTAATATCGACCTATGCGAGAAGCCGGAGCTCGCGAACCATACGAGTGAGATCGTGATCGGAACACTCGGGTACATATTCCCTTCCTCTAACTACTTGCGCTCCCCCCTTCCTCCTTGTTGCCGTGTCCCTGCGTACCACTACCTCGCCCTCTACTCCTCTCCCTCATCTAGGCACCTAAGAGCATGTTAGAAATTAACCTTTCCCAGCGGCGTCGTAGCCCTCATAACAATCGCGACCCTCGCATTCTTCCACCTGCGACGGCAACGCGCCGACGCGCGGGAGTGGCCGAAGAACAACCAAGAACTCGACGACTACGGGGTAGGGCCGATGCCAGCGTCAAGTAGCGCGCCCCGGAAGCCGAAGAACGCGTACCAAGCACCACGGGTCGACGATGACGATGATGTCAAGGGCGACTTGCGCCCGCCTGTGCGTCGGGACTCGTTGCAGTCGCTGGCGAGGAGTATCCGGGGGAATCCGGACGCGTATAGGTCGAGACTAGATGATACGTCTGTTGCGATGAAGCCGGTTGAGCCTGTTAGCCAGTTATGATTGTTGCCGCAGCGCGGGGGAGATAATCGTAATATCAGAACCATGTGTGAAAGATGAGGCTACGAAGTAAAGAATGATAGGAGAAGAAGGGATAGGGGACGAGAAGTTAAGCAGAGGGGAGGAAATACCCATCGCCAACCGGTAATGCGTAGCAGCAGCAGCAAGAATCCAGGCAAGAAGGCGTAAGTGTGAAGAAAGAACAGGAGATCTACACGGTAGAGCAAAACGGAACAGGTTCCGTCTCTACATCTACCCAGATACCTAGATCTAGATATCTAGATATAGTAGGGGACGGGCCTGTCCCTATGACAATGACAATTAGCGTTGAATTGAACACATTATACTTGCGGATGACTTGATGTGTAATCTAGGCCGAGAGGTTACGTATGATCAGTGTCATCATTGGGAATCTGAGCTTGGCTTTTCCTATCAGCGAACCGATCGTTCAATATGAACGTAATGGCATCACACTGAGTCCAGGTAGGTATGTGATTGCACCCAGATATACATGAATACACGGACAACTTCATATCATTGTCAGGTAGTGTAAGAACACTCTAACAGAATAGCATTATCCTTAGAAATGGTATCTTGTGCCCTAATTCTAGAAGCCCTCGAGACTACTCGGCTCCTTATTTCCCAATCCTCAGCGTCTACGACACAACACCACAAGTCTAACTCTTGAGATTTAATGGTATAATATCATGATTCGCACCGAGTACGCTACGCTAGTATCTGATCTCAGCACTCTGACCCCAAAGCACCGAGTAAATGCGTCATCTCGGACATGGCCTCGCATTGGAAGAATAACCCGTGACGCATAATCTACATCTTTATACAATTCTTGTATGTTTGGTGTTGTTAGTGGTTTGGGGGTGGTGGCTACTTTGTACATTCCGATGCTCTGAACCTCTTCTAATTCCCCAAAACGCCGCGCTCCCATTAGGGGCCTGAAGTGCTTTATGCATGAGTCCGGCCTCTAACTATCGCCTTGAGGTCTTTTTTTATCTGACCCTGTTTTCTCAGCAATCGCTTCGCCGTGGTATTATGGTACCTTTGAACCGCCTTAGCCCCATCATATCGATCCGTATGCCTTCGTATCTGGTCCACCTCAGCGCACATCCTTCAGCCTTCCAACCCAGCATAGGTACTTAAGTGATTAAGCAAGAACGCCCACTTGGGACTCTTGAGGCTTTGTAGAGCTCCAAACAAACTATCCCGTGTAGGCAGAGCATTCGGCGGGATACTGGCTGGATTGTTAGGATCTCTCGCCTTCTCACTTAATCTCTTCAGGGTTGAGACGCCACAGGTTATGATGTATAGGATGTCCATATCCTCGCGCGGCTGGGTCCTAGCGTTCCCGCCTACGCGAGGAGTAGGCTCAGCCTGCGTACATAACGTACGGACAAGTCGGAATAGATTCTGCGCAAATCCTTCCCCAGACGAAAGCCAAGCTCGTGTTACCCCGGACTCGTACCCTGGGGCGAGTTGAGCAATGATGTCAGCCGAGAGTAAGCCTTGCATTAGTAGCGCTTTGCGCGCTTCGACGAATGAAGGCAAGTTCGCTGGACGGCTTTCTTTATTTTGGTCAGGGATGGGAGAGATAGCTAGGCCAAAGGTTCGTGTAAGGAGCTCGTAAGGAGGTGAAGCAGAAGCGTCAGCAGCGAATATAACTTTATAATGCGTTCTGTTTGGCTCGTCGCGCGCGAGTAGCTTTGCCAGAGAGTCGATAGCGTGGGGGAGGTATGGGTGAATAGAGGGCTCGAAGGATGAAAAGACGACCCTCTCTGTAGTTAATGAGGGCGCTGGTGATGGGGCGAAAGCAAGTAAAAACTGGAGCAAACAAAGCGCCTGTTCGCGTCCGGGTATTTCTATAGAGCTAGCAACGTTGGATAGCAATATTATAATATCTTTCATGAAGTCAAGTGTATTCCTTGGGGCCCTTAGAAGATTCTCATGCGTACCCAGGGAACGTATAACGCCGCAGAGGAATTTGATAACAATCTCGTCGGCAAGAACCGTCTGATTAACTTCCATAAAAGAGAAGTTTCGTAGGATTGTTGTGATTGCTAGTAGACGGTCTGCGGCATGTTCAAGCTCGTAATCCGTATCGCCCAGGACGTGCGGTTTGCGAAGCATCATGGCTTCCAGGCGGCAGCTTCTCATGACGTCTTCGTAGGATGTTAAATCGATCTCGTCGGAGACTGGATCCGCCTTCTCGACGAGTAGATCGATTTGCTCTTCGGCGCAATCTATGAGGGATTCCACTAAATCGTCGCAAGCTCGCAAGTCGATCGATAAAGCTTGCAAGTATTCTGCTGCGCGTGTTACGGATCCGAGGGTATCCAGAGCTAGTCGCACCTCTCCATGTATACCGCACTGGATGCTTCTCGTTAGAGCGTGAATGTCAATATTACCTAGCTCTTGAGGCTGTGGTACATCTGGTCTCCATTTCTCTAGATCGTTGCCTAGCTTACGTATCGACTCGAGGTCAAAGCCGCCATAGAGGCCAGGGAGCATCTCTCTAGAGCATGGCGCATATTCATCAGGGTCAGATGAAAATGGACCGGGAAAGGGTAGGTTTGCACCGCCATTGGCGTGAGCAGCCTCTGCTTGCTGTGGCGGGGGCTGTACAGATATATTACCGCCTTTGGGAGCGGGCGCTGGTGACGGCATGGGAAATTCGCCGGATGTCTGTCTAGCTTCCATACTTCGTGATAGGTTATTTCTTACATGTCCCTGGGCAGCATTGGCTTGCTGCTGATTTATCCGAGGTTGCTGGGGGGCTGAGAACCCATTGACGTTTGCTTGCTGAATCGCCGGCGCCATCTGTTTAACAGGCGTCTGCGCATGCGGCTGCTGCATCTGAGGGACCTGGTTGGGCTGCATATGTTGACCAGGTGGTACCTGGCCCATCCTTTGTGGTACTCCCTGAGCGCCGGGAACTCCAGGCATGCCCGGTGTCGTACCTGGCTGTTGTTTCATATGCTGACTTCGCTGTTGCATAGCCCAAGCTTCTTCGAATTTCAAGAGGTTTCGTTCGTATGCAGCTCGTACTTGAGCGGGCGCCGCCGGAAATTGTTGCGGGCTGAAGCCAACCGATGCGGAAACCTGTATCCATAGGTTGTGGGCAGTAACGTTCCGATATCCGCCAAATTTAGAGACATTCTGAAAAAGTTGGAGTAGGTGTAATGGTCGGCCTTCGATGATAGGATTTGTTTCTAGAGGAAGTTGTTTCACGCCCATGAATGTCGTGAGATTCTTGATGAAGCTTTCCGGATTAGTGTTTCGTGGCATCGGCGGCGTCTGCTGGGGGTGCATAGAACTAGGGGGCATCTGGCCGTTCTGAACTGGCATGGCTTGCTTAGGCATCATACCTCGACCCTGGGCCATGTTCTGGTTCGGCATCTGCGCGCCCATCGGCATACTACCGCCCTGTTGAAGCTGCTGTAGACGCATCTGGTACATTAGCTTTTGTTGGTCTATGGCGCCGCGCCCTTGCGCCGCTTGTATTTGTTGCATTTGATGCATCTGCTGAGGAGTGAGCATCTGGCCGGGGTGCATCTGCGGCATCTGTTGTGGCATCTGGCCCATTTGCTGGGGCATCATCTGTTGGACCATTGGGTTCTGAGCGGAAGGAGGCCTTGCGGGCGACGGAGCTTGTGTATAGCCAGGGTTGAACCCTTGAGGGAAATTTTGAGGGTTCATGAACATGCCCGGTTGAGGTGTACCGCCGTGGTCGGAAGGGACAGGCGATGCTTGAGGGCCAAACTGTTGAGAGGCTGGCGAGAAGGGATGCGGTGACGCGGTATTGACGCGCTGTGGTACACTGCCTGGGCGTAACTGGTTACCGGCCATCACGGGCGATGGCGACGCGTTTGACGAGCCATTGGGTTGTAAATGAGGATAGTGTTGAGGTTGGCCAGGGTTCTGTGGTTGCATCGCATTGGGTTGGAAGCCTGGGAAGGCTGATTGTTGAGGCGTGTCGGCGCGCGACGTCGGCAGCATACCAGGATTTTGTCGCGGAGACGCGCCGATGCTGTCTTCTCTAGGACGGGGTCGTTTAGAAGGGATGACGGGGTTGGTTTGATATGCGGGATTCGAGAAGGAGGGCGAGGCGTTGCGCATCGGACCATTCTGCATCGCGGCGGCCATCTGCTGAGGATTAAATTGGCCAGCACCGGCGACGGGATTGAACTGGGCGGTATTAGCCATGAAGGCTGATGGATCCATCATACCCCCAGGCGCACCGCCCATCCCTCCTCCCGGTCCCATAGCGTTCGGATCGTTCATGTGTGGGAAGCCGTTGCCATTGTGATTTTGGACGGCAGCGGCCTCATTTATCCAGGAGCTCATGACGGATGAAATCGCGAAGGGGAACCCATCTGACTACGATTTAGACAATGTCAGTAATCACAATAGACAGCGACAATTGCATTGAGATGGAATCAGTATTAATGAAATAATATAGTGTTGTGGGCGACGAATGTCGCGATGATAGAAAAAAAGTCGCGTCGCGGAATCGGGTATGGAATATAGAATTTTGGGGGAGTGAGCAGCGGCAGTGCGATCGGTGGAAATTGAGAGTTGGTACAGTCTTGGGTCTTGGTTCGGTGGTTGGGGGAGAAAAGATTGGTACAAATTTAGAGAAGAGCAACTCAAACGCGACCAAATCAACCCCCTAGGTCGACCATAATCAGGTTTAGCATGTACTATGAGCGCTATATGTTATGCTGAGGTAGGCTTGGGAATTTGGGCAGATTCAAGTCCACCGGTGGATAGAGAACATTGGCTAACAAGGGAAATAGGGTGATGTTCCCCTGGGGTTGTGCTGTAGAGTGCTGTATTGTAGGTACATGATAGGCTTGTAGGTACCGTAAGTAACTATAATACAGGTAGGTACATTGCCCTGTAGAAAAAAAGAAAACCAAAAAGCAGCGCAGGGAGACGGGAGGGAGTTAGTGGTATCGATAACAAGTATCCAGCCAAATATAATGCAACGGTAAATATGAGCGCATAAGTATGGGTAGGGGAACATAGGGGGAACGGAGACGGATAGGAACCTTGGAAGCAAGCGAAATCAAAATCTCTGTCGGCGCAAGGGCCGTAGGCCGTGTGTCCACTTAGGCCAACTGATAGACCCGGACATGAGTGCCGTACGGAGTTTGTTTCTATAATAATCATAACACGGGATGACGGGATGGATGTGGATTGGGGTGTATATGCGCGGCGGTGTCAGGTGTACCGGTCGGTCTTCTTGTCGCGATTAGGCATGCTACTAGGTATGTAGTTCAACGGCCACCGATCGCTTCGATGCAGCACTGCGCATCAACCATCCGACACTTGAAGGATGCCGACCGAAGTGGTGACGGAAACGGGGAACGGGGGCACAGGCTTTGCGTGGCAGTAGCGGCAGCAGCATAGCGTTATTTGGATACACATACCACATACACACCTCTGGGCGCGTATACGAAACGCCCGAAATATCTTTCATTCAAAGGGGAACGTTACCAGTAGACTGGAACGGGGGAAAGAAGACAATAGTAATAGTAATAGAAATAGAGATAGAAGAGTGTATAGAGATACAGTAACAACAGGGTCTTACCTACCTGAGCTAAGCTAATGGGTTGATTGACGACACCTTTCTCTTGTCTCTCTCGCAGGCTTTCTCTTTGTTTGCTGCGCGATAGGACGGAAGGGCGGGTAGTAAGAGAAAAAAAGAGGCACTTGACTTTTTGGCGAGTTGGCCCGGTCTTGCCTGGACTGTGGGCTAAAGGTTCCCCTTCCAATAGAGACTTGTCTGGGCTGTCTGGAATCTCTGGGGACTTTTCGGAACTCTCTGTGGGAGCTTGGGGGACTGGGAGCTGAGTGATGGGATTGAAGGTCCAGGTCTGGGTACTGTAGGTCAAAGAAAATTTCTGGTTGCTGGCTTGCTGGCTGCGCGCTTCTGCTGGTCTCCTGCTGGTCTCTCTGGCTCCTTGGCTCCTGGCTGGCTCCCCTTCAATCCGAGAGGAGCAAATGGAGCGAATAGTGCTACTTGACCCACTGCACTAGTCCTATACTGGTTTAGATGGTAGGCGATGAGAAATCATGCGTTGATGCGCGATTAGAATTGTTCAGGCTTGTCAGGGAAAAAGAGGAAAAAGGGAGGCGGCTTGGTTTGCGAAAGGGTGGGATCAGGGGACATCCATTGGTGGGGGCCGACCAAAGGATTAAAACCTGATTGGTCATTAAAATAAATGCGAAATGACCCACTCCACTAGCTAGTAACGTTACGCTATTGGTGGGATGGTAAGGTTATCAACTCGATAGAAAGCGAAGTACCTGTTTGGACAGATCATTGCAAAAATAGCAGGAAAAGGAAAGAAAAGTGACTCCGCTTGGTAGCAAGAATGTAACTCGACAAATCAGAAATGAGTGATGCACCGGATCACTACCCGATCTCCACTAGCTTTCCAAAAGTAGCGTCCACAGGTGGACCAAAGCAACTCAAGCTCGAGCTTCTTTCGCTCCTCACCCGTTTTATTCGTCCTTCTGCTCACTCACCTTTTGATCTCAAGTGCTGACAGTCTGACTCACCTGCTTATCTCGTACTCTCAGTGAGTTGTCATCATCTTCAAGGAACTCCTCGATGAATGGAGGCAAAATAGAAATATGAAAATGAGAAGGGAAATTATGTCGACGATAAAAAGAACCGATAAGGCGGTAGGGCAAACCAACTATTACCTAGATTGAGGATCATCTAGATACCAATCCGGAAACCAAAATCCTTGCCTAGGTACCGACACGTATGCGGTAGGAATCCGGTATATGGACTGCCGTTGCATGGTCCAAAGAAAAATGGCCAATTTCCAAGACTCAAAACCAGAACGATGTATAAGATGAGGCAGCCTAGACTAGGTCTTTGGAGTGAGATCTCACCTTCAGTGGCGAGACACATAGAAACCCGCTAGCTCCTAGACGTCCAAAAGCTCCCAGTGGTATTTCGAGTTCACCAGGTTTGCCAGCCAGGAACCAGTTCCCCTGTAGCCTAACCAAGCTTTCGAGAACCTAGCAAGTTTATCATATCGTGTCATGCTTGCCTCAAGGCCATATCTCCTACTCGTACCGGGCGGGACACCGCAATGAGACGACGAAGTGTCGGTGTTCAAGGACCGGTTTGGCCTCCTCCGATGCTTCTCGCTTCAAAGACGGGTTTCAAAACGTTACTAGGTCTCATCCATCGAACACCAGAATAACCAATAGCATAATCCAAATGAGCGATGAGGTGGTAAAAAGAGACACCTGGGATATCTCCCATAATTCCCTCGAGGGTCTGCGTGCGTAATATGGACCATAATCTGACGATCGACAAGGACATAGGAGTCGGTGTAGCCCGAACTACCCGCAGCAATGGAATTTTGCGCGTACCTTCTCGTCGTCATCAGAAATCCCCATGAGTCTCCCTAGGGGAAAGGAGATCTATTCCGATCCGTCCATTGCGTATCCCTATGTTAGCTCTTTGAATCCAGGGTTGAAGTGAGTGAGTCAGTCAAGTGCGCCATGGAAAGCTTTTAAACCAAGACCCTCGCCATCAAGAAGGAAGCCTATGCTCCAACGTGGCTGTCTGTCCTGCAGGGCTGAGTAGGTACATATGTATGTATGTGTGCTGACATCCCACTCTGTACGGATGCAGGTAAGTTACGGAGTACTAGCCAGTGATCCGCTTCTAGTGGCTGCATGTGGAACCAATGGGAAAGCTCCGGTGATCCATTGCGACGGGTTGCAAGGGTCGACGACGAATGCGGTGGTCCCTGGAAGCCGACCAAATGGTTGAAGAATTAACCTTTCCGGTAGGTAGGAAAAGCAGGATAAGGTAGGATAGGATATGTGCGTGCGTGCGAGAGAAACTCGACTCGTAATTTTGCCTGCTGATCAATGGACCTGTTTCGTCTGTTTTTTTTTTCGATACCCCCCTTCATTCCCTCCGATTCACATTGGACATATCAATGCCCAACTATTTTTTTAAACTTTCCTCCGACAGCTGCCTGGTGCACGAGTTTCGGGTACTTGTGTCACAGGCAATAGAATGAGAATCCCCCATGTGCCGCAAAACGCAAGGACCTTTGAAACCCCAGACATGCGTACAGTAGACCTGTGAATGAGTGGTGTTGCTGCTGCCCACTAAACTCGGCCCTACTTTCTGGTAGCAGTCGACAGATCGAAATCTAATAAACCCCAGAAGAGGAAGAATGAATCCGAGAGATTTATGAGATCCAGAACCCTAGAACAGGTGTAAGGAAAACCCTCAGTTGATTCGTACAAATTTCCGTCAAGTTCCGTAGAGAGATTGATTAAAGTGGTCGCCGCTGGACGTCTGATGACTGATCCTTGCAACTTGCCTGGCGGAGACGGTCATCCCGGTAAGGAAATCCCATCAGTTGGTCATGGCCGTTTGCGCAACGTTGGGTGCCCATACGTACGGTACAGTCGAGGGCGACCAACTCGTTTCCGAAGCATTTGAGCGAGCCGTAGAAGAACAGCTTCGCAACTCCGATGAATCAGACAAAGTAAGAATATCTGAATTCCCCGGTGTTGTCGCTATTGAAACGTCTTGACCCCGGAAATTCCTCAATACAGTACGTACGTACAGTTGGTTGATCCGCCCCGATACCGTTTTGGGGTAGGTATTTGCATGTAAGTGGGAAGCGAGCCCATCATCGAAACAGAACAACAACTTCTGCCACGATTTAGGGAATGAAGCAAAAAACAAATGAGGGAATTGGAGGAGGGAGAGAGTTTGTGTGAGAAGGAAAGAAAAAAAGAGGGAAGAGAAGAGAGAGAAGACAGACGGTCACAAGGGAATGGGCAAGGGGTGGCAGATGGGCCTTCTAGGTACGGTAGGGCGAGAGGGAAAACGGAGAGCGTGAGAAAAGGCCTGAGGGAAAATCGGTTACAACACCTACCACCTCCTCTTCCTCATGTACCGTACCCTCGATTTGTTATTATTTATGATTACCTATGATTTCCTTCCTGGCCTACCTACAAATACCTTACACCATCTGCCTATTTATCTGACTGGCTCGTCATCTAATGTGACCAACAACTTTTCGTTTTCCTTTTGTCTTTCCATTTGGCGCTTTTCATCACTGGTTGATCATGTCTCGAGCTTTCGGTCTAGTACCGAAAATCTCCGCTAAGTGTGCCCCATGTGCCAATGGAAATGGATGTGCTTTGTGTAGTGCGAAGTCTGGTCTGGGACAAGCCGAATTCGTCAGAAGCTTTCCTCCGCCGGGTCGTCATTTTTTATGGAATAGAATGCGGATAAGCTTCGTGCGTAAAGCAAAGCCTCCATTAGCCATGGCCCTGTTCGATCAATCCCGTATATGGGGTATACGTGTGCAAACCGGCCAGATGTTCAAGCCCATCGAGCCGTCCAATTGAAAGTTTGTTTCCCACCACTCGAAATATGACGGTGAACCCGCGTCTTTGTATCTCTCCAACAAGGGATTTATCTATCGAGATTGGCTTCGAATCGTTGAGATTCGACCTCCAGAGAGGTAAAGCGTGCCTACAAGTCAGATCCCTAATAGATGACCGGGACGGTAAAGTAGGGGTGGAGGCTGGAATTACAGTAATGCACTTCTGCGACTTGGCAAATAAGAACATGAGGTCTGGAATTTGACTTTTGATTTGGCTCGACGGCTCGACGTGGCTTCACCTCTAGCCTAGCTGGCCTGGTTGTCATGCTTCATGCTCACACTCATGCTTCTTTCGATCTCCTCTACTACTACTAATCACGTTAACATTAACAGATCCCTGTATTCTAGCTTTGCCGATAGTGCGTACGGCAATATTTCCCAGCATGTAACTCCCACGATACTTTCTCGTCACATAGGTTGACCCGACTCCACCATCTTGCAGCCGGCGAGTTATGACCGATACGGGTACAATACACAATATAGGTAGCACATAGCCACATAGCTGAACGTCTGTGCCCTTCGACATCCATCATAAGCCGGGGAGAGGTAGGAAGTCGATCGGGGACTCGATGTGCATCGAAATTTGTGCGCAGATATCCGTTGCAGATCTTATTCATGAACACCCCAGATAAATTCTACCAGTTGGTTCCTGAAAAGATATGATACTAGTAAATGCTTGTCCCCTAGTCTCTCAGATGGATACCACAAACATAGCCATCAAACAATTCCTTCTAATCCTTCCAGGTTCCAAGGTTACGAGCGAGGGAGCAGTCTGACCGTTCGGCTTGCCGGGACGCTTTGTAGTCACTGCTTACGTCGTGTCAAGCGCCCAAATACATATGTACTTACATGATCCGAGATTTCTAAATGGAGCGCATGAGCGGGATTGGGGTATGACAAAAAGTTCGCCAACGTGATAGAGCAGCATGGGCGATGCATAGCAATTTGCTACTTCATTATCGCTTCCGCTCTAGTAATCAATCCAAGCTTCTATAATTTATCGTCAGACCACGAACCACGGCATACCCTGAATTTACATTATTTTTATCGGGTAAATATTGTCGAGGATTCTCGGAAGTTTGTATGACGAAATGCATAAATCTACACATCTATGTATGTTATGATTTTATCGCTTTAAAGAGGATGCTATTCCATGATCGCCGCATACCGAAATTCCTCATTCATGCTCTGATATAATCACAGTATATCATATATATGGATCTGAGTACTGAGCTCGTGAGAAATGATATAATAAGACTGTACCAAAGTTAGCCTGACATTAAGACCATAATTCATAAATATACGGCTACAAGCAATAGCCTCTTGGAGAGTTTCCAATCTCTGTGAGCCAATGTCGCCTAGAACGCTAGAAGGTGTTCTGATCAAACCATTCTAAGTACCTACCCCAGCTGTTCGCATATTCGGGCTAGCACACAAGGGTCTCACCTAGGTCAAGGTACGTATGCTATCGGATTTGCCGTATCACTTTTTAAACATCAATTCATCGGTAAGTATTGGCATAGTCGACCCTCCAGTCTCTAATTGATAGTCCTAACAGGATGCCATAAAGTCTAAATGATAAGTAGGTTCAAATTGCAAATAGAGAAGTAATTCTAGTTTCTTACCGAGGGTTTCTAAAACGATGAACATGTCTTAGCCTTCAAAGATTACCTAACCCACCTCTCGTATGAGATTCGTACTCCCTTACGTCTATATCTACCAGCTACAATAAGACACAAAGCTCTTCGTTAGTTATTCAAGCGGGGTAACATAATTGGTCGATATATGGCACACTTTCTAAGACTAAGACCACGAGTGAAGCTAAGAAAACAACCACCTCATCTCAGTCAACTACCATCACCATGAAGCTTGTAATCGGCGGTTCAACCGGTTTTGTGGGCACGGAGCTCATCAGTCAAGCTCTGTCAAACCCGGCTATCACGTCAATTATTGCTCTAAGCCGGCGCGAAACTCCTACACCGCCTGGCTCTACGAAACTGAAGTCAATTGCCTGCGACAACTTTGAGATCTACCCCGACAGCGTCAGAGAGGAACTGAAGGACGCGGATGCGTGTATCTGGTATGAATCCGGAGGTCTATCGTTCACACCTTATATGATAACACTAACTCAATGAATAGGACCATCGCCATAACGCCGGCCAAGCTCGAAGGTACCCCATTTGATGACGTATGCAAGATATCCCGCGATTACGCCGTAACAGCGATCCGCACTCTCGCCGAGCTCCGTTCGACCCAGGACCGGCCACTCCGCTTTATATATGTTGGCGGCCACCTCGCACCCCGTAGCCTGGCCGAGGTGCCCCCAGAGTTTAGCGGCCACGGCTTAATGGACTATGGATTGATGCGGGTACGTATAGCAGGACATCTTCTCCTGCCTATTTTCGGTATAACACACCACCTCGTCGGTACTAATTCAAAATCTTGTTATAGGGCGAAGCCGAGACTCGAATTCTTGCATATGCGGAGCAGTCTAACGGCACCGTAGAGTCCTGCGTCGTCAAACCCGGGGTTATCGATGCCCCGGACAAAGAGCAGCGGATTATTCCCGGAATTCCGAACATTGACCTACGCGTCTTCGCAGCTACGATGTTAGATCAGGTTATCAACGGGTTCAAGAAGGATACGTTGAGGAATGATGATATGATCCAGATCGGAGAACAAACCCTAGCCAAAAAGTAGAACGTCGCTATATGAGTTATTTGAGCTGTTAGCATCTACATAGGGGCATGTAGGCAAAAGTATGTTGTGTCTTCACCATAGCATTTTAATAGCCATTAACTCCAAGGACTCGAAGTCACATCAGAATTAAATATGGTTCAGAAACCATACCAATACATCTATAAAGAAGTTACATTAGTACTCGTATCCCTCGCCGTCAACACTTCCTTGTACTGTCACTCAACTCATAGTAAGATTACCCATGCCCACTTAGCCATACCTATTACTATTTACCCTACTTTTGTTGGCTGGCCCAACCTTCTCGTTTATTCCCCCGGGACTTAGGACAAGAAGAACTAGTGTCGTGGTATTTGGGTTCATGATGTTGTTAGCAGTGGAAAATAAGGCAAAGAGCTGGGTATTACGGTATTTCCGAAGGACTAAGTTCCTCCCTTGATGAAGGAAATTGAGAATCTCACCACAATTTCGCGATTCATCGAGCAGAGAGCAAATGAACTTATCTTTGCTACCCTAGCCTACCTTTAGACGTAATCCATATGCTTGATATAATCCTCCAAATGTGATATCTGAGGAGATTACTTCACAACGCTTAAGAATGGCCAGGATATAGCCCTGCCTCGACGAAAACTCCAGGCCCAACGATGGCAATCATGGGATCCGCCAGGACCTAGGGAGGAGTGTAGACTACCAACTAGTGCTTTATAATTAGTAATCCTACAAGCAAACTGTCCGTTGTTATCTATGGAAAATTGGACTGTAGATAGTCCCAATCATACCCATGAAGCCATCACTATGAAGAGATGACTGTAATCTACTGTAACGTGTTGCTCCATCACGCTATGCTACGTCTGAATTAGTCCTCTAGACCACAGTGCCAACGGAACCCCCGTGATGGGACAGGTAGTATACCTTGCAACTGTCTAACTGTTTAACCATTTTACGTTGCTTAACAATTTTCTGTTCGATGTCTGGCAACTATGCTATTTTGCAGCCACTGTGTTCTGATACTCAGCGCTCATTGCACTGTATTCGTGATGCTCATATATAGTCGCAAGAATTCGCTATTTATTCAACTAATTTGCACATCATTCTAATATACGGACATATCCAACAGTCCACACCAAACAACTCTTACGAATCTCGTCTCGATTTTCATCTCGATCAAGCTTAAGCATTTACTTGAAATATACACAAAACGTCAAAATGAAGGCTTCCAGCTTCTTCGCAACAATTCTCGCCTTTGTAGCCGCTGCCGTGGCTCGGGATGAAGGCACTCCCGCCACCAGCGAGCCCAAGGACGTGGGCGTTCCCGAGGGCTACACGCTGGCCCCCATGACCTGGAAGGGCAACATCACGGTCGACGGTCCCGAAGTGAGCTTCACCGGGACCAGCTTCCAAGAAATCGAGTACCAGATCCTGCAGGCGAACCCGGACTTCAAGTGGCCCGAAGTCACCGGCAATGGTACGACCGACGCCTCCGACGTCTCCAAAGCTAAGGCGTGGACAACTTGCACCCCAAACGGCGTCTGGTGGGCCCAGCAGTTCCGTATCGAGGAGGGTATCGAATACCTTCGCGGCAAGACCGGCCGCTGCCACATGGTGGCCGGCCCCCGCGTCTGCACCCGCATTAGCTGCTCGTACAAGTCCGGCATCTGGTGGTGCAACGACCAGCCGAACGATCTCTGGATCGACTGCGCTCTGTGGGCCGACTACGCCTCCGATATCCTGGACAAGTGCCAGAGTCACGACGACTCGGTCCGCGTTCGTGGTCAGCAGTTCGCTACGGACGACTGGAACATGATTGTTGGGTTCACGGACTTGTACTGTTAAGTTCCCGGTCCCGTCATAGACATGGGAGAGCTAGATAGATTAGTTGCTCTTGGCTAGTTGTCAACACTCATTTCTAAGAAGCTTTGGTTGGCGAAAACAGTTTTTTTTTTTTAATATTTAGTTGCCCACGAATGGCTAATGAGATGCGCGACTAAGTACATAGAGTGTAATAAACACTATTGAAACTGTTTGCAGTACTTTGCGTACCCATCTCGTGAACATTTTGTCTTATTTTGCCTGTCTTCTTTCCGCGCCAGTGGTAAAATAAATATGATAAATGCTCGAGTATCTTGCCATTATATAGTAGTAAGTCGTGGTCTGTTGCTGTTAAACGACCGTAAACCATGTGTCTTTGTACCTTTGTGTCTTTGTTATTGATACGCCAAGATCCTTTCCCCTTTGTGTACAAGTAGCTTGGGTGGGATTATAAGCGGTTGTTATACAAGCATGAAAATTAAAGAGGATGTTATTAATGATGTTAGGCACTGCAGTCAGGCGTGGAACAATCAATTGAACTTCCCTTGGATAAGGTCCTTGTTCTTTCGCCTCATCGAGCTGGGGTTCGCACATTTGGGCGAAGGGTTTAGTTCGGGGAAACTCGTCTATTTGTAATATATGTAGTAATACTGTATTGCGAGAGCTATCACCGTCGCTCTCAAGTTGGACCAGAAAGTCAAAGCTGGTAGTTTCTTCCCCTTGACGTATCTCTCGCCATGTAGCCTACTTCCAAGCAAGCATCTCGCACTGCAGTGACGCAAACCACGCGTCCTCCGTCTCAGCCCACTTCTGCACCGCGGCGACCGTCTCCGCGATCTCATCCTCCGAAATGTCGGCATCAAGCCATCCCTGGTAAAACTGATCCCCCTTCTTCAACTGTCCCGCAACTCGCCACGCCAGCCACCGCCGCGTCTCTGCCCCGGAGAACACCGTGCTCCCGGCCCCGATCCGCACTTTGCCCCCATCTGCATCAAAGCCGGCCCGCCGCATTAGCGCCGGCATGCTCGGCCCAGTGCCGTCCAGATCCGCTGATCCCCCCTTGCGCACTACTTTCTGCTGGTTCTCTACCCACAGCCGGTCGAGGTTTGAGCTCTTCGGGAAGAAGTGCTGGAACCCCGCGTCGCGGGTCGCGACAACGCCGCCCGGCTTCAGGACGCGGCGGATCTCAATGAGTGCTTTGAGGGGTAGGTCCGGCGGGGGCAGGTGTCCGAACACTTGTGACGCGAAGACCACGTCGAACGTGTTGTCCGGGTACGCGAGGCCCGTGAGGATGTTGCCTTCCTCGAAGGTTACGGAGCCTGGGCCCGAGGTCGGCACTTTGGCTTCGGTGGCTATGGCCTTGGCTTTGGCGAGCACGGCGGCGGACATGTCGACGCCGATTACGCGGCCTTCACTGGCATACTTGGCGAAGCCCGTCGTGATGGTGCCGGGGCCGCAGCCGACGTCGAGGATGACGTCTGTTTTCTTGATGTGCGGTAGCAGGAAGGCGCCGTCTACTTCGGCGGTGCGCTGTTCGTGTGTTGCGGTGGTGTAATTGGAGTAGCCATGAGTGTATTTGCTCTGCTTATTCTGCTCCGCCATTTTCTTTACTTACTTGGTTGCTGATAATGTCAATATAGTACGGATAACTTGTCGGTTATCACGAAAAGATCGGGGAGAGGCCGGGTTCTTGGCGTGGTAGTGCGAACCCGTCTTATTTATCCCCCGTTCGGCTGCCGCCCTAGGACCATTGCGTTATGCTCGGTTCCGATTCGCAATGCAGCTCGGGGTTCGTGAGGAGATAAAATGTCCTATGGCCGTAAGCATTTAATCTGCCCGTTAAGTCAGGTTACACAGGCCACAAGTTGAAATACATTTTCGAAAATTGTGCCCAAGCTAAATGAAGGCCACCTGCGATTTCTCATCTTTGGTTCTCAGGGGTTGATTTTTGGGGCACCCATCGGTGTTTAGACACATTGCGTTGGCAAGTGTTCTAAATGATGAGAGATCCACACGGTCTGGACTTCGCTACACCATCAATTTCTATACGTTTGAGTATCTCTTTGGTCGTCTGTTTAAGAGGGTCGCTCGCTGCTTGCGACTTGATCCTCTATTGGGATGACATCGTCGGACATCCGTAAGTGGATGAGTCTACGGCTGATTCGAGACGGGGGGTTATTAGTTGAGACCCGTTGTGGTTGGCGACGCATATGGTGAAAGGGGTGAGGAGATTTGGGATTCACGATAGGGTAACAGGCTCTTGGCCAATAAAGCACTGGTCTCATTGCAGAACTCGCACTCGCTACACCTGTTATTGGCAGTCGCTGTCCCCTCGATGACGAACATACCATCCAAGGCGACCTTAGACTCGGACTCGGCTGCATGCTGACGTTGCAGTTGGACGTTTGCGCGCGTCGATGAGGAGAATCTCTGTTCTATGCGGACTTCATACATGGGACTTTCCGACAGGCTTACAATGACTTAGGGGATATGATACGTTATATGCTATAATTGGAAAGGCACTTGATTGCTGTTGAGCTCAAGGTCTATGGGCATTGTGACGGAGTTACGGACTCGGGAAGTGCATAGCTGGACGAAAGGGGCGTCTCTAATTAGGCTAGCTGCTTACGAGTACGCGAATCATACTCGACACACTGGGGGAGTAGAGAATGGGCCATGCCTCGAGCCTCGCGAGTATAGCGTCACGTAATTGCGAATTTTCGAGATAAGATCGGCAAATCCCAGGCTATGACGGGGCGAGAGAGCAACACGAAGTGGAATTATAGACGCATCGGCGTTGGGCTGAATATACGCGGTCCCTGATCAATTTTTTCGACCGTCTAATGTCGGTCGGGAATCCTTCTAAATGGGTCTGAGCCGGGCCCGGAGCGGCAACCGGAGCCGGAGCGCATAACGTTACAGCGTCATAACCATATATTGGCGGCGGCGTACTCTGAGAATTGCGAAGTAAGCTGGCTGACGGATCAGCTTGCCGCGGCATGGCATCGTAATGGCATGGTCGCTGTTGTGGATTAAAAATAAGGTCTCTAATTTCGAACCTGAGAAACCTGAGAAGTCTTTGGACGAGTTAAGAGAATGGGATTATGGTTATGATTATGAGGATATCTTATATACGATATATGGGTGATGATGTTGAAGAGGTGGCATTGTAGAAGACAACGCGTTCCTGGTAGATTCTAAGAGTGGCCCGTGCATAGCTCAACTGCTTCTTTACCCTAGCTAGAACAACATTGATATCGGATGCTTCTACATCATTTATTGTCCATTCTTGAATTCAAAATCAATTGCATTACTTGACCCATATTAAAGAGGAAGATAACCTTTAGTGGTATTACAATGCCGAAGAGAAAAGCAGCTCCAACGGAGGCAGAGCTAGATGCCCCAAGCCTAAGGAGGTCGACGCGTCGAAAGCCATCAGCGCCGGAGCCAACGGCCGAGGTCAAGTCGACGAAAACTCCGAAAAGTAAAGCACTTCAAACCTCTAAATCGGCCAAGCAGAAAGTTTCTGAGAAACCGGGTTTAAGCAAATCTCCAGTAAGAATCTCTCGACATACGTCTTGGGTCTATTCAACGTTGTTTGCATTTTAAATATTTCTACGCCGTTTCATTTTCCGCGTGTCAATATATCTAAATAATGACCGTCACAGGAACTCCCAAAGTCAAAAGCGTTTTTAAAGAAGAAGGCGGCTACACAGTCAAGCGCAGCATCAAAACCGGAGAAGACGGAAGAAACTACCGAGTCTTCAGAGAGGTCATATTGGCTCATGAAAGCAGAACCTGAGTCACGGGTTGAAAACGGTATCGATGTGAAATTCTCCATCGACGACTTGGCTTCACGAACAGAGCCTGAACCTTGGGATGGTATGGTTTTAAATTATCAGAAGCTAAGCTCATTGGCTACTAAGGCAATCAGCTACATGCTCTTTCTCTATGATCTCTATATGCTGATGACATATGCCAGGTATCCGCAACTACGTCGCGCGGAATAACCTCCGCGCTATGAAGAAAGGCGATATCTCTTTCTTCTACCACTCAAACTGTAAGGAACCGGGTATCGTAGGTACGATGGAGATCGTACAAGAACACTCCCCCGATTGTAAGTGTATTGGACCCGAATCGCGCCCCTATGCTGCTAACTAGCGCGTTAGTATCGGCACACGATTCCAAGGCACCGTACTATGACGCTTCTTCAAAGCCTGATAATCCGAAATGGAGTGTCGTGCACGTCAAATTCCACAGCAAGTTCAAGCAGCAGATTGGACTGAAGGAACTTCGGGAGATGGGTCAACCGGGACAGCCGCTTGAGAACATGCAGATGTTAAAGCAGAGCCGGCTTAGTGTGAGCCGTGTAAGCGCTGCAGAGTTCGAGTATTTGATGAGCGTAGTGAAGGAGCGAGGCGGCGAGACTCAATAAAGCCACCTTTAGGTCTTCTGCAATTCCTGTATAGCTTGAGGACGGTTCTACCTTAGACGGGGGACGGGCCGTCTCATGGTTTGGGCAAGGTGCGGATGGTATATTCAAGGACAGTTCGGACGCCTGGATCGAGATCCTCGGAGGCTAGGACAGGTTCTATCCATAACCTCACTTTCTCAGCTAGTTGGATCTTGTTGGTAGTTGTGGAAAGGGACGACTTGAGCTGCGCTAACGCTTCCCGTAGAGCTTTGGGATATGAAGGCGTATTTATGTCAATATTAATCAATGGCTGACGGATCTGACAGAAACACGTTGCTGGATCGTTAGGATAAAGCTCTGTCATGCTGCTCAGGACATGCTGAACAATCCGTATTTGGGCGGATACGTCTTTGAAGCCGGCGAAAATGTTGAAGAATTGTTCTGCGACTGTAGCACTGAAGAAGGGTTGTTTCTTGGAGATGTCGAAGATAGCCAAGGGTATGGCTCCGTCTAGGGCGGGATTGCCTTCTAATTTCTTCGTTGTTTCTTCGTCGAATACCTTCTTGGGCGCATTGTCTGGGTCAGGAAGAATCAGTCGGCCGTTCTCGTCCACTTCATCATCACCACTATCTTCCTCGCCGAGTCTAATCTCGTCATCGCTGTGCTCGGCTTGTTCTTGTAGAGCCTTCTCGGTACCACCCTTCTTTCCTTTCTTAGAGTCCATCCGCTTGAGCCACTCCATCTCGCATCTAGCGTACTCAAGCCAGACCGTGGCGTCTTTGGTACAAAATCTAGAGCCGCGCATGAAGAAGCCTCTTGCTGCCTGCATGTCCCCATTACTTGCTGATCTTCTTCCCGCCATCACCCACAGCTCCGGCTTGGCTGGGTGCATCCTTAACGCCCTGCTCATGATTTTTCGATATCGTTTCGTAGCCTTCATATCTCTAGCATAGGCCAGATACTCCTTCCAGAGCTCAAGGCTTCCGGGGTGCTTGTTGACTGCCCGTTCTAATATGCCAAATACTCGCCCTTGTCCTGTATGTTTCGACGAAGTGCGAACCTGCAATCTGCGACATCTCTTTGCACGTAGTGACTCCAAAGACTTCTCCCAGGCCACATAATTCAACCAGTCAATCGGTTTACTTCCGGGAGACAGGACAAGGTGTTCGAAATCGGTACGTTTTCGTACGAGGGAGCGGATCTCGTCGGTGGTGAATATGCCTTTCGCTTCGAATTCGCGAAGTTGAGGAACCGCGCGTTCGAGGAAGAACCGGGCTTTCTCGGGAACACCCGCCATCGCAAACAATTCTCAATAGGTACAACTTTGAGGCCTTAGCCAATTGGTCTTTGGTCAGGGTTTTAATCGTAAAGTGTTGAAATGGATAATTGAGATTCCCAGCTTACTTAGAAAAGTTTCGTGAGACTGTAGAAATTCTAGTGGATCTTTTCTGAGATAACTTATCGATAACTAGCCGTCTAGATAAGCAAGATGGGAGCTTTTGGCCCTTGCGTTTGCAGAGATGCAGGGATACAGGCATTGTGCAGGTACACCAAGCACAGGCCATGATCGAATTTGGTTGGTTTTACCTTAATCTGGTGTGCAAGACACGCGACATGGACAAGGATCGAATGCGGGAAACGACCCACCCAGTTATTTCCTGGGCTTCGATGACCGAAGAGTCCGGACAACCCACCAAGTAACTAACAAACGACTTCCAAGTTTCATTGCTCTTTCTCGAAAGCGGGAGTTCTTCATACTTATCCCGCCAGTTGCGTCTGGCGTTGTTTCCTTTTTGTTGTAATAGTTAAACCTTAATACTCCTTTACGCTTGACTTTCAAGGGCAGGTGGGGAATTGAGTGGATATGCGATCATGTCGAAATACAAGGATAAGGACATGGGGACGGAGGTAGCTACCATCAATGCGAAATGGGTATCGTGGAGTCATACCGTTTTGGCTTACGGTCAGTAAATTCTAGACTTTACAACTTTCAACTCATTCCTAGAGATTCCCCGAAACTGATCATCAATGGATATTTACAGCCGCTTTCTTCAGCGCCCTGTCCGTGGGTATATACCTTCACTACCATAAGATCGTCAAGAACGAGTTCTACGGTTATCCTCAAGAATGGTTTCCCTCCGTCTCCGCTACTATCGGCGATCGATACCCTGAGCGATCCTTCTTCATGCTCTTCATTGCCTTGACATCTGGTCCTAGATTTGCTCTCGTTGGTCTTTGGTATCTCTTAACTGGGAGGCCCGGGAAGATTCTACCCAAGTTTGTTGCTGGTATTGGTATCTTTCGGACTCTTACATGTGGTGGCTGGACATACGTGACTTCCACTGATGATCATGATTGGCATGACATCTTCATGATTTCATACCTCGTGGCTACAATCCCCTGGACCTTTGGCTGTATCGCATTAAGTCCTCCGAATGCCGCGGCAATTAAGTATCGGAGATATATTGCTACCGCCTTCTTTGGCACGATACCTCCTATGATATACTTCTTTATCCAGCATAAAGTCCATCGAGTGGCAGGAGGTAAGTCTCACAAGTTGGAATCATACGCGATGACAATTGTTGACTAGACTAGCTTACACGACTTATTCGTTCTTCGAGTGGTCTCTCATTCTTTACGATGTTGCTTTCGATGCTGTCACTGCCCTCGATTTCGATACTTTTGAGATCGTAGTTAGGGACGTGAAAGGTCTGAGTAAGGGGTACGTACAACGGCTCCCCAGGTAGACTTAGCATGACGCACATACTCGCTCGGGCTGTATGAACCCCTTCGGTTATCTATTTTCTGTTGGCCTTAACACTATTTCTTGTTAATAACCGGTCTATCATGTCATTGGCTACTGTGGATCTACGAGAAACACTGTTGCTCGGGACCATTCTTCTCTCTGCCGTCTTTCTAGCAGCCGGGGCGGCCGCTACGGCATTGATCGTCGTTCGGTCGGACTCGATATGGAGAGCGCTCTAAACACTAGCGCGAACCCGCGCGAATGCTGACGTCGCAGCGGATAGTCATGTTTGGTTCCAGTGGCCGATGATTAGCTGATTAAGTGTAGTAAAATATCCCCGGAAGGCTTCTTGCCACTGACGACCTAGCCCCTTTTGTTTTATACAGCCATGTGATTACCAGCTCATGATCAATAGCCCCATCAGTTCGAGCGAGTTTGATACTATAATGCGATCAATTCTGCGTTGCGACTTCATTATTCTGACTGATTTCGCAGAGTCAATATCTCGTCGAAACCGACCGCCGCTCTTGAGGGTGAAAAGAAGAAGCTTACGGCCGGGCTTCTTGATGTGAAGTTCTCCTGGCGTGAGGTTTTCGATACGGCTGCCGAGGTTTACCATGGCTTCGTTTTCTGGTCGATGCTCACGGGGCTTGGTATCGTCATTTGGTATTTCCCACTCTGGCACATGGGCATATCGGGTTACGAAGCGTTCGTCATGTCGACGATCTCGCCCCTTCTTCTGGGGATTAAATCGCTGCGATCATTAGTGACCCAGAACCTGCGGACGTGCCACTTGCTGTCACTTGCCAGCCTTCTTGCGTGGCAGGTTAAGGATCCCGCATATCGACTTTTTACGGTCGGCTTCGGCGTTGCGATGTCGTGTCTGTCGTGGGCCGCCACGTTGTACTCCGAGTCGGTCCACCCAGTCCGACTGGAGTCGAGAATATTAGCTTGGTCCGTCGGCCTAGTTATGTCCTCAGCCGTCAAGTTCGCATGGCAGACCAATAACCCAATCTGGCCAATCATGCACGCCGCTAACGGTGGTTATAATGTTATAGGATTGGTATTGGCGGTTGTGGCGGCATGGAGGTTCACTCGGAAAGCGCCCTTAAATACTGGGATTGCCACAAACGACAAGCAGGATGGTTCATCATTCTTGGCTGCATTGGGGGTCGCTGGGGTCTTCTTCGGGTTGCATTCCCTTCTCTCCGACACGAGCACTATGATTCTCTGGGTCTGGGAAGGCTACCCCGTCCGTGGACCTCTTTCTGTACCTCATGGCTGGTTCACGGTGGTTGCAATGACGGCTGGACTATTAACGGGGATTCGTCACCCGAGATTCGTGAGCACCTGGTCAGTGTACGGAGTTGGATGTGTCGGAGCGGCCGTCCTTACTCTCTATTCTAACTGGTTTGGGTACCTGGGTGCTCTTGTTATCGCCTTTTATTTAACGGCCATTGCTTCGCCTATCTTTACCGAAGCTTCTAAGAAGAGCCCGGCCGTGACATTTGGCCTTGGATTCTTCCTCTACAATGTCATGGTTCTATTCCATGTCTGGGTGGTTGCTTACGCTTTCGTTCCCGGAGGACCCCTTGTCCGCGAGCACACCGATTGGATTATGATTACAATGATGCTTCTCATCGGTGCTGGTGTATTCAACCTAATCTCATTAAACTCCCGTCGCCCCGGAGATCGTGAACCACCATCGCGATCGCAACATCGCAAGTATCACACTTTGGCACTTGGGATTGTTAACCTATTCTTCATTGCTGCAGCAATGCGACGGTTTCCGACTAATGATTATAAGCCTTATCACGAAGATGCGAGGGTCATGACCACCGGTATTTGGACTATCCACTTTTCTCTTGATAACGACATGTGGTCTTCGGAATATCGCATGCGCGATCTGATTAAGGAACTTGAAATCGATGTGATTGGGTTATTAGAGACAGACTTGCAACGCATCATTATGGGCAATAGGGATACCACACAATTCTTAGCTGAGGACCTAGGCATGTATGTCGACTACGGCCCTGGACCAAACAAACACACCTGGGGTGCGGCTCTCTTATCCAAATTTCCAATCATGAACTCTACCCATCATCTACTTCCGTCGCCTGTAGGTGAACTGGCCCCTGCTATTCACGCAACCTTAGATGTCTATGGCGAATTGGTAGACGTCTTCGTCTTCCATTCAGGACAGGAGGAGGATCCCGAGGATCGTCGCCTCCAATCCGAATATCTCGCCAAGCTGATGGGTTCCTCGTCAAGACCATCAGTGCTGCTCTCCTACCTAGTCACCAAACCCCTTAAGGGCAATTATAACACCTACGTTTCTAAGACTTCTGGGATGCACGACGTTGACCCGAGGGATTGGGATCGCTGGTGTCAATACATTTTATACAAGCATCTCCAGAGAGTAGGTTATGCGAGAATTTCACGAAGCACTATTACCGATACCGAACTACAAGTTGCAAAATTCGTTGTACCGAAGGGCGAAGCCGAAAAGGCGCAAGTCGCGGCTATGGATAGCGACTCGACGACTCGGGATCGCAGGGTTAGCGAAAGCGAAGTCCCAGAGAGCTGGAGATTCCCTGCTCTCTTCAAGGGGAAGGGCGTTAGAGGGCACCAGTATCACGTTTTCAAGGAACCTTGGTATTACAAGCCATCATGAGGTATGGCGGAGACACGTGGATATGGGATGGGGAACTGCGCTAATGTGTAACATAAAATTCGGATTCAAAGGGGAAGGTAATGGTATTTCAACGCTTAATGATGGTGTGCTGACTCTGGCATCACTTTTTTAATAGGAGCTGCCTGGTGTTAATACTTCGGCTCTCTAGCAGCTCAGGGGTTAGGAGGTAGAAGGATGTATCGCAAGATTTACGCTCTACCGGCTTTGCCCTGCCATTATGTCGGCCAATCCAATTACCTTGTAGACCAAAATAAATCAGGTCATCCTCTCCTCCCCAAGCATCGTTATGGTTAGCATTCTATAATCACATGGCTCGATAGGTAAGTGATGCCAATTCTGCGGGGAGGTCAATTACTCCACCAAGAATCCCACCTACTACTTTGGTTGATCCTTTCTTCAACGGGCGCTTACCGTTCTATTCCATACATATGATTTGCAGCAGATCGAGGATCAGTCCCGCGATCAAGATTGAAGTCGAAGATCGATTGAAGATCGCCCTTTATTCCACGAGCTAGCATGAATGAAAAGTATCGGCAAGCCGCTCACGTGCGCGCCAAACTTACAGCATGTTTGTTTATAAATATTATCCGGTTGATGCAGCTTTAGCCTCTAAGTGCAACCTACATACGTATGTATATCAGGTACACATATGTATACATGTATGCAAGTCAAACCATGATTCAGACAACATCGAAAATATTCATCCCGATAGTGCTGCAAGGGGTAGTGTAACTCCGTATTAACTTTATGCTGTTAAGCTTAAGCATCTACCCGTTACGCTTCGAGCCGAGCCCTATACTTTCCTCCTTTATTTTCTGTGGCGTCGTTAGTCCGAATCATAACAACGCCTCTTAAACGTTCCCTTAATCAACACGTTGCCATGCGCCCAATCACACAGCAGCTATACCAAGCCCGACAACTCATATGCCGCTGCATATAGTGCCTACCATCCTACCCAAGGGTGGTATATTTTCCTGCATAATGAACCAGGGGGGTTATGTTGGGTTGGGTAAACCACCACGGGTGGCCTTTTTTCGTATATGCCCGCCCTGGCCACGCCTAGCGAATTATTTAACCTTGGCGATATGGCACGCGTCCATAGTTTCTTGCTCATGGTTCCGATCGCGAAAAGCTTGAGGGAGCCTTCGTTCTCTCCCTGCGCGCGGAGAAAGCTAGGCAGGCGGGCGCGCGGGCGCTTAAATGTTGCATTGGAACGGTTCCCCAGGGGAAAACGGCCGAAGCTACGGCGGTATTAACACAACGTAGCTGGGCTATTGAAAGTAAGTTGCGCGTCTGATTATTTGCTTTAAATAGGAGGTACGCTGGCTGTATTATCTGTCATACGACATTTTCGGACATGTTTTTTTATACAGCAAGTTACCCATCTCTGCCTTCGGTTGCGCACTTTTCTCTCATTTCTTTCCCAGCGCCCGCCTCGCATAGCCGAGGGGCCATGAACTTGACTTTCACGCCTCCCTAGTGTAGTCACATACAGATATGTCGATATTTTCCTGGTGGACGATATGCTGCCTATTACTAGCCTTCGGGCTAACAGCCCGAAGCGAACCGACCCAGGATGACCTAGACATAACGCGCGCGGCCGTGGATGCCATGATGTTTATGTATGATAACGTCACGGGACTCTGGGCCCCCGATAACCCCGGGGGGTCCTGGTGGCAGAGCGGCGTGGCGCTTTGGGCGCTCACGGAATACATGATCAAGTCCGGGAACCACGACTACCTGCCCCAAGCACTCAACACGGTTCAGATTCAGCGGGCACCGCTCACTTGGTGGCCCGAAGGCGGGGGGGACTTCCGCGCGGACAGCACGGACGACACGGCGTGGTGGGCGCTGGCCATGGTGAGCCTGTACGAGCTCACCCAAGACCAGGAGTACCTGAACATCGCGATCGAAGACGAGGAGTACATCTTCCAGTACTGGGACACGCGGACGTGCAACGGGGGGCTGCTCTGGAGCATCCGCGACCAGGCGTACCACAACGCCATCAGCAACGAGCTGTACCTAGAGCTCGTCATGCGCCTGCACAACCTCATACCCGAAAACACCACATACCTCGACCGCGGGCTGGCCGAGTGGCAGTGGTTCTACCACAGCGGCATGATCAACGCCGACAACCTCGTCAACGACGGGCTCACAGAGGACACTGCGTGCGTCAATAACGGCCAGACCACCTGGACGTACAACCAGGGCGTCATCCTCGGCGGGCTCGTCGAGCTCTACACCGCGACCGGTGATGACACGTATCTGGGCGTCGCGCAGCAGATCGCGGACGCGGTGCTCGTAAGCCCGGTGCTCGTCGTCAACGGCACGCTCACGGAGCCGTGCGCTAGCGAGTGGGAGTGCGAGCCCAACGGCACGGCGTTCAAGGGGATCTTCATGCGCGAGCTGGCGAAGCTCAATGCGGCGGTACCGGGTCGTCCGTACTCGCAGTTCTTGGAGGAGAATGCGCGTACGGCGTACGCCTCCGCGCGGGTTAGCGAGAGCGACTTATACGGATTCCGGTGGCAGGGCCCGTTCGATAACTTGACGATTGGGTCCCAGGAGAGCGTGGTGCTGCTTTTGATTGCGGCGTTTTTGAGTTGACGAGAAGGGGTCACGCGTATATAGGGGCTTTGGATAGGGGCTGGGTATATTTCGGGAGGTGTGAAGGACGTATACTCTGAGTGGGAGTTCATTCGCATCATAGCACTTGGTTAATCTTACTGACATACATATATCCACTCGTGTCGGACGAACACATGCATACATAGTAGTAGCTAGGTTCCCTTCAAAATGATACCTTCTACATTGATCTAAATTTGCTGCGAATGGTGATAAATGGAAAACCCCATCTTTCTTCAGCATATCGTATATCAAATATGGGGAGATTTAACTACACGACCTGGTTCCCCAAGTCATAACGAAGGGCCCTCGGATTTCCGCCCCGGATGTAGTCAGCTCGCATTAACCGTCAGCGTGGCTCCAGCATCAATAGCCAGGCCTGTCCCGTTAATGTAGCTTGCCGATGGACTACATAGAAAGACTATATAATCAGCTACCTCGTCTGCTGTGGCGACTCGCTGTAGGGGTGAGAAAGCTTTGATCATCTGGCCAAGATGAGGAGCGCGTTGGAACGTTGCTTGCATCATGGGAGTGTCGACCCAGGAGGGGCAGACGGCGTTGATCCGAATGTTGCTCTTGAAGCAATCAATTGCTGTCGCCTTTGAATTAGCCTTTTCTAGTAATTAATCGCAACGAGATGATTTACCAGCAGACTTAGTGATGCCGATGACAGCATGCTTCGATGCTGTATAAGACATGGCACCCGGTGACGCAACATAAGAGCTCATAGAGCCCAGATTGACAATGGAACCTCGCCCTAGGCTACGAGTGCCATGACGGCTCTTGTATTCCAACGGTTCCTGCGCCGCCATGACCTTGGTGACAGCCCGGATACAGAGCATGGTTCCTTTGACATTGATCTCCATAGTCTTCATGAATACGTCGATCTTGAGATTGGGGGTAATGGCGCCAGAGATGTTCCCGATCTAAAATGGCGTAAGTTATGTGCGCATTCATCTGTTAAGCCGAAATTTACCGCGGCGCTGTTGACGTTGTAGTCTATTCGTCCGAACTCCTTGACCGTAGCATCGACCATGTTCTGGACACTGGTCTCATCCGTAATATCCACTTTGACTACCGCAAATCTGTATTGCTCATTTGTGGCGTATTTCTTGCTCTCCTCGCTAGCGTCTCGAGCCCCTTGCTCATTGATGTCTGCGAACATCACTCCCTTGACGCCAGCTTCCGCAAAGGCAAAGGCGGTTTCCTTACCAATACCTCCCGCGGCCTGAGATGTTGTCATTAGCGATGCATATGATCAAGCAATGTTGATGGCTAGTTACCCCTACGACCAAGGCTATGCCATTATTCAAGGCCGCTTTAGTTGCCATTGTTCAATTAGGAGTGTTGTTCGTAAGACCTTCGTATCGGAACTGATACTGAATGAGAACCTGTCGAAGAGCGAGAAAGGGAATGCACAACCAGAGGAATTATGATATATATCTGCGTACTAGAGCCTAAAACAGACAAGAATGAAAGGAAAGCGACTGGGTAAGTATTTGATCGCTATTTCGCCATTTCGCTGCTTCGTGCGACCCGAAAGATAGCCCGTGGGCGACGCCGAATACATCCCTTGCATCAGCGACCAACACGATCTTAATTGTTCATTACGTTCCTTAGGTAGTATTAGATTATTCGTGGTATTTGATTTGAACATTATTAGATGGTAGGGCTTTGATTATGCCAATGCGATTTTTAGATTCTGTATTAGTTGACGCTGGATAGGGGTAAACACATTGGTCCGATATTCAACCTACAATCGTATTTATGAGACTTGTGCATAGACAAGAGCAAAATTCCATTCTATCCGTAGCATGTTCCGATACATCAGTGATGAAAAACGAAAAGGGATGGATATAACACTTGAATAAGTTGTATTAGTTACAAGAATACGCCCAAAACCTCGAGTTGCGGATTGTTCATTTATGCCCACCCTACCTCGGCCAAGTACTATGGCGGGTAGCCTACTCTTTAGGCTTAAGTTCTTTCCAGAAGTCGCCCCGTGTCCGAAATACTAAGTTCGGCCCCTGGTGCTCCGCAACGAATATATCATACAACTGGAACTCGTCCGGTCTCCCTCTCCCATCCGTTCGTCCCGCCGTGCCGCCACCAACTTCTCCGGCCTTTCCTGGGGCTGCTTCAAAGTCAAAAAACCACAGGCTACGTGCTAGTGTCAGGCTTGCCTCCAAGTAGGCCATAGCTCTGCCGGCGCAGGCACGGTCACCGATGAGAAAAGGGGCAAAGGCTTTGCGCATGGTCGCCCGGGCCTCCTTCTCCTTTTCGGTTTCCTCAGGGCCGCCTTCAGGGGGGTCCAGCCAGCGCTCCGGCTTGAAGGCAAAGGAGTCTGGGAAATATTCCTCGTTATGCATCACTGAGTAGAGACTGACGCTTACCTGAGTGCCTCGTGGGATGACGTGGCCGTCTACTATCAAGGGCTGGCCGCTGTCGTCTCCGGCATCCTGTTCGCGCCACGGGACCGTTGGCGAAGGCGGCGATATGCGAAGCGCCTCGTCGATGCACGCGCGGAGATATGTGCAACTGTTCAGTTGAGGGCCCGCGCAGATCTCGCTAGCGGATTTGAAAGTTGAACGGATCTCAGCCGCCAGGGTGGCGTAGCATGTGGGGTTTCGGGAGAGGTAGAAGAACAGGGCGGCCATCGTAGTTGCGGTCGTAGCACCACCTGCCATGATAAAGAGGAGAGCCTCAGGCCACAACTCTCCGAAGTAGAGGCCTTGTTGGCCCTTGCCGATACTGTCCGCCACCATTGAGTAAAGATCGTAGTGAGCATTTTTATCCTCAGCCATGCGCGTTTTAATCGTAGCCCCCACGGCACTACCAAATTTGAAAGTCTGCCTGCCGCCGAGCAGCGCGAGTGGTGTCTCCAAGTATGAAAAGGGGGAGAATTGTATGTAGGTGTTAATGCGCCAGCTCATTGCATCAATAACTGCGGGGAGGAACCGGAAATCTTCCGAGACCTGGGTGTCAAAGTGGCGTCCAAAGGAAAGCAGACCTATGACGTCGACACCAAGCCGCTGACATCGCTCCGTCATGTTCACCATCGTGCCGTCTTGGCAAGCCGCGAGAATTAGTCGCAGAAATACGTCGACCTGGGATTCCATGATTGGCTCGAAAGTGCGCATCGAGCGTTCCGTAAGGGACTGGCCGATGAATTTCCGCTTTCGCCTGTGCTGCTCCTTATCAATCACATTGATGAGGCTAGGATACTTCGATCTCAATTGGGAACGCCGATATGAGTTCCCCTTTACTACTTTTGGGTTCAGGTATATATCTGGGGTACTTAGTATCCCTAGAAAGCAAAAGTTTTCTCATAAGCTTCTAGATTCCATACCATGTAATGCTGTCACGGTGTTGAACACGAGCCGGTTTGGCCCCTGGCGAATAACAGGACCTAGTATGAAAGATCACACGGTCAATAGTGTGTTGCCATAAGTATAGATACATGTATATGTATCTGGTTTTGGCTAGGCCGTCTCACCATATTTCTGAAAATTGTGATACGTCACAAGGTGAAGGCACTTCCTGATGGCGAAATAACCACCATAAGCATCCGTGAGTCTTGCAAGTAATGGCCCTGGATAGCTGCGCAGAGGATGGAAGAACAGGCGGATGATTCCAATAATAAGACACTTTAGGGGAGAATTAGCTAAGACGGTTCAACTTCGACCTCAACCCAGCCTGCTTACCCAGAGAATAACAATGCAGGCGGTATATGCCGCAGTCTTGAGTGAGATATCAGGAAAGTGCATGATGCCCGACAGGAGTATGTTAAGAAGTGAAGAAGAGAAGAACAGTACTTAAGGTGAAGGGGGTTGAAGGATAGATAAGAGTTGGATTGGACTACGGGCATCATTTGGACACAGCGACTACATCATGCAACCAACAAAGGAAGCCCTTGATTTGCATTTTCAACTGAAGTTACACAGAGAGATGCCGAGGTACTTGGACTTATTAGGAATAGTGGTCTCCCTACTTCAACATAAGGGATTCAAGCGATTTAGGGGTATAAATAACTCAAGCCTTGTACGTGGCTTAAGCCCTCGTTCTTGTGGTTACCAACAGGGCCTCCCTTGCATATTCAGCTTGGGGATAACCATGCCTCAGCTTATAGGCTCGTCGTCCAATAATGATTCCCCAATTACCAGTACCCTATGACGGCGACCTGTTGTGCGGGACGTGGCCCGAGTGTTTACCTACATGTAGCACTGGTGCACAATGACCATCAAGTAAACACAGTACCACCAAACCGATGCCTAACCCACCATTTGACACTGGGTCCAAGGGTTAAATAGTACAATAGGTAGTAGGTCTTTCACCGGGAGCAGAGCCCAGGTAGCTCAGTTACCTGTGCCGCGTCCCTCCCGGAGTAAAAATCCCGGTCGGGGTTTTTCGCGCCCACGGGGGCTGGGGGGTTCGATTCCCCCAGTTGGCGTCTTTTTTTAAACCCCTCCTCTCTTGTGCACCTAACTCACGTGCATTGATATCAATCCCCTTGGGTCCTCTATGTGGTTGGTGACTAGGTCATTCGCTCTTGCTCTCTGATATGGCCTTAGTCAGCATGTCGACGACCCTCTGACGCTTCTCGGCCTTAGCAATATCCAACGGGGTCATCCCAGAATTATTCTTCACGGTCATGTCGGCACCATGTTTTAGTAAGACTTCAACATTATTTGGGTAGCCCCATCTCGAGGAGAGGAAGAGAGCCGACGGATTGTCGTCCCAGTAGAAGTGGTTAACGTTTGCCGCCCCGTGGGTAAGCATATAATCCATCAGTCGTGGATTCCTACAGCCATTCGCCCAGTAGAACGGATCCATCTTATCGAATCCTCCCATGTGCGCGTCTGCGCCCTTGTCTATTATAGCTTTGGCACATTCGAGATACTCTTCGCTACCCAGGCCGCTCAGCGTTACGCCGCCTAGAGATGCATTAGCGAACCCCCACTCATAGAGGATGGGTCATTTGAAACCGTATTTCCGTACTCACCATTGGAAGGATAGATGTAATTAGGGTCGGCCCCGTTATCCAGTAGCATGCGAGTTATCTCAACGTCTCTCAGTACCCTCGCCGCAACAGCTAAAGGGAGAATGCCATCATGCATTTTGTCTGCCATCCTCGAATGTGAGGTCACGTTTTTGTCAAACTTGTCCCGTGTTTCCGGCGGCAAGTAATCGTTTGGGTCGGCACCATGTTCCAGTAATATTCGAACTGCCTCCTTATGCAGTAGCATCATAGCCTGATATAAGGGAGGAAGCCCTAGTTAGTGGAAATTAGCTAAGGCGTAGTTAGGAGTGACGCTTCAATATCGCTTACCATACTTGTTCCTCACATTTGGATTAAGTCCCACCGAAAGGAGAAGCTCTAAGCTCTGTGTGTCGTTTAACTCGACGGCTTGGTGGACAAGATATGGGCCTGAGGTCGACTTGTTGAATTTCGGGGCTAGAGTTTTGAGCAGTATCCTAACGCCAGGCACTTCTTCTATCCTTTGAGTTAAAGGGAACACCATTTCGATTGATCCGGTAAGAGAACACCCCCTTTCAATTAAAAGATTGGCCACGTTCATAGCTTCGGAGGAGAGAGCGACGTTTAAGGGCGAACGTAACTGATGGTCCCTAGCATTAATATCGGCGCCATGATCTAGGAGAAGCTCGGCGATTTCTTGGTCATTGTAAATGGCGCAATAATGAAGTACCGTTTGACCATCTTCCGATCTTTCGGACGTCGATGAGCCGTTTGCGATTAGACGAACAACCCCTTCCTTGTCTCTGGTTCTAACGGCTTCAAGCAAGGTGGTTGGGTTACTTGAAAACGGATTGAGTAGGATTGTTTCGCTATTGGAAAGAGAGTGAGAATGAGAACTACCACTAGATTCAGCCTTCGGAGGCTCCGGTAGTCGCTCGAAGTATCTCTTCATAGGATATGCGGCGTCCGTCAACTCGGAGTTTTGCCGCCTCACGCTAAAGGCTGACACACTGGCAACGTCATCTTCCATACGTCTTCGGACTCTCCTCCCGCTGTCCCTATTACGAAACTCGATTACAAGCCTTTCGTAGACCTTATTGACGTCGTTTTTGATCTCATCCTGGCCTTTGCCCTCGAGGACCCTATAATAATCAGTCAGTTCAGGACATATCCTCTCAGGGGATGGAATATTTCTGCCAAAAGATTGAGCATACGAACCCGTTAAGTGCTGATATTGTTATGTTCAAACTTGCTTTACCCTCCTGAAGCCTCTCCCTCAGTGTGCGGATCTCTCCTTTCTTCATCACCCACCCAACCATTCTTATCGGGCTCCTTCTACCGCTTCCCCTTCCAGCCAGAGGCGCTATGATCGCTCGGATAGATTGCATGCTATCCTGACACAGTTCGAGATACTCTTTCAGGCTATCCACCAGCGCAAAATCTTCCGACATCAAATCATGCCTTGCGCTCAATTCGTGTATGGATCCAAGCACGGCGGAAAGATTTTGAACGTCGCGACGAATATGAAGGATCTCCTCGGGGGCGTCTTTCATCTCTTGGATCAGCGATATGAGCGTTCTTGCAGTAGATGCCGCGAGAGCGACCACACCCGCCACGCTGGCGAGCATAGATAAGGGGTCCGCCATGCTAAATAATCGGACAATCTACTTGTAAAGCGACGAGATACAGCGTCTCAAGGGACGCGTCCATAAGCTATCAATAGTGAGAAAAAGTTCCGTTTATTCAGATCGCATGGTGGTCAATCGCAGCCCGAAAAATAACGGACGTTGGGACATCGATTAAAACGACTCGTCTCCGCTGGGTTCAGGAGGAGTTGCGGCGGTGTCGTTCTCACGCACGGCTGCCTCAAACTGCATGGGTTGAGCCATATTTACTGTTCCATTGGTTCTGTTGCTGTAGATCTTATGGTTGCCGCCGGGGTAGGTAAGCGCATGGAGTTACATTCCATCAGCCCATGTATGTCCGAAGCGAGCTCGTAGGAATAAAATGATATGTGATGATATTCATTTTTATTCGTCCAGCCCATGTAAGAAAATATGCACGGCATTGCACAATTATGGTTGAGGACCCAAATTATAACGATACACTTGAAAATAGACATAACTATGTACGAAGAATTCGAATGATTTGAATTCGCTGCTAGTAACGTCTAATATGCCACATAAATCATCGTTTTCTTCTACTAATACTATTCTGTCATGCTAAACACTGCCTCAAACTCTTTCGTATGATCCAGCCTTAGGTACTACAGAGTTACAGGGTGAGTTATATTGCATGTTTTATTATTTGGGGGCCAGGACACGCATGCTTTACGAATGGAGCATATAGTTTCCCTCTACGAATTCAAATGAACTCGGTCTTACATCTGACAACCTCTTTCTCTATAAGGATTCTTCGACGCAGATTGTTGAGGACGTAGATACGATGATAAGGCTGATGCTTCGGGAGACAACCCCCGGTATTATCATCGAAGGCAGAATACTATTATTTGTGAATGAATCCCATTGCTTACGCTCGTGCGTAATTTCTAGCGACCGGGCGGCGTGTGGCGACGACTCGATAGAAGAAACCATTTGAATGCTCAGCATTCTGGTCGCTCAGCTACATACATATATAGGAATGCTCAAGTGGTCATTTCGCGCGATAATCGCTCATATACGGGCAGCAAGTCAGAGGCGCCAAGTATAGAATTGAGGGGTAGCCAGGAATTTCAGGGGGAGGTGAACAAGCGTCCTTCGCGACGGCTATATCGGAGATAAGAAGCCAGACGCTTATTTTATAATTATCGATAATACCAATCGTATCTTGTAAGGAATTGAGGCGCACATAGAGTTCGAATATGTAGCCTTAAATTTAACCTTAGGTTGACAACGTTGACGCCGATTAGGGGATTGATCAATTAGTCGAGTCGGACTTTTGAGGCTTTCAAGTGTGGCGCAACTATGCGGGAACGCCACCCCCTTTTTGCCTTGGTACAAACCGGTACCAATGATCAAATTGAACCTACATGTATTAAACTGGATATAATGAATTACCACAGCCTTTTCGTTGCAGAGAGAACGGTACTAATTAATTAACTGACTATCTACCTACATCTGTACCCCCGTACGTACCCATACCACTACTACCAGCTGTCATCTATGCCTTCGGGAGGACGCAAGGAACCACGGTAAGTAAAGTTTGGGTAAAGTTTACTGAGGGTCTCATCCTCGCCGTGGGAAACGCGATAGGCGACTCTAGCGTATTCTTTGACGACATCACGAAGTTCGGGTGCGAGTGTACTGGAAGGGCGAAGCATTAGCAAGAATGCGTCTACTGTCAGTTCGCAAGTGGCTCCCCATCGCTTTATCTCCAGAGTTGTCTTCTTCTTGGTCGTTTTACCAGCTGCGTCTCCTGGATAGCTAGCCTCAATGACGAACCCAACCGCTTCCAATGCCTCAACAAGCATTTTCATTCCGTCTATCGGTTTTCCCGCGTCGATAAATCCTTCACCCAACCAGAAATATGGAGCCCACAGCTCCTTATGAGGTAGCAGTTGCGTGCCGAGTCCGGTCGCGTAGGTCTGCTTCATAATATCAACAATTTGCTTTGCTTGTGCCCGATGCGTTGCGGAACCCGTCAGGACAGGCAATTGGTCGAGCCTTTTCTTCAAATCCTTGCGCTTTTGGAAGATCTCTGGAGAGGTGGACTTTTTACTGAGACACAATGCGCAGTCGCAGGTGAATCCCCAGCTCTTCATGAGGTCCTTTTGGGTTTCTTGAAAGTTCTCATATGGCTTTGGGTTGCGGTACTCGAGGTGTAACTCGGTGCCGACCTCTATGTCCGCGCAAGCCCTAACAATTAGCATATCGCCAATGAAGGAACGGAAGCAGTTGCCGACGCATGAATGATTAAAGCGCGATGCGAGGAGCCAGACTCCGCATGACTTGTAAACGTCAGACCCATCTTCACCCGATAAGGTCCCCAAGGCCATTGCGATGCCTGCCGCGTAGCTCGTACGTGGGGCACTGAACCCATTGATCTCGCAGATTTTTGAGACGAGGAACCTATAGTCTGATAATTAGATTCCTCATTAATTTGACCCTCGAGATTAATGGTTAACATACGTATCAACCACCGAGGTTCCGTCCACCTCAGATAAAGTGGCCGGTGTATAGTCGCCGTGGTCTAGACTAGTGAACGCCTCCGACCCAGCATGGTTATGATATAGTTTCTGAACAATTTGGCAGTTGAGATTGGCCTGTCCACCTATGTAAAAACTCTCAAAGTCCTCTTGTACCGTGATTTTTGTGTTTGACCAGCCAACAGGGCTGTCATTGCCAGCGTAGCTGTAAGCAAAAGCCTTCTCGCATAGTAAGAGTTCACCTGCCTTGACTTGCTTGGTGGTAAAAAGACCCTTGCCTCGGCCAGGCGAATCGCGGACACCCACCGACCCAACGTATGTTGCGCAATCTAATAGGGGCGGAGTTTCCTTAGCCTGCTTGTACATATCACGAAACATGTACGATCCTGTTTTCTGCTCATTCAGACGCTGCTGGACTCGTTTGATTTCAGTCCATGCGTCTGGGTTAGTAGGGTTAGACCGCACGAGGATCATCAACTTCTCCAAACAGGAATCAAAGTTCCGCAGGGAGTAAAGTGCCTTAGCTTCTCTGAATAAAGCTTTCTCTCTGGGGAGACCTTCGGTTGGATTGCCTTTACACGCATCATCGAGTGCTTTATCCGGCCGGTCGAGATGAAGGTTACAGAGAGAGCGATTGAGGTGAGCTAGCTGCTCCTCTTCTGGGGTTGTGGCAGTAATTATAGCGTTGGTATACCTGTACATTTACCGTCGTTAATGCTTGGTCAAATACGGATTCCTATCAATGGTCACTTACAGTCGCTCTGCTTCGACCCAATTCCGGGTTTGTACTGCCACGTTCCCTCGCAGCCGTATATCCTGAGAGGTTTCGTCTGGGTACTCGACTCTCCTTTTCCACTTCAAGGGGATGCGAGAGTCGGAATCCTGGAGCCAGATGACGTCGCTAATGTGGTCGACCCGCAAAACGTAATCGTTATGATCGGGGACAAGCTGTTTAAAAAACGGCTCTTTGATGATGCAGATATCTCCAACGCGCAGAAAGTTCTCGCCCACCTTAGACTCCTCGGGTTGATTGTAGAGCTCAAGCAGAGCCGCAGTGCCCTCCTCGTCCTCAACGATAGCTATGACCATACTCGGCCGCTTGGGCGGCGTCAGGATGCGAAGTATAGCTCGACTCCCTCGGTGGTGAGTCTCAAGTGCCATAGACGATATCATTAGGGGCCTGAGTTCGTAGTCAGGACGAATACATGGAAGGTAATGGGCCACTGTTTGCGTCGTCGTATCAATTAAAGGTAGGTCCTTTCCAGTCGTGCGTCCAGTATCATGAAGCTGGGTCATGAATTTGTTAACGAGAAAGCTAGCAGGGGGATGATCCTGAGGCTTTTCGCCTTTTCGACGATTCGCTTTATTCGCCTCTTCGCGCATGTTACTAAGAAATGCGTGCCAGCTCCCCCTAATGGAACTATCTCCGAACGGCATCATGAAAGTCTGGGGTGGTATAGGTGTAATGAGTTCTGAAGTATGGTTGAAATATACGACGTATCCGGAGGGGAAGTAGACTTCAGGAATGTGCAAACAGGAAATGTCTCGTAGGTGGTTCAAGTCAATTGAGGAAATGATAATAGATCATTTTTTATGTCGTTTGCTATGAGCGTTGCCGGACAAACGCATTGAATCATGCATACATCCGTATCCTAGCCTCCTATCGAGACAGATTGTGGACTGTCTCTTTGACGTTCGTAAGAAATGCACTAAAAGAAATGCGTGAGTAAGAATGCGCACCTCCAGGACTAGTACTAAGGGTAGAGGCTGGACGAGTCTAGAAATGAAATAATTACCTGGGCCAAAATTTGAAAGGATCTGAAATACTTGTCCACGGTGCGTTGTATCGTCGCACTTGCCAAATTCTCGTGCCTGCCATCTGAGTACAGTTTCCTTGCCTCCTGCCGGCTATCTTTGAGGAAGGTATGAATTTGTCTACGTAACTTCTATATCTTTACTTGAATTGAGGCTATCGACGTTTCTTCAAAATATTCCAAGGTTCCTCGATAAGACAAGAAGTCACCTTATGATTTCGTATAAGTATTGATAAATCTAGAAAAGTAGCTCTATCACATGAGGAAATACATGGAGGTGCCTGGCACAATACGCACGGTATTGAGTAACTAGAGACACTATTGGCTAGAAGGAACTCGGTGTGGCTGCAGCGTGGACCTGTACGGTGAGCCACTTCACCGCTATCGTAGGTTGCCTAAGAGAATTATTAGTTGAAATCAACTCCTTTCCAAGTCCTTATAAGTAGCTCTTGTCACAAGCTCTATGCTCATAGTCTAGACAGATTCCTTAACTAATCAGCGTAACCTACAGAGCGTAGCTCACACTAGCATATTATGGCTTGGTTTATTCAGACTTGCCTGATGATGAACAGACGTCCTATATATATATATATATATATATTTGACTAGTTGCGGGGACTCTGTTAGGTTTCTACGTAGACTTTTAAGGTATGTAATTCTAGCTTAGATCCAGAAGGCCATGGAGCTGAAATTGCTGAGATGCCAAGTCGTACTGGTTCGTAGTCAGCTACCGTACTCGCCGCGGTGGTTATGAGATATCTTTGCAGCGAATGTGGGAATGTGGGAGTCGGTAGGTGTGAAATTTAATCGCTGACATTAAGCGCCAAAGCTCTAATTTCTAATGGTATTACTTAGGCATGGGAGCTTTCTATGGTATGTATATGGATATCCTTATGCAGTCCTAGCATTGGCTTAAGATGATTCGTACGGCAAGGCGATCGCAATTGACTCTTGTTACAAAATTGTTTCGACGACCGGGGGATTCTGAAGGCGATGGTGTCCTCCAAGATATATATACCTGGGTACTTACCTAATTTAAGTACTGGTATCATCTGATACAGATCTATGCATATGCAACGCCAGTTAGCACCGCGACGCCGCCAAATAACAAGCTGCTAAAGGGTTACTTGTATTGGCACCATGCCACCATCGCGTTATTAAGTCAAACCCCGTCGGACATTAAGTAATGCGAGTACCTTGTACTGGGGGTACGGCATCTGCGTTTGGCCTCATGCAGCCCTGGAGCTCTAGTGTATGGTTCGGATGATACCGGATAGGGGATCCGGATCTAACCCTACCCTCGCAATCGGGGCCTGAGGCTCAATTTAAGTTGCAAAAAACTACGGAGAAATACTGCTTACAACTTGTGATGAATATTTAGAATCAAAATATAGTTGCGATGGTAGCTAGGTACATAATATGGCTGATCGATACACTTTGGATGTAAGACAAAGATGTTTTCTCCATGCCTCCTCAAGTATCTGTATGTCATTAATTGATTTTCCTATCTTCAGCCTCATGATAAGCTATCATCGTACACGTACAAGCAAACGCACGGTGGGTATCATCCAGGGGGAAATCGTGAGTTGTGGGCTACTGATTGGCTCGCCTACATACAGTCTCAAGCCTGATTCCTCGATCTTACAATCCACCAGGGTATGAAACGTTATTTCTAAATTTCACCTATCGATAAGGAAGATACTCATGAGGTTCTTAGCCGAGATATCCATACGGAGAAATACATTTTCCTTAACAATATGATAAGAAGGTAGAAGTGGAACTCATGTACTGATAAGGGCGCCAACCAATTAAATTTGAAGAAATTTACCTGCTTTACTACGTTTTCTTTCCTAAAAGAGTACTTATTTGTGGAGCAAGTACAAAATTAACCTTTCATACCCTGGAGGATTGTAATGGCGGCATGGTTTCAGGGTTACTTTCGTGTGTGGGGTACTGGAGACGAATCATTAGTGCCCGCGGTTAGTGGCATTTAGTGCTTGGCACCCCCCTGGGGGCATGTGTATATTTTAGTGCCCACCACCTGGACCATGTGCTAAGTACCTTCCAAGATTGTGAATTGAACACTGGAGAATTAGGAGACAGGACAACTACCAGTTGGCTTTGGCGTACGCTAGGTAAGTTAAGAAATATAACAGATAGTGGAGGACTACGTTATCGAGAGACGCGGTTAAACGAGCATTAGGCGAATCAATCAATTGATAGTAACCTTAAAGTACATTTGGGCACTGCAACCATATCATGTATGTCGGCAACAACCTCAAGTTCCGTACACGTTCTCTCATTGACTAAAGACCAGCTAAAATAACCGTGTGCGGAGCCGGTATAGCGAAATAATGTTCCTTGGCGCACATAATCATTATTGCTTTCCCCCTAGCGCAGCTCAAGAACTACCACATGAGCGGCACCCTTCGCGACAGCGGCAGTGTCTGCTGCAGGTATCTTCATGGCAATGGCAGTCACATTCCTTGTAACTTTTAACACCAACGCTGAGGCTATACCCGGATCCTGTCATTGTGACGCTGCTTGTCATGAAGGTTTCCTCGAAATCGTGCTTGTCTGACATGCTATACTTGTGGTATTTAGTGCTCGAGGTAAACCCAGATTGGGATACGTCTGCGGTAAACGTATAGATTAGTGAGCCAATACGGATGCTACCAGTATGGGAAGGAAAGATACCCAGTTTCTGTTGCTGAAACGCGGCGTACACTCGGCCATCCCTGTCTTTACCCGATTCGACTTTGGAAGAACTGTACACTATATGACCGGACACCGCTTGGCTACACCACGAGAACTATGGTTAGTAACACAAACTAAATATGCTTTACCAGTATTGTGACTAACTACTTGTCATTCCTATACTTCGTAAGCGACATTGCTATGGTGGTGATATTATGATCGCACTGATGTATGTGTTGGTGGCGGATTCGGATCTAGAAAGCGTTGAGATGGAGAATGCAGGAAGAAGAAAAAGAGTATGGGAATAATCGCGAGAAAGGGAGGATTTTAAGCATATTGGAATACCTTCTAGGTGCATACATACATGTGTAGGTAGCTAAGCAGACTATTTAGGTCGAGAGGATGCGTAGCTTGAACTTGCCAATATAGTCAGACTTGCCGAGGATAGCTGCCTGCGAAACTCCGTGTAGTATCGTGAACGCGACTAATATCCTGCCCCTTTCGCCGACCGCAAGAGGAATAAACCTCCTGATTCTACCCCAACAAGATGGATACAAGGCTCTGACAGTGGTCGGTTGGTATGGATAATTAGCTTGGCTAGACGTGGACATCGCCTTTTGGTGGTATTCGACCGGCTTCTAAGCGATCAAGACCTAGAATAGCTGAGTGGCTAGTCGACGAAGCATAAGTATCATTTGACACTGTCAAGGGATTGGGATTGGATGTGATTTATGCATGGTGTGCAGCACTGTCGATACCAAGGTACCGCCGTCAATTATCCTCCGTGATACGTCTGTAGGTAGTCCATTGCTGACGTGGGGCCTTTCTCATGCGAGCAACGTCCTTCTGGGCAATTCGCCGGCAAATACTACTGAGAAATATGAGTGGCTGATAGGTGATGTGCCATTAGGAGGTGAACGTTTAGTGGTGTACTCTACTCGTTGCGGCTCAAATTATCGTGTAGGGGAGCGGGGCGACAATGGGACTGAAGCTAAGGCTTAGGCGGTTTGGGTAGTGATGAACGTTTCCTAGAGGAAGGGAAAATTCCGATTAGATCCTCCTTGAACTTTGAGGTAGAACAGGAGGGAAGAGAGCGGGAGACGAGGTCTTATGTATAAATCTCAATAGTTATTGGATTTGAGAAGTAGGGCTGGTCCTAGGTAGGCTCCAGGGCTGTGTTGGGTGAACGATTAGTTCATGTCATTGAACCCCGCAGTACGAGCTTATAAGGACTACGCCCGACCTCAGTTATATGATTGATGACGGCAATAGTTTCCAAGGTCACCTACTATGGAACTTATAACTAGCAATGCGATATTGTCATAGCCACGTATCCAGACGAGCTCAACATTTCTGCTTTGAGGGACTGTAAGCTGAAAGCTCACATGTACAGGTAGCCATTGATTCGGATCTTTATCCTATCTAGGTACTTAGATAAACCAAGTATGACCGTTTTATTGAAGAATACCACTGATGTCGGGTAACACAGCATTATACATTCGCCGTCCTTGCCTACAGATAGCAACCTATCAGTCTTTTCCCCGAAACTCCTAGCGTCGCGATGAAGCCCTTCTATAACCTTCGCCAATCCAGCCAACCTTGAATTAAAAGAAGCATACTATATAATACAGCCAATTAAGTCCACATAAAAATACATGCATCAAGCGCTACCTGCTAGCGCAATTCATCACGATCCAAGGATGCCTAATCGCATCCGTTAAGGGGAGTCGTTTCGTTGGATCCAGGACTAATAGCTACACGCCGAAATCAGCATGAGAAACAGGTTGAATTGGCGGGTATACATACCGACTTAACGAAATCCCTAGCTTCCGAAGATACTGATGTCGGAAAAGGCCACATATCGCACTTTAAAATCCTCTTGCGCGTCGTGTGGTTGTCGTCTACAAAGGGGGCTTTCCCGGTAAGAAATTCGTACGTCAAGACGCCCAACGCCCATTGGTCTACCGCCTTGGTGTACTTCTCCATATTAAAGTCCAACATCTCGGGGGGTATGTAATCGAGTGTCCCGCAGAGAGTCGACCGAAAATTGCCCGGCGCATGCACGCTGTAGCCAAAGTCGGCTAGCTTCAGTTCCCCGTGGAGGCCGACGAGGATATTCTCCGGCTTGATGTCGCGATGCATTATGTTCTTGCTGTGTAAGTAAATCAAGGCGTGGGCGACCTGCGCGGCGTACTTGGCTGCGCGCTGTTCGGTGAACCGAAATTCGCGCTGCAACGACTTATAGACCTCGCCGCCGGGCGCGTACTCGAGTACAAGGAAGATGCGACTGGAGTCGTGGAACCAGTTGTAGAACCCGAGATTTCCGGGATGTCGGAGGTGGCTGTGGACCTCGATCTCGCGTCGGACGTGTAGTTCTGCATTTTCCTCTCGGATTTCCTCCTTGTTTAACACCTTGAGAGCGCATATAAACCCTGAAGGCCGATGCCTCGCAAGATAGACACGGCCGAAATTTCCTTTCCCAAGCGCTTTTCCAATCTCAAACATCCCTAGATGCAAATCATGACTATGGTCTGAAGGTGGGGCCGGATGCCCCACCGCGGATGTTCGCGATGGTATCATTTGGTTTAGAATATGGTCGGAGCCACTTTAGAGGTAATTGCACTGGAAGAAGATGATCAATGTTATTGTTTCCAAGAAAGCGCTTTAAATAATCCACTGATTTTAAGGGGAAGAGATGTTTTTGGAAACTAGATGAAGTTGGTAATTTGTTTTTTTCCTCTTTTGCCCTTTTGCCTTTTTAAGTTGATTCAAGGTTACCTAGGTAGGTAATTCAATGCTCCTTAAACGTGCTATCATTGGCTGAGTATTGGCTCCGCACTAGAGGTTGTAACTTAGAGCTAAGCCTTAAAGCTACAAACTGCGTTTGAAACTCTTCCCAATAAGTAAAAAGAGTTTTCCTACTTAGGTATACTATAAGATCTCTTGGATATACAATATCCCTTCCCCCCGCCGCCACAGTAGGAAATCTTAAGTAATAGAAAAAAAACAATGGCCTATTAATTACTGCATCAGGAAAATATGTGACCGGGGGTCGATTTTTCGCGCCGGAACAACAATATCCTTTGTAAAACTCAAGCAAACTTCAATTGCTAAGTATTATCTCTTTACTCTTTAATATGAAACTATGAGCAACCTAAATACATTTACTTTGGTTATTCCAGGCCGATATACTTGAAGTATAGGCACGGCAAATACGAGAGACGCCACCAACATTGTCCCAGTTTTCCCGACTCTCATAGTTACACATTAATCAGAGTTGAACCAAATCCCGGAGATATCAATTGAGCATTCCTGAAGGTATTCATCCGACTATTCAATCTCTACAGTATTCCTTTATCCTAAGAGAATGGGTTTATCCTCTATCCAGGAAAGCATTTAGTTATAATCCATTTCGCGAAAGATCGAAACCTTCTCGTAGCCCTCCGTCATTAAGTCTAGTTGAGTCGCGTACTGCTGTGGGTCTTCCTCGTTCATCTCGTTGCTCACTGGTTCGTCCACATCGGAGTACTTCAGTATGAACTCACGTTGCAAATTACGGACACCCTTACGAATGGAGCGAGCGCCGAGATATTTGTCATAGGACTTCCTAGCTATCTTATTACATACCTTCCCATCATCATACGTGCGGATGTTCACGCGACCTATAAGCCGTTTATTTTCCGTATCTATGGTCTGACGAGCTTCATCGGTCATCTCTCGGAGGAATTTATGAGCGACAACAGCTTGTTCACCCTTGCTGAACGGGAAAAATGGTACTATCTCGTCAATGCGACCAGTGACTGCAGCCTATTGTGGCGTTAGAATGATGGATAGATGTTCCAGATTTAAACATAAAATAACGAAAACTAACCGAAAAAAGAGTTATAAAGAGAGTTTTCAGCTGCAGCTGAAGTGGCCAGATCGATTTCTTGAATATGTCTTCGTCTTTGGACTTGGCGAGTTCCTCCCTATGGAAATTCGAGATGACTTGGTCTCCGAAGTTGACGGCTAGAATCCATATTGCCTTGCGACAATCCACTTCCTCTGAGTCCTGATTACCACGACGATCACGATAAGCACCTAAGAATCTCTAAGTATTGGCTCTGTCACAAAAAATAGCATCAGGCGAAGGGCATACCATCATCCATTACTTTTAACAGCGCATTCCAAACATCCTGTGCTGTTTTGTCAAATTCGTCCAGAAAGATTAGACATCGCTTCCCCTGATTTTCGACTAGAAAGTTGTTAAGGGGTGCGCCCTCATAATTGCCCTCGTACCCGTATGTACTTCCCAAGAGTGCTGTCTGCGTATTGAGATGCGTACAATCCAGGGTTGTGGTCGGAATCGACAGTACAGAGCCCATTTGTCTGGCGAGCTCCGTCTTCCCATGACCAGACAATCCTGCAAAAGCCATCACAAGAGGTTCCTCTGCATTCTGTGCTATGTGAGAAAAGATCGTATCCATGACCAACTTCACAGATAACACTTGACCAATAATCTGGAAAGGTAACTTAAAGAGTGGTAACATATTCTGGGCTTCCGCGATTTGGCGCTTACGTAGTGAAGGCCTTGGGACATGGCTGGCCCTCCAGAGATAGTATCGAGTTGTTAAATCAAGAGCGTTTGCTAGAGTGGGCTTATACCCGCCGACGCACCATTCTTCCGACTCTGAGACCTTGTCATATATGACCGGTGCCTTGAGGTAGTCCTTCCACATCGATCTCGGTATTACCAGAGGATCCGCGCCATGGGAGAGCAATAATCGGACAACTTCTATATTTTTACCCTTGGGGCGCATAATGGCAAATGCCAATAAGGGAACATCGCCAAAGTCTCTGCAATTCACATCCACGTTATAGCCGAGGAGGAGTTCAATGATTTCGATATTATCGGTGTCAATTGCGTAGGCGATGACCCTGTGACCCTCAACTCGACACTCTAGCCCCCCTCTAATCGTCTCCCGAGGAAATCGGTCAATGTAGCTCTTGATGCTTTGGCGGGTGCATTTTCTCGCTAGCGCGGTAGCTAAAACGTTTGGAGAAAATTGGTATATCTTTCGAGAAAGTGCAAGGTCAGGATTCTGATCTAAATGTTCAAATCTCAGCGTCGGCAGTTGAAGTTCGAAGACTTCCGTCGTAGTAGGCCTCATAAAACTAGGGGCCCAAGACATGTTGGTCAACTTAGTATTTGGTTCAACTCAACCTAAGAAACGGGAACTAGGTTTATTTATATATTTTCGCCGAGGTTAAGAATTTCGAGTATCGGTTGAGAAGTAAGCTATCGTTAGCTACGTCTATTAAATTCCGTCCATTCCGTGTTGCGGAAACACGTGCGAGACAAACCTCACAAATTCCAGAACTTAGTAGCACCAATGTGCGAATCATAAAGATAATATATTGAGAATCCTGGAAACTCTTCGAAAGAATAGTAGTCAAGAAAACAAACTTCCACATACTCTCACAACATCCATACGCCGACTTCGCCTCCGCCGCAGTTGGTGTCACGGGCGACCAGCCAGAGAGTTATGGATGATTCCTCACATCCTAAGAGCAATCACATTCGGCCCCCGAAGCTGAAGTAACTACGACGTAAGATCTTTATAATATTTCGTACATCTAACTATTAATTAGTTCTAGGGCGAAATAAGACAGCTTCAACTTAAGGATTCTATGCAAAGTCATAAACAGGAAGTATAGCATTAATACCGATAGCTCGATTACTGCCTGCGAAGATAATAACTAGTAGGTATGTACGTACGTAGCTTAAGCAGACTTAGAAATGTTATGGAATACTATCTCCGGCCACTCCGGGGACGGAGCGTCTAATATAGACGAGTCGTGGCCCAGTAACGTCAAGTCAAAAAAGGCTTTCACATAAGTGTTCAAGATCTTAACCTGCCGATTACCATCTATCGGCCCTGTTGACGGATCCGTGTCCTCGATCGTCTTCCAAAAGGTGTCGTCGCAGAAGTCATGATGAGTCGTCCCAGTAATAGAGAGCTCTCTCAGATATCCAGTTTGCCAAGACAAGAATGCTGCCCATGAGGGATCGGCATGTTCGCCCTCGCCGCTGTGACCTTCGCTAGCCAGGAGGAGCACCGGTCGGTACACGTCTGATGCGGTACTATTCGGCAGGCCGAAAAAGCTACCGTCCAGGTTCAGGCTAGACACAATACGGCCGTGATCGTACATGGAGCCGATAGACGCAGCACCTCCCAGGGAGTACCCGAGCGCACCAATGTGGGTTATGTTGAATGGTGCCTTAAGTTCATGAATGAATTCCGGAAGACGGCTGAGGAACACGTTATTATCCACCAGCCGTGTCTCATAGATAGCCGTTATTTGCTCTCCGTTGTTGTAATCGATGTCTACGCCGACGACGCCAGTCCCATTTGGGTACCGCAGGAATGGCTGCTCAAACGGATGATCTAGTCCAATGACGGCATATCCGTAAGATGCGAGTTCAGAAAGTAATATGGTATTGCCCTCAACCGGCGGGCCACCGCCTCCAGGACCAAACAATATTGTCGGATAAGGCGATTTTCCCACTGCGCCCTTGAGAAAAGGGGCATCCTTCTGGACTGTTGAAGTAATCGATACAAGAGTTCCAGATGTATAATTCCAAGTTTCTTCGTAGAAAGCCGCTGTTTCGGGGTTCAAATATGGCTCTGGCTCTCCCTCCGGCTTTTGAAACGTGGGGTAGAATATGGTGGCCAGAAATGCGGTGCTGATGTTATTCGGAGCTAAGGGATCATGTGGGTTGAAATGCTCAATTGTACGTTTGATAACGCCGACATGATACGGGCCTGTAGGTTGCGGAAGACCAATTGCACTGACGAAAGGTGCTCTCAAAATTGCTGAAGCCAAAAATATCGCGTTGGAATAAGAGGTCAACCGGCTAATACCGGTCATCCTCTTCGGAGATTTCATTGTGATAACTATTGACGACTTCTCGATAAAACTTAGGAGGGGTAAGTGGCGTACCAGTAGCGACATATTACGAACCGAAGTGTCGATATATAAAGTTCCTGCAACGTACAATACCCGGCAGGTCCTTTACCGTAGACTTTCTAGGACTAATTCCGCCCTTTCAGCTATGGCGTCAGTAAGCACGTATATCCCAATCTGGCCATATTATCTTATGTGTTACCTGCCCTAAATGGAGATAAGTATCGAAACCGAGGCTGTCGCATGATAACATACTAGATTAGTCTAGCGAGTCTGAATATCGGGATAATATACATGTACATCAATCGTAATAGGGGTTCCGCCATGTCTTAAGACTACATAGTAGCTCTAAGCAGCCTTGCGTCCAACTACTGCCACAATTTTCCCTTGATGAACCACGACGCCTTTCTCTGTTTCACCTACGGCGTTCGCAAATAACTCCAGCCACGATTCCCGCGTCATAGGCGACTGTGGCTGCTGTGCCTTCGGCGGGAAATATCCGGAGAGTTCCTCCCAAACCATCAAATAATCTTCCGTCCAGGCCTTGTAATCTTGCTTTCGGTTGTCCGAGGCCTGCATATGGACGTCTTCAAAGCCGTGCTCCTTCAGATGTCGGTCCAGCTCTCCCAAAAACTCGAATCTTGAGCCCCTTGCTTCCCCGCCGGCTTTCAATATCTGGACGATGGTCTGACATGCAGACTTAGATACCTCAGGGGAAGTTGATTCGACAACATAAGTATCGGCTCGAGATTCTTCCCACTGCAACCACCCGCCGGGCTTCAACAAGGCCAGAGCGGTAGATAAAAGGGGTGTTACGTCTGAATTCATGATGATGCTCACAAAAGCTCGGACATGGACAATATCGTATGCCCCTACCATCTCCTCTGGCAGCGGCTTAGCAAGCACATCAAGCTTCTTCAACGTAACCAACTGCGGGAGAAATGCCGGCGCAGGGAAGTTGACGGGATTGACGTCATAGCCATCTAGCTTAGCCGATATCCCCTTGCTGGAGAGCTCGCGATCCAGGTCGTTCAACCAGACACCATTGCCACAGCCAAGATCTGCAATCTTCAGTTCTTTAGAGCCTACAAAGGAATTTTGAACGTGCGGGTGCAATAGGTGTCCCAGCGTGTTCTGGAAAAGGAGGTGCTGCAAATGTAGTCGAGCAGAAGTCCTAAAATTCCTAGCCGGCGCAACCCAGTACGTTGACGCGTCATACTGTTGAGCTTGATCGGATTGAGTTGCCATATTTGATAATCTTGTTGGCTATTATAGCTGTTATAGAACGAAAATGATCGCCTTCCCAACGCGATATGATAGGGGGTGAGATAGATGAACGGTGGCAAGACTAGTGAAAAGTTCACAGATTATAAGCCCATGAATAGGAGACGAAGTCCGATAAATATGATCACCGAATGGCGTTCACCGCTAGATAACTACTATCTAGAGGGATTCTAGGCAGTAATTATACTAAAATTCCTAGGAGGTTGTAAGCCCACATTCGAAACTTGGCAATTGGCTGGAGTTGGAGGATCAAGATATAAGCGCGACTGGAGATAGCACGGAGATGGCGACATAGGTATTCCACGGAGGGTAGATTAACTACCTAGTAGCTACTAGTATAGGTTCGATATAATCTAAACAGCACAACGACAACACCTTGGTGGAATGTCAACGCCATGATTTGATAGTGTACTGTAGTTGCTAAAGGCAAAGACATTGACTTGAAATCTCAGACGAACGAAAAACACATTTAGCATTAGACGAGCCTTGCAGTGACATGCTTACATATGTAGTTTATTTCATCAGATCTAGTGTTAGTCTAAAGGATCCTTCAGGAGTTAGGCGCATCCTATTCTCCATATTACTAACAACACCAACCCATCTTCAATAATCTAACGGCACCAATTGGATAGATACGGCGGCTGGAAAACTATAGTAGCCTTGGAGAAATAACATTAAAACCAGCTAGCTAGCCACTTCCACAGAACGCCACACATGGACCTGACGACTCGGATGGGTTTATAGAGTTTTCCACCAGCCCAGATGATGAGACCCGAAGATCCATCGGACTCCGCGGACTCCTCGGGCTCCTCGGACTCGCCGTCATGGTTGTCGTCCTTAATCTGCTGCCGTCTTCGTGCTTCTTTTCGCTCTTCTGCTTTTCGCCCCAGTTCATTCTGTAAGTCTTCCATTTCTTGGAGTACATAGCTGTTGCTGCAGGCAATATATGCAGAAAAGTCATCCCCAAGACGGTAGTCATATAGACAGCGTTCCTTGCTCGAAAGTATATCATAAGCTTCTCTTATCAGAACCATCTTTTCGGCTGCTTCTTGTCTCTCGCTTTCTTTGACCTTGTCAGGGTGATATTTTTTCAGCTGTCGCCGATACGCTGATCTTACCGTCTTCACCGTAGAGAAATCGGGAATTTCAAGCACCCCGTATAAGGTTAGACCGTCCCTATTCCACGGAGCCCCTCTTGGAGCCGCCCTTTGAAAAGGTTCCGCCGGAGGTTCATTGATGATTTCAATATGCACCACCATATTAGCCAAGGCTATAATGAGGATCACCAAAATGAAACATATCTTATTTACAATCGACATGATTTTGTGGAGTTGGAGGGCAAATTGTTGGGGGGCAGAAATCTGTTTTAAACGGAGATACTTGTATCTATCCTCAGATGCAGCTAAGTATGTGTGTCTGAGTTTATAATTCCATCGGTGAATTGTGTGTTTGAAAACACGCCGCGCGAGTCGCAGCAGCAAACCCAGGGGCTATTGTACTGGGTCTCATGAAGGCCATTGTTTATCCTACAAGCGACTTTGTTCGCGAGTTATGCGGCAACTCTTTTGTTCTAGGGATTACATATTGCATGTACCTATTTCGCATATCCTGAAGATCAACCCAAGACCATCTTGTAGAATCTTCATGGCTATGATAGGAGAATAACTAGGGTCCTAGCTAGTCTACATACATGCAAGCCGCAAAATAATATTTGAATGGTACGTAGCGACAAAGCTGGAGCGGAAATGTAAGAATCGGCTTGAAACTACTTACAGCTTTAGACTACTACATTAACTTAGTACGGACCTCAGGATATTGGGCGGTGGTTGACATAGAGATTTGTGAACTATCTAGCTATCAAGTACTGGATTGGGGTATTAAAGTACAAATAAATCCAAGCTCTAAGAAATAAATCCAATTGTTTCCCGTAAAAAGGAGCAGAGTTGCCTAAACGCCGAATTCGTGGTGGGTATAGAGCAATAGGGGTAACACGACCCCTGACGGACCCTTCCTTAAGGGGCAGGCCCAAACCACCGCTCTAGTGCAGCCTTAGCCGCATCTATATCCGGTTTCTCCTCGCCCACCCAGGCAACAAAACCGTCGGGTCGGATCAAAAGGGAGTGAAGCTCTCGTTGATCCTTGGCGCCCACGTCAATATAATCGACCTTCGTCTCGTACTTCTTGACAAGATCCTTGAGGTCTGCATTCTTATCGAAATCGACAAGAACACCATGCCCTCCTTCCAACTTGGCACCCAGCCTTGAATCATCATCTAACTCGAAATCTGGGGCGCTGCAACCAACAAGAGGGTGCTCGTCGCCGAGATCGTAGCGTAGCGACAAGCCCCAGATCCGATCCATGCCGAAGTTGGTCCCGTCGACCGTGTCAAGCAGCGCAACCATGATCTTTCGAAGGGCTTTTCCATAGGGGTCGGGCTTTAGCGTCATGACTTGCGCACGCGACCATTCGAGCACGTTGGCCCCAACAGGGTGCCTCTCCTTCTCGTATGAATCGAGGAGACTGAAGTCCACCAGCTCTTTGCTAGATTTAGAGGCCTTGACTGTCGCGGCTAGCTTCCAGCCCAAATTCATTGCATCCCCTATTCCCAGGTTCAGCCCCTGCGCTCCCAACGGTGAGTGGATGTGTGCGGCATCGCCAGCGAGGACGATACGGCCCTTCCGGTAAGTCGTCGCCTGATTGCATCGGTCGGTGAAGGAGGAGGCGAGGTTGAGTTTGGTAATCTTTGCATCGGTGCCCGTAACGCGAGTGAAGACCTCCTGAATATGTTCAATAGTGATTTCTTTAGTGCGGTCGAACATAGCGCCGTCAAAGTCCATTAGGTAAAAAGTGCCTGCCATTAAAGTGATATACATACCGCCCTGGACGACATTAAAGCCACGCTGTAAAACATCTGGCTTGTCCAAGTCGGCTTGTACTATGTACCCGGTAAACTCGGGTTCCGAGCCGACGAATTCGAAGCCCGCGGCCTTGCGAACTGTGCTTCGTCCACCGTCGCATCCCACGAGCCAGTTAGTGTGGAAAGTCCCGTCTTCGGTTTCCACCGTTACGTCGCTCTCGCTTTGCGAGACATTCGTGACACGTTTTCCCCTGAGGATCGTTACACTGCTCAAAGTCTCGGCTCGCTTCGTTAGTGTTTCCTCAACGACCGCCATAGATGATCCGCTGGGGGTCAGCGACGGGCCGGATAGTCGGTACTTCCAACGATCCAAGTCTAGCTTATTGGCATTGAGTAGGATACCGGCGAAGTGGCCACCAAATTGAAACTTCTCCGTCTTGAAGAGGGTGTGGTGGCGGTCTTTGAGTTGGGTAACCTCGCCCAGCATTCCACGTCGATAGAATGCTTCTATTGCTACGGTATTCAGGCCTCGCACGCCTAACGGGAAGGCTTTCCAGGGCGACTCGAGTTCGGGGTCACGCTCTAGTACCAATACGGAGACACCTGCCAGTCCTAGCTCGCAGGCCACGAAGAGCCCGATGGGCCCAGCGCCCGCCACAATGACATCGTAAGTGTTGCTCATATTGTAGGTTCGTTTGGTGTGAATAAATTCAATAGATTGCAGTGCTGTGTAGAGATCCAAAGCATGTCAATTCGCTTGGCGCATTCCATAGTATTTATATTCGATGAAGACATTTCTAACCACAGCGACCGGTTACAAGCTGTCGTGTATCGAAGTCCTAGACGAAGTATGTTGGAGATGAATAGCGGGACGGACCGGGAGCTAGAGTAGCAGTTGAAACCGTGTATGCTTCTAGAGGTGACCTATCACTACTAGAGCACCCGCATGGTGTCGCATAAGTCCTAATGAGTCAGCTTGTGGGTATTGACTCATAGGTTTAGCATGGAAATGAGGTATGAAATTGAGGGTCCGGGACCGAAAATAGCCTACGGCCCCGAACAACACACTTCGGACTTGGGAGGAAAACCAACATCCGAGTGCCGAAGGTCTACCGTGCCCAGCCCCGTGATGAGGATGACTTTGGGACCGAAACTCGCTTGGTTCCCCGACCGCATTCGGATGAAACTAGTCGGCCCTACTGGATCTATGAGCTGAATGGGACGAGTGACTCACTTCAATTCGTTGACGATTTGAGGCCATTCATCTTGGCAACCAGTGGGCCATAGTTCAACATGTTGCATCGTCGTTCGATGCGTGACGTGAAAGGCTCATAGTTCAACAGTGGTTCATCAAAATGTGGATGTCTAATTTACCGTACTGCCGTACGTAGTCACAAATGGTTAAGAGTAGTGGCATGGCGCAAATCATCTATATTACGCGTCACTCAGGGGCAGCGAGGGCACCAACACGACGATAGCAACATGTCCTACGAATGGAGTGAGCTGGTAAGTCGAGTATTGCACATACGAATTATGCGTAATAGGCATGCAGGCCTCCAGACCTAGGGATTCCGTGATCCGAAAATGACATCCTCTGGGTCAAGTGCATTTCCCAAAGGGCGCTTCCTCATGTAAGTCTGGTCGTGGTTAAAGGGGTTTGAAATATCTCATAGAAGTTATCCTTTCTTGCCATCCAATAGATTTTGCAGTCGTCTCGCGCGATCCCTAAAATCGTATGTGTTCCCAAGCTCTCTTGTCGCGTCCGTTTCCTCCCTACTGTCGCCCCATTTCGCATCTACAGCGCCGGGATGGGCTTGATTGAACATCTCACAGGGCACCCACTGTCTTCCCGCGTCCTTACCCCAACTCTTCTCTATCGCTAGCGGACCTTTCCCTATCATAGCCGCCCATCGCTCCCCATCTCCCGGTGGCGCTAGGCCCGCTTTCTCCAACGCCGCTACTGCGCCCGCGGCCCAGTTATGGCAGTTTCCCTCGCCGAAATACGGTAGCTGGGACTCGTCAGCACCGAAGCGGGTGAGAACTGTATTGGCGGTACGGGCTTCTTCAATAGATAAGTCGCTGCGTATGTTGCATCGCCCACGGGGTGCCGGGTCGGCGTTGAAGTTCTGCTCGGGGCGTGATTCGTATATGAACCGAACTTGGTCTGGGCAGCGTGCGTGGTGCAGATGGCAAGTTGTGGGCTGCGGGGTGCTGTGGTGGACAGCGATGCCGATGTGACCTGCAGGGTCCTCGTCGGGCTTCTCCCCACCCCAAATAACGACGGATATGGTATATTGGTTCATCGTTTCTTCGTAGGTTCTAATACAGAATAAAATGCCGTAAAGTGTCTCTTTTGCCTACCTTTTCCTACTCTTTTCATCTTGTTTTTATTGTATCACTATTAATGTAAGGGAGTAGAGTTGGTTGGAAGTCAATAAGAAAGAAGGGGAACCGCCTTACTAGTTTGCCTATTCTAGGCTGCCATTATTCTACTACAGTTCACAGAGAACTAGCACTTCATCTCCCTAGAGTTGGATATATAAAGCAGACGTGGAGAGTATCATAAGAAATATAGACGCCTACCAAACCGTGGCAGATATTTGCAGCTCCAGCAGGGGGCTGCAGCATTCATAGCGCTATCACAGTGCTGGACTTAGTGCTGACGCTGCCCGCGTTCCACAGCATGCCATGGGCTCCCCCCAAATAGCTATGACGACCCTCAAGGTTGAGATATGCGACGTGCATATAGAAACAAATGATAAGTATTTCGGTGATTTCAGTTTATTCGATACTTTCTCCTTCGTCTTATTCTCAACGTCATCTTAAACTACCGTCTACCTTCATATGCGTACATAAATTCTCGCTATGGACTCGTTGGTCTTCGGTTCTAACCTAACAGAAGCACAAAGTCTGAGCGGGGCTTGCGTAAGTTATTCCCTACCTCGCTACAACGCAGTGTAAAAAGCCTAATAAATACGCCGGAGCATAGTGCTTAGCACTGTTGGCTTTGCTAGGCGACAAAGTCTCATTCCCGGGGACTCAAGGTTACAATTCGTCTGTTTCCTCGTACTTCTCCCAACAAGAGTCTCAAGTCCATCCTTCGTGTGTCGTAACGCCGAGAACAAGCGAGGATGTCTCGATCGCGGTTCGTTCACTGTCTTCAACATTCGCATCACTGGGTATTGATGAACAACCCCGTTGCCGCTTCGCCATTCGATCAGGTGGACATGGTCTCTACGCGGGGACAGCCAATATTGAAAATGGCGTTACCATAGACCTTCGTCCTCTAAACAGTGTGGAAGTGAGCGAAAATAAGTCTACAGCCTACGTCGGAGTCGGCGCTACCTGGGGTGATGTTTACTCAAAGCTCGACCCGCTTGGTCTGTCGGTGGCCGGTGGCCGTGCAGCACAGGTTGGTGTTGGTGGGCTAACCGTTGGGGGCGGTATCTCCTACTACTCTCCTCGTTACGGATGGACGTGTGACACGGTATCGAATTTTGAAGTTGTGCTTGCAAATGGCTCAATCGTCAATGCCAATTCCGAAGAGAATCAGGGTCTCCTCTTCGCTCTTCGCGGCGGATCGAATAACTTTGGTGTTGTCACCCGCATCGACCTCCAAGCTTTCGAACAAGGTCCGGTATGGGGCGGAGTCGTCTACTATGACGCGTCTACGCTCGACGAACAGCTCAAAGCGTTCGTTGACTTCAACTCAGCCGAGAATTATGACGAATACGCGTCTCTCATCACCAACTTCGGTTTTGCAGCGGGGCACGGAGCTGTCATCTTGAATAATCTCGAATACACGAAGGCCGAAGAGAACCCAGCCGTATTCCAGCCATTCACAAGGATACCATCATTAAGCAATACACTACGCATGGCGAATATGACAGATATAGCTACGGAACAAGGTTCTTTCTCTCCAAATGGACTGCGGTGCGTAACCAATATACAGAGGGAATTCAGGACCGCCAAATTTAAGCGATATGCTGACATATTCGAAGCCAATTGTTCGTTGTAACGACCTACAAGTCCACGGTGCCAATGCTCAACGCAACTTATCTGAGTTGGAATAAAAGCCTGGCAGCAATTCAAGATATCCCCAATATCATATGGTCTATTTCTCTAGAACCGCTGCCACCGGCATTCTATGCACGGTCCGCTCTCTCTAATGCCTTCGGACTCTCTGATAGGTCCGGGTCGCTAGTCATCGCTCTCCTTACTGCGATGTGGATGAATGAAGACGACGACGAGAGGATCGAGACAACAGCTCGCGAGCTATACACTGAAATCGAAGATGAAGCTAAGAAGTTAGATGCGTACGACCCATTTGTCTACCTGAATTATGCGGCGCCCTGGCAGGATCCAATTGCTAGCTATGGGGCTGAGAACGTAGAGAGACTCAAAAGAGTGAGAAAGGATGTGGATAGTAAAGGAGTTTTCACTCGACAGGTTCCTGGAGGTTTCAAAATTCCGACGTAAACGACCTAATATATAATCATGAGTCCATGGGGGATAAAAATATGTATAATTGCAAGTTGAATGAAGGGGATTATGTTGTTGATGAGGTACATGTACCAGTTGGCGTTTGGTTGGTTACCTCGCCCACGGACCCATGCGTGAGCCAACCAACAGCATCGGATGCTCTCCCCTTAAATCGACACGTTATCCCGCAATGTGTAATTCTCTGCCTACGACGAATAACACCCCTTTCTTAACAAATATGGAATACGAAGAACTAGCCCAAATCTGTTCCGCGCAAGAGGGAGAACCCCTCTTGATAACTTCATTATTGCTTGGCCTTCCTCCCTACGTGCTCGATCCCCAAGACCTCACGGACTCGTTCAATCCATTTCCCAGCGTCACTACCAGCCACTTCCGGCAAATTGACGAGGACACTATAGTGAAATATGGACCTCATATCACATTAGCTGAGGCAGAAGCCATGGACTACATTTCCCGCAACACGAGCATAAAGTGCCCCAAAGTAATCGGCGCCTACCTGCTTAACGACGAGGGCTACATCATTATGTCGCTAGAGAGCGGTAAATCGCTGTCGCATTTCTGGGAGAACGCTACCGATGACAAAAAAGAAGCAGTCATTAAAAAGTTGGAGGGCTATATTAACGAAATGCGTAACATCAAAGGCGATTATGTCGGCGGGTTCAATCGTAACCCCTGTGTGGCGGGCGAGTTTATGTGGGATTTCCACCAAATCGACTACAAGTACGGGCCCTATCCAGACGAACATGGTTTCAATGAGGGACTTATAGAAGCCTTGTCGCGGGCCAGTCCAGGGGCTGAGAGTACGGACCCAGAATCTACGACCTATAACCAGAGATATGCCACAAGTCAGTTAGTGCACTCTCTTCGCAACCACGAGATCGTGTTCACACATGGCGACCTGCATGCCGGAAACATTATCGTCCAAGATGATTTGACGGTGGTAATCTTGGACTGGTATACGGCAGGCTTCTATCCGGCTTATTGGGAGTGGTACAAAGCGACTTGGCACGGTGTGTTTAAGCCCAGTTTTATACGACAGGTAGAGCGGTTTATTCCACCTTACTGGATCGAAGCCAATATCATGAATCAGATATTCAATAAGATCATTGGAAAAATATCTGAAGATTATTGACAGAAGAACATGTATCTAAAACGAGCTGTCCCCTTTACAACCCCGCAGGATGTAAAACGATAGCATCTCCCCTAGGAGTGCTTAGGTGGATAACGGACCAAACCACCTGAATATATATGTGATAATGCGTTCTTGTATCCGAATATCTCAGCGCGTATGTATACTTTACTCGTTCATATATCTTCATATACGTCTGGTCTTTCGCGGCATCATTCATATCTAGGGCCCAACTTGCAGAGACGCTATCGGTTTACCACCTAGCATCTTACTAAGTCCTACTCATAATCAGACAGCCAGGTCGGTGCACACAGTGACTTCATATTGCATCTTTCAGCACATAGTGCCGCCCATTGAACGACAGGATGACTGAATATACCTCGCAACATCGATTAGACTCGAACTTTAAACTACTAGGTAGGTTCTGTGATCACTATAAATCAAATTTCAAGCAGTCTAGCTCTTCTCTGACTGGTAGAGGGTCGATCACTGGGCCTTCTTAACCATAGCGAGGACCGCCTCCTCCACCTCCTTCGGGTGGGACGCATTCAAGAAATGGACACCGCCCTCGACGCAATCAAGCTTCGCATCCTTGGAGCCCGTAAAAAGCTGGATATTCTCCTTCGGGACAGTGGTGCCGAAGACTGGATCTTCTGTTCCCTGGGAAGGAGTCAGTTGAAATCATCCCCAGAATCGTGATGTCGAGGGTTAGAAGACGGTACGTACCTGCAGCCAATGGACGGGACACTTGATGTCTCCCAATCTAAGCACCAGCCCGTCTCTTTCTGCTAGGCAGATGACGGCCATCCTGATCTTTCGACGGCCCTCGTCGCCTGAGTACACGCGGCGGATAGACTCCGTCCAATAGCTGATCCTTTCAGGGGTGCCCGCGGACCCGAAACCAAGTCCAAGTACGGCCTGGACATAAGCGTCGTCAACGACGAAGTCAGGGGTAGGAGTGGAGCTAGTCCATTTCTGGGCGAACGGTGTAGCGAAGGGAGCTGGATCCCTTTATCAGACAAATGGATGATATTAGCAAAAAGAATACACCACAACTCTGATGGATCAGTAAGTAGGAACTCACCAGCAACCCTTAGTGCGTGAATCAGCAGTCTCAGCATCCATTGACGTGCCAGTGAGAATGAGCCCGGTTACCTAGCTGCTGTTAGATGAGAGAAGCTTCGGTGTCGCATATATCATCCGAACATAATACTTACTCTCTTTGGCGCTAGCAACGCCATACGAGTCGCAATCCAGCCGCCTTGGCTACTCCCCAGTACGACGGCCTTCTCGACACCCAAAGCCTCCATGGCCTGGAGGGCTATAAGGGCCGAGTCCCAATACGTGAAGTGCTCGGAGTCACATGTGGTCGCACCGTGCCCGAGCGGCTCAATCGCAAGGAGGTTCGCCGCAGCCGTCAAGGTCGCACTGTCTAGCTGCTCGCGGAAGAACTCGGCAGTAGCGGATAGGCCGTTGATAAGGACGACCGTAGGCCTCGAATGGTCTAGATTCCCCTCTGAAATAGCGTAGCCAACGCTGGCACCCAAATGCGAAACTTTGATCGTTGAGGATTGAGACATGGCGAGCTGCACTCTCTAGCTGGAACAGTTGACGTAAGTAAGCAGCAATAGGTATCTTCTTAGATAGATGAAAGCCACTGGGCTCTTTAGTCATAAATACCATACAGCGACAAAGGGCTTACTTCTTATGCTTCGCTGCTTTATCCTCATAAGTTCCTTTGATCCAACATGCCAGTTATATGTTACACAGATCGGCAGACATTACTGGTGTAACCCGACGGATAAGCGAAGGTGTCTCGCAATTTGTCGATTATTCGCTTGCATAATAGGACGTTGACTCGAAGTGTTGGTAAAAAATTAGACATAAGCGTGCTACCTCACGACTTTCTCAGCTTTCAATTCCTTCTGGGCCTGGGCATTGATCTGGATTGCCTCTTTGAGTTTCGCTACAACCTCGGGCTGACCGCCAAATGCCGTCAGGAGTCTCTCGTCAAGCTCTTTCTCCGTGGTCACCAGGCTCTTCGCACCGCGTTTTCCACTCCTAGCCGCATTGATCAAGGTTCCCCATCGCTGTGTGAAGGCATAAATGCTTTGGCGAAGCAGTTCATCCAACTTTTCATTCGCGTCTTGTTCAGGTTGAGCTTGCCCTCGAGCCTGTGTGGCTTTACCGTTCGCCGCAGAGGAGGCGCTCGCTGCTGATGACCATAGGCCAAGTGATAGAGACCCGCCGAGTATGCCCCGGAATAACCCGAGCCAGTTTTGGGGGCTGAGAGCATCCCATATTTGGCCGAAATGTTGCATTGCGGCTGGGTGAGACCGAACATCGCCTATCTCGAGTGACACCAGCCCGTTCTTAAGAATAAGAAGATTCTTAATCATGAACAGATCGGGGTCGGGGTCGGGGTTAGCCGCCTTATTAGACTTTAATCGAGACTCTACACGTTGCATGGCAAGAATAGTCTCATTGATGATTCGGAAGACTACCGGGCTCGACTTCATAGGTAAATGGTTAGTTTCCAAGTCTGTACCGGAATAGAGTTCACTTACACTTCGCTCCTTGGGCATTGCCTGATCATACATAGCCAGGAGCTCGAGAGCGCGTTTTGTGATCGGATGAGCATTAGACGAGGCTACACCATTTACAACAGGCGTAATCTTGAGAGAGTCGGGGGAGACGGGAGCCTTCGATAAAGATTTGGTGACTTCAGCGTCAAAAGCGGTATCGGTAAAGGGCCAAAGATGCTCGATGAGCAGCCGAGCAGTCAAATCGTGGCAGTGAATCGAGTATCGAGTAGTTTCCTCTTCATCGTACTCCAATATGAGATACTCATTCGTGATCCACCCAAGAAGGTTACAGATTGTCTGGAGTTCGCTAGTATGCAAAATTGACTGCAACGTCGTTGCAATTGGAGTAATATTTGCAGCGTTAACCAGCGCTTTTTGCTGGCTTTTGAGCGCTGCGTAGGCGGATTGTGGGTCGGCATTGTATTGCGGCTCTATTGAGAAGATCTTCGCAAACAGACTAGCCTCGTCGTACGATCGTTCGTAGCATTGTTTAATAAAGTTACGACAAGCAGTTTCTGCATTAATTTCCTTGGTATCCTTCCTAAACACTTCGAGGTCGTGCTGGGTGAGGGGACGAAGATCACGGTCTCGTACATCCGAGTAATAAGAGAAGATGTTAACGGCAGTGTTGGAGTAATAGTCAAAGCTCTGGCCAGCTGTGGGGTTCCCCAGTTGATCATAGCAACTGCGGACAACACGTTGAGCATTCGCTACCAAACCATCTATCTCAAGTACCATCTCCTCGAAGCGTCCATACGCAAGCGCATGCCGAGCAGATTCAGACTGCGTGGCCGCAATCTGTTTTGATATTTCCGAAGAAATACGATCGAGGTGGCCAGTGAAACCAACCTCGAGAAGATGGAGAGCTTTGGTAAGAAGAGATTGGTACCTCGCTAGATATGATTCGGCATCTCGGTATTCAGGCTAACATGAATCAGTATATAGTTACGGGAAGAGACTCTGGCGGAACACACATGTTTTACCATAAAACCTATACAAGCATCCAGATTTGTTAGGATTTCACCGAAATTTTCGTGATTTACTAATCGACTGGCTCCAGGTGCATTCAACCTCCTCGTAACACCATCCAGATAGGCGTAGTAGTGCAAGTCTGTCCCAACATCGTCTGCCAGTTTCTGTAACCTTCTCTCCTCGGATAGGAGATCGTCACACTGAGCCTGAAAAGAGGAGGTTTGCGACTCAACGGCACGAAACGAATCGGCCAGAGAAGTGAGTAGATCAAGAGCACCATTGGCGTCTCTGATGAGCGTGTCTAGGTGACGTTCGGTAATCTCCAGCTGGTCTCGGTAAAGTCTATGTCCCTATCAGCGACCGCATTCTCGCTTAGTATAGTATCAGACATCGTACAAGTACTCCTGCTGGCTAGCTTCGATCAATTTGGCATCGAGACATTCTAGCCGCGGTAGTTCTTGGCGCAGAGTGCCCTTCTCCAGCTTCTCGACCATTAGCGCATCCAGATTCCTCTCTTTGACCTTCTTCCGCTTCTTCTTCGAGGCGCCATCTTTAGACAGTTGTGCGCGAACGACATGGTAGAAATCCGAGTACGATTTTGCTCTTCGGTTCAGTGTAGGTTCCGGGGGATCGAGTGATGTTTCGGACTCTTCAAATAGCTCCTCTAGCTGTTCTACGACGTCGGGTTGCTTGCTTCCCTATGCTAATTATTAGTATGACCCCAAGAGCTAAGGGTAGATACATGTAGACAATACTAACATTAGGCGGTTGGAGGAGGGATTCTCTTCTTCTATGTCCAGAGGGCTGTTGTACGGAAGGATTCCTCTTATGGGTATGATCCGGTACGAAATTGTACCAGGAATCTTCGTACATGGTGTGGCCTAGGTCGACGGAAACTTCAAGGTTGTGAGGTTTAAGATTATTGATTTACGATTATTCTTAGTTGTTAACAGCGAAACGTCAGTGGGCAATTGAATTAAGGTACAAGAAGCTTATCGGAACCCAATTTTAACCGTTGTCCGATAAGATGCCGCTCACGTATAATTGCATATCCCACTAAAGTCATATCCAGCCCCTTTTCAAAATCTTTACCCCTTATTGTTTTCACTTGAGACTATTCTTCGCACATATTTCAGAGGTCATGAAATGCAACACATAATACCCGGTATCTACATGTTAATAGTTGATATTACTATCCTAAAAGACCAACTCATACAATCCATTATATATCCCTCACGCTAATACTAGGGCTCCCTCTAAGAGCCAATCCACTCCGAGCAGAACGGCGCTACCAACAGATCCATATTTCCGGAGCCCCATTCCGGCTATCCACTGAGGAAGAATTTTCATATTCATCGTCAACTTCCATAGGCATTTTTAACCCAGGTGGTTTTTCATTCAATTCCCTCAATATTCGGAATCATCTATGGTCCCATAGCTCAGTTGGTCAGAGCGTCGTACTAATAATGCGAAGGCCGAGAGTTCGAGCCTCTCTGGGACCATGGTTTCTCATCGTCTAGATCAGTTTCCCTTTTGTTCCACGGGTGGAATTATTCTTGTTTTCGTTTACTTTTTATTAACTAGAAAGAATCTATGTCACGGGTTGAAACCCCCTCTCAGTAAGTAACAGTAACTGAGCCCTCAGCTACACCGTTAAGATCGCTTACACCAATGACCACAAGATCGATCTACTTGCTAGTTAAGTATCTAACCATAACTTCATAATATACACATCTTTTGATATCTTATCCATACTACTCCTAAACGGCGCTTGAATGATAGAAAAAAAGATAGTCTATGTAATGCTCACCCAAAAAAAAGAAGGAATGCATCAGCCGCGAATCGAACGCGGGGCCCATCGATGGCAACGATGGATTTTACCACTAAACCACTGATGCTTTTCATTGGATAGCTCCACTGACTATACCAAAAGCTCGCTAATATAGGTATATGTCTCTATAGCACTCAGTGTATAGAAAAAAGACAGCCCTTTAGATTATAGTGCGCCAGATGAGATACGAAAGTTCTCTGTTGAGATGAAACCTCTCTTTAATTTTATGATATCCATTTCGTTTGTGAATCTCCTCTTATTGTGTGCATATACCGTGTTTAGTTCGGCTTTTCTCTCCCGTTTATCTGGTTAGGATCTCTTCCTGATTCCAATGAGAAGTTGTGGTCTTCAGCGAGCACGGCTTGTTAATTTGTTTCATCATTTTCATACACCGCCGTGCTTTCTTCCTCCGCTGCGTTCGCTTCTTCATTTTGTCTCTCTTCTGCAAGAGTTTCGTTCCCTTCCAGATCTCCTTCCCGAAGGGGGAAGTCTCCTGAGTCTCCTGACGGTCTTCCTTCACCCAATAAACTTGGTTCCTCTAGAAATGGTATCATCAGAAGTTTCGGGCGCTTCATCTCGGTTATTTCAAGCGCGGCAAGTAGCATGGTTCTATCGGGGATAGGGATCGTTTGATCAGTGCCAGACCACTCCCTAATATCAAACTCTATAAGTTTATTTTGGGTAATTACTCGCTAACTTCTATAGACGTAATTTATATGATTTTTCACTTCCATCTGAACCGTATTTACCATAACGCAATCCGTGGTCATGATACCAGGTAGGATAGAGCTAAAGTAAGGCGCTTGTATAGTAATGGTTACCTTTTCAGAGCAGGAGATGACCTTGTAGTTGGTTAGAAGATAACACTACGAGTCCCGAGAGCGAAAGATATCCATAGTAGCCTGTCATACTCTCGATCCTGAATAGGAGTTGCCGTTCGTACCACCCAAACCTCTCTATTGCAATAACCTGTTTGGGATTATAAGTATGAGTCCAGTCGAGCTCTGAATGTTATTTGCTCAGGTACCTAGGTATATAGTTTCTCGGCATAAGATCAGATCGGAGTGTTGTTGGAGAAGACCATAACATTGAAGGTTGATGGGCTTATTAATCATTCATGGGTTCTTGCGAGCCAATCCTATATGTCTATTGTTTTCTGCCTATCATCCCCTGTATATAGACACGTCATGGCAAATTACTGTGATTTCCTTGACAAGATGCCGGGATTATGTTGATAAACTTTTGCCGTTATGTCGCTATCATATGTACAGGTCAAGCAACCAAATAAAAATATGGAGACCTCAGGGCTATCTAAAATACCTCTCGTCAAAGCTGAGTATGAGGCTGAAAAGGATCTCAGGGAGGTAACCTTGGCTGGTCTAAAGTCTGATTGTAGTGTGAGGTGTCGTAGCTGAATGACAGGGAAGACACCTGGGATTTGGGTCCCAAGATGGTTAGTGTCAGTGGTGAACGGACCCTAAGTTCTTGGGCTCCAGGGCTATCTTTAGATGTGCATCCTCACCTGGGCATCAGTTTGCCTAACGATAGAAGCCTCTAGGGCTACGTAGTACAGTGGGTACCTGTAAGGAGGCAGACAAATAATAGGCACGTGCACTTCATGTAGGGAGGTACATACGGTGCCTGTCAACCTGACAACTGGAGTTGACCTGTAACTTACCCTAAACGTCATTCCCATTTGAAATCCTCCAAGCGGATTGATTCGCGACTAAATATAATCGCCGGTACTAAATTACTAACCTATTCCTCCCTTTTCACATTTTCTCGTCGAAACATAAATGGCCTCAGGAGTAATAAAGCACCACCTGGCAATCTTGATTCTAAAGGTTTGCGACATATCTGCCTGAATAGGAGTAGGAGATATGGTCAACTTCTCACTGCCTTACGTCTTTCATTTACTGGTACCTTGCATCTTTTGCGGATGTATCCTAGTTACATTGCGGTATTATAGGTACGTACATACTAATATGGCAGATGTAGGTACCTGTATCTATCCGCTTCCAAGCCCTCCAAGCAGTTCATGCCGTCACCCAGCTGGCTTAGGCACATGTGAACGGTCCGCCGTGACTTCCTGTGATCATCCACTGTGGGACCTGAGACCTTCGCATCGATTTGATCCAATGATCCAATGATCCAACGATGAATCCCAATGATGGCCCACATTCTTCAATGTTCATTGTTCTTCTCCTCCCCATGCCCTTGCCCATGCTTGCCCATGCTTCATGCCCCATGCCTCGCCGTTTCCCAAAACCGAGTTGGCGGTAATTTGGACCTCTTGGAAGGCAACATCGATCAGTGTGTTTTTTATTTTCTATTTTGATATCGCCGACAGCTCCACTCTCTGTCATCCCTACCCTTGTGTCACTCCAGCATCTTCTCGTACCCTTTACTTTTTTTACCTTTTACTAATTACATATACTTCAAGTCGACGATAACTGTAGATAGACTTGGTCTACACTACTGATTATCAGACTTACCTCTTTTTCTTTCCCTCTTCTTTCTCTTTTACTTCCGGCGGTACAGGCTTGGCTTAGCCTTGCCCCGTTTCGCCTTTCGAGAATTACGCGACGATTCCCACGTGCCGATTTGTTCAAGCTCGTAACCAGCTCCGCCTCGTTTTATTTCCCCTTCGATTGAGCATTCGTCACCTTGGTACTCCTACGGGATCAGCAATACCTTGGTTGTTTCGCTCATATAAGTATACGTGGTCCAGTAGTATCCCATCGGTATCACACTCGTCGTCTCCCTATCCGACTTCGCCGTTGTCTCGTATCGATTATCGATCCTCGCCCACTTTCCCGACGGCGGCGGCGACGATAATAATGGACCATCTATCTTCGCGCTTTCGGCGCACAAAGAAAGCTTCACCAATAACTCCTCCATCGGGACTCCCGTCCGGTTCGCCTCCGGACAAATCGTCATCAGAACGTAAACTTGGCCCTCCTGGCCGAGTCGAACCGCCTCCAGCACTTACCATACCTACCACCCATTCCCATAACGATCCTCCTCCTAAGTCCCCCTTTCGTCGAGGTTTCCATTTCCGACATTCACACAAGCGAGCACGATCTCCTACTCCAGCTTCATTACAAGTGCCTGTTTCGCCTGCTCTTGTCGGTCAGGACGGTACGGTCGAACCGGAAAAGGCAATGTCGGTGAAGGGTGCTGTAGATAAAGGAGGAGAGGAGATGACTAAGGAAAAACCTACGCCGAAGCCCACAATCCCGGCTTTCCTTACTCTGTCTGAGTCAGGTACGTATATACGCTCTATTACATCACGATGACACTCTTCCGTCCGAGTCCCTGTCCCCTAATGCAAGAATACTAACAATTGGTGGTTCAATTGCAGAGATCGAGAATAAGTTTCATGATCTTAACTGGTCGGAGCGTTTCCGTATCCAAGAATCAGCTCAAAACCCATCTCCCAACCACCAATTCGCGCGAATTACGGCGCCCGAGGTTAAGGTCCTTGATCGATACGCAAACATTCAGCCATGGCTGAATAACCGAATTAAGCTGCAGGTACCCGACGGCCAGCTCGATTACATCAATGCGTCCCCTATCGTTCTCCACTCCCCCATCGACCCGCAGTCTAAACCTCCTCATCGTTACATCGCCATGCAGGGACCCAAGGCCGGCACCATGGATCATGTTTGGCGTATGGTTGTGGAACAGTTAAAAAGTCCAGCTGTGATTGTCATGTTGACCGAGACACACGAAGGGGGAATGGAAAAATGCTACCAGTACTTTCCTCCGGCCGTTGGCGAGGAGCCTTGGCAAATTGGCGAGGATGACGAATTTGGTGATGGCTTCCGAGCCCAGCTCAAGTGTGATAGTGTCGAGGAGCATGCGAACGGTGCCATCGAGGTACGAAAGCTCAGGATTCAAGTTGAAGGTCGCGAGGAGGACATGATCGTATGGCACCTATTATATCGCAAGTGGCCCGACTTCGGCGTTCCTGCCCTCGAGGATATCGACAGCTTCTTTGAGCTAATGCGCCTATCACGAGAGAAGAATGCGACTGAGGACAATCCCCGCATTATACACTGCTCGGCGGGTGTAGGACGAAGCGGTACCTTCATTGCCCTAGAACACCTCATGCGGGAGATAGATTCCGGCGATGTGGACCGACGCGAAATCAGTGACAACACTGACGAAGAAGATATCATTTATAAGACAGTTGATGCCCTCCGCGAGCAGCGCAAACAGATGGTCCAAGCGGAACCACAATACCTATTCATCTACCAGGTTCTACGCAAGCTCTGGTTAGACAAGTATGATCTAACAGAACAGGACATCATGCAGGAGCCTGCAGCTAAGAGGTTGGAAATTGACCCTTTTCTAGAGGAGTGAGGAAGTTAACATGGGTGAAGGTGAAGATGAAAAAAAGAAACCGGGCGATATAACAGTACACCATTTTGCACAGCATTGCGCTGGCGTTTAAGGGGACAAGTTTTGTTTTCGGCGCTTCTCTTATTAATTCGACCACATCACAGTACACGACGGTCTAGCATAGCATTGGTCACTGGGGCAGGTGTCTAGGAAAGCATACGGTTGCATTGGAATTCAAATGCATGGAACGGCGTCCTTCTGCATCAGCACAACAGGGAGGTTAAGGGTTCAACCAATACCCGGCAACAAAAGCAAACACGCATCGGACAGAATGTGGTCCTCGCATGTTGCCTACAGTTCGAGGAGACATCATTGTTTAAGATACCCATTATAGTAGTCAACATCGGAGGATTGCGACGGCGTTGTTTATATACGCGTCGCCATAGTTGCAGTAATTACTAATGACTTTCACCAGTCATTCGCAGTTTTTTAAGCTGCGCATTGCATCACAACTTGAGTCTTCCGGGATTTCAAATTGCGATGCATGACGGATGTAGTGATAGTTCAATGCAACAATATCGAAAGTAATGCAGGTTGAACTGCCGGTGCCCCACCTCGCCTGTTGACCCTGCATGAAATAGGGGTGCAAGTAAGGCTGAATTGTTTGTTGTGAAGCAACCTTGGAGACGTAGATTGCTGTTCCCGGATTTTGACTTTGGTTGGAATGGCATTGACGAAGTCGTGATGCCGACGTTTGATATATCCGACCGTCGCATACACAATATGTATCTCAAGCAAACTTACCAGTTCATCTCTTGCAGTCCCTATCTAAGTCGTGTATATCGTTGAGGCTTCTATTATAAGCACAAAAATTAGGCCTCATTGCATTGTTACCGAAAGGGAGTAGCCGAGATGGCAAATCAACCCGGAAAACCCGACCTCCTCGAGCTCGGGAAGAAGTTGCTGGAAGAAGGCCCCATCGCCGCCCGGCCCGTACCTCGCCGCGTCCTGATGCTATTCCACGGCATGTACGTCGCAGAATCGCGCTCCGCGCTCTACGTCTGGGAGCACAAGTATTACCCGTACTACTACTTACCACGAGACTGCTTCTGGCCTGAAGAGCCTCGGCCGCACCCTAACCAGGACACCGAGAACACAAGCCATTGGACTGCTGAGCTGGGCGATGAAGCCTGGTCGACGGACCGGGTCCTTGTGTTCGCAGCCCCCGAAGTGCTGGGAAACCAGGCGAGAGTTTTCGGCGACATGGTGCGCGTCGAGTTCTCTGCTGTGGATGGCTGGTTCGAGGATGGTGTCCCGATGGGCGTGCGGGAACTGATGCAGATATCGCCCATTCAAGACGACGATGAACTAGTCGAGCCAGAGAGGGACAATCGCAGTATTTTCATAAAAGGGCGCCGCAAGCTAGTCTCGTTGAAATCTCATTGGCGCCAACAGACACAGAGCAACGCTCAAAGATCCCCCGATGTCCCAGGACAGCAACAGCATTGGTTGTCTAGGCTCTTGCCGGGGAAACGAGAAGGTTGATACTAAGCTCGGGGAAGACGTGCCACCGAGTCTCGAGACTTATCAGATGAAGACATCGCCGATGTGGGGAGATGAAATTTCCACAAATCTAGTTCCTATGTTGAGACTATATATGTCGTATCGGGCAGAGAAGATGGAAGAATGACGCCGAAAGGATATTATTGGAGGAACTCTCGCGCGCCGAGGTTGTCGTCTATGTTCTTACTAGGATAGTCGTACGTTCAGGTCCAAAAGTCTAGGGTCAAGGACATATGTATGTATGCTCAAAGGTCCAAACCCCTATACTATAGTACGAGGTTGATTCCTCAAACGTCCGGCCGCAGCAACATACGGTATCATTCTATACTAGTTGATTGTGGGGACTCACGAATCCGCTTCCTATACTGCGATCGTCTGATGCCGATCCCTGCTAGTCATGCGGCATTCCCCAGGGTGATTTTACTCGAAACAGCTAACATTGCAGCCCATTGCAGCAAAGCCCACCGGGATTATCTGGTGAAACCATTTGTTCCACAAATAAGATCTTAGTGAATCGACCATCTCTCGCCGGTGAGCCTCACCATGCTTGGAGCGCTTAACTACGGTTCGACAGGGGCGTCCCGTCCCCTCGCATACACCCTAACCGTCGATCATGCCCGCTCGACCTATTATACTCTTGATGTCTTAACTGTTCAGTTGAGGGTTGTGAGATGTCCCACCGCGGATGGTAACCTATTACGTTTTTCATTGCGAGTATAAACTATCGAGGCGGAATAGGAGAGAAGAGTGTGTAACAACATAGTGGCCGTCCTATGAGATATTCCTCTAATAGCAGGTCTATGGTCCAAAGATAGGAACTTTCTATAGAGAATCAAAGCGCACAAAATCAAAAGTTTAGTTTCCAAATCCAGAGATACCACCGCCTTGGCAGGAATATTCCCCGGAATGAGTTGAACTAGACTTCAGCTGAGTATCCACCAGTCACGATGAGATCTGATGTTGCTCCTCGAAAAGGAGATAATCTTAATGCTGGTTATATAAGGGCAGGAAGGAGATGCGTCGGTATCGAGAAAATGTTCATCATCCTCAGAGCGACTCCTATCAGCTTGCCATTGCCTCTCTTTCTCTCTTCTGATCCAACTTGAACCGCATTCTTGAGTCTAGACAGTTCACACTCTAGGCACCGTCAACCGCAACAATGAAGTTCACCTCAACCCTCGTTCTCTTCAGCGCCTCCGCTGTCCTAGCCACGCCCGCCGTCGACATAACCCCCAACACCGTCGGCACAGTGAGCAAGCGAGCAACCTTCCCGATCCCCGCCTCGAAGGGGTCCGTCACCTACTCCAAAGTCCAAACCATCAAAGCCAGCCAGCCCTTCGACGGCGGCATGAAGACATACGGACGGGGCGTCAAGTGTACGGGACAGGCTGAGGGTGGAGACGCAGACGCCGTCTTCGAGCTCGAGGACGGGGCTACCCTCAAGAACGCCATCATCGGTGCCGACCAGATCGAAGGTGTTCACTGCAAGGGCGCTTGCACCATTGAGAACGTCTGGTGGGCTGCTGTTTGTGAGGACGCGCTGAGTATTAAGGGGAATGGGAATGCGAATGTTAAGGGCGGGTATGTCTTCTCTTCTCCTAGCCCCTTTACCCCCTTTTCCTATACCATATCCCCTTAGGTATATAGTGAAATGTCATAATAAGGATACGAATGAAGAAACACAGAACTAACCAGAGTCAAACAAAACAGAGGAGCCACAGGCGCCGAGGACAAAGTGATCCAACACAACGGCCTAGGAACCGTGACGATCGACGGGTTCACCGTGGTCGACTTCGGGAAGCTGTACCGCGCGTGCGGCAACTGCAAGACGATGGGGCAGCGCAACGTCGTCGTCAAGAACGTCAAGGCGTACAACGGCAAGACGCTCGTCGGCATCAACTCTAACAAGGGCGATGTGGCTACCATCTCCAGCACATGCGCCTCGTCGGTTAAGAAGATCTGCGTTGTAAGTTCTCCTTTTTCCATTGTTATCTCCCCCTTCCCCCGGAATTGTGTAGCGGTGGAAGGGTTAGAGGGTGGCTTGGCTAATACACTCATAGGAGTACGAGGGCACCACGCCCGGCAACGAGCCTAAGGAAATCGGCTCCGGCCCCAGCGACCACTGCAAGTACACCTCGGTTGCCTCTTGCTAAGCGAGATGCCCGTTGAGGATTTATCTCACTCCCTAACCACGCTCTCGATCGTTCCTTTTGAACAGTTAGCTGTGATGATCTCTTTTGATTTGTGGTAAGGAGAGCAGGATGAGACATGGTTTACATTCACCCGTATATACTTTAGCTTTTTGCGTGGACATACTTATCTTTGCGTACATACTGAACATATCTTTTTCATTACATAAATATAACCAATGGCGCCCCCATTATCGGATCTTTGCTAGTTCGTAGTGCTGCATCTCATTATCTCGCTGTGTCCAAGTCAAAGGCGACATCAAGGCTCAGTTTGTGCAGTTGTCTTGATGATTTCTCTTACAGAGGAACAGTGGACCCGGTATAACTTATAACCCAGTATGCTTGTATATTCCAACGGCGCTTCGGAATGACTAAACGGAGCAACCGTGTTGCCAAATGTTGTTGACCCGTTTAGAAGCTTAAATATTTTCCTTTAGAATTGTTATAGGATTGCTTATAGGGGAACGTATTCGACGCAAGTACTAGGTATGAACAACAGAAAACCTTAGAAGCTATAGATCTAAGCAAATAGTTTAAAGGAATGAATAGAAACCAAATCAAGATTGGATCCTAGACGGATTAGGAAAGATGTTTACCGACATTGGATCCTTAGGGAAACTTGTATGGTGACAACATGTACTGATAGAAGCCAATAACCAGAGGATTCAATGATATAGTAGAGAGACAGTTATGTAACCGAGCTGGTCGGATAGGATGCAACAAATGTTATCGTAAACATCGTTAGTCGAATCCTCTATAGTCGAGCTTGTGCTTATAGAGGCGCCAAGCAATTGCAGACCGTACCATAATGGTTCGAGAGTCTAGGCCATCATGCTTTGTGGAAGCCTGAGATCCTATTTTTACACGAGGTCCAGAATCCAAACCCATTTCGAAGCCACGGAAGTTGTCTGTTTCCGGCTGTATCGTATGGACACCACGGGATCAGAACACTCGGCCGAAAACCCGGGCAGCGCCCAAGCCGGGATGCTCGTCCACATGTCTACTAGGTAGGCAACCATTCACAACTCTACCATGGGCGTTCTTTAACGCTATGATGTTGACGTTGCGTCGTTCCCGTCCTGCGGAGGGAGGTCTAAATAGCCAAAAGATGACGAGCCCACGACACGTAATCGGATTACTAAAGTGACGAAGAAAGACGTCTACGACAAGAAGATCTCGACTTACTGGTCTAACTGGAAATAGTTGCATGGGGCGAGCATGTTTATAGAGCACACCGCTCCTGACACGACAGTTCGGCTGTCGGTATACTAGGGCTGTGAGCAAAATGGCAGAAGACCGGGCCGGAGATTTTAATAAGATTGAAAGCCTGGGGTCGAGATCTAGAAATGGGACTATAACGGACAATCTGCATCCTATACTTAGATATATTTGACGTGCATTAAGCCCGCCCTGACAGTTCTATAACAAGCTAAAGTAGTCGACTTCATCGCAACTGTAACATTCCTATTTCGAAGTAGTTCATCCAGAAAGAGGCATGAACGTACGGTCTGTCGTAATTTCATGCGTAATTATGTCCTGATTGGGCTCATCTAATAAGATCGAGATCCTACTTTGGAGGCGTGGTTCATGTCATGGCACATGGGCATTTCTAGATTCGTTGTTGTATGACACAGGGTATGATTTAGGCTAAATGGCGAGGAATAGTAAGGGAAGTCTTTTTGGAGACGGGTCCAGGCCTCCATTGAAAGCGACGTCAGCGACGCGGCGATCGAAATACGCACGACGTCATTGGACGAACCGCGGAGCTACGTCTAATAATAATGGGTTCGTCCGATCTTCATACGCGTTTGAGAACCGTGGGTCGGGTATCAAAGCGGGCGGAGATTGCGGGACAAGGAGCCGAACCGGCTGAGGTCGGTTGTTCTCAGGACCCTGAGCTCGCGGCCCGGGAGACAAATCCCAAAAACCTGGAATGGCAGGTCGCTTAGGTATATGCGTATGTAGACGAAGCTTGAAAGTCATGGCTGTCTTTTTTAGCAGCCCATGGCAAAAATACCGAGTTACTAAAACAACCAAGGGTATTAAGGTAGCGGAAGCGGACGGGAAATGTGCATAGGCGAATGCATCGAGCCGCGCCGTCATTTAGAGTTAAAATAGAATTATCTTTATCTACGGGCGTAAAAGCATATGCCATGGGATCAACAATCCTGCTAGTAACCGCAACGGCCGGGAAGAACGAGAGTGTTCGAGTCTGGCCTATGTGTCACAACGGGACGGGACGGCTCGCTATACCATGCAACTTCTTCAAGACTTCTCTCAAAGTCGCACAACCTACTACTAGGTACGTAAACACATGGTAAAAAACCCGGATGAAATGTATGGCGGAAAATAAAACCTCAGATGAGAGACAGGCATATGACTTACTTTCCGGACGTGATGGTTACATCCTGTCCCGTGTGCACGTGCGCACCGCTTGATGCACCCCGGACCCCGTGAAGATTGATTAAACAGCTTTCCTCCCCGGACTGCGCACTGACGGCACGGCCGGGTTATTAACATGGGATGAGATGAGATGAACCTGAGGCGAAGCAATTAACCGAGCTGAATGCATTGACAACCCGACTTTCTTCGTGGTACGGTACGCCATTGTAGCTTGACGGATTCTCGTCGCGAAGGACGACCCTTGAAGTTGCGGCGACGAGCCGGCTATTTTATATTGGACGGTTATGATGCATCTAGGAGTGCTTCACTGCTACCTTACGAGCAGGCAAAGAATCGTCCCAAAGTTAAGACTCGCTAGGTTCATTGGTTCAGGGCTGCATGCAAGAAAGACGCGCGGGCGAGATTGGCATCCCGGATCCCTGAAGGAGCCACGCGCCGATCTGGGAACGCACGGGCGCGCTCTTCATGTAGGTGAAGTCACATTGATCAGCCATGGCCAACGGCGTTGGGTCTCCCGTTTTGGAGACCGGTGAACGGTCTGGTGTGGAAGGACGAGGCAAACACACTTCAAGCAATACGCTACTGCGTAGTCCATGTGCTAAACTATGTGAACGGGAAACCAATGAAAAGGAGCTGTTTAATAAGATCGCCGAGGGAGGAAATTTCGAATCTCCCAGCGTGTTTGGTACAAACAATGGCATGTTGACAAATAAAAGCAAGCATGTTACAAACCTAAGACCCTCCTCAGCGTTAGGATTATCTAGAGTGATAGCGACGAGATGGGCGTAGTAATTAAAGAACAGAGGATGAATCGGTCATACTTCTGACCCGAGACAGAGAGAAAGAGACCTGGGCTGTAATTATTATTAGTAGGATGCGTGGTGCAGTGTTCCCGAACATTCCGAGAGCTAGAAGTAGTCGGGCCATTTTTTTGTGATGGAATAGATTCCTAGCGCATCGGAGCCAGGGGGTTAGGCAAGAGGCTAAGGGCTGAAATGAGGATTTCAAGTGTGGGTGTATTAGTTCATGTATGTCAGAGTGTCGGGTGCGTTGTCATTTTAAAATGGTTGCAGGTCGCGGTACGGTTGTAGTAGTAGCAGCGGCAGTTGAGATCTTTTGAGGCTGCACAGACAATCAATTGACAGCACGTTGCCGAATATAGAAAGTAGGGAAGCATGTGAAGATGTTGACATGCGTGGGTGTAGGGTATGTATGCAAGCAACCTGTAACTAAGCAACTCGCCTAATAAATTAGTTGGAGTCTAGACGAAGTGATGTAATGATAGCGAGGTGAGTACCAGGATGACAACAACTGTCTGTAATGTCCCGCTAGAATATTATTATTATGATCGATTCAAATCTGTAGGCATGCTTATGGAGAGCAGCCCGTGGCACCAAAAGTAGTAATACTGACGAGCGCACCAGTTTATAGCGGTTCGGAAATTCTTACCAAGCTTGCCAAGGCCCTGCTTGACGTGCTGACGACCCATGACAGTCCCATGTTGAGATCTGATACCGTGTTCCGATTTGTCGAACGAGCTGATTGAGACCAAGATGTCACGCATCCGACCGTGGCCCACCTGAACAAGTCGAATTCTTACGACACAACCCCTACACGATGGTGCCCCTGGGGAACAAACTCCGACAGACAGGAGCTTGGAGAGGCTTACAATAGTCCCTACCACGATCCGGAGATGTTTGGTTGCTTTCCTGATCGAGGGCGTTGATACTTGACCTTGACTCCGAATTCCCTGTCGTGGACAGGGAGATGTCCGACTCCAAGTCCGATACCATGCTCCCCAGGCTTCAACCACCGGGAATTTGTTCTTCTGCAGTTTTGTATTTGGTAGGCATGTACTCTCCCCGGATGCTAATAACGTTGAATGGTACCGAAGTAAAGAAGGAGACGATACCCGACGCCTAGGATGAATTGGCCAATTACATACCACGGGTATAATCTCGGTGGATACGAACGATGCCACACCCGACGATGTGCCCCGTGTCTGTTATATTGATGTTTGGTGCATGTAGAATCTTTAGTCGTATGCCCTTTTCCCTTGAATACCTGTTGTAGTAACTATCCTCGGCTCTTTCATCATCATGTATGAAGGTCGGAGCAATGGGGGTTGTGTTATAAAATGCCTCTATTCCATCCGGTTATGCAGTGGGGTGAGGGTTAGGTCCTTTCGTTTCGCCTTGAGTTTGCCCTCTTCACATGCTCTTCATATATTTTGAGTCAGCTGCTCGAGTTTCAACTATGTCGGCAAACTCCTTTGGCTCCCCATAATATTAAAATACCTTTCTATGTGCCAAGGGCTTAGAATTCGACCGAGATCTGTCCCGGCGCGACCAAAGGTGATCGGCAAACTTCTACCCACACGGTAATTGGTATGTACATACGTAATACATGAGCGACCGTTGGTCGGATTCGCCAACAGCTGGGTCTTCAGCTAGAATCGAGTCCGACGAATCGGTAGGAACGAAATCGCTAACACAAACCCAGCCCACCAGCTGGGTAGGCGGCGCAAAGAGTTGCTTCGGGGGAAATAATAACCATTGGTACTGGGACTGGGACTGGGTCTTTTCATTCCACCCCTCATCCTGGAAAAGCAGAACGATCCATCGCACGACGGAGAGAGAACGAACGAATCCTTCCTTACTGATTTTAATTATCGCAACCCCCGGTCGAGACCCGACACGCGACAAGTGGGCCGTCGAACCTGGTTAATAATAGGTGAGCACCGTCTCGTCGGTGTGGCAGTCCCGCATCTGCATGCTTATTTGACAAGGTGTTCCCAGCTGGATCCAGCACTGCATGCGATTCTAGTGGTTCTTCTAGAAGACCACCCCTAGACCATCCCTAGACCACCCCTACCGGCTGGAGTATCCGGGAACACGAGCTAGGACGATTGTAGTGGTATCGACCACGCAGCGAATCTTCCCTCCGCAACCAAAGCAACCAAAGAACCCAAGACCCGGCAGTACCACATCGTAGTGTCGGTTAGTTCTGATTCTGGAGCAGACGCCAGCAGAGACCAATGGTAGTCGTACATAATTAAAAAGGCACAGAACCCCATTGGCGACCAAGCCGAGGACTGACCTCACGAAGTTGCCGCTGGTGTTTTTTGCCGTTGCCGCATCGGTACTGCTGTTTTAGCAGGATTATTGAGAAAAGAAATCGAATTACTTACCTACTTTAGTCACTAATTATTCACCCTCGACTTTCGAACGAATCGATCTCATGATAATAGAAAAGTTGAAGAAAGGAAAAGAAAAAGGAAAAAAGTAACGACGTCAATAAAATAGAAAAAAGATATGTGTCGCTTCTCGAGTTAAGGTACTTGACTTTACCTTCCCTGGTTGTCTTTACAGCCGTCGGTCTTACCTGCCAGGCATTGGAATTGGCAGGCATTGGCATTGGTCTTAGCATTTACCAACCAGCTGTTTCCTCAGATTTCCAAGGTTCCAAGGAACGATCGAAAAGAAAGAAAAGAAGAAACAACCACCCAGGTCAACTGGTGCCCTTCAGCGGCATTAGTCGTATAATCTAATGTACGTACTTCCAAGGTTCTTGTCACTAGACCAGCCTCAAGTGCTGTCATTGTCCCCGTCGCTGTTCACTGTTCACTGGTACTTTCAACCTTCACCAGTTGACCTCACTTTCACCTGTTTTCCAATAATACCAAATCATTCGAGTCGATTTCGATTCATCGTGTGGTATAATTCCACCTCACCTTACCTTACCTTACCTCACATTACCTCATTCTAGGGAATCATTTCTTTTTTTGACTTGCTATAATCAAATAATCAAACTTCTAATCTTCTCACCTGTTACAGTATAGTCTGCTGTCGAGACTACATATTCTCTCTCTTCTCAGCATCTTTTCGCACATGACCTCCTCCCTATCTCGTTTCTTCACCTAAATCGCAAAATAAAAGTTGGAGGTCAGCTTCGCAGCGCTATTTCTTTTCCCGCCAATCCGCGAAAGGCTTCGTTTGCGACCGCCAAGGGTACCCGACCAACCAGAGCGAAACACAAGGATCGATATTGTAGGACGAAGAGCCGATTGGCGACTTGCTGCCTGTATCCTGGAGTATCCTGTCATCCTGCGCCGCATTTGCTTGGGTTGTCGCTCGTGATTGACTGCACGTACACGGTAGTGAGCACAGGTGCTCATTTCGCTCTTCGGAATTCCCATCGCATCACATCGCATCGCTTTCCTGGAACTGGCAAACACCGACGCAGCCGCACGACCAGTCGCGGGGTGCAGGGGATCCGAGCCAGAGCCAGAGCCAGACGAGGGGAGGGAAACATACAGTCCCTCTACCTGGACGCCCGCGCTCGTGTCCCTATCGTTCCATTCATGAGATAATACTTTTGAGTATTGAGCAAAAGGTCCCTGTTTGGGCTGGCTTGGATAACATTGAACCGGTAACGGGGAGCAAGGGCAGGACGCAGGACGCGGGACACGCGTGGGTGGGAGATTGGAATAATTGGGGGTCAAACCCGGGTCGCTGAGTCGGTACTCAGGGCTGTCCCTTGTCTGTCCTGGGTTCGTTGCCCGTGGTCGCTTGGTCGCTTGGTCGCTTGTTCGGTACTGGTCGAAACTGATCACTGCAGCTTGCAGGAGGTCAACCACTGCACTGGTTAAGTCAACTGCTGGAAATCGACAACCCCGCCGTGCGACGCTCCACAGAGCCGTGTTTGAGAAACGTCATGACGTCTATAGTAAGTACATCGCCGTTCTTTATCCCCTATCTCCTCGTTTTTTTCTATGGATATTTTTATTTCTATTTTTTACCCCTCTCTACCGTTCGCTCTGCCCTATGGTCCAGCTTCCGGATGCCCAGGGAAACCCAACTAGATCGTGATTTTGATTCCATGGTCGCGTCACGCGTCTCAGCCTATGTCCCCTCATGGGCCAATTCACTTTCATTTTCGCTTTGCGTTACAGGTTATTAGCTATAGTTAGCCCCATTTCCTACTAGCCTTACCTGCATTAACCTTAGCTTCTTGGGCTTCTATGCGCTGGCTGGCCTGAATTGTTCTTTGTTTGATCATTTGGTTGTCCCACACACCTTTTCCTCCCACCCCTTCAACTTACTATTTCCTATACGTCTAACCTCCTGGTCAAACCCCTTCACCGCCTCGCCTTTCCAGACCACCCCGGAAGCCTCGTGTCCCCCCACACTCTTCTCATATCATCAGCCCCCTTACCCCCCCGGTCCCCAGGTCTTACTTGCTTTGGCTGCTTATGTTAGACGGTCCCCCTATTCCCATCGCGACGGCACGGAGCGAAGCGATGTGCCGCTACGCCCCAAGTCAGCCCAAGTGTCGTGCTTGATTGGTACGCTTCGTACGCCTGGTACGGGTGCTATACTTGTCGCAGATGCCCAAGTTCCCCAACTTGGAATTTCGATTCACTTTATTTTTACCCCCTTGCGCGACAGTGACGTTTTCCCACCCAGCTGTCGCCTTTCGAAACTCCTACTTCCTTCCTGTTTGTCTCTTTTAAACTTACTCATCTCCTACCCTCCCTTAACTCCAGACCGACTTCACTCTCTACAACCCTGACCCCCACTCTGTTCTTCACTTATTATGGCCTGTCTGCTCGCTACGAACGAGTGTTTTATTGTCCCCATCTAGTCACAATATGCCACTCTAGCACGTGTATTTTACAAGATTATCTTTCGCTTTCAAGAAAATCGGTCGACCATGACCGTTTCTCCAAAGCCGGCGATATTGCCCTTGCTAACGCATATCCAGCTATGCTTGGCGCACTACTGCGACTTGCATGGGCCGACACCTCTCATGGTCACTGAAGGCCTGCCGGTGGCATGCGGACAGTGCTGCGATGATGCTTCGGACTCGGTGCGACCACAAACGAGCGCTGCATCACACGGCGGACAAGCCGTCGTTACTGATGCCTTGCGCAAGATGACACTCGGAATTCCGCGTAGCTCATCGACTCCTACTACGGATCAAGAGGCGCAGGCGCACCGCGCGTCCTTACTACGGGCGTCAAAACTTGGTCCCGGCGCTGCGGTTCAGTCTGTTACTTCTGCATCACCCACCCCAGCTTCGGCAGTCCAGACCCCTCCGCAGAGCCCCCGAAATGCACCCGAAAGCTTTCCTGAAGCGAATGGCAAGGGTGGCTTACGACGCGACTCGAGTTTTCGTCGAACCTATGACGATTATGTCACAAAACGAGCGAACCCGTGTGATAATTGCGCTCTAACGCTTCCTAAGCGACAAGAGTCAAAAAAAGGCAAAGAGAATACAAGTACTACAGACTCCAAGTCTGATCAACGTGGCCCTATATTGCGTACCCGCGCACCGTATGCCCGTGTTTATGGGGGCAGCGGCGAAATTAGCCCACCAAGCTCCAACCCGCAATCTTCCTATCCTTCCGATGCGGAAGAAGATATCTCACCTACGGATACGAGACGCTCAACCTCGCGTCGCCGCCCCACTACCTCTACTTCACACTCGAGCATCTCATCTCGGTCAAGTGTGACACAGCATACGCATTATTTGGACTACACATCTACTCATGAGCCAATCATTCCGACCACCTATTCTATAGTCCGGGCTTCATGCCTACGCACTCTCTCTTTCGAGACACTCCCACGAAGACCCGAGACTTCACAGTCGGCCTCATCACTTTCATCACCAATTCCGCCCCCATTCTCATCCCCGCTAATTAGCCACGGCCCCGGCTATATCACCACGGCACCAAATCCGCAATCTGCCGCTAATGGCGGGCCAATCTTCTTTGGCGATCCTTTGGCAGGCTATACGACGGCCTACATATTTCGGATTCCGGATGTGCATGCCCGTGGTCGCAAGAGGGTTTACGCGTTTCTGGCGCTTAGTACGCACCGTGAGCGCCTTGCCATGAAGACCTTCAGCTTCATATCTGCCGCGTTCCGGGATCTGGCAAATTGGATCCAAGAACTAGCCGAAGCGGAAGCCGAACGGGAACGCGAACGCGAGGAAGCCAGTAGTCCTGTTGCCGCGATAAACGCCGCTTACGGTGGTGGCTTCAGCGGCGATGGCCCTCGTGACAGCGGTATTGGTCTAGGCCTCGGAGGTGGATTTGGTGGATCCGCCGTAGATCGGGACCGAGACAGGGCCAATGACACTAGCAGCTTCCTGACTGGTGGTGGCCGAGGTGGCTTCGTGCAGCGCATGGGCGGGTCCATGGGTCCCGGTGGATTTGCGCCTAAGGCGCGTGGCCTCGCAGAGCTAGTGGGCCTCCCCGACTTTTTCATCGAGCTGCATTCACGGTTTGTGCAGCTGTTGTTGGAGTTGGGAGTTGTCCTCTCGTCTTGAGCATGGCCAACTCGCAAAGTGGGTGTCAACGAACAAGTGTTTGATGCATGGCGATGATTTATTTGTATTCCGCAAGCGAGCGACTGGCGTGGTTGTAACAGCACAGCTCACTTCATCCGGGGACGGCGATGAAGACGTAATGGCGGAGGATATACCCGAGTTGTCGAGTGGAGAAGATACCCTAGCAAGCATCGTTTGCAAAGCATTCCTCCTCCGTTGGACGTGGTGTTCGCCACAGAGCCCTTAACCTAACCTCCATGATACCCAGACATCAAGTTGATGGCATCGTGCGCCTTTACCCTTACGCTTTGTTGGCGTTCGTCCTTTTTTCTTTTACTCATTACACTTCGTCGAGGAAGATACCCCATTCTGTATTACTACATTTGATCGTCTTTCTGTTTTAATCGTCGGTTTGCATTTTCGATAGGGGAGTCTATGCGTGCTTGAGGATAATGACGATCTGGTCCTGTGGCATGGGATGGAACGGGCATGTAAAATGGCGCACAAAATAAAAGGGCCGGGCAATGCATACTAAGGAGGAAAGTAGGCGACCTAGAGGAAAGGTAGAAGGATAGGCTCGGGCGCACTCAACGGAACGACGGAATGACGTGGACACAGGAGACCGCCTCGCGAGGGCAGGGTGTATTAGATGTCCGTTGTACTATTGTTTTTTTTTTTTTTACGAAACCATGATTTTGAAACCTCACGGTGTCTTCTTACCTTACTTACAGGACTCTACGTGGAATAGGAAAGGTCTACCATAGATAGAGAAGGAGGCTAAGGCTACCGGTTAGACAAATAGGAAATATTACTGCAAGTTCCAAAGCACATACATGTCTGCACCTTAATGTTCGTGATAGTTGGTTCACTTAGAATCTATTCCGTAAAAGCTCGCATATGATTATCTCCTTCCGTTGTATTGCTATGATACAGTTTTACATGTAGTCAACCCTGTCACGGCGTGACATAGAGGATGTTCTATCACCACTAAGCCACTACTACAATGCTTCAGAATACGTAGAAATATTCTAAGCACCCGTATCGCAATAGCAGCTTCTCTTCCCTGACTAACCATCCCCTGTATTGCCAATAGATAGAGTTGGACTGGGCGCCCACCCGTTCCACGATCCGTCTATTTGTAGAAGTCGAACTTATTCTCATCACTGGTACCCTTAACCTGGCTGGAGTACGCATCCTCGAGATCGACCTGGATGATGTTATAGCGGTTCTTGCGAACAGCGCGCAGACCAGCCTCCTGCATGATCGCAGCAATAACGGCACCGCTGAGCGGATCATTGCGGACGATCAGACTATCGAGGTCGACCTCGGGCGCCAGGCTCATCTTACTAGCGATAGTGGTGAAGATGAGGCGGCGCTCGCGGCGGTCACGTAGGCTCGGGAACTCGATCTTTCGGTCGAGACGACCGGGACGCAGCAGCGCCGGGTCGAGCGTGTCCGCGCGGTTCGTCGCCATGATGACTTTCACGTTGGACGTCTGGTCGAACCCGTCCATCTGGTTCAGCAGTTCGAGGAGAATACGCTGGACCTCGCGGTCCGCGCCCGTCTGCGCGTCGAATCGCTTCGTCGCGATCGCGTCGATCTCGTCGATGAAGATGATGGCGGGCGAGTTCTCCCGCGCCATGCGGAACACGTCGCGCACCATGCGGGGGCCTTCACCCAAGTACTTCTGGACGAACTCGGAACCCACGACGCGGATGAAGTTGGCGGTGGTGGAGTTGGCCACGGCCTTGACGAGCATGGTCTTGCCGGTTCCTGGGGGACCGTAGAGGAGCACGCCGCGCGGTGGGTCGATACCGATCTGCTTGTACAGATCGAAGTGCGTAAGCGGCAGCTCGACGGCCTCGCGGATCTCTTGCTTTTGCATGTCCAGGCCACCGACGTCGGCGTACGTCACGTCGGGCTTCTCGTCCGCGCCCAGCATGGCGATGGAGGAGTCGGCCTCCGGGGGGAGGATGTCGACGAGGGCATTGGAGTGGCGGTGCAGGGCGACGGAGGACGAGGGCTTGAGGAGCTCGCGGTCGAGTGTTGATAGAATCCGGACGACGTAGTTAGACCCCGTGCTTGACTGAACTATACCGGTGCTGGTGGCAGGAAGATTAGTTTGATGTAGGGATTTTATTTGTAAAGACTCGAGTCAGCTGTGAACTTACTTCTGGTCGATGGCTTCCATGAATTGACCAATAACTAGCGGGACACTCTGGATTCTTTTGATTTCTTCCTGTGCCCGGACTAGTTCACGTTTTAAGCTCCTATTTCAGTCGTCCGTTAGCATCAACAGTGTAAGCTTTGGCATCTGTCATCCCTACCTTTGCTCATCCTTGATGTACTCCTCCTGCAGCTGAATGTATTCCAGATGCCTTTGCAACTTCTTCAATACTGCATATTCATCTCCGCCTTGTGCCGGTATACCCTCGATGCTTTCGACATTTGGGATGTTTGATGGAATGGGTTTGTTGTGTGGTGCCACGGTATTGGCCGGGTTTTCTACGAGAACATCACCCATAATCGCGACTCCAATAATGTGATTATTTTTATGAAATGAAAGGATCGATAGCTTCGGGATTGAGTGATTTCGGAGTTACTCGCGGTTTGGGTTAGATGGTAGATGAGGAATCGATAGATGGTGATGGAGATGTCGAATTGTGATGATGTTTCTAGAGAGAACACAGCTTGCAGTTGCTTACCTATGGATAGCTAGTAAGGTCCGGGGTGCTGACGCGCAGCCTTGTAGCCTTGATTGCTACTTCAATCATTGATGTTCCTTTAGGTAATTATGTGGATTCTGCCAAGATCATTCAACTCATACATTGAATATTCAATCAATGCATATGTGCCCTTCAACGATCTTACATAAGGGACATCGATGAATGGACGTGTATGTACTTCCTCATTCAAGGGCATTTGGACCGCTAAGCCTGTTCAGGAAAGTACAGGATTAATGGATTTTCCGCTTATCTTGCTTTACTTACCTAAGCAGGTCTCCACTTAAGGCACCGGTTCGGCACCTCAACTGCCTAGGTCAACTGGTGCTCACCTCACATCACCTGAAATATCCATCAATGATACCGCCGCAAAGCCTAGACCACTCTGCATAATCCTCAGATGATTGGCTCTTTTCTCACCAACGAGGCGAAAGACCCCATCTCGCAGTGTCACATCCAACCACTCATCCTCGTAGGAATATCGAGCCCAGCCCGCCAGCCTACTGAAGATCAGCTTCCGGCATCGCCCGACTAGACTAGCGCTTGGCCTAGATCTAAATCAGCGACGTCGACCCCCTACATGCGTCTCAAGTACCTGCACAGTCTAAGTCATCTTAGCTGGATCGAAGAACAACCTATACTGTCTACATAAGTAAATTCGATTCGGTTTGGACTCTTCGGAGTGGTCCCTCATAGAACATAACCAGCTCGAGGCGTTCGTCCTATTTAGATATCTGGATCGGTCCAAGACGTCACCCAGGTGTCTACTTACTACGAACGAACCCTTAACATCCCGAGTTCCAAATCGGAAAGACCAGGATCAATTGCAGTGTCCAAAAAGGTAAGAAGGAACTCATTCAACTCATCCATCCTATAATTCATATTGCATCCTACGCCCAAAAGGTACATAACTGCATATGTACCTACGTACAGTGAATCTGCTATTTCTCAGGCACGGTCTACTGCAAGCGATAGATAGCCTTCGGTATTGTACAGTACAGTTTAGGTGGCTTAACTGTATTGGAACTACCCGCTGTCTGTTGGACCAATCCTATTCGTTAACGCATCACAAGGTCGCAAGGGTCCCTCACTCCCGATGTGTCATCATACCGGAGTCGCACTGGGTATCGAGTCTCCTCCTCCTCCACCTAAACTCCCCAACGTTGACAGTCGACCACCCTACATACATATATACATATACAGTGCTCTACATACGTACATAACTTACATGCGGTAACTTGGTTCATAACCTACCGACCAGCCTACATGGTTGTACAATACATCACAGAAATCCAGCACACAGCACCTTGCAGAATAGCAACCCCCAAGCCTGTTCCCGCTTTGGATGCAGGTGCTGTCCGACCTCTGCTGTACATCTACGGACTAGGCTCCCTCTAGGCTCTAGCCTCCTAGCACCTGACTTCGATCAACCTTCTTTCGTCCTATTCTTAACCTTGTATTTTCTCAACCTTGTGCATATCACCAATTCTCTCAACATCGCACACCTTCTCCGAGTTGCTGTTTTAGAGGGAGAGTTGTCGTGACGACCGCTTTAACTTCCCTCTCAGTCTGTCTCTGCTTCGTTGACTATTTAACATTGTCTACTTGCTATCCTCCGCTGGCGTTTCAATCCTCTTATTTATTATTATCCCAGTTACATAGCCCCTCGGTATATCTCACCGCTGCTAATACAGTCTCGAGACGTCTTCGCCAGAGCAGAAACATCGATCCTTGTAACACTTTGTAACTATGTCGTCTAATACAATTGCCATCCCGACCTCCCGGTCGTCAACCACAACCTACGAACAATCCTCCAAGGCTGCCACCAGTTCCTCCTCATCCTACTCGAGTTCTCCCCAGACTCCTGGTCCCAGCGAGGCCTCGTCAGAGCAGTCGGCCCGCAATCCGGCGTGGGCCCATCACCGCCGACCCAGTCTGCTAAGTATGTTCTACTCTCTCTTAGGTGTCACTGCATAGGTCGACAGGATCTTATGGTAATCCCCCCCGTTGTCAAATCCCGAGACTCACATGATAGCCAGGCTCCGCATTCTGCAAAGATGAGTGCACAGTAATTAACATTGGGGACCCCGATGGTGTGCCGCGACTGGTAAGTCACCGCTATCTCTGCATGCATCCTAGTTCTGAACCGGGCCGTCTTACTAATACTGACCACTACAGATCTCTTACCTTGCGTCGAGCCAAGGGTTTACGTGGAACCCCGAGTTATTCGTCCCTTCTTACGTCGATTGCGACTACGTACCCCTAGAGAACCGACGGGAGCCAGTCCACGAGATTCGACTTAGCGACGAAGAGATTAAGGGGATGCTACCCTAGTGGTTTGCCATGGGAGCTATCATCTCTGGCGCCTACCACGATCAAACTGGCTCGGCAGCCTCTTTTCCTTGTCCTAGAAACTATGACCTTCGCGAGATTACCTTTTGCCATTTTCACAATACTACGGCGTCTGGATGCGGGACTATGACTCACTGCCTGGATGGATTGTGGATATCAAACCAGGCGTTTCCTTACTGCGCGGCGTGGGTTCGAGGGATCAACATCATACGCATTGCAACGACTTCGACGGGACACTGATATTTTTATTACATGGGAAGCCCACAACCAGAGAGGACCTTAAGCAGTTCTCGTGGTATTTCGTGGGTTTATGTATGATTACGAAAGATTACATGAATGCCTTTACCCCGGGGTCAAGGCGTTGGTTTTACCTGGTTGCTTTTTGGTATTTTAGGGTCCGATTCTTTCCTCAACTCCGCGTGTGTTGTTTCTTGCTTTCGGACAAGCAATGGGCTTGTCGTAGGTAGACGGCGTCGCACTCCCAAGTTCATACATAATAGAGAGATTGCAAACATT